>CM044955.1:2247544-3478327 GCA_024516035.1 Bactericera cockerelli
TTTTTTTTCCCCAACGCTCGCCGGCCCACCCAAATTTGACCGGGCGGCCGCCAGTTTGACATGCCTGAAACTAAACCATTACTTTTGGGTAGAATGGAGTAGAAGTGATGTGATTAATATCCCAGGAATTACAAAATAATTTAAATTATTATAGAACTATAAGGAGGACTATTGCTGTTAATAATTGGGATGGAAATTCCATGCCTCTAAAAACAGCTTTTAAATGAGTAATGACATTATTAGCATTATGATTTAATTTCAGATACTTCAAAAAATTCAGAAAATAATCGACTATAATTAAATAATTTTTTAGAATCAAAATGAAAAAATATCTGAGGCTAATTTTTTCCAAGGTAATTCTGGAATTTTCATGTGGTAACAATGGTTGTTTAGTGTTATTTTTTCTATTGACAAGGCATATAGGGTACGGGGGGCATAAAGCCGCACGGGGTAAAAAGCCGCGCAACTTTTTGAGCCCTCTGAAGTAGTTGCGCGCGCATTCATGATCACAGCGGGAACCTACTTCAGAATCAGTTGTACGCACAGAGTTTGGTGGTCGTGAGTTGACTGCTGATGAGGAAAGATGCGGTTAAGTTGGTTTTTTCGTATTTAGATATAATTTAAAAAAAAATTATGTTCTTTATTTTTTTGTTGAATTTACTTGTTTTTGACCGTTTTTTTTTTTTTTTTTTTTTTTTTTTTCTTTCTAAACATGTAAAAATGTATGAAGAATTTAATGAATGTAATATTTAAAGTGTTTTTCGAAGTGTTCTATTTTAAATATTTTTTTAAAGTGTTTTTGACTGATGGGGCAAAAAGCCGCAGTATGTTTGGGGCATAAAGCCGCGATTGTGTCACCGAGGCTTGTTGCCCCAAATGTGAGATTGTCTTTTTTTTTTACTTAAGTTTTATACGTTTGCCCCAAATGTGAGATTGTTTTTTTTTTTTACTAAAGTTTTATAAGTACCCTTGCGTTTTGTTTTTACAGGACTTACAAGCGGAAAACAACTTTCAGAGCTGTTACCAGCGAGGTGTTCACACGTGCATATGAAATGTCCCAGATGGGTCTTTCTAATCGAGTCATTGCCGTCCAGCTGGGGTTTAATGAGTCATCGATTCGACGAGCATTGAAGAGAAACCATCAATCCGGACGTCTGGGGAGATTTCGTTCAGTTCTGAACTTCCACCGCATTCGAGCCACAAAACTCAACCTCTTGACAAAGTATTTTTTAAACCTCTGAAATCGTTCTATGACGCTGTCATCGATGGTTGGTCCTCTTCACATCCGGGTCAAACCGTGACGGTCTATGAAGTTGCAGAACTTTTTAAACAGGCGTACGAGCGTACAGCAACGTTAGAAAAAGCGACACAAGGCTTCAAGTCGACTGGAATCTATCCTTTGGATAAGACAATCTTCACAGATCAAGATTTTTTACCATCGCAGTTAACGGATCAGGAGATGGAAGAAGAGGAAGGCATAGATCAAAGCGACGAGTATAATAGATTCATCAATTTCCATGTTGAAGATCCTATCACTATGAATGAAGAAGGAGCTGCGGTGCCTGTGGATGATAGTGATATGAATGAAGAACGAGCTCCGGAACCTGTGGATGAAGATACAAATCAAGGAAATATTGAGGAAGCTCCGATGCTGATCCATCAATAATTAGTCGAAATAGATCACCTGAGGAGTTATCCCTCTTCCCAAGATAAAAATAACTAGAAAACGCAAGGGAAATAGAAGTCTCAAATCGACATTATTGACGTCTATACCAAATAGAGAGCAGCCAGAAGTAGAAGTGAAAAAAAGAAACGATAAAGTAAGAGTGAAGACCGTGAAACCAAAAACATTATTTTCAGAAATAATGGATATCAAAGCTGAAAATGCCAAGAAAGCACAAAAGAAAAAAGTATCCTGTGTAAGGTGCAAAAGCTCTGAAACTAAAAGTAAAAAACTTCATGCATGTTTAGAATGCAAAGCAAATTACCATGGAAGCTGCCTTCCCAAGAATTATGAATTATTCGACTCAGACGATGAAACTGATGGTGGACTAATCTGCCCGATGTGTCAGAAAAATAACTCTGTCTCGGATATTGACTTACTAAGTGATGACAGTGACTTTGAAATAGGATATCAGCCTAAAATCAAGAAAATCATGACTCAAGTAGCTCCTAAATAAACGGGGCCTTACAATTCCAGCGCGGATCACATTCAAGTAATGTTCTTCGTCGCGTACGTGATACTGTGCCCAGAGAGATTCGAGAGTTTCAAAATCGCCAAATTCTAGTCCTCTGTGCATGTCTGCGTAAACGGTACGCAATTGTTCGCGTCGACCATCCTCTTTTGCCATCGGAAGTAGTACGTGCGTCGATTTCATTGGCCAAAATGGCGCACCGAATCGACAAATCTTGTACTGTTCGTCGGTGCACTTTTTATAGCATGTGAACGTATGCTTATGATTTTGACGATACACGCGTTCAATTTTCGTTTCGTCGACGCTGCACAGTGCATCCACTAGTGCTATTGTTTGGGGCATATCTTCGCTTATAGGTTCCTTGGGATCGTTTTCTAGCCACAAGGGGATATGAGCGTGTGGGCTGCCGCGTTGTTGAAATTCGATACGTTTAAACCAGTCAATGATTCGATATTTGCCAAATGGACTGTACGCAGATTTTGATAAAATGAACATGAGTGTGTCGACTAATTTGTTAAAGTACAAACAACAGGTAACTGGATCTTCATTGACGAGTGTAGTGCGCAGATCGCTGCCCATCGAAGTTTCTGGTTCACCTGTACCAGTCCATTCGCGACCGTTATTCTCGAGACGGTACAATAAACGAAGCAAATCATTCCATTCGTATTCACTTGCACTCATTGTAAGAAATATAGTCGGTTTACCGAGTTGACGCATCATCGCGAACACATCTTTTTTGCGCGCTGACCAGTAATGTACCGAGTTTGGAATCGATTTCAAATATTAGATAAAAAACGCTTGCATACGAGTCTGCAACCATTGGGACATTTTCATCTTTACTATTCAAGGTCTAAAACTTAACTGACCAAATTTCGTATTGTGCGCATGACACATACTTTTTCTCTTCTCTCTTTTTATAATTTAATATTTCGTTATTGTGCGCATGACACATACTTTTTCTCTTCTCTCTTTTTATAATTTAATATTTCGTTACATAATTTCGTCACATAATTTCGTTACATAATTTTGGTTATGTGCCACAGCAAAGACATGAAAATGTCAAAAGGAAAAGAAGCTGAAGATAGGAGAAGTACTGCAGACAAGAAATATGAATATGAAGACTGATACTGTTAACAAGAATGATATTGAGACTATTGCTGTAATTGAAAATGTTCCTCCTCCCGATAACCGGAGTAAAGGCAAGCCTGTCAATGGTGAGGTTGAAAAGCCTATCAGTGGAGTAGGTCCCAAAAAGGAAAAAAAGCTGAAGAAAGCAGTAGTACTGCAGACAAGAAAAATGAATATGAATACCATTGAGACTGTAAGATAGACAAGCCTGTCAGTGGTAAGATAGACAAGCCTGTCAGTGGTGAGGTAGACAAGCCTGTCAGTGGTAAGATAGACAAGCCTGTCAGTGGTGAGGTAGACAAGCCTGTCAGTGGTGAGGTAGACAAGCCTGTCAGTGGTGAGGTAGACAAGCCTGTCAGTGGTGAGGTAGACAAGCCTGTCAGTGGTAAGATAGACAAGCCTGTCAGTGGTGAGGTAGACAAGCCTGTCAGTGGTGAGGTAGACAAGCCTGTCAGTGGTGAGGTAGACAAGCCTGTCAGTGGTAAGATAAACAAGCCTGTCAGTGGTGAGGTAGACAAGCCTGTCAGTGGTGAGGTAGACAAGCCTGTCGGTGGTAAGATAGACAAGCCTGTCAGTGGGGAGGTAGACAAGCCTGTCAGTGGTAAGATAAACAAGCCTGTCAGTGGTGAGGTAGACAAGCCTGTCAGTTGTGAGGTAGACAAGCCTGTCAGTGGTGAGGTAGACAAGCCTGTCGGTGGTAAGATAGACAAGCCTGTCAGTGGGAGGTAGACAAGCCTGTCAGTGGTGAGGTAGACAAGCCTGTCAGAGGTGAGGTAGACAAGCCTGTCAGTGGTGAGGTAGACAAGCCTGTCGGTGGTAAGATAGACAAGCCTGTCAGTGGTGAGGTAGACAAGCCTGTCAGTGGGAGGTAGACAAGCCTGTCAGTGGTAAGATAAACAAGCCTGTCAGTGGTGAGGTAGACAAGCCTGTCAGTGGTGAGGTAGACAAGCCTGTCAGTGGTGAGGTAGACAAGCCTGTCGGTGGTAAGATAGACAAGCCTGTCAGTGGTGAGGTAGACAAGCCTGTCAGTGGGGAGGTAGACAAGCCTGTCAGTGGTAAGATAAACAAGCCTGTCAGTGGTGAGGTAGACAAGCCTGTCAGTGGTAAGATAGACAAGCCTGTTAGTGGTGAAGTAGACAAGCCTGTCAGTGGTGAGGTAGACAAGCCTGTCAGTGGTAAGATAGACAAGCCTGTCAGTTGTGAGATAGACAAGCCTGTCAGTGGTGAGGTAGACAAGCCTGTCAGTGGTAAGGTAGACAAGCCTGTCAGTGGTAAGATAGACAAGCCTGTCAGTGGTAAGATAGACAAGCCTGTCAGTGGTAAGATAGACAAGCCTGTCAGTGGTGAGGTAGACAAGCCTGTCAGTGGTAAGATAGACAAGCCTGTCAGTTGTGAGATAGACAAGCCTGTCAGTGGTGAGGTAGACAAGCCTGTCAGTGGTAAGGTAGACAAGCCTGTCAGTGGTAAGATAGACAAGCCTGTCAGTGGTAAGATAGACAAGCCTGTCAGTGGTAAGATAGACAAGCCTGTCAGTGGTGAGGTAGACAAGCCTGTCAGTGGTGAGGTAGACAAGCCTGTCAGTGGTAAGATAGACAAGCCTGTCAGTGGTAAGATAGACAAGCCTGTCAGTGGTGAGGTAGACAAGCCTGTCAGTGGTAAGGTAGACAAGCCTGTCAGTGGTAAGATAGACAAGCCTGTCAGTGGTGAGGTAGACAAGCCTGTCAGTGGTGAGGTAGACAAACCTGTCAGTGGTGAGGTAGACAAGCCTGTCAGTGGTGAGGTAGACAAGCCTGTCAGTGGTAAGATAGACAAGCCTGTCAGTGGTGAGGTAGACAAGCCTGTCAGTGGTAAGATAGACAAGCCTGTCAGTGGTAAGATAGACAAGCCTGTCAGTGGTGAGGTAGACAAGCCTGTCAGTGGTAAGGTAGACAAGCCTGTCAGTGGTAAGATAGACAAGCCTGTCAGTGGTGAGGTAGACAAGCCTGTCAGTGGTGAGGTAGACAAACCTGTCAGTGGTGAGGTAGACAAGCCTGTCAGTGGTGAGGTAGACAAGCCTGTCAGTGGTGAGGTAGACAAGCCTGTCAGTGGTGAGGTAGACAAGCCTGTCAGTGGTGAGGTAGACAAGCCTGTCAGTGGTAAAATAGACAAGCCTGTCAGTGGTGAGGTAGACAAGCCTGTCAGTGGTAAGATAGACAAGCCTGTCAGTGGTGAGGTAGACAAGCCTGTCAGTGGTGAGGTAGACAAGCCTGTCAGTGGTGAGGTAGACAAGCCTGTCAGTGGTGAGGTAGACAAGCCTGTCAGTGGTGAGGTAGACAAGCCTGTCAGTGGTGAGGTAGACAAACCTGTCAGTGGTGAGGTAGACAAGCCTGTCAGTGGTAAGATAGACAAGCCTGTCAGTGGTAAGATAGATCATCTCCTTTAAAAAATAACGGGAAATGTAAATGGGTCGATGAGAAGATTGGGCTAATTAGTAAATAATCAAATAGATAGAGAATTGAATGCAAAATTTGAATGATTAACACTACTCGACTAACAATTTTTTCAAGTATTGAATTTCTTCTTCCAAGCTTCGAATTGGATATTTTTTTCTTCGACTGTTTTTCTTCTCTTATCTTTCAGTTCTTCAACTTTTTCAATTGTATTTTCCTCTTCTTTTGTTTCTCAAGTTTCTCTTCATGGAGTAATTTCTTGTTTTTCAAAGCATCCATCTACTGCAGGATTGACCAACACAAACCATCATTTTCTTCGAAACTTCAACATTTTCTACTCCTCCAACTCTCGATATTACATCGTAAACTAAGAGCTGTGCAATCAGTGACTCGTTTGATAATTTTTCAACCAATATTTCAGAATTTACAGAGAAATCTCTTTCTACGGCAGCATTTCCATGGAATAAAAATAGGATCATTTTTACGAACAGTACGAAAGACGTTGTTTCATGTTGCTTTTTCAAAACCTTTCTGATCAACCAGAGAAAACCTAGAAGGCCTGGCTGTCTTGGAGGTGTTGATATGCAAACAAAGAAACGTGATGATCAGAGTTCGAAGAAAGTCGACACAATACAACCAAGGAAAAGGAAAGCACAAGAAGAATTGAGTTTGATATTTATGTAAGTACATATTATATTGTTTCTCATTACATTTATAAAGTAACATTATTTTTTTGTCCTTTTGTAGATTTAATTAGCTCCATGGAGTAATACTTGCGCACAATTTTTAATCAAAAATGTCTATTTACGAGCACGTGAGTTTGGAATTTCCGGTTCAAATGGGGTAACTGGTAAAATACTTGCGCACAATTTTTAATCAAAAATGTCTATTTACGAGCACGTAAGTTAGGTATTTCCGGTTCAAATGGGTTGGGTGGAAGAGATTGCCATAGGCAATAACCCCGCCTTTTAGTTAGGACATACAGGGTGTCCCACCAAACTTGGACACCTCAAATTACTCGGCCCCTGAAAGAGTTTTTGAAAAATAAAAAAATCTAGGGTACATGTGCTAATTATGCGGTTTTAGTTGTGAATTTTTTTTTATACAGGGTGGTCCAAAAGTCAGAAATTGAGGTGTCAACTTTCGATTTTTAAATGGATTGACCTGAATTTTATTTGATAATTTTACTTCTAAATGATTCTTGAGTACTTTTTTAAACAAAAATATTACATACAGGGTGGTTTTTTTTTCGACCAATTTTTTTTCTAAATCTTGAATAACTCAAGTTTGGTTAATTTTTTCGATAACAAGTATAGAAAGTGTTTGTGTAATGTTAACACGCACTTTCAATTGGCATCAAAAATTTTTATACAGGGTGGTTCACAAGTGAAATAATGACTTGATTTTTTTTAAAACCGAGTTTTTTTAATTTTTTATTTAGTATTAATAATTTTCGTCTAATTTTACACATTTTTCGTTAGTCATATCGAAAAACAAAACTAAAGTGTTGTACAGGGTGAGACATAATTTTTTTGTAACACCCTGTATATGGGCAGTCAAAGAGACGCAAAATTAAATATAAAGACTAAATATGCAAGAAAAACATTGATTTTTAATTAAACTAAAAAGTTATGGTGTTTTAACTAATATTGTCGCATGGACCACCCTGTAGATATTTTCTTAAAACCATCATATGGGTAGTCGAAACTGTCTAAAATTCAACGAGGAGTCCAAATCTGAAAGAAAAAAAATGAATTAAAAAAACCATGCTTAATTAGCTACCTGTCTTGCGCTGACAGTCTAAATAAAGCACTACTTATACTTTTTATTTCAAGTTTTAAAATCATTCAGTGTGGACACCAAATTGAAAATGGCTTCAAATTCGTGTTTTTTACTTGTTTTTCCCACATGATTCGAAGTGTTCGTTGAATTTTTATACAACTTAGAGTACCTACATGATAGTTTAAGAAAATATCTACAGGGTGATCCATGCGACAATATTAGTTAAAACACCATAACTTTTTAGTTTAATTAAAAATCAAAGTTTTTCTTGCATATTTAGTCTTTATATTTCATTTTGCGTCTCTTTGACTGCCCATATACAGGGTGTTACAAAAAAATTATGTCTCACCCTGTACAACACTTTAGTTTTGTTTTTCGATATGACTAACGAAAAATGTGTAAAATTAGACGGGAATTATTAATACTAAATAAAAAATTAAAAAAACTCGGTTTTAAAAAAAATCAAGTCATTATTTCACTTGTGAACCACCCTGTATAAAAAATTTTGATGCCAATTGAAAGTGCGTGTATTCATTACACAAACACATTCTCATCTTGTTATCGAAAAAATTAACCGAACTTGAGTTATTCAAGATTTAGAAAAAAAATTGGTCGAAAAAAAACCACCCTGTATGTAATATTTTTGTTTAAAAAAGTACTCAAGAATCATTTAGAAGTAAAATTATTAAATAAAATTCAGGTCGATCCATTTAAAAATCGAAAGTTGACACCTCAATTTCTGACTTTTGAACCACCCTGTATAAAAAAAATTTCATAACTGAAACCGCATAATTAGCACATGTACCCTAGATTTTTTTATTTTTCAAAAACTCTTTCAGGGGCCGAGTAATTTGAGGTGTCCAAGTTTGGTGGGACAGTTGGGACACCCTGTATGTATATATTTTATTTATTTTTTTCTTGTTTATATTATTAATACTGTCATTTTTATATTTAATTTTTACCATTGTTTGTCTGTATATATGTTCTGCTAATAAAGAGTTTCTAAATAAATAAATAAATGGGGTAACTGGTAATGATGCCCAGCAGTAAGTCTAGTCATTGGATTTTGTAATCTCAATATTTTGTTATGTTTTCATAATTTTGTAGTTAATTTATTCAATGTTTATCTTTTTTCTCATTTCAGTTGCTTTTTTCTCATTTCAGTTGAAAAAGTTCAGCTCACATCTTCATCGACTGGAACTGTAAACAGATCTCCTTCAATACTTAGCAACATATCGGATCTACCTATTGATGTAGAACCAGGGACGGCCGGTGCTAAGGAGCTGCGGAACTCCAGCACCCCCAGACGAAAAGGAAAGAAAAGTTTTTTTTTTCATGTCTTTCTAGCTTGTAGTGAATGAAAATCATTACGCATATTTCGAACAAAAATTCATAAAAAATATCATAATGACAAAAAAAATCATGCTAAATAAAAACTAGGTACCTAATTAGATAAACCTTAGCCAAGCTTGATTGTAGAGAACATAAATATAAACTTTTGACTAATAAAGCTTTCATATTAGTTTTAGGGGCGAGCCAACTTCACGGAGCTATATCTAACGCGCTTTTTACTTTTTGGCTTCTCCGTGCGGAACGCTGCCGCGCTCCGTAGAACATTTTTCTCTTTTCTCTGCTCATGCCTTATTGAAAGAGAAGGCATGGAGCAACCAAACCAACCCGCACAGCGGGTTGGTCTCGGGGGAGACGAGAAGGAGGCAAATAGTGTCCGCTGAAAAATTTCTAACTGACTGCAGAGCTAATAGAGTGATGTGACTGATGTGGTAAAAAATCGAATTATTTTTAGATTTCCGTTCAGAGGAGGAAGAGGGGAAGCCCTCCGGCTTCCCCTTCATCCACTGAACGGAACTAACAAATTAGTACCTACCGCAAGGGTTGTCCTTTCGTTCCACGAATTTATGTTAATAATTTCACGTGTTTTTGTTTTGAAAATTATTTAACTATCGGTTACAATTTATTAAATGATTTAAAGTACAGTGTAACAAATAACAATTAATCATTGACTTTAGCTAACAGTTTATTTTACCCAAAGTTTTATAAACATATAGGTCTATAATTATAACATTTCTTTTATCCTTAATTATGAATTCATTTTAAGATTAAATTTGTGCAATCAAGTTAAGTTGGGTTCGAAACTTCTTATAAAGGATAATAAAATGAAATTAGCATTATCAATTCATTATTAACTTAAAAGTATTTTACTTCCGACAAATTTCTAGTTAATTCTAAAACTAGAAATTTTTGTGTTCGTTTTTGTAAAAAAAATCACTTTTTTCATATATTTGGAAGTTTCATAATCTCCTGAGCAACTTTGGTTTTGTGTCGGTCTGTTAAACAAATTCCTTGTAAATCTCAGAAATTACAGAACGGATTTTTAAGAAATTTTGTATACATATTGGAAATATACTTAACCGAACACAGTGAGGTTCTGTTTTAACAATTTAGCTTTCGTTTGTCTCTCTGTTCCGCTATAACTGTCGAAGGAATTCTCTTCAAAATAGTTGAAATTTAGTATACAATATACATATTCATTGGGGTTCTAAAATTTTACCTATAATTTTTGGGCCGAAATAGGCCATTCGCCGTTTTTGTGAAAATTGAAAACGATTTTTATATTTTTATTGAATAAAGCAGTGCTCTTGAAAATTTGTAGAGTCGTTAAGAAAATGCATTTAAGTTTAGTAGTGAAATTTTGTAATCGTGAAAGCTAAGGGGGCCGCACTGTGGTAAAAAAATCGTAAAAGAGCCAAAAAAAAGGTCCGGTCAATATTTTTTAATTAAAACCTATCGAGTGGGGTATTGAATGAAAGGTGAACATTTATAATGTGATGGTTGAATCTGTGTGAGCTTTACAGTTTACAGAACTACTAGTGTAGATGGTCTCATTTTTAATTAATCAACATCGCACCAGCTCTCTGGTTTTTTTTATGACATTTGACCTAGGAATTAAATATGGAAGAACAATTTAATTCAGTTGACTATCTTATAAAGAATAAGTTTTCTTTGTTCCCACTTGAAAAAAAAAATTGACATTAAAAACAAAGGACAACCAACTCCCAGTCTCAGTATAACTCAAACAGGACATGGTGGTCAAGGTAAAAAAAACAATTACAGTATTACACTCGAAAGTTCAACAGTGATTGGTATAGAAAGTAAAGCTGGCTCTGTGGATGTGAAATAAGAAATGCAATGTTTTGTTTCCCATGTCTATTATTTGGAAATGATACCGTATTATTTGGAAATGATCTTTAATAAGCATGTGTTAGCTAATCATTTTTATAGATTAAACCAAATTAATATATTTATGATATTTAACTATTAACTACTCAAACAGAAAACACACTTGAGACTTGAACTATTAGAAAACCACTTCCCCACTAGGCCCTGCAGACATTTATTCAATATTGTATACTTTTTCTTTACGTAAAATGATGACAGCACCCCCAAACCAAATTCCCACCGGCCGCGCCTGTGTAGAACAGCCGTCATGTTCGAGGGATGCAGTAGAACGTGGAAGTACTAATGTCATAACAGAAAAACTGGTTGCCGCCCTGGACAAATGTCAAATTTCAGATCGGGAGGCAGAGGCTTTAGGACATGACCCTAACAAGTTGGTAATAAACCGTAGTTCGATTCAGCGAAAAAAACACGAAATGAGGGAACAAAAAGCAAATGACATTAAGGAAAGATTCAAAGATATAGATTTAATAAAAATTGTTGTACACTGGGATTGAAAATTATTGCCAGATATTACCGGGAAAAACATTGGAGGAGCGATTGCCCATAATTATTACAAGTGAGGAAACAGCAGATACTGAATATTCCTAAACCGGATTCATCAGGAAAGTCAGGCCCAAGCTATTTATGAAGCATTATCAGAGTGGAATATCTTAGAAAAAGTTGAAGGACTTTGTTGTGATACAACAGCTTCTAACCTAGGAAAATTCAAGGGAGCTGCTTCAATTCTGGAAAATATGACAGGCAGAGAAATCTTGTATATTCCTTGTCGTCATCACACACTAGAAATCGTCTTGAGAGGTGTTTTCGATTGTTAAATGGCGAAGTCAACATCACCAAATGAATCGTTTATTACAGAAACAACACAAGTAACAGTTTTTAAGAAATCGAGTTTTATACATTTTTAATCCCTATTAAATTTATGTAAATACATCATTTTATGCAGATAGAACTCAAGTCCAAGGTACTTTTTATCTTCTAAAAACGAATTAGTTCCTAGTAAAATATGGAAACATCAGCCTCTAGACAGAAAAGGTAGCGGGGAATTGTAAATTCAGAAGAGTATCAAAGAAATTAAATCAAAAAATGTCGAGTGAATTATAAAGGAATTAAGGAACACAAAAACCAAGTGAATTATAAAGGAACACAAAAACCAGGATCAACCATGGGAGAAGATTGCAAGTAAGTACCCCAGAATTCAATTACAATTTTTTTTAATTACCTAATATGAGGCAGGCAATTACCTACTATAAAAGTAGGCAGTTTTTCAAACTTTTTTTCTGTAGAGGGTAATATTAAATTTGGGATCAAGGATCAAATAAACTTGGCTACCAAGGCTGGCAGAGTCTGTATGCTTAATAATTTTATTAGTTCCTGTTACTTCTAATATTATTGTCTTTTACTTTGTTCTAGATGTAAACAACATTGCTTTGAGAAAATACCAGAAGAGGACCGTTTGAGGATCTTTGCTAAAATGTCAACCTTTGAGACTAAAAATGAGCAAGATTCTTACTTGCAGGGTATATTTTTTTTAAAAGTTAAAATACATATAAATATATATTTAACGACCGCACACCCAATGATGTGTTGCCTGTAGGCACGGTATACTCAACACAATCTTTTTTTTTTTTAACATAGTTTGAGGGTGTTGTTTTAGCCAGTTGTTTTTTTTTTATATAATCTTGCTACTTTTTAGTTTGAATTATAGAGGTGGTGACGAATTATTTGAATGGTGTATTTAACTGCTATGAGGGCAACTTCCTTGGCAATGGTGTTTTCTAGGTTGAAAAGTTTCAAGTATCTAGAAGACGCAGACGAAAGGACAGAGAGGAGTCAAAAGTACCGGATAGAAGTTCTGTTTTCAGTTACCATGTTTCAACAACCATAGAGAAGGTGAAAATCTGTAGAAAGGCGTTCATCTCACTTCATGGAATCACAGCTGGGCGGGTAAGACGTCTCTGTACATTACTTTCACAAGGAGATGTGCCAGTAGACCGAAGAGGTAGGCAATCATCTAGCAATGCCATTCCTGGACTTGTTATTGATAAAGTCAGAGAACACATTGCATCTTTCCCCACAAAGATATCACACTATTCGAGTAAATATCTTAAAAAAATTAAAAGTAAATATCTTGAAAACAATGCAAAGAGAGTTCATGTTGCGGAAAAAATCGTTCATTTGAGAAGGGCAAAAAAGTTATATTCAAAGATGAACGAAATTAAAGAACTTTGCAAGAACGATGACACCTGTGGAGCCATCTCTATTGACTACATGCAAAATTTGCAATTACCAAACATCCCTATTCAAGATACATCTCTATATACAGGGTGGGGCAAAAGTCTGGAAACCCCTGAAAAACTTTCGAATGGCTTCTTCGGTAAAATTAAAATTTTGTACGGTAAACCGGGCTAATAAGACCTTCTTTTAGAGTGGGGTCAATTTTTGTTACCGGTCCCCATGTCGGGGCCAGGGGGGCCAACTTCATTTTTTTAAATACGAACCCCCACCTTGCGATACATTTTTGGAAAGGTCTTTAAATAAGAAATACATTGGTGCAAATTTTATTTTTTTTAATATTAACTGTTTGCAAATGGCGTCCAACTTTCTGTATGCAGTAAATTCTGGAAACCCCTGAATATCTTTCGAAATGGCTTTCTCAGTAAATTTAAAATTGTGTACGGTAATCCTTGGTAATTAGACCTTATATTAGAATGGGACCGATTTTTTTTTACCGGCCCCCATGTCGGGGCCAGGGAGGCCAACTTCATTTTTTCAAATACAAAACCCCACCTTGCGATACATTTTTGGAAAGGTCTAACTGCCCCGACTTACCGTGTACAATTTTAAATTTACTGAGAAAGCCCTTGTGTAGAGTCAAGTGACCACTGAGTCTGTAGCCAGCCAGTAAAGCGAGTAACCAACTAATTTAGTTTATTTTCAGAGGCTCCGTGTGTAGAGGGCCTTAGGCATTGAAAACTCTACTACCAGTATGATTTTTATTTTGAATTGCACATACATCTGAGAAGATGTGCAAGTTCTCAACGTTTTCCATTGACTTCCATATTGTACAGTAAAGCTGGCCACTTCATTGGGTCCCTTTGCTGCTTGTCCTTCGTGGTAGACATAAAAATCCACTTTATTCGTTTTTAAGTTGTGAATGCAAAATACATTCACTGTTAGTTGCCTTAGATAGAACTAGCCGTTTGCCCGTGCTTTGCAACGGGACTAAATTTCAAATTTACTAAGGCATGGCCGTACTGCTGGACAGCAATGCCTTTTTGAACTTTTTATAATTTTTCTGGACAAAGCGATAATGGTTTTGGGGGGATCAATTCTGAGACATTTTTCGCTATCTCTTACCGTTTTGGCTAAACAACTCCGGACAAACAAACATAGGTAGGTAGTCCTTTTTTCTGTTTTATACAGGGTGGGGCAAAAGTCTGGAAACCCCTGAAAAACTTTCGAATGGCTTCTTCGGTAAAATTAAAATTTTGTACGGTAAACCGGGCTAATAAGACCTTCTTTTAGAGTGGGGTCAATTTTTGTTACCGGTCCCCATGTCGGGGCCAGGGGGGCCAACTTCATTTTTTTAAATACGAACCCCCACCTTGCGATACATTTTTGGAAAGGTCTTTAAATAAGAAATACATTGGTGCAAATTTTATTTTTTTAATATTAACTGTTTGCAAATGGCGTCCAACATTGTGTATGCAGTAAAGTCTGGAAACCCCTGAATATCTTTTGAAAGGGCTTTCTCAGTAAATTTTAAATTGTACACGGTAAGTCGGGGCAGTTAGACCTTTCCAAAAATGTATCGCAAGGTGGGGTTTTGTATTTGAAAAAATGAAGTTGGCCTCCCTGGCCCCGACATGGGGGCCGGTAAAAAAAAATCGGTCCCATTCTAATATAAGGTCTAATTACCAAGGATTACCGTACACAATTTTAAATTTACTGAGAAAGCCATTTCGAAAGATATTCAGGGGTTTCCAGAATTTACTGCATACAGAAAGTTGGACGCCATTTGCAAACAGTTAATATTAAAAAAAATAAAATTTGCACCAATGTATTTGTTATTTAAAGACCTTTTCAAAAATGTATCGCAAGGTGGGGGTTCGTATTTAAAAAAAATGAAGTTGCCCCCCCTGGCCCCGACATGGGGGCCGGTAACAAAAATCGACCCGACTCTAAAGGAAGGTCTTATTAGCCCGGTTTACCGTACAAAATTTTAATTTTACCGAAGAAGCCATTCGAAAGTTATTCAGGGGTTTCCAGACTTTTGCCCCACCCTGTATAAAACAGAAAAAAGGACTACCTACCTATGTTTGTTTGTCCGGAGTTGTTTAGCCAAAACGGTAAGAGATAGCGAAAAATGTCTCAGAATTGATCCCCCCAAAACCATTATCGCTTTGTCCAGAAAAATTATAAAAAGTTCAAAAAGGCATTGCTGTCCAGCAGTACGGCCATGCCTTAGTAAATTTGAAATTTAGTCCCGTTGCAAAGCACGGGCAAACGGCTAGTTCTATCTAAGGCAACTAACAGTGAATGTATTTTGCATTCACAACTTAAAAACGAATAAAGTGGATTTTTATGTCTACCACGAAGGACAAGCAGCAAAGGGACCCAATGAAGTGGCCAGCTTTACTGTACAATATGGAAGTCAATGGAAAACGTTGAGAACTTGCACATCTTCTCAGATGTATGTGCAATTCAAAATAAAAATCATACTGGTAGTAGAGTTTTCAATGCCTAAGGCCCTCTACACACGGAGCCTCTGAAAATAAACTAAATTAGTTGGTTACTCGCTTTACTGGCTGGCTACAGACTCAGTGGTCACTTGACTCTACACATGAGGTAACTCATCAGAAATCAAAATTATTAAAATCTCTCGAATTCCCTACTGTCGTCATGAATTTGAACCCCGAAATCGTCATTCCGAAATTTTCTTCTCAACTGATAACATCAATATTTTTGCTCCTGCCAAAATTTTGTTTTTCAGTGGAAAAAGACCGAATTTCAGTGTAATTTTTTGCATAGACCCATTTTTTGTGCTTGTGAACAGTAATATTATATTATAAAATCTTATTATCTTGTGCAAGTGCTGTTTTTTCGAGGTTTTTTACTCTGAACAGCGCTGCAATAAGGCCTATTCGAACAATTTCACAATTTTGGCCACTCACTTTTTTCTTCAAATAAATAACTTTGAAATTATTTCCCGACTGCGGAGAAATGTATTGAGAGAAATCTCTCAATACATTTCTCCGATTCGAGAGAAATCTCTAGGCTCGATACAATGACGGAGGAGAGTACGGGCGGGAAACCGCCTGATACTAGGAGTCCCGGTGATGCTGCCCCTGAGCCTCTGCTGTATTCCCATCAACACAAATTCAGCTGGTACAAAGTCCATTATCCAAGCTAAGCCTTCAAAAAACCAAGATACTACCCTCAAGACATTTTTGCGTGCGCTTGCTGTTTCCAAGGTTCTTGGAGACGTAACAAATTATTCAAAGGATATCACGGAGGTAAGACGTTTAACCAGGACCAAGTTCCTAGTTATCTGTTCTACTGCTGGATGCGCGAATAAGATTGTGCAGAGTGAGAAGGTACAGAGTTTGTATGCTGCCCTCATCCCTCAGATATATCTGACCAGGACTGCGATCTTGCGAGATGTTGATGTTGACATAGATGGTGTATTTATTTCAGATCAAACTTCTAAAAGTTGAAAGATTAAACAGAAAGGTAATGATCGATTCGAATGCTACATATGTCCCTAGCACATCTGTCAAGTTGATGTTTGATGGGCAAGATATGCCAACTCATGTTTTTCTTTGGTACACTCGGCTAAAATGTGAGCCATTTATTCAAAACCCCGTGCAATGTTTCACATGTTATAAGTTTGGCCACATTACTAAGTACTGCTCGACCAAAACTTCTCTCTGCAGAAAGTGTTTCCAGATTGAGTCTAAAGATCATACTTGTGATCTGATAAACCTGAAGTGTATCAACTGCCATGGTGCCCACAATGTGAACAGTAAGAATTGTCCAGAGCTAGAACGCCAGAAAAACATCAAATAATTGATGAGTACAAGAAATATGTGTTTCACTGAAGCTGCGGAGCTGGCACCCTCTCTACCACAGTCGATCAAGAGAAAGCCAGCCTTCAACTTCTCGGCTCCAAGTGCAATTAATCAATATATTAAAAAGAATAGGACTGAGCCCGCGCTTTTTGATAAGATGAAAAATTTGACCAAGCCACAACAGTTTCATTCCGACAAGGAATTATCGGAAATGATTTATAAAAACGCTAAGAATAATGATGAAGAAAAAAATCCTAATAATACTACTCCTTCAGGAGAGCTTAGCCAGGGTTCTCAGGATAGCAAACTTAATCACATACCATTTCCATTTGAACAAATGACAAGTGATGAAAATATTATTAATAACTCCCAAACATCTAATATAGATCAAATGGAAGATGTCAATATGTCTGATAGTGGTAATACTTCTCATAACAATATTATGTTACTTGGGACCTATAGTAATGTCCTAAGTCCAAATTTATCATAATAAGTACTTACCTATTTTTTTTCTATTTATTATTATTATTATTATTTTTTCTTCTTACAGATCAATAATTATTCTATTTCATTTATAATAATTACTTACTTATGTCTGTTACGAATAACCATAATAAGATACTATATCTTACCATTGTACAATGGAACATTAATGGATTTGTAGGAAAAATGAAATACCTTAAACTTTTGTTAAATCAAATCAAACCTTTTATAGTATGTACGAGGAAACTCGTATTCAGGAAACTCACATGTTACCTAACCGAAATATCGCAGGTTTCACTAATTATTCAATGTATCGTAAAGATTATGAGCACAGTTTAGTAGCTTGAAGAGGTGTTATGGTGATGGTGCACAGATCAGTCTATTCAGATCAGCTTGCCGTCAATAGTTCACTACAAGTAGTAGCTGTGCAGGTTCGATCCCTGGCACTTAGCTTTGCACTTAGAGACAATAGGGCGTCAATTGATAGAGGTATCTCAGATGTTTGAGATACCTCTATCATACGGGATTGTTTTCTTTGATATAACTTTTTTTTATTATTTACATAATGTGAGTACACATTGAGTTTTTTGGACACATTGTTTACTTTATCTTGTTTGTTTGTAATTATATTTTTTTCTTCTTCTTCTTCTTCTTCTTCTTCTTTTTTCCTTAACTTTTACACTTTTGTTCCATTACTCTTACATCAATTGTTTTGTTATGCTTTGTTCATTTTATGTGTAAGTAAGTTTAATCCTCCATCTCGATGTATTTATAATTATCAATAATTATATTGATGTTAAAAACCACAGTTGTTAAAAAACACCAATAAAAATATCTTTAAAAAAAAAAAAAACCCGAAATGTAGGAAGACTCGAGGGACGATGATTTCATGTTGTATTTTATTATCAGAAGGATAAGAAGAAGGTTTTGGGTACACCCATACCTTGAAAAGATTTTTTTAAACCGTTTACTTATTGCTGCTAAACAGCTCGAGCTTTCTGACGCGAAGTTCTTGGCATTCTACAGAATGACCAAAGAACGCTATTTGGATCTTGTACAACTTATTTCTCCTGCAATCCAGGAGCAGGAAACCGTCATGAGGGAGTCCGTGGAAAGTGAGGAACGGCTATTAATCACACTAAGGTAAGAAACACTAAAACATTATTTTTTTGTTATTTTTGAAAAGCGGTTGAATAACTTGTATTTTTTCTATTATTATTTTACAACACCAAATTTATTAGCTAGGTATTAAGCATCTCGATGGAAAGATGTTGAGTAATAATCAGCGAGTGTACTGTAGCCTCCATCTCCGTCAGTGGTGGGTGGAGGCATCTTATTTGAAAATGTTGAATTTCTCGTTGATACTAATGAGGGAGATCGTGTTGATTTGGATGACAGTATGTCATACTATGTCATCCACAGTATCCAAGGCCTTCCTCTTAAATTGTCGCACCTCTGTATCTTCCATTTTCATGAGATCTGGAAGCATGCTGAGAAGGAACATTTTTAACGCTTCCTCTCTGCGGTCTGTAACCAACTGTTCACCTTTCGCTGATAAAGTTGCCATTTTACGCTCCAAATATTCCATGAAAGCTTTGTCCACATTATCGTTCTTAGCACGTTTCTTTTTTGGTACATTATGATAATTGGTTGGCTCGGACTGGCGATTCTGATGCTGCGGGAATGCAGCCGTTGCACTTGAACTGGATGTTGACGCCTTTGGGGGCGGTAGTGCGGATGTGGATGGTGTAGGAGTTTCTGATAGTAGGTCATCATCATCAACTATTATGTTTCCATCTCTTGCGGCAACTTCTTCTACCTCCTTCAGTGGTGGCTGCAACAGGTTTCCGGAAGGCTTCCCCAATGCCTTGATGTAAGGAACAGTAAATTGCATTGCATCAGATAAATAATAAGCCTTCTTCTCCTTTGTACCTGAGCCACTCTTGGGGGGTTTCAGATGTCTGACGAAAACTGCTCTTATGTTTTTCCATCGCTCTTTGCATTCAGCACCTGAAAAGAGATAGAAACATTTGAAACATTGAATTGTCATTTTTTATAGATATTTGGCAATTGCTGCCTACTTTGCTAGAGGAGAGTCAACAGTTGGTTACATCGTGGCAGAGACAACTCAAGTGATTTGGAACATTCTTTATCTGACATACATGGCTGTTTCAAATGTGGAAGAGAGGAAGCGGAAAGATTTGACTCGCTGTGGAATCTAGAAAACTGCATAGGTACCGTCGACGGAAAATATGTGCGTATTGAGAAGTTTCCACACTCTGGCTCTGCTAATTATAACTACAAATCGTTCCATTCAATAGTGCTAATGGCTTGTTGCGATGCCGATGGTAATTTCACTATGATTGAAACGGGATTTGCTGGGAGGAACAGTGATGGGGGCATATTCCGTGCATCAGCATTGAAACATGGGATTCAAAACGACGGACTTAGAATTCCTCCTCCTTCGCCCCTAAATTACAATGCAAGTGCTTGTCCCTTCCCCTATTATTTTGTTGCTGATGAAGCTTTCCCACTGACGCGATATCTAATGAGACCCTACCCGGCAAGAATATTAGATAATGTGAAAAGAATATTCAACAATAGTGAGCCGAGGAAGGACACCGCACCATACATGCAGTCCATCATTCTCTCATCCAATGAGGGTTCTCGATGGCCCAATAGTGAGAATTGTGCCTATTTAAAAAAACCCGTGCTTTCAAACGTAGCCTCATTAGTCCAAAGAATGTATTTCTCTACTAAAAAAATAAATTCTCAAATACCTACCTAGACGTATATGAATTTTAAACAAGATGGGTTGCGGAATCTGTGAAAAAGAATTTCCTCCTACTATCGGGGAACTGGACTGTACCTCCTACTCTCAATGCGGCTCCAAGTATCACTTTGACTGCTGCAAGCTGAAATTCAGCTCATGGAAATCTATGGGAGTCACCAGGCGCTCAGAGTGGATCTGTACTGAATGCAGGAAGCCGGCGGTGGGAGCAAACAGCGGCAGCAAAGAAGGGGATGATGAGGAGGAAGAAGAGGAAGCTGAGTCGTGGCGTGGAAGCTGGCCACTCATTCCTCCCCTGTGATATGGATTTTGCTGTTTTAAAGCGGAAAATAAAGAAAACAGACCGAGTTTACACACTGAAGGAATACGTAGAGCTCATCTTATCCTCTGATAATAAAAACAGATTTCAAGTTGTTGTTCCTGAAACTCAAGATATTGTTAACTGCAAAGCTTGGTGGCCAAAGTTTTACAAAAAGAATATGCTTTCTTTGGAAAGCATGAATAAGCAAAGGGATGAAAAGGTCAGCTTCAAGATTAGTCACTTTACTCATGTGACGCACTCACTTTCGAATTTGGGCACCATTGTTGCCAGAAATTACATTGATGGCCTACAGTATGAAACTTTCAATGTAAGAAATCTTGGAATTACCTAAGAAATCGGCCTACAAGAAAAAGCTACCCATTAACATTAAGAAGATGAAAGACTTAAGAAGATTCAAGCCCCACCTGAGAGATGATAGGGAAGTTCGAAAATTCTACAAGGAAATTTTCCTGTAGCCAACCTGCTCAAAGGAAAAGTAAACATAAAAATCATTATTATATGACTATTCAGTATTCATAATAGATCAATAAAATCAAATTTTGTAAATAAAATACCAGTAATTTCTTTGAAAACTTAGTTAAATGCAGAAACAACACAAGTCCAGCCATTTCAAAGGTCGCTAGACTAGTAAAAAAAATATGATATATGTTTTTTATTATTGTCCAATGTTACTTTATAGCACCTAATCTATAATATTTATATTTTTTCCCTGTTCGATCTAGAAGAAATATACAGTTCTTTTTAGCTCCTTAAAAAAAAAGGTTTCATGGACTTCGGTTATTTCTGAAATAAACGATTCAATTGCAGATTTGTCTCTCCACTTTCAATCCTCATGATAATATGAGCTTTCTCCTGCGACGAGAAACTCTTGCCTTTTTTGTTGAGCACTCATTTTGACTAGGTACTAATACATATCACGTCTTAACGAACAACAAAGCTACCGGCACTGTACTTTAGGTTAAACGGTTAAAATTCAACTATAGTTGATGAGAACGGCCGTAAAAATATCACGGAATCAACACAAATTATTGCACAATAGCTAAAAAAAATCACTACTTAATAGGTTTTAATTTACGTGACACCGTAACCTATGAATTCAAAACAATACCAAAGGATACTAATTCTCACATCTCTACAATGGTAGCACGTGTCTATACTAGTATGAAAACAAAAAAATAATCTATTTATAGCAAGGCGCCGTCGTTACAACCGAAAGATTTTGTGAAGGATAATTCCAAATTTGTCTGAAAATCAGGACGCTGTAACCTACTTCGTCGCTATAAGCGACGCGACGTCGAAATAACCGGAGGGGCTCAATGTACTGACTGGTATAGGAAAATTCAAGGGACCGGAAAGTTCCGTCGTAAGTGAATTTCACTGTATATTATTAAAAAGGAATGCAACAGCATTACAAAGCTATCAAATAACATTTATTCGTTTAATATTTTACATTTACTAACATTTCGTTCTGAGCATTTTATTTCATTTTATGCAAGAGGCTCCAAAGACCATTGAACCGGACACAAGGTACGGTTGTTTACTTTAACCATTCCTTTGATGAATTCCAACAGCTTGCTAAATGTGGGGAACTCATCCATTTGAAGACCACACGGGAAAAAGGATGAGGGTCCACTCGTTTTCATTTCGAGAAAATTGATATTTAAACTTCAAAACACTGTCGTAGTTGACTGAATACATTTACAGAGACATTATTTGTTTAATAAAATTAGTCAATTAGATTGGAATGCTCTATGTAAATTTGAATAAAAAATTAAGCTTACTAGAAAATTAAAAAAAAAAATAAAAAAAAGTTCAAAGGTCAGAATGAAAACAGCAAAAAAGATGAGGGTCCATTGAAAAAAGTGGACCCTCATCTTTCTTCCCAAGGAAATTACAGAAAAAAGTTTGAATGGAAAGTTTTCTTACCTTAGTGATGAGGTGAAGTAACGTTGGGCCTCTTGGGAGCAAAATTGCTTTAAATGTTGAATGTCATCGTACTTCTTTTTTGCTATTGGTATCTTGGTCTTGTATTTTAGCTCGGGTAGTTTGAACTGCCCATCAGGTAAACGAAGTTGTCTTCTGGTTGGCGGTATCACTACATTTTCTTCTAAAGATCCATTGTAAGTTGTTTTTGTTAATATCATTCTGGGGTGGCTATCGACCACAACAAGTTCTCTGATCGGTCTATTTGGAAAGGGGCATTTAGGACCATCATAATTAATATATCTTAAAGAAAGATGTCCAATCTTTAAAAATTTGTTGATCATCACACGGCTCAACTTGATATGGTGATGGTTTGATTCTCGAATTAATTAACACCGTATTCCATTCACTTGGGATCTCAACTGTGGACTTTTGATTGACAATACCCATATTCTTATCACATTCTAGGTATGAATGTCCTCGAATAGGGAAAACTACTTTTATTTTTTTCAATCTTCTAGTGAAATGGACCACATACCGTAACATGGGGCTACTTTGCATATATTTTAAGACCTTTTTAACATAATATTAAATAACTTTTTTCGAGTTATAGATAAATCTAAATGCATTCTATTAAATGAAAGCCAAGAATATGTACTTTAATATTATTCTATTGTTGCGATTATGGGAAGTAATTGATATTTGAACATATTTTGCTGCTTTATCTTCTTCATATTTTACATTTTTTATATTTAAATTTTCAACCGATGTAAATTGTTTGTTTACCATTCTTCTTTTAGAATTTAATAATTTGTATAAAGGTATTGTACCGTCAATAAATGTACCCGTACACCGGGCATAATTATTATTATATTATATATAATTTAGTGCACTTCCCAACCTTCATAATTTTGGTGCAAAGTTACCTCAAGGGTGAGGTAACTTTGCACAACTCAGTAAAATTCAAGAAAAATGTATCATAGCAGCCATACAATGCAAAGTAGCCCTTGCCTTTAACACTCATCTTGTTAAGAAGAAAATAACAAAGCTTTTGATATATTTTGAACACAGATAGTAGAGTACCTACGTATCAAACTTGATTGAAAAAATCAAAAAACAAAAATTTCGAAACCTGAAGAAATGTTTGAAATTAGAAGACTTAAAAAACATCATCATCGCTTTCGTTAAAATCGTCTGCAATACATTTTGGACAAATGAAGTCCTCGTCATCTGACCCAAGGTATTCATATGACTTTGGGATGCATGTAGTATGAAATTTCTTATTGCACTTGTTGCATGAAAAAAGACTGTTCTTCGAACCATCAAGGGAACATTTTGCACAACTCATTACAATTTTCTTCTGTTTAACTTCCTTCTCTAAGTTTTTAATCTTCTGTGATAATGATGTGGCCTTTATTGTAGGAAGTAACTTCTTTGCTTTTTTCTTTTCTTATTATATTCTTCTGTAGTATTTTTTTGGCTCAAGATGGCTGCATGTGAAGCTGGCTGGATGGCTGTAATATTGACATTACATTCTTCTTTTGAATTATCCTTGCTGGAAGATTCATGTGAAGGTGGCTGGACAGCTATAGGGGCTGATGAACGAATGTCTGGGATTTCTGCAGGAGTATCTTCAACGTCACTGTTGTTGACCTCAATCGGTTCCTCTCCTCTCGGATCACTTACATCAGCCAACAAGATACTCTTTCCAGGAGGTACACTTACTTTCTTCCGTTTTCGAGTCGCAGTTTGATTTCCAAATAAATGTGACGTTTTGTTTTCCCAATACTCTTTGAAGGAGTCTTCTACTACTTCCAAATGTGAAGAACTATTAGTGTTAATGCCTTTGAAGAGCTCTTCAATGTTAATAGGATAAATTGAACATTTCCTAAAGCCATCTTTCCATCAGCATTTTGAGTAGCATGGGGAAATGTTGTTTATCCAAACTCGTTTTATTTCTTCCTAAACTGGACTCTTTGTATTGTGAAAGTACTTTTCTCCATTCAACTTTGAGTGGTCTGAAAAATGCTACATCTAAGGGTTGTGTTAAATGCGTGCTATTAGGTGGTAGACAAATGAATCTTATATCATGTTCCTCACATTTCTCAAGAACCCTGTTATTAATATGGGATGAGAGATTGTCTCCTAATAAAACTTTTGGTCCAGCTTTATTCTTGAGAATGGGTGACATTGTTTTTAAAAACCATTGCTCAAAGGCATTTGAGTCAAACCACCCGCTGGGCGTGCTACAATATCTAGCACCTTCTGGACCACCTTCAACCCACGTGGTCCATAAACAGGTAGCCTTATAAACAACAAATGGGGGAACTACGTCTCCTACAGCATTGCCAGCCAGCATGATTGAGATGCTGGTTTTTGAAGAATTTCTAATATTGATTGGATACTTGGTTCCTCTCTTAATTACACATCTTTTAGCACCTAGCTCGTCAGTTATATTTGTCTCATCGTAGTTAAAAATATTTTCTGGTGGGACATTCTCTAGGGATTTTTTCAACTGGTCCACATATTCTTTTAGGGTTGCCTCATTAATAGCAGCTCTAGCTTTTTTTATGTTAGCTACAAATCGCATGGAAAGTTTGGGATGTCCATTTAGGAATGACCTCAGCCAGTCAACACCTGGGTAGTTCCCATTCTTAAATGCCTTCACATTAAAAAAAAAAAAACAAAAAAAAATCTCATCCTCCATTTCCTTCATCTTATAACATTTTTTTTCTTTTTTTTTTCTCTCTTTTTTTCTATGTCTTTTAAATATCAAAAAATTTTTTCTCTTTCTCATTTTTTTTTCAATCTTTCCTCTTCGTCCTTTCCTATACATTTTTTTTTTTTTTTCTCATCCTAACAATATTTTCCCCCATCATCATCATCCGAGCATTGATCAGATACTTTTGACTTTTCAGTCATTTAAGGTTTCCTACTATAGGTCCATTCTTTTTAATAAATATTATAGCAAATTAAGCTATATGACTTGTTTCTGAAGCACCTACATACGAAAAAAAAAAAAATAATAATAATAGGCTATAACGAATTAAATTTTTTATACCTGAAAAACATGCTCAGTCACATGTCCCCAACTACGATACAAAAAATTAAATATTTTTCTGTTTTCATCTGTATGACCAATTATAGTTCTGATTATACCTTTAGTTATACAACAGTATTGAGAACACAGTTAAGCTTGGTTTTACGATTTTTGTCACTCTAAATTACCTAAATTTTCTGTTTAAAATTTGTCCCCCTATTTTTTTACAACTCAGTCACGCGTATTTCAGAATAGGTAATGTGTAAAATTAAAAGAGTAAGAATAAGCGTAAACTGTTTGCGCATGTCAGATAGAAGAAGACAAATCTCTCAGTTCGGCTAGAGTTATCGTGATGTGGAGACGTGCGTTGTTTTAGTTTTCGATGAAGTTTTTTCTGGTAAGTAAAAAAATGTCAATCATTGGTTACAACTCACTCACAGTATTATTTTATTATTTAAACCAAAATCATTTTTATGAAATATGAATTTAATTTATTCTTTTGTTGTCCTTTTTAAATTTACCTTTGAAATTTTCTGTAAATTTTACTGAATAAGTTAGAAAAAATACACAAGTTTGATTTTACAACTCTGTCACGTACATGTACAACACAGTCACATTAGGTGATTTTGGCTTGCTTGAGGGCGGGGAAGGCGCCGATGCACATTGCTGTGATTAGTTCGTAGCCGGAGGTGTAGGTCAGCACGGCTTCCTCTAGCTCCTCAAACAGCGCGAAGGCTTTTGGGCGGTGAGAGCGCATGTAGCGGTACCCAGAGGTCGTATAATACAATATAATACAATAAGAGAAAAATATTTAAATTCGTTTACACATGATTGTAATTTGGAATATATCCTAAAAAATCTTACCAGAAAGAATGTGTAATGGTATTTATTTTTATATGGTTGAGGCGTTGAGGTTGAGAGCTTTTATGAGAAATGAATAATGAGAAAATAATAATATGATCTAATTATTTAATTTTATATAACTTTGTTATGTCTTTTATTATTATTATTATGCTTATGAAATGTCTTTAATATGTACTTTAATATGTGCCAACCGTTGTAACATTTTTTTTATATAAAATAAATACAACTATATATACCTACCAGTCACATTAGGTTTGTGACTGAGTTGTAATGTTGTGACTGAGTTGTTATTTTATTTGTTTGTTTGAAATTTATTTATTAACTTTGAATTGAAAATTTTGTATAATGGATGGCTGCAAATATTGTCAACCAAATGTGTTTTTGGTAGAGCGGTTACCAAATTTGGATTTTGGATATCTGAAGAATCCAGTTTTCTAATCAGAATCCGGAGTTCCGTTCGTCGAGGTCCGAATTTGGTAAAATCCGACGAGGGAAAAAGCACTTGATCCCAGTGGCTCCTGCATACTCGTATGATTAAATCCCGGATAATTGACAGCTCTAGTTTTTGGTAGCGTACTTGGCCTCACCTACTTTAATGTTCTTAGGGTATTTTATAATTTATTTCTTTATTCACAGATGGCGAGTCAATGAAAATAATTTTACCGGAGCTAAGAAGAGAACAGGCCAGAGAGAGGAAGATCTTTCAAACTAGGATCAAAGCATGATCCAGACGCCATGAGAACAAGCTCCATGGAAACATGGAAAGAAGAGAAAGAAAATGTATAATTCTTGTGAATGTCTGATAGCCTCGTTCCTATTTCCTCTCTGATTCATTTCGTGCTTGAGTTGAGAGTGGAGGAAGTATTTTTAAACCCTAACAAAAGTTTAAGTCCACACAAAGAATTCTGTTCAAGTCAGCTGCAACCCTGCATTTTGGAAACCAACTCCCTCCGCCTGCTGGAAGCGCTATCTTCAACACAAGCTCTTTACTCTTTACACTGCACTTTATTTTCTCTGCACGTCCAGACTTCCAGTAAATTTTCCTATTTTTTTTGATTTTCCTCATGAATCTTGAATAACCTTTATTAACCCTGATAAGCTCACTTCAGTACAAAAATTTTTTTAATAACTTAATTGAAAAATTAATTTTGTTTTACAATTATTTTTTTTTTGATAGAGTTCAATTTAACGTTCCTCTGCAAATTTCCATACGGGCACCAAAAGATCGTCGTTGGCGCTGAACCTCTTCCTGCGTTAGAAGATCTCGATTGGACGGAGGAGAATGGGTACGACAAAATCTACCTTAATTTTTTGGTTCTTTTATATAATATACACATGCATATGTACATATTTTCTTTCCTTTCAGGTCAGATCGATAAAGAATAAATCTCGGAGAGAACAGAAGGCTCAACGTAAGAAGTGGACTGAGGCAAATCAAAGAAGAAGAGAAAAACAGCAGTTCCAGAAAACAACAAACCAATTTATTGAACTCCATTCTCCACCTTCTTCACCATCTGTGGATGATCCTGCACAAGTACCTCAACCAAGTCGACAAAAATTGTCAGGTGAAAAAAAAAGTAGGGAAAATAATCACAAGAAAAGGAAGGATTTGAAAAAATTGACGGAGAAATACAGAAAGGAGAAAAAGTCCAAAGAGAAGTATAAAAAAAGGTATTACCGTCTTCTGGAGGAACAAAACAAAAACAAATCACCATCGCCAAACAAAATTATAAAAGACATTCTTAAAGACAATAAAGAAGTTCGCAAAAGACTTCTCTTCTTAGAAGTAGTCAAAAAGCAAATAAAGAAAAATAATAAGACATTGTCTGAAAATGAAAAAAATGTGGTAGCCAAAGCACTGACTGGAAATATCATCAAGAAGTATAAAAAGAAAACTCAAGCAAACGAGCTCAGTTCTAAATATCTACAGACAAAAGTTAGTAGATTAGATGGAAATCCTGTCAATTTAAAAAGAAAGCTGAAACGAGGTGTATACAATAAGTTTGAAAAATTAGTTAAAGACTTTTACGAAGATGATGAATCGCTCAATCGCCAGAAAAGTCGGCCCTTATTTCCAAGAAAGGTATACAAAAAGTAAAAAGATTTCTTAACGACAGTATGGTAAACTTACATAAGAAATTTATCAACACTTTCAAATCAAAGATATCATATACAGCATTCCGGAGGTTAAAGCCGTTCCACGTGCGAGAAAAGAAACTGAAAGAAAGAGATACCTGCAGCTGCAATAAACATTTAAACTTCAAATTCAAAGTCGACAAAATGCATATGCTAGGACTCCTACTATCAAAATCACCTCAAGACTTACACCCGTATTTATGAATTAATGTAAGCACGTGCTCAAGAGTTAAAAGCACGTGCTCAGCACATGCTTACAGCAAATTGACATTTATGAATCATTATTCCTATCCAAGCACACGGGTAAGCACGTGCTTACGCAAGACTGCGGTAGCACAGTCTTACCGCTTTCTGAGCATATGCTCTAATGCATCAACCAATCAAAATCACTCGAATATCTTCTGAGCATCAAAAATCGGCGTGTATTTTAGTAAACAATTTTCATCTCTCAAAATTTTCAAAAATCTTGAATAAAATTTCCATTATTAATATCTATTGTGATGTTGTTAATATGTAGCAGGCATTATGTATAAAGGAAAATAAGAATGGAATATTAGAGGAGGAAACATAAATGTAGGTTATTGAGAACAAGATGAACACCCGTACCTTATATAAGTTATTGTATACCAGGGTCCGCCAAATAAAAAGAGCCACTCGAAATATGTAGAAAACATAATTAAAATTTTAAAAAAATGCTAAAACACGTGTATCATTATATCGAGGGGGAAACCTTTTCTACTAGGTTTTGATTTTTTCTCATTACCAGGGGCGGCTCCAAGGGGGGTCAACTTTGGAATCTAAAATGGAACCACCTTATTTGTAATACATTTCTGAAAAGTAGAAGTAATTGATTTTTTATGCCTTTTTGATACCATTAGCTTTACCATGGGAGGTGTCCAGGGGTCATCTTTTTTTAAATTGTGTAAAAGCGATTCTTCTTTTTTTAGTATAATCTGTGCTAAATACTCGTAAATGCACTGATTGTGGTTTTTTAATCGAAATCTAAGATACCCTTGAAAACAGGGCCGGAAACTAGGACTGCACGCGGGTTTTAAATTTTTTCAGAATAATTTGAAGTAATGCGACCCTGTTTTTCTTTTAAATTGAATAACATGAATCATTGCATTTATTTAGCACAAATGATTCTTGAAAAAAAAAAATTGTTTTTACATTATTAAAAAAAAAAGTTGATCCCTGGGCTCCTCCCCTGGTAAAGCTAATGGTATAAAAAAAGGCATAAAATTTAATTATTTCAAATGGAAAAACATGTTTGTAATAATTTTTAGAAAAATTAATTAATTTTCTTATAAAAAGTTTATGAATAAATTCGTGAGACCTTGCTCAGCACAATCTAGGGAAAGAGCATGCTTACGTGTAAGCACGTCCTTAACTAATTGGTATTTATGAACAAATTCGATGTCATTGAAGACAAATCTTACCGAAGCATATGCTTAAGACTATGCTATTGTGCTTGTTGGCAACACTGTATTTTAGACCGGGATTATGTATAATGTTGCCATAGCAACGTCAGTTGTTTACTTAGATAATATTTTCCCTGAGTATTGAATTTTTTCCGGTTTTCTTCCTTTTATAGTTCTGTTTTCCTGATTGCTTTTCTATTTCACACATATTCACTACCTGTTTTGGTCAGAAATAAAATGGCAAGTAAAAAGTCGTACTCCACATTTGAAAAACAAGTTTTCAATGAGTTGGTTGTGAAATTTGAGCTAAACAATAATACCATAAGGGGAAACAAGCCTGAAGCACTTGAGAGCAGAAAAAAATTATGAAACAACATTTCAAGAGAATTTAATGCCATTCAAGGTGTTACACAGGTAAGTTTCATTTTCATATTTTTTCAAATCCAAACTAAACACTTTGAGCCCATGTATACCATATATGGCAGCGACGGCCAAACAGTCGACCGCGGTCCACCGGTGGACCGCCTAACATTTTCTGGTGGACCGCAAGCAAATTTCGAAAAAAAAAGTGTCTACTAATTTAAAAAAAAGCAGAAAACTGGAAAAAAAAGTAGAAGCGGGACCTACATTTTAAAAAGTATAGGTAGGTAGATTGTAGGCTATACAAAGGTATGAATTTTGTTGTCTAAAGAGAAAATATATTACTATACCTACTTGTTACTAATGGGCATTACTTGAACCTGCAGGTGTGTTAAGCTTTACTTGTTACTAATGATTTCGGAAAGAAAGAGAGATTGAGAGTGTGTGTAAATTTTATTGTAACCCTTTGATAGTACCGCCGCCGGCGCCAATTCTCTCGCTTATGCTTTCTTGTCTAGTTTACTTTATTACTAATGTGTCTACTCAAGTCTACTGTTTAGTCCCGTTCCCCCTCTCTAAGTCTAAGTGCGTCTGATTATTTAACGTAATATTTTGATTTCGTCCGCGATCTTTTCTGTCTAATTTTTGGAAAGTTGTCGGTTTAATTTTTTAAAAACATAACAGTTTTTAGTGTTTTTCTTTTATTGGTGTGATGTTTTAGTTTAAAATTAACTATGTTTTAGTTCAAAATTTAGTAGTAACTCATGAATTCGGTATGATCTGCCTGCGTCTTGGACATTACATGCGTAGGTATTTAGTTACTACTAAATTATAAACTTCCCCATGAAACACTGAAGTTAAGCAACGTCGCGCATGTATGGTATTTGGATGGGACCCATCCAGGTATCACCCATGTAATGCTGGCCGTCCCGGCCCCACTCAGGCTGGGTGAGGTAAATGTGAGTAGCTAGGTTTGTTTAGCCTAGCGAATGGAGGGTAAAACCCCCGTCGTGATATGACCATAGCAGTTGAAAGCGACGTGTAGCTCAAATAAATAATAAAATTATAAACTAAAACATAGTAAACAACACACCAATAAAAGAAAAACACTAGAAACTGTTGTGATTTAAAAAACATCAATTACCTACACATGGTAGTAGGTACTTAGGTACCTACCTACTTATTATTCCCTAATGAAGTTTTAGGTTCAGTTTTTTATTTCTTCAGTTTAATAAAAGTGTGAATGTGAATATTTCTAAAATGGACGCTAAGAAAGCCAAGAATTATCATTTTAATAGAGAATGGCAAAATGAGTTTTTGTTTCACATGGTAAAGGACAAGTGTGTTTGTCTTATTTGTAATTCTACTGTTGCCCTGCCAAAGAAAGGCAATGTTGAGAGACATTTTAGATCCATGCACAAAGGATTTAATGACGAGTTTCCTTTGGGGAGCGAGATAAGAAAAGTGAAAGTTGAAGAAATGATGAGAAGCACTTCCACACAACAATTGTTTTTCACAAGAGAAAATTCAAAAACTAAGAATGCAACTTTGGCTTCCTTTAAAGTTGCTGAGATTTTGATGAAGAACAAGAAATCTTTTGAGGATGGTGAGCTTGTTAAAGAAGCTTTTGTGAAAGCCGGTGAAGTATTATTTGCAGATTTTAAAAATAAATCAGAAATTATGTCCGCAATAAAAGATGTTCCTCTCTCTCGAAACACTATCATGAGAAGATCAGAAATGATAGGTAAGGACTTAGACGACCTCTTAAAATCTGATTTGAATAGAGCTCAATACTTGTCATTACAATTTGACGAATCAACAGATTTCACCGATATAGCACAGTTGTGTGTTTTTGTCAAGATGGTTTTTCCCGACATGACTTCTAAAGAAGAGTTTCTGACTCTTATTCCTCTCAAAGATCAAACCAGAGGTCAGGATATTTATGACGCTTTCAAGGAATATGTAAACATACATAAGTTTCCAGTTCATAAATTAGTTTCTATGACAACGGACGGAGCACCAGCTATGGTTGGAAGACATGCGGGATTTGTGGCATTATGCAAAGAAGACGAAGAAATGCCCACTTTCACTTCCTATCATTGCATCATACACCAGCAAGTTTTGACATCCAAAATATTGGACTCCAATGATGTTATGACCCCAGCTTTCAAGATTGTGAACTCAATCAGATCGAGAAGTTTAAGACGACGACAATTTCGACTTTTACTGGAAGAATGTGGTGCTCAAAATGGAGACTTATTGTTACACACGGATGTTCGTTGGCTTAGCCGTGCAAAGTTTCTAAAAAGATTTAGATCTCTTCTACCTAATATTAAAGAGTTTCTGACTGGAAGAAAAGAAGATTGGCCTCAGCTGGAGGATGAGTCATGGCTGATGAAGCTCGCATTTCTGTGTGACGTTACTGAATTGTTGAACGTGTTAAATTTAAATTTACAAGGTAAAAATAAAACCCTCATGGAAATGGTTAGTTTGGTCAATCACTTCAAGGAAAAGATCAATCATCTGGCTGCACAATTAAGAAGTAAAAATTTCAATGGCTTCGAGTGTTTGTTAAAGGAAAGTGAAAATGTGGACGTTGAAAATATTGATTGGAACCGCTTTGCTGATCAACTTGTTGACCTATCCATGGAGTTTGAAAATCGCTTCAATGATTTTAAACAGCTTGAAAACATTTTAATCTACTTGGCAAATCCGTTCAAGGAAATACAAGTTGATGAAGTCAATGTTCTTGCACAGAAAATATCGTCATTGGTGGACGGAGAAGATAGTGAAATAGAAGATGAAATTCTCAAAATAAGGTGTGATTTACATTTGAAAGCACAAGCTACAGTCAACAATTGTTGCGAGTACTGGAACTTCTTGGCAGAAGAGAAATACCCTTACCTCAGAAAGCTATGTATGTACATAACAGCTTTCTTTGGTAGCACTTATCTTTGTGAAGCGACATTTTCGACGATGAATTCCGTCAAAACCAAGTTCAGGAACAAGATCACTGATGCCCACTTACTAGACTGCATCAGAATTGCTGTCACCTCGTATGAAGTAGACCACAAGAAGTTGACAGATGGTCTCCAATGTCAAAAGAAATGAAGGAGGAGGAGAATGGTAAGCAATATTTTTCCAATTTTTTTTTCACAGTGCATGAGTGGGGAGGGGGGGGGTAGTGTGGTGGACCGCCAGTAATTTTAAAAATATCAAAGTAGACCGCATGCTAAAAAGGTTGGCCACCCCTGATATATGGTATTCACCAAACTTTTCACAGTGGACATGAGTATGTTATTAAGTTGATTAGAAACCATTACTCCCCCGAGCTGAACCCCCAAGTTGGTTACAACAACACCATTTTTATTGTAGCTTTGTATGCCTCAACCACCTCAACATAAAACTTATCATTTTTTATGTTATATGTTATTCATCATAAATTTTGGGTAAGTCTGTTACAATAATTATGTTTCAAATTGTATCTTTTCCAGAGAACAATTCCACAATTAAAGAAATTGTTCCAAAATCTCAAATCTGAGCGGAAGGAAGTACATTGTGCTCAGAGGCAAAATTTAATCATATTTTATTTTATCTGTTTACAGGACCTACAAAAAAGAAGAGGAAACAGGACCTAATTGTAGACGAGTTTGATGCCAGGTCCAATAGGGTCCTGCTACAAACTCAGCAGGACTCTGAGGCCCACTCATATTTGCTTCGGAAGTTAGAACATGAAGCAAATTTTGCAAAAGTTCAATGTGAAATTGCGGATGTCAATTTGCAAATCATCAAAGATAAACAGATGTTTGAGGAGAGGAATCAAAAAATGGAACTGGAATTTATGGAGAGAAAATTTGATATAGAGTTGGAAAAATTAAATAAATAAGAAAAAAAATTTTTCTCTCTATTACCTTATGGTATAGAAAGTATTGTAATCGGTCAATTTTTTTTTTTAAAATTGAGATGATAACTTTTCTGAACGAATTAGAATCTCCTGGATTCCAAAAAATGATTTTTTTCAAATGGTCTGTTCGTATGTATGTCTGTGTGTGTATGTATATAATTATGTATGTATGTATGTCCTATACAAAATATCTAAAGAACGGTAAGTCCTGGAGCGATGAAGTTTGGCATGTAGCTTCAGTGTGTCAACAATTCGCACCCGGAACAATTACATCAAAATCGGCCATTTTGTTTTTTGTTATATCTCGCGAACAAAAAATTCTTATATTTCGTGTAATATAAGAGATATAAAAAATTTCTATAGAACAAAATCATCTTATATGGTAATTCAAACACATTTTACGTATTCAAAATAACAATTTTTTACATTTTTGAAATTTTTCCCATTTGACCATGTGCTAAATTACCTATAATTATGAAATATATGCAAATATCTCGTAAGGTATAAGATATATCGAAATTTTCACCAGAATACAATCGGTATATATGGTGATATTGCACATTTTTTAATACTGTGGATATAAATTTCCGAAAATTTCAAAAAAATCCCCTGAAATCACGGGTTCATCATTACTTCCGAGAAATTTCTAATATTAGTAATCGGAAGTAGTTTGTTCGTTTTTGTAAAAAAATAAATATTTTTTTTGCAAAAAAAAAATAATGATTTTTTTTTTTAAACTGATTTTGTCGCAACAGTTGGTATCACTGCATGCCAATGCCATGCAGATAAAAAGTAAACAAACATTTTTTCACTTTTCAAAGTGACGTTGGTGTAATCGGTTGTGAAATCAGAGTGTTTTGTGATAAAGTTGACGATGTCTCACTTTCAAAGGTAAGTTTGATTTTTTTTTATCAAATTACATGGTAATAAATAATTTGAGGGTGCAAAAGTTCAGCCAAGTGTTCAAATATTGCAATATTATTGGTGGACAAATTTTATTTTCTACTTTCGCTGTCCTACAGGATATTTTTTCTTTCTGTTACCATATGGTAACGCGGGGTCATTGTCATAGCATTCAGTAAAGAATAATTGCATTTTTTTTTTTTTCTCAAAGAAAGTTACACTTGCTAGGTAAAAATTTGAATTGTGAGGGTATGTACACTGGTAAATTTATACTGGTATGGTCCTTGTGGGGTGGTGGTTAGGGATCGAAATTATAACCAGGGGGTTGGGTTCGAGTTCACCGTGTAGTATAATTTGAAATTTGGGTGGGATCTGGAGTATTTAGAGGTAGGTACCTACACCTGGCTTATGGATGTTTAGGAATGTGATAAGATTTTTAATTTTTCAAAATGCCTAATTCATTTGAATTTTTGTTTGCTCTAGGAAGCTCAATTTGGCTGAGATTTTAGAAGAGTTGGAAAGACCGGAAAGTGAGTTTCAAAATATCGACACTATCTACATTCAACCCCCCGACGCCGATATTCTATCAGATGAAGACTCTGGCGATGAAGATGGTGGAATGTTGGACAATTTGTCAAGACGCCAGTTGGCGGTTCCTGCAGAAGTAGTTTTCAGCAACGATGTACGACTAGGAGCAGAGGAAGAAGACTTTGAATCATCAGAAGCGACATTGCCTGAAACGTCATTGCCAGTGCCACTCTTGACAGAAGCTTCACCGATTGTTACCACAGAGTCCCCCACTCCTACATCATCGACATCTGGTTCTATTTCATCTGCTCCTACTGTAAGATTGTCAAATGAGAAGCGGAAGTGGGGAAAAGGTAAAATGAAAAAGTTTTCAGTGAGTTTTCCTGAAAGTGATTATACCAGATACAGGGATTTTTCTCCAATGCAGTTATTCGAGCTGTTCTTTGATGATGAAATATACGAGATGATAGTCGAAGAAACAGCTAAGTACGCTGCCTTCAAAAACATGCCCAACCCAAATGTGTCGAAAGAAGAACTGAAATGTTTTGTTGGTATTATGCTTATTTCGGGTTACAACCCTTTACCTGGAAAGCGGTATTACTTAGATTCTGGTCTGGATGTAAGGAACCAAATGATATACGACTCCATGAGAAGAAATAGATTGCAAACAATCATGTCTTTTGTACACTTTGCCGATAGCAACAATTTTGTGCCTAACGACAAGATGTGGAAGCTGCGTCCTCTCATAGACAAAATCAACAAAAACATGACAGACAATTTCATTCCTGTTCAAAATATAAATTTTGATGAATCCATGATTGCATATTATGGTCACCATGGGTGTAAGCAATTCTTGAGAGGAAAACCAATCCGGTTTGAGTTCAAAGCTTGGTGCCTAAACACATTCAACGGCTATTTGATAAATTTTGAAATTTATCAAGGAAAAAACATTCGTGGTTGTAGTGAATATGAAAAATTCTTTGGGAAATGTGCTGCCCCTATGGTTTCAATGCTGATGAATCTCCCACAAGAAAAGAAGTTACCTTACTTTGTGTACTTTGATAATTTGTTCACCGGAATCAATCTGCTTGAGTATTTGAGACAGCATAACATGTATGGAACCGGTACAATTCGTGAAAATCGCACACCTAAAGAATGCAAATTATTACCAATTTCTCTAACTAAGAAAAAGGAGAGAGGATTTTTTGACCATTCAAAATCAAGTGATGATGTATCAATTGTTCGTTGGCAAGACAATTCGGTTGTTACTGTGGCATCTACTGCATGTTCTGTTGATCCTGTTGTTTCGGTGAGGCGGTATTCTCAGAAGGAGAAGAGAGTTGTAACTGTGAAGCAGCCCAATGTTGTTTGTGAATATAACAAGTTCATGGGTGGCACGGATTTAATGGATGAGAATATAAACCGCCATAGAATCAGTATAAGGAGTAAAAAATGGTGGTGGGCAATATTCTCTTGGTGTATTGACGCAAGTATTCAGAACGCATGGTTCCTTCATAATATGTCTAGAAGAGAAAATAAAATCTCCCAACTGGAGTTCAAGCGGGCAGTTGCTACCTCCTACCTCAAGACTTACGGTGTTTCAGCAAAACATGGAGGAAGGCCAACGGCTAGACCACAAACCATACCAGCATTCATCAACATTCGATATGATCGGATTGATCATTTCATCATTCAAAATGATCAGAACAAGAGACGTCGCTGTGCTGGTAGGGTGTGTACAAGCAGTATCCGCACTTCGTGTGAAAAGTGCAATGTTGGACTTTGTGTCCCATGCTTCAAAGTATATCACACTCCAGAATGAAGAAGCTCCAAACCCACATCCCACCTTATTTGATTTACATCATTTTTTTTTATAATTAGAATAATGAAAATATAGGTAGGTATATAACTTTATGAGCACTCTGTAAATTGCCTACCATGTGATTTTCCTTTGCTTTTTTTAATAAAATAAAAATATTCAAACCTAAAACTCTAATATTTCCTTATTCTAGGTCATTTCTTCACCTCATAATGCAGGACTTTTGCCGGAATTAATTGCTAAGCTATTAGCCCCGCGTTACCATATGGTAACAGCCGATTATGGAGAACTTCCGTGTTTCAAAAATTAAAAAATTGGTTTATTGGGTTCTTACATGTACTAGTATCAATTTTATACAAAGCAAATGTGAAAAATCAGAAACTCAAAAACTCGGGTCAATACGGGTTAACCATAATGGAGAAATACAGCACCAAACATTTGCTACAGTGTCTCAGAACACGAGACATGACACAGGTGCTATATGGGCGCAGTTGAAGCCTGTATTCAAACTTATGAAAGAAATAGTACCAAACGCGGCCACATTATTAGTTAATAGTGACGGACCAACTTCCCAATACAGGAATAGGAAAAACATTTTCATGGTGTCAAAGATTCCAGCTAAATACGCATTCAAAAAAGTGTCTTGGAACTTTCTTGAAGCTGGGCATGGAAAAAGTGTAGCCGATGCAGTTGGAAGTATTGTAAAGTATAACTGCGACAAAGCTGTAACAAGAGGCCAAGATGTTGCCAACATTGAGGATTTACTTTCCAAGATGAGTTCGTGAAAGACAAAAGTAATGGAAGTCTCCGAGCTAGAAATTCTTCAAATGGATAAAGAAATTCCGACCAATTTGAAACCAATCCCTAAATGTTTAGACATTCATCAAATAGTTTGGATTGTAGATAAGCCGAACAGATTAACTCTTCGAAAAGTCAGCTGCAACAGTTGTAAGAATGATGAAACTTGTGATGCGTGCAAAATAGAAGGTGGAATATCATCTGTTAGCTTCAATAATGAAAATAGTATTCTTTATTTCAACACTAGCAGAGTACCCGGCGTTGCCCATACACTCGCTTGGATCTATCTTCTGAACGGTTTGGATTTTCGGAAAATCCTTTCTTATTGCACGTATTCAATATTAAAGGGATACTGTGTCCAAATTTCAGCTTTCTACCTATAGCGGTTTGGGCTACAGAGCGATCAGTGAGTGAGTGAGTGAGTCAGTCAGTGAGTGAGTGAGTCATCATTTTGACATTTATATATATATATATATACAGGGTGGTCCAGAAAGTTTGCACCAAAATGATAGGGGTAATAAAAGAGACCATTTCCAACAAAAATATTCCCGGACATTTTCCTTTATTTTTTGTCGTTTTCAAAATGGCGGCCAAAACGTGTGTTTTTCAAATATTCCGACTTTGGTTGGCTTTTGATTTTTTTATTTTTTTCTGTACCACCTAGAAAAAAACGGATTGCATTTTTGAATTGAAAATAAAATTTTAATTAAAATAAGTTAAATTAATCCATTCAATGTTTTAATGATCATGCTCATTTAGGCTGTCAACGTTCTGAACGCACATATTTGAAAAACACACGTTTTGGCCGCCATTTTGAAAACGACAAAAAATAAAGGAAAATGTCCGGGAATATTTTTGTTGGAAATGGTCTCTTTTATTACCCCTATCATTTTGGTGCAAACTTTCTGGACCACCCTGTATATATATATATATATATATATATATATATATATATAGATTTTACAAATTAAAGGCAGACTTATGTTTTTTTTTTAAAGACCTATATAATTTTACTTTTAGGTAAATGTACGGTGTTTTCTAAGGGTTTTTCCTTAATTCAAAATTTTTCAGCATTCGTACAGGCAAGTAAAATCACAGCCAAGCAGAAAAGCGGGGGTCTTGCATTGAAAGATAAGATACGCGAAATCCATCAGAAAACACACCACCTGAAGATGGGAGAAAATATGGATGAATATCTCTTTGAAGACATTGATACCCAGGTTGATGATAACACTGCTATCAATAGAAATGTAAAGACACCCATCAAAAAAACGACTGATCCAAAGAACAAAAAGACTGATGCAAATAAAGACGGAAGGACTAATGCCAAGATACATAAAAACACGTTTGTCAAGAAAGAGCAAAAGATTGATGCCAAGATAGATAAAGATAAAAATACTGATATGTTTGTTGAAAAGACTCCTGCAAAGAAGAATATTGATTTTGTTGACAAGCAAAGCACTGATGGCTATGAGGATGATCAAAACATGTATGATGTTGACGACATATTTGACATGGTAAAAAAAATGTAAACCGATAAGTTTCTTGTTAATAAACCATTAGGTACATTTCACCTTGTTTTCAATTTGTTAATCTTTTCTCTTGTTGTTATTATTAAAGATAATAATAAATGTTTGGCCTTGTTCATAATTTGCCACTTTAAAATGTATTTTTACTTCTTTCAATTACCTACCTAATCTTCAGAATTACTAGAAATAAAATTAAGAATTTCAAAGCATAAACCGCGCATATTCCCCAATGATTACAACACCGTCACAGCATGGACAACTCAGTCACATCAAGTTCGTTTCCAGGTAAACATGACGACTGGTAGATCGACTGGTCCTTTTTATATATAGACTGAGGTATGATCTTTCATTTAATTAAAGTTTCTCCAAAGAAAAAAACTAAATTTTCATTTTCTTTTAAAGGATATAAAAAGTCAAAAGTATCTGATCAATGCTCATCTATCTATCTTCTTCTTCAATCATCATTAATACAGAGAACAAAACAGTATCCTTTTTTTTTTTTTTTTTTTTCTTCCAATATTGATTTTTTTTATTCAAAATAATCTAATTCTTTTATATATTTTTTCCTCCACTAATTCCTATACATTTTTTTTTTTCTTCATTCATTTATACTGAGAGAACAACCATAATATCCTTCTTGTTTTTTCAATAACCCTCTTAATAGTTTGAGAGAACAAAATTCTATCCTTTTTCCATCATTCTTATTTCATTTTAAAAGTCTTCTCAATCTTTCCTCTTCCTTTTTTTTACCTTTTGTTATGTTTTTTCCCCTTTTTTTTCCTTTTTCAACCTAATTTCTTTTTTTTTTCCTTTTTTTATGTTCTTTACTTTTCTAAATTATGATTCAAAACAACCCACACCAGCATTATGCTGAAAGGGTTGTTAAATTATTAATTAGGTAAGATGTTGATGAAATATTGTAAATTTTAAATAAATAATGAAGAAAAAAAAAAAAAAAAAAAAAAATCGACCAATTTTCTTCAAATAAGTTGAAACAACCTGCTTTAAGTCAAACTCATCGAGTGGAAAGCCATAATCGCTTATTTGTTATTATGTTCATATTAGAAATCCAAATTGTTAGGTATTTTTATGTAATATTATATAAAACTAGGATTCTTTTAAATTAAATTTTCACTCACCAACTTAAGTTTATACCGACTAAGACATAATCGCTTAGCTGGAGGATACACTTCACAAACGAAGCCTCTTCTTCAAGAGTAAATATAGGTGGCTTACCAACGCTTTTACAGTGTTTCAACTTGTAGGCTATTGTTCTCATACTGATACCGTATTGCTCTGAATCCCTTTTCTGGGTGATTTCGTTGCTTTGGATTCTTCTGATGCATTCCATGAGTTGCTCATCAGTATAATCCTTGTACTTCCTTGAGCCAGGTTTACGTTTATAAACTCTAACCACCTGAAATGTAACATAAAAAATATCATAATGAGTTTAAACTGATCAACCTACATACCTATAAATTAAATTATCTACCTAAGTACTTATGTAAGTAAATAATACTCAGACTGACTGCTAACAGTCAAAACAGTCGGTGCCTACATTTGAATTCAATTATAAAAGTAGTAACCCACTCAACAAATGGGCAGGGCATCTACCATCTACTCAAAAGCAATGGACTATACCAACCCTAAATTCCCATAAGGGGTAACTTTGCAGTCCAGTGCAAAGTAACCCCAAAAAGTAAATGTTTAGACCTGTTGTTAAATTATTTTTTCTCACGCAATTATTATCCCACAAAAAACTACCGTTAAAAAAAAGGCCAAGTTCCAGAAATCCTATCCAAAAAGGTTTCGCTCCTTTTGATGGTTATATTGTTATTCTGTACGGATACATATAGTCGTAATATTCCATACAACCGATGGCATAAAACTGGCCAAGTTAGAGGATAGTTTTCAGTTAAACACATACAAAATGAGGAACTCAGAAAACGGATTTTAATAATAGAAATACTTTAGTACCAAGATAACTTGGCCGCAAACAAGATATCACTGCATTCAGTGGCGAAACCTTTTTGGATAGGATTTCTGGAACTTGGCCCTTTTTTTAACGGTAGTTTTTTTGTGGGATATCATTACATTTTGTAAATGTTTCGTTTCACAGCACGTTTTATTATTTTTATTAAAAATTTCAGGATTCTTCACTTATGCTCCCTAAACCGACACCGTCAACAGCAGAAATATTGAGAAAAGTGTCGGTTTTCAGATTTTTCCCTGTATTTTTACAGTAAACCCTAGCACCATGCAAAATTTCAGCTTTGTATGTAGTTGTAGTAGGGAAGAGCCCCATAATTTATATGCATAATCGAGTATATTTCCTCCTTAAAATAACACCGTTAAACAGCATGATAAGTGCGAAAGTTCCGGTTTTCAGATTTTTCCCTGTACTTTTACAATGAACCCTAGCATCATACAAAATTTCAGCTTTGTAGGTAGTAGGAAAGAGCCTCATAATTTATATGCATATTCAAGTATACTTCCTCCCTAAAATAACAAAGTTTATTAGCATGATAAGTGCGAAAGTTCCGGTTTTCATATTTTTCTCTGTACTTTTACAATAAACCTGTACATCATGCAAAATTTCAGCTTTCTAAGTAGTAATGAAGTGCCTCATAATTTAGATCCATTATCCATTTCAGCTTTCTAGGTAGTCGGGAAGTGCCTCATAATTTTGATGATCTGTCAGTCAGTCAGTATCAATATCGCAAATTTCAAAATTACATTCCTCTGAAAGTTTTTTGCATAGAGTCTTTAAATTTTCAATGTCTTTTTAATGATATCAGGACAATCTCTGTTCCAAATTTCATATCTCTATGATCAATTGAACCGAAGATATGAGGGTGTGAAAAACCGGGTGAATCGGTTCGTGTAAAGATACACTGCCGTGCTTTCTGGAACTTGGCCTGGCGCACTGCCGTGCGCTCAGATAAGAGATACAACAACAACTCTTACATTGTTGGAATCTCGACAAAATTCAAAAAGATTTAATATAATTCACTTGATTACTTACCTTACTAATGAGAAGATCCAGATGAAATTTACACAAGGATTTGTTGAGGAAATTTTTCTTGCTAACTTTGAAATGCTACAGTTACGTACTAAATTGAAATATTTGAAATTTCGCGCGCTCAATATGAACTGCGTGAACTAAGCAATCTGATCTATTACGCTCGATAGAAAATTGTTTGTATACTATCCGTAAGAGGTCAGCACATGTTTGACGTAATTTGCTGCAAAGTAGCCCCCGATACTGCAAAGTACGATACGGTAATGAACAAAATGAAATATAGTCCAGTTTTTGTTCTGGCCGCCGCAGGAGTCGCAAAATATGGTTAACTCCTCAACTTGTGGATCAAGTTTATTGAAAATAAAGTCAAATAACATAGAGGCCACTTCATCAGATGCTTTCTTTCCAGCTACTTCAGGGTAAGTGTAGAACAAGGCGTCAGCATTAGACAGGATATGTATGTTAAACATGAAGAAGGATAATTGTCGTCGATAGTACACATCATTCGTACTGATGTTTGGCACAGGAAGATTCTTCTGAAAATCCATGACGATACTTTCTTTGGTAAGAGAACTTTGAACTTGTCCCTTTGCAGCCCTTTTTTGAGTAAAACATTTGAGCTCTCCTCAAATGAAGTTCTCTTTCATCCTGGAGTTGTTTTAATTCAGCAATTTTTTCCGGTGTACTCTAGAGAAGAGTGATTTTCACTTTCATTTGATCACAAAAGCTACAGGTGTCTGTCCGCGGATATCCAAAGGCAATGTTAAATTTCTCATTAAATATTGTTCTATATCTCTCATATGACACTTCAACAGTTGGATGTTTCTCCTGAAACATGTTGAACATTTTCTTGATATTCAGTTCTTGAGGCAAGTAAGTTTTAGAGGACTTTTTCAGACTGTATTGTGAGTACCGACTTTTGAAGGAACGTATGTGCTCCATGATCAACTGAGTGGTTTCAGCTGGTAATTTCAGGGGTCTGTTACCATGTTTTCCTCTCATGTCAGTAGGAGTAGAAGAACCATGTGTTTTCAAAGAATTTTGCAAGTTCTGTAATCTCTTTGCACTTATACCATGTAAAGCCAGCATGGCTTTATAGCAAATTGGAATTTCCTCAATCAGTTCATCAACTTTTATTCTTACTTTGTAAGAGTAAGAATATAGGTGAAAGTCTGCGTCCTCTTCAGGTTGTCTGTTCCTATGGCGCTTAACTGACTTACAAGTAATCAATCCACACAGATAACCCGATTGCTCATCGTGTGATGCAAGTTTGTTGAACTTTGAAATTATTTAAATTTTTTGGTTAATTTTCTCAAAACACTTGAACCTTTTGCACTTACAATCTTCACCCAAAGAGTGACTGCTAGTCCTTAACTTTTTAGCGACGTCACTCATTCGACCAAAGCTTTTCCTCTTTCTTGTGTTTACAATGAAAACATTCAATTCTACCGAGTCTGAATCAGACATCTTATAATTTTAAAACTTAAAACACTCCACAATATTACTGTTTTAATAATTTTATTTTAAAACTTAAAACACTCCACAATATTACTTTTTTTTTTATAAATTAAAAAAAAAACATTAATTTTTTAAAAACAATTATTAAAAACATTAATATTTTATTATAAAATACTAAACTTCGCCCGTCACTCTAAACTCTCGAACCGGAAATCTGACACAAACTAAATCAACAAATTAATTACGCTCTACGCAGGGGTAGCAGCGTTCATTGTTAACAAAAGAATCAGTATTTGGGTTTTGGACTCTCATCTTTTTCTCCGTGGATAGTGTAACATTCATCTTTCTTTCCGTGTATGGGTTTTTTTCCGATTGAGTTATCTCGGTACCCTCATTCTTTTTGCTATTTCTGACTTCACCACGCTAAACTTTCTGTATACCATAAAATGGTCTTAACTCGTTCTTCTCAAAAAATTGACCCTCATCCTTTTTCCCGTGTAGTCTTCATTTTCAATGTCATCTCAAATTTAGTTTTACTTGCATCACCCAACTTGTTAGCTGCTAATTTATTTCCCACCTAATCTTTTCCCCAAACCAGATGAACTCAAGTGGGTTCCATTTGATAGGAAGAAAGCACAATGTAAGTCAACTTTCAAATTCACTGGAAATCCAGGAGTAAAAGTTGAAGTAAATGACCAAATGATCCCTTGGAGTGTCAAATTATTTTTCACTCAAGATCATTGACCAAATCGTAACCGAGACAATCTGTATGGAAAAATTTATAGGAAACCCGCAGAATTCAAAAGTTCCTCTATCATAGATGGATCCAACATTCTGATGAAATTTACCTTCTTTTGCATCATACTTCTATCTGGCTGATATGGAAACTCAAATGCAATACTATTACCAAAAAGCCTCTTTGCCACACCGGGCTTCCATAATTGATTCAATTCAAGCGTATAAAATTGCAAACTAATTTCTGCACTTACTAGTCCTGCACCTGAAGGCCGCAAAGAATAAAACCAATTCTAGACTACTTGCTGCAAATTTCTGAAATGAACTCCAAACAGAGAAGTATCTTGATGAAAGTTTGTTTCTTTGGAAGGGCAGGCTAAGTTTCAAACAATTCATCCGTATAAAGCGTGCAAGGTTTGGAATCAAGAGTTTTGTGGTCACAGAGGCCCTGAGTGGCTATGTTTGGAAACTGATTGTGTACAGGGGAAAAGGATCAGAAATTGATGTTACAGACTTTGGCCAAGGTACAAATGTTGTGCTTTCTTTGATGAAAGATTTACTGAATCAAGGTTATTGTGTTTACTCTGACAACTTCTATACCAGCCCTGAGTTGGCAATGTGCTTGAATACCTTAAAAACAGATCTAGTGGGTACAGTAAGATCTAACAGAAAAGGCTTACCAAAAAGACTGGTGCATGGGAAACTGAAAAGAGGAGATTGTTTATCTGCAGTTGAAAGAAGAAGAAGAAGAATGATTTATACTAGATGGCTTGACAAAAGGGATGTCTACATGCTATCTACTAAACACAAGCTGAAGTATGTTCCAGTATTGAGAAAAGGCAAAACAACATTGGTGCCTAATATAGTTCATGATTATAATAAGTACATGGGAGGGGTAGATAAACTTGATCAGATCCTTTCAGCTTACCCAACTGAGCGTAAAAGACAGAAAATTTGGTACAAGAAACAGTTCCGCCATATAATTAATATTGTAATTTCAATGCTCATGTTATCCACAGAAAACTGGGTGGACAGATGACCTCGCTAAAATTCAGAGAGAATCTCGTTGAGCAAATAGTTCTGAAGTGTTCTACTACAATGATGCTAATAGATGCCATGGTAGACCATCTTTAGATGATGATCCACTCCGTCTCACTGAACGTCACTTTCCAGAATTAATCCCATCTGGTGGTGAAGCTAAATCTAGACTCAGAAAGACCAGGAGATGTCATTTTGAGGTTTCCATATTCAATAAAATTAACGGATTTTATCCGACATACCCCGAACAGATATCCTATAAAGATTTGTTATTCAACCTAAATATTAAGACTCTCAAAGAAAGACGTGACGTTTCAAGCAATCATCTTTGTACACAAAATTTGCAATAATCTTATAAACTGTCCGCAAATTTTAGCTAAAATAAATTTTCACGTTCCAAACTCGAGGCTTAGGATATCTAATGAAAAAATAATATTCTCAACAAACAAAATTAAATCGCCAACCTCATTAGAAATAGCTCTAGAAACATATAATAAGCGAGCTAATATATTAGATATAACAATGGATTTCAATAAAGTACTCACTATAGTAAGGAGCTAAACTTTTAAAGTTCAAGTACACAATTATCTCATATTCCTTTCTTCAATTTCAATCCTAATATTTATTTACAAAAATATAGATAGGTACAGTAATAGCAATAAGATCTATATTTACAATTAAGTGCAAACTTTATATAATTTTAAGTTATTTTTAAGCTACCTACCAATGTAAACTGTTCAATAATTTGAATTGTAAAAATACAATACAAATACAAAAGAAGAGGAGAAGATGTTCTTCTTGCTATGAAAAGTATGGGAAGAAAGGGAGGGTAGAGGGTGGACAACGGAAATTTGCTTCAAATGTGTTACATATTTGTGACCAGTGTGATAAGCCATTCTGTCAGTCATGTTTCAATGAAAAACATTGAAAAATACCTTTGAAACTGAAAAACATTGAAAACAGGAAACCTACTCATCTCCTTGATGTTCAATTTTGAAAGTACTCAGTAGGTACATATTTAGTTGGAAAAAATTAGGTAGGTACAAAAAATGTACAAGTTTCCGATTACAGAAGGTGCTTCCATATATTATTATTTTCAATTAGCTTTGTTCTATAATTTGGTTACAAAAATGTAAACAATTCAATCAAATAAAAAGAAGATTTCCTTTTTTCAAGAAAAAATAAAGTAAAAAAAATGTTGTTTTTTACTATCACGATATTCATCATTTCATCAATATCTCAAGAAGTATTCATCTTACCGAAAAATTTGACATGTTCTTGGATACTGCTAGGCCAGAGCAACACATTCCTCATGTTAAACATATAAAAAGTGTTACTCACCAGCGTCTTATAGAAGACTCTGTGGGTGATACTTTGAAGTATCACCATGTTCATACTAGCGCATAATAGCGCAGAGCCAGGTGATACTTCCATGTATCACCTGGCGCTGAAAGTGTTAAACCTAGTTGGACAGGATAACAAATCATAGACCACAATCCTTTAGTGATAAGATAATAATAAGATAACTTTGGCCATAAAACTCTGTGTTCTCGGCCAAAGACCGATCCTGATATACATAGATATGATTATGAACATTCTCTTATGAACCGAAACGTTAATCTAAGGATAAGCAAATCTTTCATGTGACAAAGTACTAGCAAGCTAACCAGTGGTAGTATCGGAGGAAATGTTTATATTTCTAGTCTTTGATAGAGAAAAATTTAATGTGTTGTAACCATTAGATAGTCATCTTCTTCATGGTAAAATTCAGGTAGCTCAAATCAAAATCTAACAAGTCTCCATCAAGCAGTTCTGAGATTTCCTCAGGATATTCACTGAGATTTCTCTCCATTTTCTGACACAATAGCAAGAAAAACCCAAGGAAAGTATGATAATCAACAAGTGTGTTGTGATAATTTCATACTTACGGTACGCTCCTGGCACTCACAAAAGTAAAAGGTCAACTTTGACCGGTCACTGTAACAAAAGTATTGGCAATTCCAATATTCTAATTTACTCTAATTGATTCAAATATTGTTTTAAATACCGTAAGAGGGGGCTAGATTGGATACCCAGGGGCTAGATTGCAGTTCACAAAGTCCAACATGTGCTGCAGTCTCACGAAATAAATACTGAACCAACGAAGTTTCTTTTCACTGTGGCCTGTTTTTCATATCTTTATCTGTGATTTTCAACCGCGAAATTTTAAATAAAACATTTTCACTGTCGTGAAAATTCTCATGAAGAGTTGGCATTTATTTTCGACAAAAATTTCAATGTGGTAAATTTCTATGGCTCCAAAGATTGTATAAGGACTAAAGGTAAGTAAAGCATACTATTAGAATCTTTGTTTTCTTGTGATTTGAAGCGTACGAGTATAAGATTGATCTTTCTAGCTTTAATAGCCGAGTTTATCACAACTCCACCAATCACTGATTCGGCAACCACCCTCGAATCTCGAGGGTTCGCGAATCCACCAATCGGGTTTTATCACGAAAATTCAAGCTCGAGTTCCCGAATCAGGATTGGCGTTACGGCAACATCGCAATTACACGAAAACCTCAAAGAAGCCTCTGATTTATCGGAAATTGCGATGTTGTTTTGTTAACTTTTTACATTTTGAATGTTAACATTTCTGAAAGCATTTTGAACGTTTTTTTTTTGTGTCGTCCACATGGTCATTTCATAAGTTTCATATTGATCAATGATGATTTATCATTTTGTGTGACTTGTGTTCAATTCTCACTAGGGCAAGATATAATTACCTTATGAGTAAGAATGCTGTTTCAATGTGACCATCAGGGATGGAATTATGGTCAAAATAAGATATTGGGACAGATATATGGTGATCTCGGTTTTATTCCCAGCAGGGCAGAAAATTTCTGCCCTATGTCCACTGTATTTCCATCACGTTTTCATTAATGTTGTGTACTAGAATTATAATTATAGTTCTCATACCTAGCTATTTAGCAATTCTAAATATTATCAAATACCTCGGCCGAGGTGTGAAGAACGGCAATACAAAGAAAGAAACAGCCCGGCAGAGTGTAAGGTTACGGAAAACATAGTTCCCATGCATTTCATGTACTTTCAGCCAGCGAGGTTTTCAGCAGGAGTTTGTACATACTGGTGTGGAGAGATGATATGGGACCTGCACTCATACCCAGAGTCACCAAGAAGTTTTAGTACATGTGTTTTAAAGTCTAAGGGCGGAATTAATAGACGTTTTTGTAATACCTCTGTGGCGCTAAGTCACGGATTGCGTACTGTGTAAGATAGGGAAAACCGACACTTACCAACGACTTAAGTTATTGATGTTGTCTATTAATTCCGCCCTAAATCTTGTAGGAACTGAGATTCGGACTAATTCAGAATGTTCCCGAATGAGCTTTTATCTTTCTGGGATTAGCTCGTTTTCAGGAAATATCATATAGACTTAGAAATTCAAATTGTGGTGAAGCACAAGCAGAAAAAGCACAGGTGAAGCACAGAGCAGAAAAGTTCCTGCCCCGCTGGTGATCGAACCAAGGTCACCATGCGTGCAATGCCTAGCGCTAAATCATTAGGCAACGGTGACTACTCACAAATCGCTTCTCGGCCTTTTGGTAGATGTAATATCACAAAAATAAGTATTAATTAATTAATTTTAATAGCAATCGCGTGATAATGGCCAGTTTGAAAAATTTTCAAGTATATTTTTAGGAATAATTCAAATTTATTTCAGTCTTTATTACAAAACTTTTATAAACTTAGCACATCAGGATAAGATGACAGGTTTATGAAGAACAAGGACAAGGATAATTAAATAATGGGCAAAAGAATAAAGATGTCATGAAGATAAACAAGTATTTGAATTTTGAAAAAGATAAACATTTTATCTTTGTTTACGATTTAAAAATTCCAAAGAAGAAATTCTATAGTATTTTCAATATTTTTTTCTCTTTGGGAAGCCAATCGGTCCTCGAATCACTGATTCGTGAATCAAGGTTACTTCCTCAAATTGAGTGCTCCGAATCACCTGCGAATCAGAGATTGGAGATGATAAAACCCGATTCGTCGAGCGAATCCGGGGTGAATCTTGGATGATAAAATCGGCTATTAATCAGTTTGTTCAAGATTTAAGAAAAAGTTGTGGGGCTACTTTTCATATCATTTTGGGGTTACTTTGCATACCAAGGCTTGGTTTTATGTTGATCCTTTTTCTTTTCTCAGATGGTACGGACCTACAAAAGGCAGCCTGGGAGCAGGCAATACAGAGATTACACACCACAACAACTAGAAGAATGTTTGAGAAAAATAAGAAATGGTGAGATCAATCAAACAAATGCATCACAAATCTATCATATATCCCTGAGGACAATCGCATACAAACTAAAGAATAAACATCAGAACAAGAGTGGAAAACCAACTATCTTTAGTGATGAAGAAGAAGCAGTTTTTGCAAGATGTGCCCTCAAAATAAGTGAGTATGGATTTCCCAATAACCCAGTTGGATCTCAGGTACATAGTTGGAGGTTATCTTCAACAGATTGGTAGAAATGTAAAGAACTTCAAACATGGATACCTCCCAGGTATTGACTGGGCCAAGTCCTTTCTTAAGAGGCATCAAGAACTATCTGTTCGTTGTGTTGCTAACATTAAAAAATGTAGAGCTAGTATCAACCAGAACACAATACAAGAATATGTCACAAACCTGACTGAGTCTCTTAAGGATGTACCTCCACAGAACATATATAACTATGATGAGACCAATCTCACAGATGATCCCGGTACAAAGAAATGTGTGGTGAAAAGGGGAGAAAAATACCCTGTTACAATTCGAAACACATCTAAATCTAGTATTTCTCTGATGTTATGTGGCAATGCCATTGGTGAACTTGTCCCTCCATATGTTGTTTACAAGTCCAACAGGCTATGGACAACATGGATTGAGGGAGGCCCAGAAAATACCAGATACTACAACACCCCCAGCGGCTGGTTTGATAGTATGGCATTTGAAAATTGGTTTATCAACTTGATGCTGCCCATCCTTAGAAAGAAAGAGGGGACAAAAGTCTTAATAGGAGATAATCTTTCTTCCCACATTAGTTCTGTTGTGCTGGAGAAATGTGAGGAGAACAATATAAAATTTATTTGTCTTCCTCCAAATTCTACACACCTTACACAGCCTCTGGACGTGGCCTTCTTTAGGTCGCTAAAGTCTTCATGGAGAAAAATACTGACAGAATACAAAGATTCTGCAACTGGTAGAAACAAGACTACATTAGATAAGCAACAATTTCCAGCATTGTTAAAAAAAACTGATGGATTCTATGCAAGAGAATTGTTGCAATAACCTAAGATCTGGCTTCAGGAAGTGCTCCATTTACCCAATTGACATAGAAGAACTTCTGAAGGGAATCAGAAAACCTTGTGATTCGGCTGCCATTGAAAAGTCTTTCGAGAATTATTTAGACCAAAAAACAGAAAAGTTGTTTGGAACAAACAACAACAAACAGAGAAGAAAGAAAGTCAATGTTCCTCCAGAAAGAAGCATAACGCTGAAAGATGTTCAAACAGGGAGTCAAACTCCTGCTGATTTGCCCGATAGTGAAAGAGAAGATGACCCTCCGTTGATTCATAACATGAGTGATGATGATACCCCAATCTCAAGACTCTCAAGCACACCAGTGATTGAGAAAAACTCAGCAGTCCCATCAGTGATTGAGAAAAACTCATCAATCACATCAGTTATTGAGAGCACCTCAGCAATTAGTTCTGAGAAGAGTACACAAGTAATAGCCGAGACCAAAGAATAGAATCCATTTGCTAAAACTCCGAAAAGGAAAAGAAAATTGTTGCCTACTGTTGAGAAAAGAGTCACATCTTTACCTGAAGTGATAAAGAAAATTAAAAAAGAAGTGAAAATGAAAAAGAGCAAAAGATGTGAGAAATATTCCCTGGAAGGCAATCATAAGAAGAAATTATTGCCTTGCAGTTCTTGCTCAAAAACCTACCATGAATGCTGTTTACCTAAATCATATTCTTTCTTAGCCTGTGATGAGGTTAATGATTACGGTATTTCATTCATTTGCCCTAGTTGTATAAAAAAAGAGCACAACAGTTCAAGTGATTTCGAGTGATACTTAGTTGTCATTTTTGAATTTTTTTACCTTTTTTCCAGTCAATTACAATTTTTGTTTAGTTTAGCAATAAACACTATAATTCAAAAGATTGCAATACTTTTTTGCTAGTGATACTCTTTATTTGTTTGATAATTTCTTTGTATTTTTCTACTTTTTGAATTTTGAGACAATAAAAAACAACATTTTGATAATTTTTGGACCAAAACATGTCTATTTATTTTTTTTAGCTATTTGATAAGACCATCAAGAAAGGGGTTACTTTACAGTCAGTTGAATTAATCATATATTTATCAATGGAAAAACTGTTGTATGCAAAGTAACCTTCACCTATAGGTTACTTTGCATACTTTTTGAGATTGAAATATGAGGTAGTAAATTAACATATTTTAACCAGACCTGGATGAGAATTTAACTAAAAGTTTCCTGACTTTCATATTATGTGACAATGTTCTACCAAATATCTTGTTTGTGGAAAAAAATATTTTTGTTTATGTATAAAAACAGGGGAAAAAATGCAAAGTAACCCCGTCTTACGGTAATAATATTGATTAAAACAGTTCAAAATAATATAATTTGCTTGCCTATTTATTCAATTTCCAGCAGCGGGACAGGTCACAGTTGAGAACACTTTTTAAAATCAAAAAAATCAAAACAAAACAAACTGATAACAGAAGTCAGCTGATTTCGAACACATGGAAAAGAGAATTCAGAATATGTCTAGCACAATGTATAACTTGTAAATATTTTTTGGTGGTTGTTAATAAATCTTGTACATACTTTTTTCCTGTCAACTGTGTTAACCATGTCTCACAAAAACAAGCAGTGGAGGCAGAAGTTTAGACCTGAGTGGCTAAAGGACAAACTCTTTGAAACTTGGCTTGTGTCCAAAAAAGACCATTCTGGTGAGTTAGTTGCATTTTGTAAATACTGTGTGTGTGCCCTTTCCTCAAACAAGTATGGAGACTTAAAAGCTCAAATAGAAACAAAAAAACATATTTCAGCCAGTAACACAGTTGCTCCCTCCAGACAACCCTCTATGAGTTCAATTGTTCAAAAAGTCACCACATTGAACAAATCCAAATTAGCTGAGGCAAAAGCGTCCCTGTTCATCGCTGAACACTGCAGCATACTCGCAATAGATCATTTGGGAAAACTTTTAAAAAACATGTTTCCTGATTCAGACATTGCCAAAGACCTTCACATCCATCGAACAAAATGTAACATCCTTAAAAATGTTCTTGGTCCTCACTTTGAAGATGATTTAAAAAAGGATATTGAGAACAGCCCATACAGCATTATCATAGATGAGTCAACTGATGTGGGCGTTCTTAAATTTCTTGGTATTGTAATAATGTATTACAGTAAAAAAGACAGTAAGCTAGTTGCTGAAACATACAACTGGTTCAGTAGGTCCACACAAAGACAAAAAAAATATTCCTTGTTGTACGAGACCTTGAATAATGGACACAGTCCATTGAAAATGGTGCAAGCCTGCCAAACTAGATGGCTGTCAATTGAATCTGCCGTGACTAGGATTTATGACCAATGGGTTGAATTAAAAACTCACTTTCAAATTACAAGCACAACAGAAAACTGTTACACTGCCCAAATGCTGTATAACATGTACAATGACGAGCTGAATTTTGCCTATTTGTGTTTCCTCAGGCCAACCCTCATTGAAGCTCAACGGGTCAACAAATTGTTTGAGTCTAATGATGCTGACAGAACAAAGCTCCTACGAGACATGAGCCTCTTTATCACAGGACTTATCAAAAAAGTTGTCACACCCACAACTAGGGTCCATATCCTGGAGACAAATATTCAGTCACCTAGATCCCAAGCCTTATTTAGACTGAATATGAGCAATCAGTGGAGAAAATGTTAAAGTCGGGCCAACTTAACAAAGATTCTGAGAGCAGTTTGCGCAAGCGTTGTGTTTCCTTCATTGTCAAGTTGATTGAGCAATTGAGGCAAAGGCTCCCTAAAAATTTACAAATGCTGGAAAATATGGAGCTTGTGTCCGTCCAAAATGCTCGCACAGCATTGAAACCAGCTCTGACCCCTCTATTGAAGTCCATGAATGTAGAGGCAAAACAAATTTCCCTGATTGAGTCACAGTGGACTTCTATAAATTTAATTGATTGGAAAAGTACCACCACCAATGACTTTTGGATTGAAGTTTCCCAATACAAGGATGCATTGGACCAAAATCCCTTTGAGGAATTGTGCAATTTTGCCATCACAATATTGGTTCTTCCTCATTCAAATGCAGACATTGAAAGAGTATTCAGCCAAATGAACATAGTAAAAAATAAAGCAAGAAACAAAATGAAGCCAAATATGATGAATGCCATTCTTACCATCCGAGCTGGGTTAAGGAGGAAGAACCAATCTTGCCATACTTATTGCTTGCCTGCTGAAATAGTAGCAAAAATTCGAACATCTGAGGCTTACAAGAGTGTAGCGGGTGTAGCCAGCACCTCTGCTGCTCAATTAAATGTGCTGTATGAAGAAGAAGAAGACTTCAGCGAAGATGAATTCTTAATGTAGGTAGCTTGTGAGGTGAGTGTTTGTGACTAAAGGCTTGATAATTGCTGCATGTTAGTTTTCCCTCTTTCCCTTAATATTAGGTATAATAATAGAGATTGTGAAAAAGTGTCAAACCTAACATAACAAACAAAACATAAATAAAGACATAACAATAATAAACATAATGGAAAATAAGCCTAAAAATTGGTGTGTGGTTAATTTATCATTCTTGACGGGATTTTGACGGGTTTTTAGTCTCATACTGACGGTTTTTGTTCAGGACTCGTTGGCAACACTGGTCGGATATGGTGTCTATTGGAAGTCCAATTTTTCCAACTCTCCTCTTTATATGTCTATGTTAGCGGCAATGTTGATTCTCAGGCACAGTTGACTATGCCTAGGCATAGTATACTATGCCTAAAATGAGCAGGCAAAGTTGATTTGAAAAAATATAATCAGCTTTGCCTAGGCATAGTCAACTATGCCTAACTCAAATCAGGCAAAGTTGATTATTTACAAAAAATAAGATCAGCTTTGCCTAGGCATAGTCAACTATGCCTAACATTCTTGATTATGATTATGCGCGCGCACCCTTTTGTTTTGATTTGTTAGTTTTTAAATACTGATGCAGCAGTCTGTGTCATTTGTTTCTGTAAATCAGACCTCTCTGTAGCAAATATTAATAATTGCAACTTTACTGTTGCTAGATAAGGTTTATCTAGCTTTATTTGGGGGTGCGGCTCCTGTTTTTGACTTATCCGCTTAAATCAGAGCTCTATTGAAGATTTTTTTTATTTAATTTAAAAAATTTTTTTTCCTTTTGGCTAAAGTAGTTTCATCATGTCCCAATATAACGCAGACATTTTTCGCGAGAAGTTAATATTAAATCGTAAAGTTTGCAAGTTGAATTCGATAACACTTACAAAGCTAAGATACGATAGTTTCATTCAAAAAGTGAAGTGTCTGAAAGTTGCAGCAAAAAAGGAGATATGGAAGTATCCCTTAGATCAGTTGCATCATCACAAGCAATCGGAAATGGGCAGGGATTTGCTTGATGTTACTGTCAGACAAAATGCTTCACCAAAAAGTGTTTTTGTAAAAAGAAAAAAGTTCTTTGCAATTCAAAGTGTCCGTGCGGTAATAAATAGTGCGGCTGACAAATTTTAACCAAATAAATAATAATTCACATTATTTTTCGATTATTCACTTTTGTATAATTATTATTGTTATTATTTTGGTTCTAGGTAAATCAACTTTGACACATTAATTGTAGACATAGTTAACTATGACTAGTCAATGTAGATTAAGATTATCATTTTTAATTTTAAATCAACTTTGCCTAACTTATGCCAGGCATAGTTGACTTTGCCTAGGCATAGTCAACTATGACTAGGCATAGTCAACTATGACTAGGCATAGTCAACTATGACTAGTCTTTGTTGAATAAAAAATGTGCTTTTTCATTTTTAATCAACTTTGCCTAAAACGAGCAGGCATAGTTGACTCTGCCTAGGCACAGTCAACTTTGCCTGAAGAATCAATATTGCCGCTAACATCTATACAGAACAGAATAATTAACACCAAACCTCTTGGCAACATCCCTAAAGCTTTTACATGTATTGGCCTGGTATTATAACCACCTCTTGGCAACATCCCTAAAGCTTTTACATGTATTGGCCTGGTATTATAACCACCCCTTAAGACCCTAACTAATATTAAGACCTCGAAGTCCAGTTACGCAAATTAAAATATGAACACATTTATCAATTCAATCGATAAATGTTTTAAATAATTGCTTATTCAATCTTTAAAGTATTCATTTTTTTTTTTTTTTAATTAATACTTTAATTATTTTTTTTATTTGTGTTTGTAACCGTAATTGTCAAATGTTTTCTAGGTTTAGCTTTAATAGGTTTGTATACAGGGTGGGGCAAAAGTCTGGAAACCCCTGAATAACTTTCGAATGGCTTCTTCGGTAAAATTAAAATTTTGTAAGGAAAACGGGCTAATAAGACCTTCTTTTAGAGTGGGGTCGATTTTTGTTACCGGCTCCCATGTCGGGGCCAGGGGGGCCAACTTCATTTTTTTAAATACGAACCCCCACCTTGCGATACATTTTTGGAAAGGTCTTTAAATAAGAAATACATTGGTGCAAATTTTATTTTTAAATATCAAACTGTTTGCAAATGGCGTCCAACATTGTGTATGCAGTAAAGTCTGGAAACCCCTGAATATCTTTTGAAAGAGTTTTCTCAGTTAATTTAAAATTGTGCACGGTAAGTCGGGGTAATTAGACCTTTCCAAAAATGTATCGCAAGTTGGGGTTTCGTATTTAAAAAAATGAAGTTGACCTCCCTGGCCCCGACATGGGGGCCAGTAAAAAAAATTCGGTCTAATTCTAATATAAGATCTAATTACCAAGAATTACCGTACACAATTTTAAATTTACTGAGAAAGTCCTTTCGAAAGATATTCAGGGGTTTCCAGACTTTACTGTATGCACAAAGTTGGACGCCATTTGCAAACAAATAATATTAAAAAAATAAAATTTGCACCAATGTATTTCTTATTTGAAGACCTTTCCAAAAATGTATCGCAAGGTGGGGGTTCGTATTTAAAAAAATGAAGTTGGCCCCCCTGGCCCCGATATGGGGGCCGGTAACAAAAATCGACCCGACTCTAAAAGAAGGTCTTATTAGCCCGATTTACCGTACACAATTTTAAGTTTACCGAAGAAGGCAATCGAAAGTTATTCAGGGGTTTCCAGACTTTTGCCCCACCCTGTATATGTATGCATATTAGTATTATCATTTTTACTACGTGTACCTGGACCATTCTTGGCGATGCAACTGCTTCAAATCCAGGAACCTGCACCGCATCTGCTTGCACTCGAACTCAGTTATTCGATAGCATCAAGGAAAAGAATAAAGACAAGCTTGACTCTGTATGGTTCATCGGAGTCAACACCGGATACCAGAAGTCGCTGATGTTTGGACATACTGAGGTAATCGACAAGAAGAACGTAGTGGAAGTGCCCCTAGACCCCAGAGCATGGATGTCAGCTGAACAGTTTGTGCTTCATGTTGCAAAAAGGACTAAAAACACCATAGTCTTTACAGCTAGTGACGTAACTAAGTTACCGGCTATACCCAGTACTGCTATAGGACGAATGATCTCCCGTGTAGGGGGTGATAGAGTACACATTGCATATAAGGTCCCTCCCATTTCCCGGCCATGTGATGTCCTGACCCTTAGTCAGGTCAAAGCATTCGCTGATGGAACGGGGGTGACTATATTTGTGAACTCTTGTCAACCACTGCACGGAATCTGCCGATTTCATCATAGTGAAAGGCACAATACAAGAAGCTGATACCCCATGGCTTGGTGTCACTACTACCTCCATTCTCAGGAATGGCTTTATGCGTGACAACCAGGATTTTTAAATAATGATGTGCCTAACCCCAAGGTAACATCTGATGATGATCTGGAAACTAGGGGTTTTAAATTCTTACTTCCTGTACAGCACTCACCTTTGACGTATTTCACCCATCCCACTATAACAGAGCACACGATAGAAGTGTATTCCTTGTTGATGGGAAAAATACCTCAAAAATTAGACAATATATGTAAATACTTACCGTTATTTGTACAAATCGCGATAATGTGTATAAGTTTAATTATACTAGGCTTAATGCTCCCTCGATGGGCGCTAACTATAGTGTTATTAATAATGATCCCCCCTAACAATAGTAGAACCTCACCCCAACACCACCATATACACTCAATATGGTTTTCCTATCTTCATACTCATCACTACATTTATCTTGTGGTTGAGGGCGTCAAAGAAAATAGCCGTAGTACACGGTTATAATATACCCATGGCGCCTTCAAGCACAGATATAGACTTCGGTATGTTGATAGTAACGATCGTTATGGTAGGGGTATCACTTGGCATGTACATTAAATTTTGGAAGACAAATTACCTGTCAATATGGTACTACTCCAGGCATTCGTGCTGTCGGCATACTTTATAAATATGAGTCTGAAAGTGGGAGGCCACTCCACCAATTGGTCCGTAATAATCACCAAATTAGAATATTGGTATCATGGAACAGACCCGCGCTTTTCTGCTTCCTAGACAACTTCTGAACGAGCAACATCAAAATCTTCTGCTCCCGAAAATTTCTCTCTAAATTCGGAAATTAAAATAGACATTTCAAGTTATTGTTTTAACACTTTACACTTGTATTTTTTATTGCTTTTTTTGTTTCTTTTGATGAACCAACATGTAGCACTCTAAAGATTGTTATGTCTTTGATCGGAAATGAAACTTTTCGTTGAAGTTCAAATGAAGACCTAATATTAAACCAAGCCACAACAAGTACTTCCGCGCAACCGATTGATGAAAGAGGAAGAAGAACCAACTCCAACAAGCCCAAAGTTCCTTGTCTGGGTTGTGGAAGAGAGTTCGTGTGTCTCAATGGCCATCTTGCTAAAGCTTCAGGACCTTGCGCTGAAACTTTTAGAACGTATAACTTTTAAATAAACTAATACTCTCAATATAATTATATACACTTAAACTGTATGAACATTGTTAAATTCAGCCTTTAAACGTTGAAAAGTCGGTGATTTAAAACTTCCTATAGTAAAATATTTTCAACAAAAAACTCCAAAATTTTGTCCGCCATCATTTATTTCGAATTTACCAACTGTCACAAAAAAGAACAAGATTCGGTACCAAAATAAACAAGATAAAAATAAAAACAAAAACTTTAGTGCGAAAATTTGAATAATATTGATCAGTTCAAATTATTTGTATTGTACATATGCCCATTTATATCTAATAAAGTGTTGTATAATAATAATATAATTTTAAAGAGAGCAAGAAATCACTAAGATACAAAAAGGGAAAAAAAAACAGAAAAATTTTCTGATACAAAGAGCAATACAAAGAGCGTCGTCATACCTAATTTTTATCGATCTGTTTTATTTTAGTTTTGAAATTAATTTTATAGATTTTTTTTTCAACTTTTTCCTCATAGAAACATTGAATTATATCAGTTTTTGCTCATATAAATACTTGACACAGTGAGAGTTCTAAATACTCAAAACCCAGTACATAGTGAATATGTGTTTTACATTAACACGTAGACGACCGGGTGTACCACCTGGTACACGCACGTTCGTACGGAATGGACCGGGTGTACCACCGGTGGTACACGGGGTCGGATAGCCGTATTATAGCCGGTCCCACAAGAGAATTCACGAAAAACCATGCCGGTCGTCTAAGTGTTAAGTACTAGAGTGAGAGTCAAGATTAACAAGTCTTAACTGCTGATTACATTGATCAGCAATGTCCGGCGCCGGCCCCATCACAGGCGGGTGCGGTAGATGTTAGGACCAAGAGCAATAAGAGGAAGAAGATATCACCCACTTCCACCCCCAATGTAGCCACTCAGAACCGCTTTGATCTTCTCAGTGACCTGGACACTGATGGTGAAGACAGCCAAATTGCAACCCAGAGCAAGATATCTAGTCCCCCTCCTATTATTATTGATGGTCAATTTAAGAACCACAAGGAGGTAGTATCAGAACTCAAGTCACTTCTCAAGGATGATTTCAATTCCAAAGTTTCTAGATCTGGGAAAACAATTCTCAGAGTCAAGACATCGGAAGACCACAAACTAGCCATAAAACGTCTACATTCTAAAAAGTATGAGTTTCACTCCTATTCATTGAAAGAAGATCTTCAACCCACTCGGGTATTGAAGATGAGATTAAGACAGAGCTGACTGAAATAAGTTTCACTACAATTAAAATAAAGTGTATCAGTAAAGCAGAGAATGAATACCCTCTCTATGCCATTACTTTCAGCAACTCAACTGAAATCAAAAATATCTTAGCAGTCAAATATTTATGCTATTGTAGTATTTCCTGGTCAAAATACAAAAACAAGAGTGAAGTCACACAATGTTTCAGATGCATGAAATTTGGACATATTGGAAAAAATTGTAGGAGAACCATCAAGTGTTTGAAATGTGCTGCGGAACATTTGGTGAAAGACTGTACAGTGGACCAAGCAACATGTGCCAACTGCGGGAAAAGCCATATGGCAAATGAAAAAAGCTGTGAAGTATACAAGAAGAATTTGGAAATCAAAAAGAACAAAGCTGCTCCACTCATTAAAATCAGAAGCTCCCAGCGACAACATCAGATGTTAACTCCTAGCAGTCGTGCAAACCCCAGTTTTCATCGGCAAGCAGAAGCTCAAACCAATAAAATGTGGTCAAGTTTGTTCAAAACTCAATCACAACCAAGTAGTCAGCAGGCAGGTACTGAAGTCAGACAGGATTCACACCATGAATCAAACTTCCTGTTAGAAAAAAAAAGAATTATTAAAACTGGTAAATATTCCTAAAATTATGTTTTTTGTCAAAATGCTAGGCACTAAATTAAAACACACAGAAGATACCTTTTCAAAAATTATCATAGTCATAGAGGGAATATTTCATCTTTTTGATTAATGACTTCTTCACTGAGGTTATTACTGTGGAACTGTAACTCTATTAAAGGCAAAATTATTGAATTAGGATATTTGTGTAACCAAAACAATTTTGACATTATTATTCTTAATGAAACAAAAATTACACAAGATTATTCTTTAAAACTAAGAGGATATTGTGTATACAGGCTAGATAGGACTGCGAAGGGTGGTTGACGCATTCAATTTTATTATTGAATAAGCTTATGCATGTATTTTTAAGATTTTTTTTTTCAATACCTTATATTAATATTATAAAAATGGAGTAATTTCTCCGTGGACTGAACAAAAAAAAAAAAGTTTGTAACACCCTGTATTGAGAAGATTATCCTACCATATGGCAAGAAAAAGAGGTTGCATTCGATGTGACGTATGGGGTGGAACTACCACAAAATATGCACGTTATTCTGACTGAGCAATCTCGACCAACCCTAAGTTCTTAACATGAGTAGCATGTCCATCTAAGATGAGTAGTACTGGATCGTCAACAGACGGTCTAGTATTTTTAATAAAGTGTTCAAACCATGTGGGTGCAAATATCTCTGATTTTACTTTTGTTTCCGAAGGAAGTCCTTGTTCAAATAATGGATTCCTTCTCACCCTAGGAAAAATAAGAAGCGGTAGAACATAATGCCCTGAAGCAACATAACATATTTGCGCAGTGATTAAAGTACCGCGCTCAGCTGATGATAAGACTCCAACCTGTTTCTTACCCTTAAGAGAGAGAATTTTGGAGCGCCTATTGGGTACCGTGTTTATTCCTGTCTCGTCGCAGTTATCAATTCTACCAGGTGGGAACTTATGAGTGTCCATTAGGTTTTCCAACAGTTCAAAGAATTTTGATACAGTGACTGTTAAATGCTTCGGCTCTTGCAACCGAAGTATTCTCGGGGGTTCTCAGAGAAATGGTTGTGTTTCTCTTTAGGAAATTGTGTACCCAGGCTACTCTGGCTAGTTCATCCTCTTGAGAAAAGTTATTTGGTATGTTGTTCCTATTTGCATATTGAAATGCCAGTTATTTTAATTTCATAATTGAGTCGACCACTTCCAAAACTTAGTAACTCACAAGCAAGCAATTTTTCAGGAAAGCCAAAAAACTCTTTTCACTCACGTTTTTAATATTCCGTTTTTTGGTTTTCTTATTAGGAATACAATTGTAATTAGTTCCCTAGAAAAAAAACCTAAATTTATTAATCAAAAGCAAGAAAACTGCAGTTTTGTTGTAGTACACTGGATTTTGAAAGTTTTGGAAAATCACAACTTGGATTTACGAAGTTTTGTTAACAATAAATATGTAGTTCCGTACTGTATATAATATTTAGATAATGATTTTTTTTTTATACCTATGAACCTTATAATTCATCTTGGAAATACACATTCAACTTTAATTTTTCAGAGCTTCAAATGGAGAATTTGTATTGAAAATTAAATTTACAATGTATTTGGTACTTAATATGAAAAACGTAGATCGGTATTTTGAAAAAGATCTACAGAACAAAACTATTTTCTAGGATAAGAATTTCATCCTCTATCGGTTCGACATTGGAATTTTCTTCCTCATTTTCATTTGCCTCTTCCAGTACTGCTGCCTCTTCAAATAGGTCTTTATAGAACCTTAATCCTTCTAATTCTCCCCACTCGGTACCATAGTGTTTTACTAGTAATTTCTTTACATCATTGATCTGCTTTGGATTCAGAGGAAGACCGTTGGGCTTAAAAAAAGGTTGCATAATATTTTGTTAGGGTTTTGCAATGCTAATGGTTTTTCACCACTGTGTCAAAAATACGTTTCCAATCGCACACAGGGAAGTCTGTGTTTAATTCTATAATCGTGCCTGATTGTTCAAATACGTCAATATGAGTTGCAGGAATCACCCTTTGAATTTCATAGCAAAATTCAGAAATACATTAACCTTTCACTCTAGTTTCATGGATACCCATGAAATATTAACTCAAAACGACGTAAGAGATTACGTTTCTAAACATGGATTGAGGACTTTCCTCAGAGGCTTAAAGGAGCCCTTAGGTGCTCTCATGAGAACTAAAAGCCCGAGAGATCTTGGCGAAGCTCTCAACATATTCACAAATGATTTCCAAATTGACGCGATGAAAAAACCGTATGAAAACAACAACAATTTTAATTCCAATTATAACAAAAACAAAACATTCTCTTCTAACAACCAACAGAAATACATTGCCCCTCACATGCAAAACAAAGAAAATAAACAAACAGATGTACACCCGGACCTTCTTACAAACGACACCCATGTCCGCTATGACAACTAATCCCCGACTTAACAATCTGGAAATGACGCTAGGTAATTACGAGCCAATCGAAGACTCAAACCCCATGAATGAATGCGGGAATCAACCAAACGACACAGACGAGGTCAAGGATTTTCGAGCAGAAGCCTCGGACCATGAACTCAAATGAATTTGACAAACAACGACATTTACCTACCATTTCTAATCATACCGGGTCTTAAATTCAAAATGCTTATAGATACTGGTAGTACAAAATCTTTCATTAACCCAGAAACAGCCCAAATTTTTTTCAAAAACTGCTCTTGGACGATCACAGGAAAAACATCTCAATTCCGTTTCCCAATTTTTTTAAAACTTCAGGCACAATAAAGCTACATTTTTTTAAATATCATGATTTTTTGACTGTCTCCTGGGAATCGACAATCTTTTGGCACTTAACATGGTAGTTGACCTGAACAATAATTTCCTTCGATCCCCATCGACCGATGTACCTATACATTACAGAGACACAGTCACTCACGTAAACCACATCATACTTGAACCACGAAGGGAACAGACAGTAACTATAGATGTTATGAATATTCAAAACGGAGACTGTTTGATCCCACATAAAGAATTTGGTTCGACCTACATACCGAAAGGTATTCTCAGGGGTTAAAGACAGTAAAGCGATATGTACAATTGTTAACGACACAGAATCACAAATAGAAGTTTTATTGCACCCTGTAGAAGCACTATCTCTCAACAATTTCCAATCGACATCTACATACAACAACCTACACAAGACTCAATTGGCAGACAACAACCTAAACAAGACTCAATTGGCAGGAACAGAATTCGATTTTACTAGGATTAGAATGGATCATATGAACGCAGAAGAAAAGGACGGGATTCAAAGACTAAAATTAATAAATACCCAGAAATTTTTCACACTGAAAAATTTACAAATGCCGTGAATCATACTATACGCACAACAGACGACGTACCAGTGTATACCAAAACATACAGATACCCGCATGTCCACATAGTAGAAGTACAAAAACAAATTCAAAAAATGGTACAGGATGACATTATTCCCCCCTCCCACTCTCCCTAGTCCTCCCCACTGTGGATCGTCCCAAAAAACTCGACGCATCAGGTAAAAGAAAATGGAGAATTGTAATAGACTTTAGAAAACTGAACGAAAAGACCATTGGTGACCGGTGTATAAATTACCCTCTAGACCGCCTTGGTCGTTCTCAGTATTTTAGTACCTTTGACTTAGCGTCGGGATTCCATCGAATTGAAATAGATGACAACACCCTGGTCGTTCTCAGTATTTTAGTACCTTAGACTTAGCGTCGGGATTCCACCAAATTGAAATAGATGACAACACCCTTCAACCTGAGCATTACGAGTTTTTGCGTATGCCCATGGGTTAAAAAAACGCACCCGCTACCTTTCAACGAGCTAAGGAGAAATTACTGCGAGTAGGGTTACCAGAATATAATTTAGAAAAGGAGGACATTTTAGCTAAAAAAAGGAGCACTTGTTTTTATTTTATTTTTATACATGGTTAGTACCTACTCACCCATTTGGATGATTGATTATACTTCTCAGAAGCATGTACCTCTCTCAGTAATTTGTGAATACTTGGGTCTTCTGATGACATTAGGTATGTGTAGTAATCATTACAATTTATATGTCTGAGGTTGTATTTGACAAAAAGAAGTCCTCTTACTGTAGCTGTCAGCAGTCGATTCAATTCATCTGTCCATTGACTTGATATGAGGGAAAATATTCTCTCCACGTTTCCATTGTAGCAAGGAATGAAAAAAAATTCACATATCTTCAAAAGCTCAGGTTGAAGTATTGGTTGGTGATTTTGATTGAAAAAATTACTCCACTGTTCATCACTGGTGCCTTTGAATTCTTCCAATTTTGATATATGCAATTTTAGATTACAAAACTGGTCAAATAATTTTGATTAATCTATTTGTACTTTATTTGGTGTAAGTATTGAATCAATGCAATTAGAGATCATCTAACTTGATGTCATTATTGAATTTCCTAAAATCCATCCATTTAAAGCAGTTAAACTCCTTCAATTTTATTGTCCAGTCCATTTTTCCAAGTAATCAAGACAAGTTTCATAGAATGTGTGGCAGTTCTGTTTAAAAGCCATCACTTTTTCTTCATTCTCTTGATTTAAAAATAAATATTGCTGAGAAACTCTCAACTTTAAATAGAAGAAGAAATCTACACTACGCAAAACAAAAAAAGTGTAAAAAAATAATTAACCGAACTTAGTGAGATCGCCTGTTTTAACTTAGAAACTGGACAATTTTGCTTTCGTTTGTGTGTCTGTCTGTTCCGCGATAACTCTCTACCGGATTCTTCAAAATTGTTGAAATTTAGTATACATGTTCATTAGAATCCCAAAATTTTATCTGTAGTTTTTGGGCCGCATTAGGCCACTTGGGGCCAAACATAGGTCGTTTTGGTGAAAATTGAAAACGATTTTTCTATTTTTATTGATTAAATTTCTTGGAATTTTGTAGAGTCGTTAAAAAAATAACCAAATAGTGGTTTCAATAGTGAAATTTTATGTTTCTGAAAGGCACAGGGCCACACAGTGGTGAAATTTTTAGAAAAGGCCAAAAAAGGGCGGGCTGGTTTATATTTTTAAATTAATGTTTGATTTAACATTTATAATGCGATAGTTGAATCTGTGTGTAGTTTACAGTTCACAGAACTACTAGTTTAGAAAGAAGTATGAATTTAATCCTCTTCGCAACTAGAACTAACTTCTACTCTTCTTCTTTTACCGACCTCAGTGGCTTGATCGATAAGGCGGCAGCGGACTTGTAACCTGGAGGTCGGTGGTTCAAGTCCCGGTTTCAGGGTAGATTTAGCAAAAGCGAGTTTGAGTAGTTGTGATATCACGAAAGTGAATAACACAAATATGATAACTTTTTTTTAACTTATTTTTTACTCTTCTTCTTTTTCTCCTTTCTAGAGTTCTTTCAGTCTGTCTCTCACTATCATACCTCTCTTGCTGTCTTCTTTCTTGACACCCTATCCTACTCGGTCTATATATTGCATGCCTTGCCTCCTGTGTCTCACACATCCTCTGCATATAACCCAGAAATCTCTCCATCATCTTGTCCTCTTCTTCTTGCCTTTTGAGATTTTCTTTAAGAAGACTTGTTATATTGGCGGTACTCTTGTCAATATGAGCAAGAATAATGGAAGTCTTGTCCGGTTTCAGCCTTTGAGAAATTTGGCTGAACCGGGATGAACTAGCCTCAGAAGAAAGAAGAGAAGAGGAGAGAGGGGGAGAAGAGGAGGGAGGTGGAGTAATAAGATGATACCAAGCCTGCGCACAAGAATGTTTTTTTTCTGGCAACTATAACAGATATCAACAATTTTTTTTTTTTTTTTTTCATTATTTATTTAGTATTCACAATATTTCATCAACAATATCTTACATAATTAATATTTAACAACCCTTTCAGCATAATGCTGGTGTGGGTTGTTTTGAAGTATAATTTAGAAAAGTAAAAAACATAAAAAAAATACAAAAAAGAAATTAGCTAGGTTGAAAAAGGAAAAAGAGAAAAAAGAAGGGTAAAAACATAACATAACGTAAAAAAGGAAGAAGAAAGATTGAGAAGACTTTTAAAATGAAATAAGAATGATGGGAAAAGGATAGAATGTTGTTCTCTCAAACTACTAATAGGGTTATTGAAAAAACAAGATGGATATTATGGTTGTTCTCTCAGTATGACTGAAGAAGTTGGGTGGAAGAGATTGCCACAGGCAATAACCCCGCCCTTTAGGTAGGACATTATTGTTATTTTTTTTATTTTACTTATTTAAATTGTTATTTGTGTTTTTTTTTTCCTTTCATTTCTTAATTTTATACTGTTGCCTGTTTGTCCTCCTAATAAAGCTTAAAAAAAAAGAAGAAAAATAAATAAAAAAATGTATAGGAATTAGAGGAGGAAAAAGATAAGAGAATTGGTTGATTTTGAATGAAAAAATCAATATTTAAAAAAAAACCGTTTTGTTCTCTCTTTAATTGTGATTGAAGAAGAAGATAGATGATGATGATGATGATGGGGAAAAATTGTTAGGATGAACTGTAAAGTATTTAGTGTCATAAAAGTCAGACAGAATTATAACATCTAATTTTTTATGTTTGTATCAAGATTAAAAACTTATCGATATTTTGATTAAGACTTCTAATATTAGTATGAAAAATATTTAGGTAATCGCTTATTAGTGTGAAGGAAGTAAGTCAGTTCATCAATGCTAGTACAAGTATTTTGATCAAATATATCAATTTATCTGGAATCGAATCTGAAAATTATGTTGAAGAAAAAAAACTGAAATTATAGTCATAAGTCTAGGAAGTAGATCGAGTAAGATTTTTTTTTTTTTTTTTTTTTTTTTTTAGTTGGGGTTTAACGTCGCTTTCAACTGCCATGGTCATATCACGACGGGGGTTTTACCCTCCATTCGCAGGAAACTCACAAACCTGCTACTCACATTGACCTCACCCAGCCTGAGTGGGGCCGGGAAAAGCCAGCGTCACGAGAATTAGAATTTGAATGGTCACCCATCCAAGTCTTAACCTCGCTGGATGTCGCTTAACTTCGGTGTTCTGAAGGGAACCGGTGTATTCAACATGCCATCGACGCTGGCTAGAGTAAGATTTAAATGCTGTAGAGTATGTCTTTGATGATTTTGAGGTAATTCAAGTGTGGATTCAAGTGAGTATGTCTTTGATGATTTTGAGGTAATTCAAGTGTGGTTGGTATGATAAGAGCACTAAAGATTGTAGAAAAGGAAATGATATAAAAGAAGTGTGAAGATGTTAGATCATATGATTGATAGAGAGAGTTGATGAGGGTAAAGAAGGTTAGGATTGAGATATCTGAAGAGGATAGAATCAGGAATATTATGAAAAAGCGAGATAATTGTAGAAAATATGTGCAGGGGACCAAAGAGAGAACAAAAAAGGTCCAATGAGAGAACAAAATGAGAGTATTGAAGTGAAGGGTAGGAATTTTCTTTTGGGGTAATTCAAAAGAATATAAGCAGAATAGTGTGAGAGAACTTAAGAGAATAAAAATCGAAATTGTTCGAGAGGAAGAAGTAGGGTAGGGGATGGAATGGTATGATAGAAAATAGAAAGGTAGAAGAAAAGGATAGGAAATAATAGAGATAAATAAATTAAAGGCGATTAAAAAATGAGGTAAGATCATTACAAAGAAAAGCAAAAAGGTTAGTAAAGTTATTTAAAAAAAAATTGATGAAATACAGTGATAGGTGTTTAACGAGTTTGAGCAACAATTGTGCTGAAGTCCGCACGAAACGGCTCCAAATCTTCCAAGTCTCTAATCTGCACAGGTCCTGATCCCTCGTCTCGGCGAATGAAAATCTTGCCTTCCCTGGTGAAAGTACTCTTCGCTCTCCTCTGCTTGACGAGCTGCCGCGTCTCGTAGAACAGTTTCTTGTTGCCAATAGTAAGATGATCATCATTGTAACTTTCATTCTTAGATGAAAATAACAGATTCTTTGTGCAGTTTAACTGATTGCATGTAAGTTTTTTTCTTTTTATAAGAAATGATGAATTCATTCCTTATCTGTCTGTTAGAAAATTTAACAATGATTGGTTTGATACCAGCTGCCTTAGTGGGGACACGATGAATGGCTTGTATGTCCACTTTAAGTTGATGGGTACCCCAACTTTTTCGCCTATTTCACAAATGAGGTCTTGTAGGTTTTCATCTGGAACCATGGGAATGTTGGAAATCTGGACATTACTTCTTCGAGAGTATTGTTCCAACTCGTTGACTCTTTTTTTCATTTCTCGATTTTCTTCCTTCAGTGTCTTGATATCTTCTCTATGTAGATCAACTGTTTTTCTCAACACTGAAATTTCATTATCCATTATCTCCTTGAATTTTACCATCAACCTTTCTTCCAAATTTTGTAATACGTTCTCAATTTGTTCAATTGTTGCCATGTTAATGTAAAAATTTTGGAAAATATATTCGGAACTGGGCACATGGCTTTTCCTTAGCTACGTGAGGTTGTCTGACCACCAGAAGCGATTTGGTCGCTACTTGGCTCAACGTTCTGTACCACAAAAAATTCGTGTACCAGTACCAATCCATTATAAAAATGGAGTAATTTCTCCGTGAACTTAGCAAAAAAAAAAAAAAAACAAGTTCCATGCCAGCTTCCATGACCCTCCAATTGAAAGGGTTAACAGTTGCACAGCAGCATGAAAACTGGAATTATATGGTGGCCACAAACTAGGATGTTCTTCAGGAGAGAAAAATTGCAATTCTATTGCATCTTCTAGGAGTTGAAGTGGTGAACATATACCAATCATTCAATGTTCCAGCCGGGAAAAAACTTTCTGTTGCAAACAAATTATTCGATGATTACTTCTCCCCTAAGAAGAACTTGTCTCTTGAGAGAAATGTTTTCCTCTCAAGCCATCAACAACCAGGAGAATCCATTGAAAATGTCTACACTACATTGAAGAATTTAGCTTCAACGTGTGAGCTGGGGACCCTACAAGAATCTCAAACTAAAGATGAGTTTATTTTAGGATTATTGCCTGAAAATTCTCATATCAAAGAACGCCTATTAGAAGAGGTACTTGAGATACGAGATACTCCAGCAGTAATAGATTAACCGTTAATCTATGAATTTATCCAAAACACTGTCTACAAAGTGAATTTCAAAAATAATATCTACCAAGGGAACCCTTTATAATAATATCTACCAAGGAAACCCCTAATAATAAAAAAACACTGAATTTATGGGTAAAACAAACACTTATTTCACAGAAGGTTTACATTTGACTTATCACACTAGCCATACCTCTCTACCCTACTTTCACCTTGAGGCAAATTTTCATCTTTGGAAATTAACAGTTATTAGAGAAATACAGACTTCCTTGAAAAGGGAACCCCCTAAAACAGACATAGGGCCGCGGGAAGGACCAAATGGTAAGGCAAGTTAGCTTTCTAGGGGGTTGAAAATTGAAAGTTAGAGAGAGAGAGAGAGAGAGAGAGAGAGAGAGAGAGAGAGAGAGAGAGAGAGAGAGAGAGAGGAAAAAGAATTGGAACCTACCCATGCGAGTTGTAGCTGGTATCTGCTGAGAGAGTATAGAAATTTAGGCGTGGAGGGGAGAGCGTGTTTCGAACAGCTGATTTCCTAAAATACAGTGGTGCCACAGATTTCTTGAAGTTGGGATCTTTAACTTTGGGAGGATCTTAATATATAAATGTCAAAGTCACTGACTGACTGATCATCACTTTTTCTCCGAACTGGTAAGTCCTAGGAAGATGAAATTTGGTAGGCAGCTTTGTCTTATAGTCTAGATGTGCAATAAGACGGGATTTTTCGAAATTCCCACTACAACACCTGCCATTGGCAAAAAAGGACTTTTTTCTTTCACGGCCATGCCTCGGCCCGCAAAGCGGGCGGCAGCCCGCTAGTTTTTAAATATTTCCCTCCAAGCTACCATTTTTCTTTGAAAAGTCTGCCCCAACCAGTAGTCTCAACCATAATGCCACAGAGGCTGGCTCTCCATGCAGTTAATAAAATAATTATTTGAATACTTACCAGAGTTTGAATCATAGTACTTTTCATTTCCTCTCAGTGTGATGGAAGAAGTAATTGATTCAACCAGATTTTGAATGGATTCTGGTAGAAACTTCGATGTTGGAGAAGGTGAACCTCCCCCAGTGATTTCACTCTCTCTTCTAATGTGACTGATGGTTTTTTTTTTTTTTTAAAGTTTTTTTAGTTGTTTCCATTTGTTCTGCAGAGCAGCTGTCTTCCTGGGTGTTAATCCATTTGAGTTGTACTCGCTTGTTAGAATTTCCCAGGACCTTTTCTTCTCTGCAGTTGTCATGGCATCGGATGCCTTGTTTTCAATTCTGTTTTTGTATTTTTTGACATAATCTAACATTAGTTTCGTTTCTGAGACTGAAAAGCTTTTTTTTTCATTTTTTTTTTTTTTTTTTTTTCTTCAATTTATTAGGGAAATAATGACTGGGAGAAATTTATTAGTTAAATAATACTGAACTAATTTTAAAAGAAAGAGTTTTATAATACGATGAATCACTGTCTTTGAATGGAAATCTGGATCTGGAATAAAAATTATAAATTTGAAAAAATTGGTGAATTATTCAAAAAAGAATGTCAAATTTATTACTGTGAAGATAGAAAATCTAGAAAAACAGTGTTGCCCTCACACTTTCGAATTCGTAATGATGATGCCAAACTACATTTTTATCCCGATCGAGAGTCAGGAAACCCGCGGTGGAAAATACGCTTCATAACTCGAGTTTCGTGGTAGGACGCAAAATTCTCAAACTCTCTGTCAAACACTCGAGTCAGGGTTTGCAAACTCGACATTTGGTAGGAACGGGGGTAAGAAAGGATCAAGAGAGGAAACAGGAGCGGTAATTCAAACATTCACAAGAATTGTACAGAAACTTTAAAGAAAAAGCCCAATTTTCACATGCTAATGATTTACAATACACTGTTCTTGAACTTCATGAGTATTTTGTAAAATGTTTTCCACATGAGCTTTTTGAAACTGGAGCTCAATTTACCAATCAGTATTACCTACAAAAAAAACTAGTAATGCTATGACCCCACCTGTTACAGTTTAAGAACTGAAAGTTTTCTTTGGCATAAATGCTCTGATGGGCTCAATCAAATATCCCCACATCCATAATATATGTACTGATCTACGGAGTATGGTCAACCTTTGATCATCAAGGCAATGTCAAGAGATAGGTTTACAAAATTAGAACAAACTTACATTTTGTTGACCTTGCAGTACCTGATGAAGTCAAAAGACAGACAGTGCACAACCGTTGTCTCCAGCTGGAAAGATTCCGTGGTAATTTTTCAGTTTACGAACGAATAATACCTTTTGCCGGTAAATGTGGTCCTCGACAATTTGTAAAAAAAAAATAAGCCACGCCCTATTGGACTTAAGAATTTTGTGGTAACAACATCAGAAGGATTAATGTTAGATTTTGAAACTTGGAGCATCTGGATTGACTCGACTTGCAGAAATATTACCCAGAAAAAGTTTCCTGTACTGTGATGGATATTATCATTACCAGGACTAGTTTAACTTCACAATGATGGAATTTATTGCACAGGAACATTGATGGCAAACATATTTAGGGAGCAATCTAAACTGAAAAAAGACAAACAAATGAAGAGAGGTGACATTGACCAAATTGTTGGATATGATGGTAACAAGCCAGAAATTGTTGTTACTAAAAATGATGTGATAACAAACCAATTCTGATGGCATCAACTTGCTTTGGAAAAAATCCTGTCACAGTGTCCAATAGATGGGATAAAACAACAAAGAGCTACAAAGATGTCCCATGTCCGAGGGCAGTTGAAATGTACAATAAAAAAATGGGTGGTCTAGACCAGCTGATGGAATATTATCGCACTTATTTAAAAAAAACTAAATGGCCCGTCAAAGTCATTACCCACTTTTTTGATCTGGCAATTGTAAATAGCTATCAAGAATACAAAAGAGCATGTTTTTGGCACTTGGATACCAACCAAAAGAAAACTTTGCTAAAGATCAGAATGGAGATATTTGACTATTTGTCAAATATCTCCAAATATCTCAGGAACTTGTACAACGTGTACAAGTTCCTGACTATTCAGATGATGAGAATGAGATTGAAACAGCAGTTGCCCAAAACCGTCCTCTTCCTATCCCTCACTCTGTCAAAAGACTTGATGGATACCAACACTTCATCTACCTACATTTTTCTAAATTACCTACTTTTCTATTGTAAAAATAAAAGTTTATTTAATTTTTTTTAATGTTTTTTTTTTTTTTTTTTTTTTTTTTCAAAAACAATTACACCGTACACTCCTGAACCACACGATCGTAAGGGCTGGCAAAAAAAAATGACAACATAATTTTTAGGTCAAACGAAAGCTTCCATGTATTCTTTTCGGAACTCAATGGTTCAAGAAAAAAAAATAAAAAGAAGGCTCAGGAGGAAAAGGGCTAGATATTTTGAGTGGCTCCTTTTTTTGGCACACCCTGTATATCAAAATTGGGAGATTTCAAAGGCACCAGTGATGAACAGTGGAGTAATTTCTTCATTCAAAACCACCCATCAGAATTTAAATCTGAGATTTTGAAGATATGTTAGAACAATTTGAAAAAATGGAAATGAAAAAACGTACAGGCAGGATTCCCAATAGATACCCGGAACTTCAGTGTTCAAGAGGTCAGACAGTCAATATTATTAAGGAAGCCAAATACAAAAACTTATTAGAGCTTTTGCAGTTTGTTCCACCAATTTACCACCAGTTCTATAAAAACTTAAGTCATAATGGGTCTTCATTGAGACCCACAAGAACAGAGAATGATGAAGATGATGATACTACTTTCTCTACGGATGAAGAATAGGTACCTAATAAAGAGTGTGATCTTCTTCTTCTTTTTGTAATGTACGATATTTACATTACAATACAACTACATTACAATAATGAAGAATGTAATAAAACCCAATAAAAATCTCTTGTTTGAAATAAATTTACTGTGGTATTTATTAATCTTATAAAAGGTACAAAGGATACAAGTGAAAAGGAAAAAATCTAATATACTTTGATCTGTGAGCACAAAGGGTACAAGTGAATGATATCGGGAATCGAACCCCTCTTGAAGCTATAAAGGAATGAAAATCGAAGAAAATAATTACCTCATAAAATGTGTAATGACTTAGGGCGAAATTAATAGACGTTTTTGTAATACCTCTGTGGCGCTAAGTCACGGATTGCGTACTGTGTAAGATAGGGAAAACCGACACTTACCAACGACTTAAGTTATTGATGTTGTCTATTAATTCCGCCCTTAGTGTTCAAATAAATGTCCACAATTATGTGGTACAAGCATCACCTACAATGCTACAAGCTGAGGACTTTAACATTGATTTTCTCCAAATATTAGATTTGTCACTTGTACCCTTTGTGAACTAGGGTCTTCTGTTAATATACACTTGCGTACTGAGGCAACGGATTTGTGGTCAATGTCACACGATATTATTCCAGATATGAAGCAATACCAGAAAGCTTGGGATAAAATCCACATCGAACAAATCATTGATAAAGAAGTGTCACTTAGAACGGCAGTTGACTCAGCTCGAATGAATGCCTTACAAGTAATAGAATCCAATGCGTGGCTTCACTCTATCCCTTCCCCAAACCTAGGAACCCGCCTTGACGACAAATCTTTTCGATTTTGTATTGGATTACGTCTTGGTTCAAATATTGTTATGTCTTGGTGTTTGTGATTAGATAGTTGACAACACCGGACTACATGGGTTAAGCTGCAAGAAAAGTGCTGGAAGGATACCAAGGCATTCAGAATTAAATGCTATTGTACATCGTGCCCTATCATCCATCAACTTCCAACCTAACCTAACCAACAGGTATATCACGTAACGATGGAAAACGTCCGGTAGGCATGACGATGATAGCTTGGTCCAAAGGTATGAAGCTCGTGTGGGATGTTACATGTGTTGACACGATGGCCTTTTCTTATCTAGAACACACATCCAGACAAGTTGGCGCAGCAGCTGAAATTGCATGCAGAAAGAAAGGTCTCAATAATAGAAGTTTTCTTCTTCTGAAACTTACGGTTAACAAGCCTCTACAGACCGGACGTACACATATGTGTACATTTTTTTAGAAGTGATAAAAGCCTGAAAATTTTTTTCATTTTTTTTTAAATTCTCTTTTAGGTTTCCTATTTATCCATATTCTTAGGATATAAAATCAAGATTGAGACATGTTCCACCTATTACCATTTGTCCACAGGAGCATTTTTAAAAATGTAATTTTTTGTGTACGTTCGGCCTCTATCACCAGAAAAAACTTGCTTCATACCCAGGGATGTTTTTTTTAAGGAATTTTGCTACTTAAGTTTGTTTCAACAAAAATGGACTACAGTTTTGCCATTTCACCTTGTTATGTTTAAATCTGTGCAATTACAAGCACAAAATTATCTCAGTGGTGTGAATATGGCAACATTTTATTCTTTTGGGAGACCCAATTACCTCTGTGGTCCATTTTTATTTGAATCAAACTATGCTCAAGAATTTAGATAGAAGAACAACATATTTGAATTATCATTGGGGGATATATTTTGTAGGTGTATTAATAATAAAAAGGCACAAAAAAAGAGGATATTTTTTGTAGGTGTACCTATTTAAAAAAATAACATACCTAAAAAGGCAGAAAAAAGGCACTTGCTAAAATAAAATTGTAATCTTGAAAAAGATACATTTTAATAAGGAAAATGAGTATTCAATTGTGAATTAGTTTTATTTATTTTTTAAGAAACTTTGTGAGATTGTGAGACTCAAACCATGAAATTCAAAGAAACAGTTACTCTTAGATGTGCAGCACAAAATAATCTTGCACAAAGAACAAGCAATCCTAGATCTACTATTACAGGTTAGATTCCTACATCTTTGTGAAAATTTCAGATCTAGTGCAATGGGTAGATGATTTCCTCTCTGCCTGAATGACCTTGATGGAACACTGCTGTTTGGAGAGAATCTGAATTCTTCTACACTCTCTATTGGGCATGGAGGCTCATAGTCTGAGTCTCCATCTCCATCAGAATAGACATTATTTGGTTGTGACTCATTGATCAACTCCTCTGCCAGGGTAAATCTAAAATGCATAAAATCTTGAATATCTTTTGCTCTGTAACCCAAATTGACTTTGTCCCATCGGTACTGTATCCAGCTGTTTGATGCTGCAAGGTCAGTGAAATGAAGGATGCAGCGAAGCGTCCATTTATTTGTTCTGTATTTCATGCGGTACAGGGCAATCATTCTATCGGCAAGGTCAACGCCCCCCATATTCATGTTGTATTTAGCAATACATGTAGGCCTGGGAACATTGATCCTTCTTCCTTCTAATTTTGACCATCTGCTACATTCATCTCCTGGGTGCTTCCCATTTTCACTTGACAGCATTACTATGGGTGCACTATCCATCCATTGGGTACAAACAATTTTTCTGTCATCTCTGACATATTGCTTTGATGTCCCCCGTGGGTCTTTTGACCGGTTTCCAAGTTGGGGTTTTAAAGTTTTAGGAATCTGATTCTTCATAACTGTTCCAGTTGAAAATATTTTTTTTTCAGTCAATAATAAATGAACTAACTTGTGGGTAGTAAACCACCGATCAAAATAAAGGCAAGACTTAGGTGGAACAGTATGTGACAGTTTCCATACATCTGATTCACCAATGGACAGTTGGTAATCACAATCAGTTTCCAGAAATGTTCCCTTACCCTGGTATACAACAAAATCCAGCACCAAACCATGGTTGTCAGCCAACACAAAGTTTTTAAGTCCAATTGGATTTGGCTTACCTTTGAAAAATTGAATCATATGACACCGTCCCTGAAATGGGATCATCTGTTCATCGACAGAGAGCCTATTTTCTCTTGGTAACATTAGGCACCCATTTCTAACCTTTTCAAGGAAGGGGCGGACCTTCCACAAAGCATCACTTTTTTTTGTGGTACTGTCGGCACCAAGATCATCAACAATTTTCAAGAATCTGCGAATCTGAAAGAATCGATCTCGTGACATGTTGTCTGCAACTGTTGCCAATCGTGTAGCCTTTTCCCAGAACATCCTCAATCTTGGGTAGCCTATTGTAGACATATAGATACAAATGCCTAAAAATTTCTTGATTTCATTTTGAGTCACTAGAATTGACTTGCCTGTTACTTGTACACTTTTCAGGTTTGTATGAAAGGCAATCTTTTCAAAAACATCTTTATCAATGTACTGGCCAAAGTATTTGGTAATATCCCAATTTTGCCTGCTTCTTTCATTGTGATAGTTTGAGTTGGGCTGTGGATCTTCCCGTACTTGATTACAACTGTTTTTAAATCTCAAGCCTGAACTAAAATTCATTGTATTTACCCATTTCTGACGTGTAACATTGTGGTTTGAAGTAGCACCAGGGGAAACAATTTCAATTTCACTGGGAGAATCAACATCTTCAGATTCATTAGCAGCACGATTTGACTGTTCAGTCTGATTTTGTACAGCCCATTCATAGAATTCTTCTTCATCAGCCTGGCGTTCTTGTAAACTTGATCCATGATTGCTGAGCTCCTTTTCTCTTCCTCCTTGTTCATCCCCATCATCATCCCAATCAGAGACATTACCATCCTCAATGAGAGACAATATCTCATCCGCTGTTAAACACTTGAAATTGGACATGATCTGAAACAAAAGATTAATGAAATAAATTAAAATCTGTCCTTTTCTCAGCATAATCCTTGTGTAAAAAAAACACTGAACTTACAACTTATACAAGCCGAGTGTACACATAGAATAACATTTTTCAAATGCATTTTCTGATATCATTTTTCTTTCTGATTGATACAAAACACATTTTAAATTGTTTTCCAGAGTCTAAACTTTATTTTGAATAGTGAACTTTCAACTTACCTGGCTTTCGATTAATAAATTTCTTGGAAAAACCAAACTGCTTGCTCTCCCTGGACACCTTCGAAATAAAATGAAAATTTGAAAATCAAAATGTAAACAAAAACATTCAAACTACCCATCACTCACTCTAGCGTAAACTTCTTGCACTGCTCAGAATTCATCTGGCGCGAAGTCTTTTACACACGATGCTGGAATTTGAATTTTGTAGCGGGAGTAAAATGTACACAAATGTGTACGCTCGGCGTTTATCGATACAATTCAAAAAAAGTGTCTCGGTCTGTAGAGGATTAGGTCAGAAAATAGGGGTATTATAGCCAGGACGGCCTACCCTGTATCTCGAGAATCGTATTTTGTAGCTCACTGAAATTTATTGCAATGAGAATTTTTTTTAAAGGCTTTTAAAATAACAATATTGAATTTTACTGTTGTGCCAGTTGAATTTAGATTATATTTTTAAAAAATAGGTAAAAATTATTGAGGTATTTAGTCTTTACAAAATAAGTGTTCCACTATGGAAATATTTGGTTTCAATGCTTCTCCATATATGTACAAATGGAACGAGATACCACGCCTGATTGACTTTGACCTTGAAGTAGAAGATGATATCTTTACTCAAATGGACGTTCTATTATTTTTGTTACTATCTTTATTTCTTCTGAACTTGTTGAGAAAACATAGTTACAATAAAATCCCTATAAATTGGAGACGAAAGTTGGGTAACAATATTGGAGAATGTTGGTCTCAAATTCAGATGAATGAAACCTATCAAGAAGGTAAAAAATGTATATTTATAACAAATAGCCTTTTTATAGCTATGTAAGAGAAAACATTTTAGACGCATGTGATATGTTGAAGCTTGCTTATCCAGTATAACTCAACCAAGAAAACAATTCTTCTCATTAAGGTTCTTTTTAAAGATGAGCACGGAAAATTTTTCTCTGAATGTTAGAATCCAAATCTTATAGCTTTTCTAGTTGGTTCTGGGTTTTGAAACATAATTTTTTCATAGAAAAAAAGTCCTGCTTATAGTAAGAAAAACTCTAAAGTAGAGTTGTATTATTCGAAATCAATTTGACAGTAAACCACCGAGAAAAATTACTATATGATTTTTTTTCCTCATTCAAAATATATCATCTTTTTTTTGACAAATATATTCTACTCCACCACCAATCTCAATCATAGCTGATTTGAACTTCAGCCTCGTTCCTCTCAACCTCAAGGACACCGCTCTCACTATTGACAGTCGAATGTTGGTTTTCAAGCAAGATTCAGCAAGCAATATTAATAATTACAACAAGATCATTTCTCTCTCTCTCTCTCCACATCCTCAGATCTATTCTTGTACAATAAGATCAATGCGTGTACAAATCATAGTCATTCGGTGGTCAGTTGTTTCATAGAGTTCTTAAAAGAAAAAATAATACATGGAATATTGAAGAAACTGGTCAAATGCGACTGGAAAGACAATTTAAAATTAAAACATCATGAAAATCTGAACCTGCTAAATACTCATTATGCTTATGGGAAACCAAAACACCGGTCCAAATCTAAGCATAACCCACAGAGAAGTAAGAATCGACAATACTCTCTGCTTTTGAAAAGCTCTTTTTTAAAAGATAATCTTGGTGTACAATTGCGCTTCTCACGGACAACTGCTGGTTATGCTATGATAATTAATTCTAGTGATTATAAGAGTTCCGTCGTACAAAATGAAAATATACCAGACAAGATAAATGGTGAATACTGCCGAGACCTACAGAGAGATAAGAATAATAATTTAAGAAGAAACAAAAATGAAAATGTCAAAGTAAGTAAAGCCTTTGATTGTTATCTTCAAAACTTTATTTGGTGCCTCAGAAAGATCTAGTTGTAGGAAAATACAGGGTGCGGCACGGTAATGTCCCATTTTGAATCGCCCAGTGTGAAGCCGCACTTCTAATTAGCCAAGTTCAAACAAAGTTAGAAGATGCACAAACTACTAATTTTTTCGGTTCAATTTAGCTCTATTGTCAAAATGATTTTATCAAAGCAACACAAAGCTTATTGCGTGGAGAGTTATTTTTCGAAAAATAAGTGTATCGTAGCAGTACAGCGGGAGTTTGACATTCCACACCAAACTGTAACTCGATCTGCATGGAGGGGGTTTTCATGAAGTTCCCTAGGGTTGTTGTCACTCCAATAACGCATATTTTGTTTATTAACACAGCCTGAAATGTGAAAATGGGCTTCATCACTAAAGAAAACTATAGCATCTGGCAGTAAGGAGTCAATCAGAGTTTCACATGCATTTTGTCGTTGAATAAAGTCTCGCGCGAACAATTCCTGCACCACTACCATTTTGTAGGGATGAAAATGCAGTTCTTTATGAAGTATCCTCCGCAATGAACGGTCTGATATGCCAAGAGCAGCAGCATGTTTGCGAGCTGAGCGCCTAGGTCACTGCATTATCGCCTCACGTACTCGTTCAACGTTTTGGGGGGTTGACACAGGCTGTGTTAATAAACAAAATATGCGTTATTGGAGTGACAACAACCCTAGGGAACTTCATGAAAACCCCCTCCATGCAGATCGAGTTACAGTTTGGTGTGGAATGTCAAACTCCCGCTGTACTGCTACGATACACTTATTTTTCGAAAAATAACTCTCCACGCAAAAAGCTTTCTGTTGCTTTGATAAAATTATTTTGACAACTGAGTAAATTGAATCGAAAAAATTAGTAGTTTGTGCATCTTCTAACTTTGTTCGAACTTGTCTAATTAGAAGTGCGGCTTCACACTGGGCGATTCAAAATGGGACATTACCGCGCCGCACCCTGTACTTGGACACACGACATGCACGTGTTTTGAAGGATTAACACTGTCCTTGTACAATTTGTTTTCTGACGACTTCATAATCGAACTCAACGCTACTGCTAGATTAGAGGGACTTTTATTCAGGCAACATAAAGAAAGTCTGTCTCATTTTATCTTTGTTACAGCTTATGACTATTTTAAACTTAAATACCAATAACTCAATATCCTTCTATCAATCTTATAGATAACTGTATTTAAACCTAAGGATTACAAATGCACTGATCCCGTAAATCCACATTCAATTAGTTGTAAATCACGAAGTTCAAACCGAAGATCTTCGTCGGCACGCTGCTACTTATCAATGAAGTCATTGTCCAATGAAGTAAAGAAAAATTCGATTTTCAGGATCCAAGGGTCGCCCAAACATTTACCTGGTAAGTACCTACTGCCTAATATTACACAGTTTTCTCTAATGTATTGTAATTATTTGTGTTGTATACAGGGTGGGGCAAAAGTCTGGAAACCCCTGAATAACTTTCGAATGGCTTCTTCGATAAAATTAAAATTTTGTAAGATAAACCGGGCTAATAAGACCTTTTTTTAGAGTGGGGTCGATTTTGGTTATCGGCCCCCATGTCGGGGCCAGGGGGGCCAACTTCATTTTTCTAAATACGAACAATTTTTTAATATTAACTGTTTGCAAATGGCGTCCAACTTTATGCATACAGTAAAGTCTGGAAACCCCTGAATATCTTTTGAAAGGGCTTCCTCAGTAAATTTAAAATTGTACACGGTAAGTCAGGGTAATTAGACCTTTCCAAAAATGTATCGCAAGGTGAGGTTTCGTATTTAAAATAATGAAGTTGGCCTCCCTGGCCCCGACATGGAGGCCGGTTAAAAAAAAAATTGGTCCCATTCTAATAAAAGGTCTAATTACCAAGGATCACCGTACACAACTTTAAATTTACTGAGAAAGCCCTTTCGAAAGATATTCAGGGGTTTCCAGACTTTACTGCATAAACAAAGATGGATGCCATTTGCAAACAGTTTATATCAAAAAAATAAAATTTGCACTAATGTATTTCTTATTTAAAGACCTTTTCAAAAATGTATCGCAAGGTGGGAGTTCGTATTTAAAAAAATGAAGTTGGCCCCGACATGGGGGCCGGTAACAAAAATCGACCCCACTCTAAATGAAGGTTCACTGTACAAAATGAGCCCGGTTCACTGTACAAAATATTAATTTTACCGAAGAAGCCATTCGAAAGTTATTCAGGGGTTTCCAGACTTTTGCCCCACCCTGTATAATATGTCCTATTAATAAAGTGTAAATAAATAAATGTATGTAACTTGTAAGATGTATTTGTTGCGTAAGAGTAGAGAAAAATCTCATATGCCTCATCGCTAACGATTTAATAGTCATGATGACATTTTGCTCCATCAAATATGAGAACACCAATGTCTTAGAGGGTTTGCTCTCCAAATATTTCAAATCCAATTCACCTAACTCTTAGACCTCTTTGGGGTCATAGTGTACCCTCCAACAATGGGCATAGCATCAACAAATTCAGGTTTCATGTGCCACCCTTTGAAAGTGTATGTATGCTTCAACTAAGTATGCTTAGATTAAGTAGTCGGTAAGTTTATTGTATTACATTCTCAATGTAAATAAGATTATTTCAACTAGGATTTAGCGAGGTGTGGGAAGCGCAATGTCCTATTCGTTTAAAAGAAATCAAAGATACAATTTATGATTCCTACTATCGTAAACTAGTTGAGCAGGACAAAAACAGGGTGTACAATTCATCATATAATGTATTATATAGATCTCTCTTTTCCTCCAATCAGTACTTGAAAAATAAAGTCCCAATTGATAGACAGCGAGTACTCGCTCAACTCAGATTATCAGGAAATAAAGTAAAGATCTATTTCAATAGAATAGTTTATGAGTGGGATCAATCGTATGTTCAATTTGTAATTTAAAGGAGTTGGAAACTCTGAAGCATTTTTTTATGGTTTGTCCACAGTACCAGCACATTAGAGCGAAATTTCTGGGGGATGCTTTTACCTCTGGTCAAAATTTGGAGAATATTTTCGCATCAAAGAGTAGAAAGGAGATGAACAGTATTTACTATTATGTTACAGGTGCTCTATGTTTAAGAGCATTCATTAGAAATGAATGAATTAAAAAAGAAATGAAGGCTAATAGTTCAAGGAATCAATAGGTAATATAGAAATCACATATTATTAATTTGTAATTTTTACCATTTAATTTTTATTTTCAAATTATGTCAACCATTGTAACAAAAATTTCATTTTTACTACAAATAAATAAATATCTTATCTTATCTTATCTTCTCAATGTAAATAGACCTTTACCATAGGTCTAAACTTTCCAATAAAAAAATAAAAATAAAGATGAGACATCATTTCAGCAAGATATGGTTCAAATGTTTTTTCAATATTATACAGAGTAAACGATAAGTCCCGCTACGGATATTTATCTTTTTAACAGCTAAAGATAGCGAATTGAATTTTAGTATGCGGTTCTAACCTAAGATTACCCACTTTTGGTGGAATTGAAATTTCTACAGGGTGTCTTAAAAGTGCTGCTACAGGCACCAACTTTCGTTTTTTAATGGAAACCCCTATTTTTCATTTAATATTCGAAATCTGCATAACATTCTACACACAATCGACCCCTCACTTGATACTTTCATTAAACGGATTTTAATTCAACCCCACGAAATCGTGGAATTTTCTTCGGAGTAAAAGTAAGAGTGTGATACATCAAATCAGAGTAATTTGTCATACTTAATCGTGTGGTACCATTAGTTTTCCCTTTTTATAGCCAAATTAGCATGTTAACACCATATTGGGTATAAAAATGTAAAGAATAGAAAAAACTAATGGTACGACGCGATTCAGCATGAAAAAATACACTGAATCGATGTATCACACTCTTACTTTTTTTTTTTTTTTTTTTTTTTTTCTTTTTAAGCGCTTTAACCTTGTCAACAGACAGGTCGTTCGCGCCGATTCCCTAATTTTAAATCATGCTGTAGAGTTTAAGATCTCTCAGGTATTGGAGCATAGAATCGACGCTCTCGGTACTGTCTGCTAGTGCCGGGGGAGCAGGGAGAGAGGCGCGGATATTGGTGTGTAAGACACAGGAAAGTATGTGGAGTACAGTTAATGTTTGGCCACATTGACAGGAGGGTGGTGGAGATCTTTTGAATAGAAAACTGTGTGTAGCACGTGTGTGTCCAATTCTCATTCTACATATTACAACTTCTTCATATCGACTGTCTCTATTAGAGGATTCCCAATTTTGGATTATGGGTTTGATTCTTTTTAATTTGTTTGAGTTTGGAACGTTGTTCCAAACTTCTTGCCAGGAATCCTTAACGATTTTTGATATGAACGGTTTTACATCTTGAAATGAGCAGAGTTTTAAAGGAGTTATTAGAGTTTGAGGGTTTCTGGCGGTGTTATCGACTATCTCATTGCCCATTATACCCATGTGGGATGGGCACCAAAGGAAAGAGATGGTTTTGCCACCACTAGTAAGCTTGCGCCAAATATTGTAGATTTTGGACACAATGGGATTATCAAAAGTATAGTTTGACAGGGCACATAAGGAACTCTTAGAGTCGGAAATAATTAAAAAATTCAAGGAAGGAAGGTAAATCAGGTGCTCCAGACATAATAGGATAGCGATTAATTCACATGAGTATACAGAGTTAATCTTATTGAGTTTGAATGAAGCAACATAGACATTATTTATGCTATAGGCACAACTTGTGTTGTGAGTAGATTTGGAACCATCAGTATAACAATATTTAAAATCTTTGTATTTGGTGTGCAGTAGGCTCGTGAAATTTTGTTGATAGACTATAGAAGAAATATGGTCTTTCTTATCAAAACACAATGAATCATCGAATTTGGGCATATTGGATGACCAAGGAGGAAGAAGTCTTATATAAGGGGCAAGTTCACTATTAAGGATAACTGGTGAAAAATTATTCATATTTCTGAATCTCACGCATAGTGGTTGAGGTTTGTTGGTAGGAAAATTGTCAACATCAATGTTAGGTGTTATAATTAGACTATGAACTGGGTTAAATGGACAAGAAGCTACCTTTGAAACATAATTCATAGTTAATTTAACTCTCCTTAAAGCTAACGGAAAAACACCTGACTCTACGTAAAGGCTCTGCACAGGACTGGAGCGCAGGGCTCCAGTTGCTATTCGGATACCTAAATTATGGACAGGATCTAACTTTTTCAAGGTGGATTCTTTGGCCGAACTATAAACTATGCATCCATAATCAAACACTGGCAGAATATATGCTCTATAAAGTCTGAGTAGAAGTGATCTGCGAACTCCATACTTCTTGCAAGAGACCATTTTAAGCACATTTAGAGCAGTGAGGGATCTCTCCTTGATATAATTAACATGAGGGAGCCAAGTTAGTTTATTATCCCACACTAATCCTAAAAATTTGGTCTTTTCAACAAAGGTAAGAGGAGATCCATTGTATGACAAAACGGGGGTAGCTAGATTGCGAAACTTCGAAAAGTTTATACATACAGATTTACCTGGATCAGTGGAAAAAACAAGACCATTTTTCATGGACCAATTAAAAAGATTATTTAATGTCTCCTGAAGACGACGTACCAATATTTCTAGAGATTTATGTCTGGAAATGATCAGTAAATCATCTATGAACAAAAGTCGACGCAAGGGTAGCTGAATGATGTCAAGCAAGTCATCCATGAAAACAATAAATAATAAAGGACTAAGAGAGGATCCCTGAATTATACCATTTTCAAGAGAAAATGTGTCAGAGAGAATGCCATTACATTTAACTCTGATGTGTCTGTTGTGAAGAAAGTTGGAAAGGTACCGAAGGAGGTAACCAGACACACCAAAATCTTGTAATTTCCTCAAAATCTTGTATCTCCAGGTCATATCAAATGCCTTTTGTACATCCATAAATGCAGCTATAATAAACTCTTTATTAGCGTAACCTTGGGCTATCTCATGTTCTAGAACAACAAGGTTATCAATAGTGGAGCGTTTGTAACGACCACCACTTTGATATTTATTCAAACAACCTTTGTTTTCTAAAAACCAAAATAATCTCTTGTTAATCATTTTCTCAAGAACCTTACTTGAGCAGTTAAGGAGAGAGATGGGTCTGTAGCTAGCTGGGATCAGACGATTTTTTCCAGGTTTAGCTAAAGGTATAATATTAGCTACCGACCATAGAGAAGGGAATTTTCCAGTTGACCAAATCAAATTGAAAAAATCAAGGAGTTTTTCCAATGCATGAGATGGTAACTCTTTCAACAATAAAAAGGAAATACCGTCCGGCCCAGCAGCTTTAGAACCACAAGACATGAGACAAGAAATCAGTTCATGATAAGAAAAAGGGGAATTAAATTCATCCTTTTTTGAAAAATTAAAAACTATAGGAGCACTCTCACTTGTTGTTTTGTACGAGAGAAACTCTGGTGAATAATTTGTATTGGACGAAACACCAGCGAAGTGAGCACCTAGTTTGTTAGCAATAGCCTGGCTATCATAATGGATAAGTGAGGGGTCATTGGGATCTTGTAAAGCTGGAATAATTCTAGGAGCGAATTTACTCCTCAACTTACCCATTTTATGGAAAACTTCACCAGATGACATCGATTTATCAATGGAGCTGACAAATTCCGACCAACTTTTGCGCTTCTTAGTTCTCAACAGGTTCCGCGCAATAGCTCTAGCTCTCATAAATGCAATTTTGTTATGGTCAGAAGGATGTCTTCTAAGAGCACGGAGACACTTGCGTCTTTTGACTATGGCTGCTTTAATCTCATCGTCCCACCATGGAACTGGTAGACGATTAAGAGGCAACTTTTTTTCTGGTATTGCTATGTTAGCAGCATGGAGAATATTCCTATTGATGTTTGCCAAAATCATATCAACATCAATATTATTATTCAATTGAAAATCGAATTTAATATTATCACGGAACAGATCCCAATCAGCTCGATCATAATTCCAAATCTTCTGTGCAGAAGTAGAAATACTTGAGACAGCAGTTGGAACAGGAGCATTACATGACAAAATGATTGGAAAATGTCCCGAGAAGTGCAGATCTTTGTCTACTTTCCAAGTTAAATCCATGAAAAGGGACGAAGAACAAAAAGTCAGATCTATGGAAGAAGTGGAAAGATGAGTCAAACTAAAATGTGTAGACTCTCCTGTATTCAAAAGATGCAAAGAATTTGAAGACAATAAAAACTTTTCCACCTCTTTACCCTTGGCGTCCAATCTGGCGTCACCCCAGAGTGTATTATGGGCGTTAAAATCGCCCAAAAATACACACGGGAAATTAGGTAACTGGTGTAAGATATTACTCAGATCAGATTCGAAAAAAGTCAAGTGGGGTGGAAGGTAAATATTGCAAAAATAAATGGGATCATTAAAAAGAGGTATCTTAACCAGTACAACTAAGCATTGTAAGCTCGTGTTGACATGTATTTGTTTTGAAAAACAAGTGTTAAGCACAAATGTACAAACGCCTCCGCATGCATTATTACCTTCTAGATAGTCATGTCTATATAAGTCATAAGAGTTTAATTTGGGACATTGTGAAGGAGATAGACGTGACTCTTGGAGGCAGATGATGGGAGGAGAAAAATTCCTAACTAAGCACTTTAATTCATCAATATTATTTACTAAACCGTTTATATTCCACTGAATTAGAACGTTGTTCATGTTCATATTTAAACATTATATATATATATAAAAAAAATATTAAATAATACATAAAAAAGTGGAATTTAATGTAACCCATTATTAATAAGTTGAACAACAAAACATACAAAAGTAAGAAGTATACTTGTAGGTACTATTAAATAAAACCAACGTATAAACTTCAGAAGCCAAAGTATAATAACAATAGTGTTGATTAAAAAAAAGAAAAAAAAAAAAATTGTATCATTATCCTTATCTGGTTAAAAGTTTTAACTTAAAGAGCTTGACTGTGGCTCTAGCTAATCATCATCAGTGGTAAATAATTTACACAAAGACACGAACAATAAGTATAAATTTCAACTTGAAGCCTGGCTGGTCGGTATGCAGGGACTTACCAATTATCGACTGATCCCGTGGTGGACACACATACGCAGTCAAGTCGCAGGTGAACACGCTTACCGGGTGTCCAAGAGTTTGTTTGCTCCGACCACCACACTCCCTGACGAATTTATACATGCTATGATGTTACAAGTAGATGAGGAAAGCAGGGACTTACCACATTCAACTTTTTTTCGTGGGGCCACCCTTACGCAGTTAAGTCGTAGGTGAACTCGCTTACCGATTGCTAACAGATGATGGGTATGTATACTCCGCCCACCAAACTTCATAACACAACAAACATAATATTATAATATACAAAACAGATACTGAATTCAGGACCAAAGGAAAATGACACGTCACGTGAATAAGTAGGATTGGCTAGGAAAGGAGACAGTTTCATACAGGAGGGTTCATTGAATAGTTGAGTATAAAAAGATATGAAAATAGCAGGATACGTAACCAACAAATTAATAATAAGTTACAAAGAGAGAGAAAAGAAAAAAAAAAAAAAAAAAAAAATAGGAGAATAAATTATTCTGTTTGAGAGGGAGGAGAGAGGTCATCATCTCTCAATAACACGCTAGTTATTGATTTGTGGAGATTTTTTAATCTCGTCTTCAACTGCTTCTGCAAAAGAGTAGTATTGTCTAACACAAGTTTTTCACACAAGGATGCAATAAAGAGAGGGTCCATATTATAGTTGGACTTTATAATATCTATCTTCCTTGTCCCTGATTGATTTTTTAAATCCTCAATTAGATTAATAAATACACCTGCGTTCACTGAGGGTTCACACTGGTTTAGGAGAGGAACAAGAACGTGTAAGTTTGAGAGCGGGTCAACACATACTTTTTTATCGTTGACACTATTATTATCTTACTTTTAATCCGAAGAAAATTCCATGATTTCGCGGGGTCGCTCTAAAATCCGTTTGATGAAAGTATCAAGGGTCGATTGTGTGTAGAATGTTATGCAGATTTCAAATATTAAATAAAAAATAGGGGTTTCAATTAAAAACGAAAGTTGTTGTCTATTTCAGCACTTTTAAGACACACTGAAGAAATTTCAGTTCCACCAAAAAATGGGTAATCTTTTTATGGCTATCATTAGCCATAAAAAGATAAAAATCCGTTCCTGTACTTTTCGTTCACTCTGTAGAACAAGGCTGCCCAACCAGTCGATCGACCGATCGATCGCGGAGTGATTTTGGGTCGATCGCGTTGATCATCCGGGCACCCCTGCTGTAGAATAACATCATTTTTTATTGGTAATATATTTAAAACAACAATTTTGGTGCTCAAGTGAATTAATAGACTATGTTTACAGGTCGAATTTGTTGCACAAACATAGTTGCTGGTACGGAGAGACAAAATACAAATACAGAAAATAAATTTGATGACAAAAAAACTATGGCGCATCTAACTTGTACCAAGTCGTTTACACCCATAGAACTTACGGTAAGTCGAAGAAGAACTAAAGATTCTCGAATATCAAGTAGAGTTGATGCTACCAAATTTTATGATGACCGCAAAAATAAAGCAAGTTCACTTAACAGCATCAAAGAAGCAAAGCGATCAGAGAGACACGAGACTTCTTTGAAACACTGGACCAATAAACTTACGGAAATTAAAACTGTACATCCTATAGTATTATCAGTAAATAAAGATAAAATTTCAACCACGAGCAAAGGTAGACAGTTAAATATTCTTAAAAAGAAAGAACCACACGGAGCTTCACAACAAAACTTGCTAAGGCCAGAAAAAATCCATATGAATAATCGTTTGGGTCAAACGGAAGCACTTCAAGGAGAAATAATTGTATATCGTGATGATTTTCATCCTTTTTCATTGATTGAAAAATCCTATCCCATCAATCAAGATATGAAAAGTGTCGAAAATGAAACCAAAAGAAAAGAGGAGAACCAATATAATGGTAGACTTCATGAAAATAAAGAATGTTATAGTAGTAAAGTAAGTTGAAGTTTATGAATTATTTTTAGTGGCATTCAATCTATTGTTACAGACCTTTTTATTAAATGTAAGGTGAAGTGATAGATAGATAATGAAATGAGGTTTTGTTTCTTTCATTCGCCCTACTGACCATATTATACCTATCAGATTTAAATCCCATTATGGTTTGAGAGGAAAAATTTGCGAAACTTTTATTGATGCAAGAATATATTGGATAAATATTTGTGTATCGGGGTAGGTTGATTTAAATGCAAGTCTATCTAGCAACCTTTCATGGTTTCCTTTAAGGTGTGATTCTCAACATTTTGTTACTTTGAGAAATTCTTTTATATCTATTAAGTCTATTACCTCGAAGACATCTCAAGACTCATGTTCAGTAGTGTTATGAGTTATGAGGATAGCTGGTTAATTAAGTTTGTAACCTGTATCACTTTGTTTCCAGGTGACAAGTATTAGTATTCCTGAAAAAGAAACACAAGACAATCATGAGAGTTCTAACAAAATGATTGAAAAGGGTGGAGGGGATTGTCACTTAACGACAAACAATGTGCAATGTAATGTTTGTAAACCTGGAAAAACTGATGGTATTTTTAGTTTGAAAATGGAAGACAAATGTGAAAGCTATGGTGAGAAGAAAAATACTTATAGTCGCAGTGGGACTAACGAAATAGTATACGATAAAGTGCTAATGGAATTGAAATCTCGATTTAAGAAAGTCAAGTCAGAAAAAAGCAACCATCAACTTGAAAATTTGTTTAGAAATCTAAAACGTTTTGAAGCAACCACAGAAAGTCAAATGACATTGGCAATGTCACTGAGTGATATCAAAACAATTGAAAGGATTAGGAAGGAAGGCATTTATCACGGCAACTGTAGTTGTACACCTACTAACAGGTAGGATTTGGTCACCATAATAAATAACTCTGACATTTTATAAATTATTTATAAGTAGTTGTAAAAATCTAAAGATCATTGGGATTTCATTAAGAATCAATAATTAAACTGTTTCGTTGTACTTTTTGAGTGTTTTTCAATCGCATCTTAATGAGCTATAGCCGTTGAAATTTACAAAGGACGTTTAGGTTTCTAGAAAGAAAGTGTAAAGGTCCACATGTTAGAAAAACTGCTTCTGGTTTAGTCTGACTTCTTTCCTTCAAAACGAGATTAATTCATGATTAGGTGATCACCATGTTGAAAACTGGATACAGGAGCATTTCTTGCAAAATATGTAAATCCAATATCCCGATTCGCAAATTCATTCGTTGCAATTAGGTAAAAGGAAAAAGACCTGTAGAGATTTAAATTCAATAGCAACTTATTGTTTGAAAAGGAGGCACATGTTGACAAAAGTAGTCTGCCTGCTGCTCTAGACCACACACATTGGTCTATAAATTATTTGCATATGGTCCTTAAACGTTCTCTGCTGTTCTCATTACGCATATAAATTAATAGTATAAAATCAATTTTTTATACTTTTGTTCTTTTTTCCGTACAGTTTTCTCACACCAAAACACAAAAAGAAAAGTAAATTCGTGGAAAAATGTGAGAGTGATTACTCAAACCACTTGGGAGTAAAGAAAAGAAACACGAATCAAACCAGAGAAACGAACATTTTAGAAAACCACTTTATTTCCCACCATCTCATGAGAAGTCTACGTTTTCAAATGAAAAGACTAAGGGATCAATAATTGAGAAGCATTCTAAAAAAATCATGGACAGCCGTGAACAATTCAACAGAACGCGAGACGAAAATCTCAATTGTATTTTTAAGAAGAAAATCAAAAGGAAGAAGTTACGAACGTATTTCCAGCGGATTTACGACAGAAAATTTTCAGAAATGAAGAAACAAAACTATTGCACTATCCCAGAGTGTAGATGTGGGGGTAAATTTGGATGGCTGGAGGCTCACCACAAGTATGCTGCTATGAAAGATCGTTTGTGGTTCTGCAAATTTAGAAGATACTATAATTTCAGTGAATTACGAAGTTCTTACAACTGAAACCCATTAGCTAATTATTTACAGTTTCTAGAAAGGATATCAGTGCATTTTATGTAACCGTGAGTTTTGATAATCCTATAACTATGAGTATTCGACCGCAGTTATCAATAATAACCAGAGCTACATAGTGAGTTTCCGAAGTATTTCTCATTTTAGAAATAAAGCGTATTTTTTATATGAATATTTTCACAAATCGAAGTTTATTATTATATGAATAAAACCAATGTTTTTGCATTTATGGGACTTTTACATGTATTTTTTCCGCCGTGTTTAATCGAATTTAAAAAGTGAATATTTTAAATAAAACAAATATATACAGTAGAAATCGTTTATAACGAACTTCAAGGGACCGGACAGATTTGTTCCTTATAGCCGATTTTCACTATAACCGATATATCGGCTATAAGGAACAAGTTCACTATATCCGATATGTACACTGAAAAAAATTTTAGGTTCGTTTTTACTAAACAGTTTTGTAAAGGATTTTTAATCAAAAAATTCGTTAAAATAACAAGAAATTGATAAATCCCACTAATAGTCATTTGAGATTTTACTTGGGCGTTCATAAGAATAATCAATCAATTCTTGTAAATCGTCTGATCGTAAAACCAACTAACGAGTTAATTACCGCAATCAGAACATTAGTTATGCTTACCAAGTTCTGTTTTGCTGGATCTATTACCAATATATTGGTAAGATTTACAAAAAGTTTGGTTAAATCTAATAAAATTATTCTGTTAAAAATACCACCTGATTAGTACATGTCTGATAATTAACAAACAAAAATCGTTACTCTTACCAGATTTATATATGATAAAATACACAAAACAGTATTCGTTAGTTTAACAAGATTTTATCTAAAATTACAAAACATGATTGTTAAATGAACCATACGGTTTCAGATTTCTGACAGATTTGTTTAGCTAAGTTTACTAAACTTTTTTGTAAAACTCGGTCGTTATGAAAATCATTTGTAGTCCCAACAAAAGTTTTGTTAATCACCCCTAGTCAGTGACGGTTACAAGACTCTTTGATTAGATTTACTAAACAGAATTGTAGATTCAACAAAATTCTTGCTAAAACAGGTGTGTCGAGAGACGAGAGAGACAAAAGATCTACAACAATTAATAGATACCGAAATCAATTTCAGATTCAGTTGTTTTTTGTTGATTGATGGCCCAGTGTTCCTTTCCGTATTTATTACGTCATTCTTTTTAAAATTTAATTGGTGTTTATTTTCAAAACCAAATTGATTTAAATAGACAGTAAATTTGAATATTTTATTTTTTAAAGTTTATTTTATTATAACAAAGACCTTAAAATTTAATTGGTGTTTATTTTCAAAACCAAATTGATTTAAATTAAATAGACAGTTAATTTGAATATTTTATTTTTTAAAGTTTATTTTATTATAACAAAGACCAATAGCAATGGATAAAGACACTGAAGAATATCTCATTAGAAGTTCTCACTAAACCTGAACACGATATCTGTTGTTATCCCATAGTTTTTTTAGGATTGGGTCCTATTTCAATGTTCTTTTGAAATCATATATCTAACTCTTGAATTAAGTGCTTTTTTTTAGTTAATTTTTGGTGAATGTTGTGTCATGTTTGGGTTCATTCGTAGATGTTTTGTGTGGTTGATAGGTATTGTGAAAGTTTAGTTATTGGGTGTTTTGTGTAAGTCTGAGTTTGGTTGATAGGTGGTGTGGGATTTTGGTTGTTTGATGTTTTGTGTAAGTGAGGGTTTGGTTGATAGGTGGTGTGAAAGTTTTGTTATTGGGTGTGTTGTGTAAGTCTGAGTTTGGTTGATATTTGGTGTGAGATTTTGATTGTTTGATGTGTTGTATAAGTGAGGGTTTTGTTGATAGGTATTGTGAAAGTTTAGATATTGGGTGTGTTGTGTAAGTCTGGATTTGGTTGATAGGTGGTGTGAGATTTTGGTTGTTTGATGTGTTGTCTATGTCTGTGTTTGTTTGTTATGTGAATGTGGTTGATGTGTACTTAGTGTGTTGTGTAAGTGAGTCGTGTGAATTTGTGTGGTTGGTGTTTTTTTTTATTTATTTAATGCAAGTATTTCATCATTTAAAACATCATTTAATGTATTTTAAATGTCTCCTAATGTATTTTAAATGTTTCCAACAAAATAAAAGCGTTGCATACATGCATATTTTTAAATTATTGCAATTATATTTTGAATTATTTTCTCATAATAACTTAGTTACTGAAATTGTTGTAAAAGTTTACTACAGGCGTTTCTGAAGTTCACTATCTTCTTCTTCTTCTTCTATGATTTTCAGTGAAGTTTACTGAGGTTATCAGTGAAGATTACTGAGGTTATCAGTGAAGATTACTGAGGTTATCAGTGAAGTTTATTGAAACTAACAGTGAAGTTTACTGAAACTATCAGTAAAGTTTACTGATATTATCAGTAAAATTTACTAATATTGTTCGTGAGGTTTACTAGACGAGTCAATAGTGTGAACGAAATGGGTTGCTTAAACTTACTAAACAGTTCAGTAGATTTAACCAATCTCTGGCGTAAGCAATAACAAGTCTGGTTGTTAAATCAACTATTACTATGTTTAAAATTACAAAACACTATCATAAGCCATACTGAGTCGATTGAATGGACTAATGAAGTATTTTGTAAACTTTACTAAACAGTATTGTAAAGTCAACAAATTGAAAGAAACAACCTTAATAAGCATAACAAGATGATTCGTAAGCATTATGAATGCATGCTTGAGATCTTACTAAATACTTTAGTAAAGACAATGGAATTTTTTCTTGTCAAAAATACAATGATGAGTTTAGTAAAAGTAACTAAACATAAATTTGTTGGATGAACGAAAGATATCATTATCTTTACTAAATAGAGTTTACAAAATTTGATTTGTAATCTTAACAAAACATTTTGCTGTCACTCAATCAACCCTAAGCCTTGTGAAATTTACTAAAGTTTTAGTAAGCCCTACAATAAATTTTTTTCAGTGTATCGCTTATAGAGAACAATGTACGTTATAAGGGAACTTCGTAAGACATGAAAAATGTACAATTATGTATGAATGTAGGTACATTCATAATCCACTAATTCAAAATCTGAAACAATACTAACTTTAAAGTTCCTAAAAAAATGATCTATATTAGACAGGTCACTCATCTACTCCTTGACAAAAATCTGCATAACTAAACATGTTTTCTGTTTTACTCACAGAGCATCAAAATGAATTTTGTACGTTATAACCGATAGAAAGTAGCCACGGGACTTGAGAATTTGTTCGCTAAAGCCGATATTGTTCCTAATAGCCGATGTTTGTTATAAACGATACCAATGTTAATTTTCCATAAGTCTCCAAGGGACCGGAGATTTTGTTTGCTATAGCCGATTGTTCGTTATAAACGGTGTCGTTATAAACGATTTCTACTGTATTTTGAATAAAACAAATATTTTTGTCATTATTTGAAATATGGATTTTTTATTTGCTTATGTTATATTTGATTTTTTTTTTCTTTCAGTGTTCAGCAGGTAATATTTTAATGTTTTTTTTTTTTATTTTAAAATAACGAACAATTCTTCATGCAATTTTTTTTATCTTACGATTTTTAAAGCTGAATTTGACTAATTTATATTTTCCTGATTTTAAAATTAGTTCATATTGGTGTAGCTCAACTGTGAAGTTCAAAAGTTGTCAACTCCACCAAATTAAAAAAAAAATATCTTAAATTTAAGGTAGGATTAACTATAAGTTATCATATTAGCTGTGTTAATCACAGCTGTGATATCACAATAAACTACGCAAACTCACTGCACTAAAAAATACTTCCAATTTCTAATAATTCTTGGAAGTAAAATTGATGAATTTGAACCAGTTTACAGGTCCTTATCAATCAAGCTAGAGCTAGAGAGATCGATGATTAAGAATTGGATAGATGTATTTAAATATTGTTGAATTTGAATAAAAGTTTACTTTTCTCATTTTAGAATGAGTGTTAAAGCTAGAGAGAGAGATGCAAATAAATAAAACTGTTCATAATGGATAATCAGTTTATCTGTGCCTTTCTCACAAGGGATCAATTTGCTGTTGAAGAGGAGGAAATTCTAGGATTAGAATTTATGTATTTATTTTGATGATTATTTAATAAATTCAATGGTTAAATGTATTGATTATAGTTATATACATATTATTTTTGATCCATTGTGAGATTTTTGGGTGAAGTTAATGTGGGTTACTCAGTAACTCTGGTATGACTCCTAGCAAATGGAGGGTAAACCCACATCCTGACTATTAAATCAGGATGTTAAAAACCTCCAACCAGGTCAGATAATAATTATAAGACCTTGCCACGATATCTAGACAACAAAATAAGCTACACACTCTTTCCAAAGCGTACGGAGCTGAAATCTGGTACCTCAGATACACAGAGGAGTTAGAGAGGTGTCAGGTACAATTATTTAAAAGTATACTCTACCGAGTAATTTGCCCAACCACTACATACGACTTGAAGTAGGCGTGGTTAAATTTCTCAAAGGTATCTCTCAATGTCTTGTAGGTATCTCTCAATTGGTACAAGAAATTAAATATGACAAATGAGAACAGACTAATAAAGTTATGCTTTGCTAGCTTACAATCCATTCATAATATTAGCTATTCTACAACAAATAGCAAATACAATTGGCTAAGCCAGTTAGCAGCAGACAAAAGAGCCATTATACAAATAGTGAGAAGTTATATTTCGATAACCCAAACCTCAATGTTAATAAGCTTTTCAAACTGTATTACAGAAGGAAAAATAAGCGGGATATAACAATGGCTTATAGGACCTATGCTCTTTACTTCCAGAAACATTGTAAGAAGTACAGGTTTAAGAAACCCAAAATCGATGTATGTGACCTTTGCGTTGCAAGTGAGACCAAACTAGCAGTGGACAGCGATGATCCATGTAAAAGCGACTACATACTACATTCAAAGAAGGTGAAATCATATATGAGCATGAAAAAAGAATATATCAGGAATGCAAAAGATAGCGAGGAGCTTTTAATCATTGAATTTGACTATGTACAAAACCTACCTCTGCCAAAATTAAACGTGACCTCACAGTTTTATAAACGCTTACTATGGTTTTACATCTTTAACATCCACGTGCACAATGATAACAGTTCGCACATGTATACGTACTTGGAGGGAGAAGCCAAGAAAGGAGCAGAGAGCGTAATCTCATTCCTGTATGATTTCCTTTCAAAGAAAGTACAAGAAATGAAACATTTGAAAACGATTGTGTTCCTATCAGACGCTTGCGGTGGGCAAAATAAAAACCTATTATGTTTGGTCTATGGTTTGCCAAGAAATCATCTGTGGACATCCTTCACATCTATCCTGTCAGAGGACATTCCTTCTGTCAATGTGACAGTTTACAAGAATGCCATCAAAAACATTGAGACAGTTCATACATTTCAAACCTATCTTGCTGAACTCGTTGAATGTAGAAACCATCCAACACCTTTCACAGTAACCAAGGACCACACTCTGATTAAAATTTTTGGCGAGATCCTGCCTAAACTTTTCTTAAAAAAGCCCATCACCAAAGGGAATCTATTTACAATACAGAAATTTGTACAACTGAAGTACAAGTGCAATGGACTTCTTTTATGCTCTAGGTTCTATTTTCCTAACTTTGTCCCTTTCAAAGCATGGACTCCTGAGGGCCTACAGAATATTGACAGTATTGTTGGGCAACTTGTACAAGTTCCATTTGCTGGCATAAATTTAAAGAAAGTCAAGGATATTGAGGACCTCTTCAGATTTATAAAACCATCTAGTAGGGACTGGTATAGGCAGTTCTTTGAAACTGTCAATGGTAACAGTGCCACCATTGTAGAGGCTGAAGTGGCCACAGACTCCGAAGAAGAGGAGTAGAAAGCACCTTGTTTGTAATTTGTGCAATAATACATAAAATAAAAAGCACCTTGTCTCCAATTTGTGCCAAAAAAATACGAGTTCTTGTTTTCCTTTTTTATCTAGGGTTCGTACATGGAAGAAGGGCATATTATTTTCGTTATTAAAACCTTTATTACTCGAAAAGGGTGCAGTAGGTTAAGTTGAATTTTATATGTATGGGCCCCAAAGAGTACATGGAATATTTTATATTCTGACATAAAACTTGATAAAATTAACAATAATACTTTTACAATGAAAGCAAAACTTTAAACCTCGATTACTCAAAACTAAGTTTTGGAACTTAGGTCCTTTTTCCATGCAGCCCCTCAATTATTCTAATCATAAATAATCGTCTTAATATTGTGTAAAACTTAATATTGTGAATCTTAAATAATGTCTATTCTGTCTAATAATATAATATCCAACCTCTAATACTTGAGTTTAATAATAACTATTGGAATTCATTATTTGTCTCATCCTTGCTTTCAGATTAATTTAGTTAGTGAAGTTAGTGTTAGGAGATTTAATAATCTCCCCGAACTGGTACTCGGACTGTTCGATTGTTCATGGGATCAACTGTTTCGGTCTTCATAGAAGATTCAAAGGTTGACGGGATCATTCTCAGGTTCGATTCCTGAATGAGCCCAATTTCCCCAAACAATTCGAACCCAGGACCCTTAGGTTAAAAGCCTAATGCTCTACCGACTGAGCTAACAATTTTTCACCCAACAGCATTTTATGTTTCAAGCTGTTTTGAATTAGAATTGCATCTTAAAGATGTTCAGCAGTGATATGATTGAAATTACTTTTATTTCCAGAAGAATTGCATCGTAAAGATGTTCAGCAGTGATATGATTGAAATTACTTTTATTTCCAGATCAGCTGTTCAAGACACCACAGAAAAAGCGGCCTTTCAAGGTAAAAACAAGCTGGACAACACCAGAGAAGAGTGTGATGAACAGGGAATTCAGATCTTACTTACAGAAGAAATGTTTACCTCCAATGAAGCTTCACTAAGCAAAAATTAAAAATCAAAATATTCTTTACAGGAGAACTGCACAACAAATGTATGCATATGTCAACAATGTGAACAAGAAAAATCCATAAATTAATAAACTAAAAATCTAATACCTGGTTTAGGGCTGAAGTACCCGTTCAATTTGGCAGCCATTTTTCATTGAGCGTTTTCCACATGAAATTCTTAAACTTATTAGGCCATTCCTCCATTGAATTTTTTTGTTCTTTATGACATAAGAAATTGAGCCCTAGCTCCTGTACTATTAGGCAGCCAAAATCTGCTCATTGTACAATGTACAAATTTACCGCTGGCGATATTATGTACAATGTACATAATATCGCCAGCGGTAAATTTGATCGAAAAATCGGTCACAGTGTTTTCTTTATGTTTTTGAGATAATATTCTCATGATTTTTACTAGTCTCAAGCTCTTTAAGTATCTAGCTCTTACGGTTCTTGAGTTATGCTTCTTTGGTGTCCCAAGACCATGATTTGTCCAGAACCGTGATAAACTGACCAGCTCAATATATTACTTATTAAAAGATAAGTAATGCGATCATTGAATAGTTTTTCGTTAAAATTTAACGCTGGCGGCATTATTTTTATTTTCTTTAAAGGATTTTTATTTGTTTTTATATCGAATTTTTAACCACCCGTTTATTTTAATTTTTTTTTTTTTTTTTCTTTATTAGGGGTCAAGGGGGGTATTTACGAACAGGGGGTAAAAGCGAACACCTGTCGTAAAATGAAAAGTGTAAACGGATCTTGTGTTTTGGCGGTTAGATATTGTTGTTTTTTCAGATTGTAACATGTGTATTCCAATTTTCGAAAGAAATCTCTAATCAGTCGAGCTTCTGAACTTGTTGAATACGGAGCTCCATAATTTTTCGTTTTTCAAAGTTTTTGTAATTTGAATCCTTCAGTCTGGTAAGTTATTTTTTGCATTTTTACTAGATTTTCAATTTGATTCATAAAATAGATATTCTTAGCTTTATATTTATTTAAATAATAAATAATTTTTCTTTTAATTAGTTTCTGTTTTGAGGTGTTCTTAATTACCCCCGTATATTTTTCACCTGGGGTAAATAAGAACACTGTATTAGCCTGTTCGTAATTACCCCAATTTCAATTTTTTTTCTTCTATAAATGTTTATTTACTCTCTGTTTTAGGTCTAAAAATGCCAAGAACATATGTCAGGAGGAAACCACCTCCTTCTTACTCAATGGCAGAACTTTCCAGTGCTGTTAGCGATGTCTCAAATGGCAATTTATCCATTCGTGAAGCGGCAGCTCGCTACGAAATTCCCCAAACAGTGATCTACTACCGAGTGTCTGGGAAAATCAGTACATCTAGTAAGTTTTTTCTTCTCTAGGCGTTTTTCAACTTCTATGGTAATCAAGACGAGTGAGTTACTCTTCATTTGCTGGAAACTTACAAACCAGCTACTCACATTGATGTCACCTTGCCTGAGTGGGACTGGAAAGACAGCATCACATGATTAGTCTAGGTTGCCATTGTAACCAAGTACCAACCACACGCGATGTTGCTTAACTACAGTGATCTTAGGGGAACTGGCACATTCAACGTGCTAATGATACTGGCAATGGAGTCAATAAATACCCTTTGTAGCAATACAGCCTCCAATAATGCCGTAGGCATTAGCACCGCTCTTGATCAAGTTTTGTTTAATAATTTCAACTTTGTTTCTGGTAAATTGTATATACCTACCTACTATACATCGGGAATACTATCTCGTATTCCCGATGTTATCTACAACTTCTATGATCTCCTGAAAAAGGAGTCCGATCAACATGATCTTCATGACAAACCAGCATTCATTTATAATTGCGATGAAAGCGGATTCCCCAGTGATCCCAGGAAACTACGAGCAATTGGTCAAAAAGGTGAACCATTGAGCAGAGTATCAGGAGGATCTGGCAGAGAAAGCACTACCATACTAGCATGTGTTAGTGCATCTGGAGTTGGACTTCCCCCTCTCATTGTTTTCCAAGGAAAGGCTGTCCAAACTCGTTGGATTTCAGAAGATGACTTTCCAGGAACTATGTATGCCACAAGTAAGAATGGATGGATGGAAGAGACTATCTTTTACAATTGACTTGAAAAAATGTTCATCCCACATGTAGAAAAGGAGCGATCTCATAGAAATCTGCCCAATCAACAAGCTCTTTTGTGTTATGATGGTCATGCCAGTCATTGCAGCCTTCGTATAATTGACATAAAGTAACTTTATTAAAATTTCCTAGCCACTTGACGGATAAGATTCAACCACTAGATGTAGCCGTATTTAACCCTACAAAAATATTATGGGACAAAAAACTCATTTCTCATGGAAAAAGCCAAATTGGAAAACGCTATGGTCGTCTAACAAAAGAATTGTTTTCAAAATTTGTAGGAGAAATTTGGAAGGATGATATGAAACCTACCAATATCAAGAGTGGGTTTGAATCAACTGGGATATATCCATACAATCCTGATAAATTTGATAAGAGATTGTTTGATGAAAAAGCACTTGCCCAATATGAAACCAGGAAGAAAAGACAAAATGTGGAAAAGCAACTACTAGTTCTTCACCAGACAACATTATCTCGTCACCAGAATCGTCAGCTTCAACTCCAAATATTCATACCCGATCTCCAGTTCGAGCTATTCTTGTGGAGAATACATCTTCTGACAACATTCCAGAGGTTTTGGATCTTTCCTTGAAGGTCCAAGAACCATCACCTGCCAAACCTATGTCAGTTATAGACATATTTGTTCAAAAAGTGAGGAAGTATTCTTAAGAGTCCCCAATATCTCTTCCTCAGAAGACCTTACCAAATGTTAGATTAAAGAGTCAGAAATATTGAGAAGTACTGACATCAGATGTGGTGCTAGAAAGAATGAACATAGCGGCTCTTGCAAAGGCGGAAAAAGAGAATAAGAGAACAGAGAAGGCTGATTTAGGAAAAAAGAAAAAACGCAATGTTTCTGATTCCGTATCCCAGAAAGAATGTCAAGATAATGAATTAGCAGGACCTTCCGGTATAGAAAGACCTAAGAAGCGAAAGAAACAAAAGAAGAGTGTAGTAAAAGAAGATGATGATGAATCAGAAGATGTTGATGATGATTTGGAGTACAAAGAAATAAGCTCAGGTGAGGAAACATTCAGTGATTTGGAAGAAGAGAATAATGAAGTTCAAACAATGGATGAAAATGTCAAAAGAGAGCCAAATGAATTTGTGATATTTTCATATGAAGGAGAGCTGTTTCCCGGACAAATTATTCAAGTTAATCCTGATGGAGCAATGATTAAGTCCATGCAGAGATGTGGTGCATCGTGGAAGTGGCCAGACCATCCAGATATAATGTTTTACGTTTGGTCCGATGTAAAAGGCTGCATCAAGCCAATCAAAGTATCCAGTAGAAGAGAGATATTCAAAATTCCAGAGCTGGTTGAAAAATGGACTTAAACTTCTATTTTGAATTCCACTGCCTATTCATATTGAGAGATAAAAAAATAAAAAATAGATAATTTCTTGCCAAGTGAACTTTCTCTTTCTTATTTTCTTTCTTCTTTTAATCTAGAATAGGAATTTTCAGGGAAGTATTATACATATACAACCAGTATAAACACAGGAGGGTTGATATTACAACTAGGTTAAGTAGACTAAATGCAAAATATTTTCCCTGAAAAAAGCCTTTATTATTATAGATTTTTTCAAAAGAAAAATACCACTATCCTCGAAAGAAAATGCATTTTCTAATATTTCAAATGTGTTCGCTTTTACCCCCCTGAGGCGGGGGTAAAAGCGAACAGGCGGGGGTAATTAAGAACGACGTAATGCTCGAAATCAGAACACAATGGAACCATGTATATTATCTCATATGTAAGGTTAATATGCCTATAATCCATAAAGAAGTTAAAAAAAATGTTAATGAAACCAGCTCATGAGATATGAGGCTCACAGTGAAAAACACATCAAAATCGTTCTTAATTACCTCCCTTGACCCTATTTACTCGTATTTTTTTCAAAAGAGCTTTATTTGTTTTTATATCAAAATTTTAACCTAGCGTTAATTTTAATGTTTTTTTTTTAGTTTAATTTACGAGGTCATCCGCCATTAATTTTGATATTAATTTTTGATAGTATTTCTGAAGAGTATATTTTTGATTATTTAATATTTTGTAGATGAAAATAAGATCTTGCATGTCTCTTCGATCTTTAAGACTAATAATGTTTTGTGTTTTCATAATTTGTTCATAATTATGATTCTCAATTCCGTCATCTGGGGCATCTTAAGCCCTTAGGGGCAACATTAGCCCAGCACGTGGAAAAATATTTCACGCGCCATAAAATTTAAACTGCCGCCAATAAATTGAAAAAACCTCTTGGTACCAAAAGTATGACAACAGTGTAATCAGCTGGTAGGAGTTCATTTTCTTAGTTCAAAATTTTGCCACAAGGTAACGCTTCTAAAACTGTCATTTTTTTTCAAGTGAAAATGTGCTCCTGAAACTTTCATCAGATCCTCAGAAAATAGAAGTCCTGGAAATTCAGGTAAGCTCAAAAGTTATTTCTTACTGTCTATTGATGAGTTTCCTCAAGTGATATCTATCTACTGTCTTTTGTTTTCTAAATAAAAGCCATTTTATAGCTTGGGGTATCTTTTACCCACTTTTTGGGGCAACTTTGTCCCTTGGCCAATGTTGTACCCATAATTTTCACATTCAATTTCTGGGTAAAATAAATAGCTGGGTTAATGTTGCCCTTACACTCAGTTACTTCATAAATAACCTCTTTCTTTTACCGTAAAAGTTGTTCCATGAATGAGAATACAGTGTGTTAAACGACATTCTTCAATGTGTGTTGTTTATTTTAGAGATTTGTTATTGTGTTTTTGTGAAAACTGCCATTTAACAGTAAGATTACACAAAAAATCATTTTGTGCTTGGGCCAATGTTGCCCCAACTTTTAATTTTTGAACATATGTTATTCCCAGACAAGGGACAATGTTACCTAAAGGTTATCTAGGATTCTAATTTATGTCTTCTTCTGTTTCAGTTTTATAATGCCGCGCAAACATGAGAAGCAACCTTGAACTAGGCCATACTCTAACTACACCCCAGAACGACTATCACAATGCCTGACAGCAATCAGAGGTGGTATGACTCAAAGAACTGCTGCAGCTACATTAGGAATAAACCGCTCTACTATCAAATCAAAGCTTTCTAACAGACATTCAAAGTCAGTAGGAAGACAAACAGCTTTTTCACCAGAGGAAGAAGCTTCATTTGTGCAGCACATGATAAAGCTCTGTGACTAATGTGACTATGCATTTCCCATTGTAGAAATGGATCTGAGGTATGTTGCCAAAGCATACTTGGACAAGAGAGGTGTGAGGATCAGTCAATTCAAGAACAACCTTCCAGGTTATGATTGGACCAAGTCATCCCTCGCCAGACACAAATCTCTATCAACTCGTGTCTGCAGCAATATTAAAAAGGCTAGAGCTGCTGTTGATAGAGACGCAATCAAGACTTACATAGAATATTCCTCCCAGTTAGAATATTCCTCATAGTTCCATATTGAACATTCCTCCCAGTTCAATATGGAACTATGATGAAACCAACCTTTCTGATGACCCTGGGTCAAAGAGAGTAATTGCAAAGAGAGGTTCAAAATATGTTGAAGCTATTTGCAACACTTCAAAGACAGCTACATCCCTCATGCTTTGTGGAAATGCAGCTGGTGTCCTACTTTCAACTTACCTACGTGGTATATAAAGCAGAGCACATGTGGTCTGTTTGGACTGAGAATGGACCTCCTGAAACACGCTACAATCGCTCAAAGAGTGGCTGGTTTGATGGAGTCTGTTTTCAAGATTGGTTTGAGTTTATGTTTCTTCCACATATCAGGAATAGTGAAGGACCTCAGGTACTCATAGGAGATAACCTGGCGTCACATATTAGTCTTCATGTCCTGGACCTATGCACCAAACATGATGTGCGTTTCGTTTGTTTACCACCTCACTCAACCCATCTGACTCAGCCACTTGATGTGGCCTTTTTTCGTCCAACCAAGAGAATTTGGCGAGAAATAATGTTGCAATGGAAAGCAACACATACTGGTTCAACATATACAACTATTCCTAAAGACATTTTTCCTGCTCTCTTAAAAGAACTCAAGACCAGATTACAGGAAAATCAGGCGGAAAACTTGCAGTCAGGATTCCGAAAATGTGGAATCTATCCACTTGACTACCAACCACTTTTGAACCGAATGCCAGAAAAACAGTCTGCAGTAGATGTGGATGCTGTTGGTGAGGCATTCTTGGAAACATTAGAAAAGAAGAGAGCTGACTTTGTAGAAACTGGTGCAAACCGAAAGAAAAGGAAGAAGGTGAATATTCCTGCAGGGAAAGCAGTCACTGCTGAGGATAAAATAGTTTAAAAAGATCTAATTAGAAAAATAAATAAATAAGGCCTTGTTTTGAATTTGCCACAAAAATTACATTGTTCTTTTCACATCTTAACAACAACATTATCAACTTTAGTAGGATATTACAACTGGGTCACATGACATAACAATTAGGTCACATGCCCTAAAACTCAAAGGTCGTTTTCTACAAAAGTCAGTAACTGGTAGATTGGAAAATGCTTTCAAAATGAAGTATACAATATATTGTTTTGGTTTAATGTATTTTTTTTTTCTTAAGTAGGAAAAAATATAAAAAAAATCAAAGTGAAATATTAAAACTATCTGAAGCCAGCGTCGATGGCATGTTGAATACACCGGTTCCCTTCAGAACACCGAAGTTAAGCGACATCCAGCGAGGTTAAGACTTGGATGGGTGACCATTCAAATTCTAATTCTCGTGACGCTGGCTTTTCCCGGCCCCACTCAGGCTGGGTGAGGTCAATGTGAGTAGCAGGTTTGTGAGTTTCCTGCGAATGGAGGGTAAAACCCCCGTCGTGATATGACCATGGCAGTTGAAAGCGACGTTAAACCCCACTTAAAAAAAAAAAAAAAAAAAAAAAAAAAACTATCTGAATAGTACTCTTGCACCAGCACAAATTGTGCCTATCATGCGACTATCTCGAAGTTCTAAAACGTACATGGTTCATGAGCTCGAATTTCAAGATTTTATTGATTTCAAGGAAGTTTCCCAGGACTTTAGAATTCTAAAAGAAAGAAGAGACGATCAAACTGGGGAAAATATAAACTGGACAGAAGTAACGAGTGAAGAAAGACTGCCCTCACCAAATTGAATTCAAAGACTCTCATAATAAAAGTTCCTACCAATCAATCACATTGAAGAGATTTCCAGACAAAGTATTTCAAAAGGAGTTGAATCAAACACCACCAAAAAATTCGATTGATAAGTACAAAGATTTAACCGCTATGTGTGAAGGATCTAACCCCATTATTAGATGTGCCGAATATGTGAACTACTATAAGAGCTTGCTACATGACTAATAAGGTGAAACAGATAGGAGAGGAGAAAATTGTTAAGTTTGGGGGAAAAAATTTAAGTTCAAGTTAGAAAAATAAGTTTAATTTGAAAAAAAAAGGAAGAAAATAAGGAAAATGATTTATTCTTGTATATTGTATATCTCTTCATTTTTACGATTTTCCTTATAACAATATTGTTCTTTGTGTAATTTTTCATATTAAGAAATCTGAAGTTTAAATTTGAAAATATCCTAGTTTATTTAAAAAAAAAAGGAAAATACCTAATAATGGGAAGGAAAAAGATTTATTTTTTTTATTATTTTTATCATTTTTACTTCTTTAAATGATAATATTGTTTTTTTGTGCTATTTTTCAATAAGAAAGCAATAAATAATTTAGCTGAATGTTAAAAACAAATACATCATTATTTTTATTTCTTGGTCGTAAGTGTAACTAGTATGACTTTTCATGCAGAACAAAGGGGCGTAAGTGACACAAATATATTTTAAAATTATTGTAAAAAAAATCGAAACGGAAATCAAGGACACAAAGTTAAAGAGCGTGTTCTCCACAAAATTTGAGACAAACACATCATCTTGTGACTGACCGAAAATAAAAACAGTGCTTCTTCCATCAACAAGAAAATTTCATTTTTTTTTCTTTTCACCCTGTAATGAAACAGTATGTAAGGGGAAAGCCAAACCCTGTAGGTTTTAAAAACTATGTCCTTGCAGATAAAGATGGACTTGTTTTAGATTTTCTCCTTTATCAAGGGAAAAAATGATTATTGAGCAGTACTATCAGTGGCGGAGCTATAGTGGTTTAAAACTTAAAATCTGGTTTTTTGAGACACCCTGTAGCTTTGGTACTGCGGGACTCAATACAGTCCTCAATGTCCTCAATGATTTAAAATGACGAAAAAAGTGTCTTGGAAGTACCGAAATGGTAAAAACTCCGATATTTCACCTCCATCAGTGCCGGAGGGTTGGATAACAATGACCTCTTTTCATGACAATAATCAATTTTTATTAGTTGCATTGTCTTGAAGTGAAAAAGGGTTCGATAACAACTTTAGTTTGTGAACAATTGTTAGAATGACGACAACAACAACAAATAGATATTGATTAGTTGAGTAAAATGTGTAGGTACCTACCTACTACATTATTGTTTTCAAACTTAAACTCTTAGTTAAGTGAAGAGAAACAGATTTATTTATCTATTAACAAGATATCTAACTATCCACATTCATATTAGTTACCTACCTTTTTATTTCCTAATAACCTATGTATCATGGATTTGAGTCAACCTGATACAGGACCATGCAGGTTCAAAATATTAGTTCCCTCCTGAACCTAGGTAGGTACCTACCTACTTAAAATATTATTTGATTTAAAAGTTTACTCTGTTCGATCCTCATGGCATTGCAATGAGTTTCTTCTCCAATGTGTACCTTTCTAGATTCAGTAATGAGACTGCGAAATCCCCGGGTTCGATTCTCGGTGGGAAATATTATAACTCGACTATGTGGTTGGGAGTGTTGGCGGTTCACTCAACCTCATCAAGACAAATGAGTGAATACTTTAATTGAGAATAGCAATCAGTGGTGGCATTACAAGTTAAATGAAATTCGAAAGAATTAGGGATACTTACTTATACTAGACTTGTAATGCTGTGATACTCACTAAAGTTGCGATGGAATAATAAAACAAAAGAACACTTAATTTATTATTTACATATTTGTGAATGAACATGACGCCTTTTAGTAATGAACTTTTAGTAACGGAACTTTTTTGACATTCAAGAGGATGAGATTGATGACAAAATGGATTTTGGTAAGTACCTACTTTTATAATTGTGATTACTATTACATTTAAGGTTGGTCATTTCTAACGTAAATGTCAAAGTTGGTACTTAATAAATTAATTATTCAGTTACTTTTTTTTTTAATTTGTGCTGATTTTACCTAAGCTATTGTTACCTGTGATTTTTTTATTTTTATTATGACGCATACATATTCAATTCAGGATTGTGTAAAAATGGTAGCTTTCTGGTTCAGAAACGGGGAGGAATGCGCAGCCGCAGCTTGTCTCTTTCAAAATAGTGACCCGGATAACAGACTCCCACATTCAAGAACAGTGAAGAATGCTGTTGAAAGATTCTTTGAGCTAGGAAATGTCGAGGAAAGAAAAAGACCGGGACGGCCCAAAGTAGAGACATCACCCGGAAAAACCATAGACACAGTAGCTAGTGTAGAAATTGCTCCCAAACTCTCACTCCGAGACCAAGCATTACAGGCATGCTCGTCCAAAGATTCAGTTCATAGGATTCTCAAAGAACAAAAAATTCTCCAACCTGGTGATCTGGAACGGAGACTGCTCTTCAACAATTAAGAATAAAATTATCTTTACGGACAAATCCAGCTTCATTCGACATGGACAAGTAAGTAGGCACTGGACATATCACTGGGGTTTACAAAATCCGCATGAGGTCACAGAAGCCCGCGACCAATATGTGGAAAAAACTCAATGTCTGGTGCGCCATATGGGACGACACTATCATTGGTCCCTTCTTTATTGAAGGGAACTTGTCCGCCGTCAGCTGCAAAGAACTATTTGATACACAGGTCTGGCCTCAACTAGAACCACTTATTGCAGCTAACGCGGACATGCAGCCATTCGTCATGCTGGATGGGGCTCCCGCCCACACTTCACGTCTTGTTACGGACTGGCTGTATGAGCATTTTGCTCAAAACTGGATTGGCAACAATGGTCGCGAGGAGTGGCCGCCACGCTCACCTGACATCACACCTCTAGATTTCTTCCTGTGGGGTTATTTAAAAAATGTTGTTTGTATACCCAGCAGTCGGTCACAATAGATCTAATTAGGTCGCAGTGTTAATTGTAAGGGTTTCACTGAAAACCCTGCAACCAGGTCAGATAATAATAAATACCCAGCAGTCACACTTGAAGAGTTACGAGCGAGTATTGAAGAAAATGTTCGATCTACTAGCCGGGAAACACTACGGTCTCTACAAGACAGCTGGAGAGAGAAGCTGGAGCTGTGCGTGGAAAATGGAGGCCGCCACTTCGAGCAGTACTGCTAGGGTAAGATTAATAAACGTGTTTGGGTATGAATATTTTGCAAAGTATCTACCCACTGGTGTAGATTAGTTCAACTAACTAGGTAGAAGTACACGTAGGTACTTACTATTATCTGGTATATAAAAAAAAACTGTCCAAATAACAATGTTCCAATAGTCCGGGTTCTTGCATAAAAGCGCAATTACATTATCATTTTTTTCCAGCACCATCTCTGTTCCAAGTGCGAATCCAGTGGGGCATATGACACACGAGAAGTAGAAAACGTAAGTTAATTGCATTGGTGAAGGTTGTGTGTTTGTATGGTGGATAATTGAAGCCTAGGTAAATAATAGGTATGTGATCTTACAAGTATTATTGACTTTAAACACTTTGCTCTCCGGCACTGATGGAGGTGATATATCGGAGTTTTATCCATTTCAGTACTTCTAAGACAGCCCTGTCCCGGATAACACCTAATATAGGAGGACCAGGGGAAAATAAACGCAGAATTCTCCAAACAGCTGCGGATAGCATAACGCTTTACGCAGCACCAATATGGTGGAGTTGTCTGAAAATAAAAAAGAACAGAAACAAATTGCTAGCCATACAACGCAAGATGGCATTACGGGTATGTTGTGCGTACAGAACAGTAGCTACGGAAGCGGCTACAGTGATAGCAAGGGTAATCCCCATAGATCTACAGATCGAGGAGAGAGCCCAGAGCTATGGAAAAACACAGGAAGAAAAATAACTCAGGGAAATAACTCTGAGAAATTGGCAATTGAGATGGGAGCAAGGGGAGAAAGGGGCGTGGACTAGGAAACTCATTAGGAACTTGAAACCCTGGTACCAAAGAAAATTTGGGGAAACAGACTACAGGATGACTCAGGTGTTATCTGGCCATGGCTGTTACCAAGCATTTATATGCAGAATAGGGAAATGTTCAACACCAGCGTGCCTGTACTGTGGGGAAGAAGACACGGCAGAGCATACCATGTTTGAGTGTTCTAGATGGGCAACGGAGAGAAACAGAGTCTGTAATCTGATAGGTATACAATTATTAAACTCGGAAAACATGATTGACACTATGTTAGCATCAGAAGAAAATTGGAAAAACATTAAACAGTTAGTAAACAAAATAATGAGAGAGAAGGAAGATGATGAGAGAAGGATAAGAGCAGCCGCACCCCCGCCCACCGGGCACGCTGGTAGTACCGAATAATAATTATTATCCACTCTAAATGTATTGTTGTATTGTATTAATAGTATTTTCCCTGTAGGTAGTTTTATTTTATTTTATTGTTTGACCGTATTTTATATTATGTATTTTATAATGTTGTTCATCTCATGTTAGCAAGTAAGATATTTGTAACAATTTGGTTGTATCATGTGGGGCACCACGTAATGTCACTAGTTCCCGCGTGGTAAAATGATTAATTATGCAGACATTGTGCGCCATGGAGATACGAGGTTTTAGGGTTTTGCGGGTAGGTCGCGGTAGGGAACTTCAAATCAAATGGAGAATGACCACCACAAGCCTTGGCTTTTGCTTTCCCAGTAAGATAAGATAAGATAAGATAATGTTTTATTGGTGTTCATTCAACATAAAAGTTGTTAACACAAGTCAAGGTACAAGTAGAAGTAATACAAAAAAAACATAAAATACAATAAATACAAAAAATATAGTAAGGGAAGAGACACTACAAAATAAAGAAAAATCACAATACATGAGAGATAGTGAAAAGGGGGTATGCAAAATACCTAACATGAATCAGGGCACGTTTCATCCATCGAGAGGAACTCATTAATAGAGTAAAAAGTTTTTGTTTTTAGGACATTTTCAATATATAATTTGAATGCTGGGAAATGTAAGTCGCGCACAGATGGTTGTAATTTATTAAAAAATAATACCCCATAATGATTCATAGCGTTTTTGGCCTTGTTCACTCGATGACGAATAGGTACCAAATTTTTTTTTTGTTGCGCGTATTATAATTGTGGGTGTCTTCAAAACATTTGAACTGTCCTATATTTTTTTTAACATGAAGCAATGACTGAAGTATAAATAGTGATGGTAATGTAAGGATTTCAAGTTTTATAAAATATGGTCTTGCATGCTCTAGGTATTTGGCAAACCCCAAGATACGCACTGCCCTCTTCTGTAAGATAAAAAGATCATGTGCCGCAGAAGTGTGCCCCCATAGTAATATGCCATAAGACAAGATGGAATGAATGAGGCCATAATAAGTGTTTAATAATACTGATGGGGACACTTGTTTCTGAAGCTTACCTAAGAGGAAAATGCGGCTACTAACTTTATTTGAGATAGTGTCCACATGTTCATGCCAATTGAGGTGGGGATCTAAGTTTAATCCCAGAAGTTTAGCAGAAGGTGGGTTGTCTGGCAGTGAGATATTATTTAAACTAAATATAATTTTTTGAGTCTTACTCTGGTTCAAAAGCAAACGGTTTGACCCGAACCACACCTGCGCACATGCCAAGCTCATGTCTCCTTTCCTTAATAACTCCTGCTCATTAATGTCTTCAATAAATAAGGTTGTATCATCGGCATAAATAGTGGCCTTTGTGTAAGATGGTAAGCTGGCTGGAAGATCATTAATATACAGGAGGAAAATCAGAGGTCCCAAGATTGAGCCGGTGGGTATACCCAGGTTGACTATACGCGGCTCAGGGACGCTACCGCGATGGCTCAATGACGTCATCCCGGGAGCCCTCTGTCTCCCGACACGGGATTTCCTACGGCTCCTCATGGCGTTCTATGTCTCCGTGTAATGGCAGGTTTTACTTTAACACTTTGTACGCCAAGCCCAAAATCGTGATTTTCCCCTGAGGCCACGATACAAAGGATTGTCTCTCAATATGTGCGACGTGGGACCCAGCAAGTTTGTTTTTCATGGGGGGCCACGTTGCTCATATTGAGAGACACTTTGTTACCTCTGTTTTTGTATTTGTTACCTCTGTCAACCCACTCTACGCTTACAGTGTTACAATGAAAGACACAATAATTGAAAAATCTTTCAGTTCTCTTTTCTATTCATCTTCAAACAAGTATTATAATTCTTAAGTTTCAAATTTTTGCTTCTATTTAGATTTAGAAGGTATTTACCTACATTTTGTTGGGTGAAATGTTCAAGAGGGTAGAAAGTAGTTGATTTTTTCAAAAGCAGAATATTTTTTTTAGTTAATTTTATTACTTACTAGCTAAAAGGGTAGAAAAAAAACAACAAATTCAATTTGTGTGGAAAACTACTCAATTTCTCTTTATTTTCATACCTAAGTAGATAGTATACTACCTTCAATTATTTTTTGTAAACTATCAATATTACCTACTCAATAAAATATTATGCCATTATCCTGTGTAAAAAGTCTAAAAAACTCATTTTTTTTCATTTTCTTATAACTTTGCTTCAAAACTAGATAAGTGAAAACCAAGCACACTCTGATCATCCTCAGGAGGCCATGTTTCAAATTCTCAATACAAAATACACAGTAGTGTGGCCCATACTGAGAGACAATGCTTCAAAGTGAGGTCTAGTGTCTCTCAAAATGAGAGACGTGGCCCCAGCGGGAAGTCGCTGTCGCTCATATTGAGCGACGTGGCGCACAAAGTGTTAAGTATGTTATAAAATAAAAATATAAAAAAAAGTACTTCTAAGACACTTTTTTCGTCATTTTAAATCATTGAGGACTGTATTGAGTCCCGCGGTACCAAAGCTACAGGGTATCTCAAAAAACCAGATTTTTAAGTTTTAAACCACCATAGCTCCGCCACTGAGAGTGATAGAAAATTTATTTTTTGAGGAATGCAGTATTTTTACCTGTTAATTAATAATATGAAATTAAAAAAATACCTTCTCATTTAAATTTCTCAAGAAATGGCCATTTTTATCAAAAAAGTGCCACTTCCGGGGTTCGAACCTGGATTTTGACATCACCAGTGAATCGGCCATAGGACACTTCCTATCCTTAGAAACAAACAGAATCCAAAAAATCGTAAAGTTATGAGGCCATTGCCAGGACTTCTGAGACATACTGTATATCAGTTTTAATGCAATTTACATCACTTAAAAGTCTTGATATGCCAATGTACATTACAAATTACCAATCTGAAGTCGTTCATCACCCAGAATGGGTTATAAACATAGATGGACTAATGTATCGAACTACTGCCAGCACATTGAATTTCCCGATTAAAGGTGAAATTGGTGAATATCAGCTCAGTACTAAGAAAACTAGTGAGGTAGCTGACCCTGATATATATGTTATATCCCAGGAGACCAAGGCAATCGAGCATCGATCACCAACGCACATACAAAGATTTGCCCAATCTGGGCGGACAAATAGGTATTTTCTGAAATCGAACGTGGAACCCTCCAATTGGTAAATTCAGGTACTCAAGACCCTAATACATAATTATCAACCAACATTTTTTTCCTTGTTTAATTATTCTTGTTGCTAGGCGATTTAAAAGTTGACCCATTGGTTAGTGTATAATAAGACTTTCTGCGTAACACAACAGTAGACAGTTTTCTAATTACAGCTAAGGTGTCATAATATTTTTTCCGAGTTAAAGTCGCGATGGATATCGATGGAGAAGGTAAGTAAGAACATTTTTCACTTTTTCTTTTATTTCTACAAGTGCTCCCTCGGGTTCTGGGGCTATTTCAAAAAAGTTCCTTTTTGAACCTTCATTTTCCTAAAATAAAAATTTCAAAGGTACAAAAGTTAGTGTGCCCGGCATTGAATCCAGTATCATTCGAAAGTCTTTTTTCTCATCTTTTAATCCTGTGATTTTTAGAAGTCACTTTTTGTTTTAGAGCTAAAAAACTGAGGGTACCTCAAAGCACCATAATTTTGAATTTGCTCGATAATGACTTTTTTTGGTTCTAGGTACATCTGGCTGTCAGGTAATGACTCGAAAACAGTTGTTCACATATGTCATGAATTCAGAAGGTTACAATTTTGGAGAAAAATTGGAGAACCTGGAAACCTATTTATTCAACTTTGGACCATTTTCTGACAAGGACACTGAAAATTTTCGTAGAGATGTTCGAAGAATAAAGTCAGATTTGAAGACAAGATTTACTATTTCCCGTTATAGAAAAGAATTTTTTGAAAAACAAAATGAGAAATGGTTGGATGGCAAAATAAATATTCCTAAACCTCTGAGTCCACCAACCGGATCCGGTCCCGGTCGTCCAAAGAAGTTGTTCCAGAATTTGACAGAAAGAAACAAACGCAGAAGAACAGAAGAATTAAGAAAAACCATTGATTTAGATGTTCTGACATATGCCACTCAATCGAAATTAGCTACTGAAGGAAAACGTGATGCAGCCTTTGTGCTCAAGGAATCAATATCAACTCCTAAACGAGCTACAAAATATAAAAAAGCATTCAGTAATAGCCAAACTGAGAAGAAAAGCAAGCAATTAACATCACGAGAAGCTCTCTCGATGTTCATTGAAGCCGACTTGTCAACAAGACAATACAGTATGTTTCAGAAAAGGTGGCCACCCCCTCATAACTTTTGAACGCGATGGAATTTTTCAATTCTGTAAAGTCCTAAGTATAGGAAGTGCCCTATGGCCTATCCTGTGGTCATATTTATTTTTGGCCTTAGTCGGCCCTTCCGGCTTTTAGGCCATATTTTTTCATTTTTCTCGAGAATTTTAAATGGAATGCTATATTTTTTATTCCTGTTAATTAAAGTCCAAGTTAGACTGAGTATTATGAGCTTTTAAAATTTTCAAAAACCTTATCAGGAGCGGAGCTAGTAGGGTGCAAGTTTCAAAACTGTTACACGCTGTATTTCAGCGTTAGTTAGATTTTTTAGTACTTTTTTTATTTTCATAGGTTCAAAATATTGTTTTACACCATATGAAATCAAAGAAATATTCTTGTTTACTTCTAATCAGGGTCATAGTAAGGTTTTTGTAAAAGTACTTTTTTTCTCACGTCAATTTTTCCGCAAATTGATGGTGTTCTCGAAATTGGCATTTTTAGAGGTGAAAGTCTGCAATGACATATGTTTTTTATGCTTGAAATCGAAAGAAAACTTAACGGAGAAGCTATTAAGATCATAAAAAAAGCCATTAAACCTGCTAGTTTTTTCACGACAGTGTCCGGTAAAGTGGGTGAATTTCGTATTGATTTTTTTTTTGTTGGGGAAACACAATTGGCATAGAAAATAAATAATACCTAATAAGGGAATAATACTTCAATAAACATAACCAAATGCAAATATAAATGAAGATTATTTCTTCTAAATCAGTGCCGGATATTTTTTTTTTATCTCTCTCTCTCTCTCTCTTCTTCTCTTTAAAATAATTGAATTGGTTTAATTTTCACCCTCAAGATCATACAGGTGTTGCTAGTAATAAATACCAGGTCTCTAAATAAAAATCTAGTTATGTCGAAAATTAAGAGAAAAAATACCAGGTCAAGTAACAAACTCTTGAGGGTGAAAATTAAACCAATTCAATTATTTTAAAGAGAAGAAGAGAGAGAGATAAAAAAAAAAAAAAAATATCCGGCACTGATTTAGAAGAAATAATCTTCATTTATATTCGCATTTGGTTATGTTTATTGAAGTATTATTTCCTTATTAGGTATTATTTATTTTCTATGCCAATTGTGTTTCCCCAACAAAAAAAAAATCCAATACGAAATTCACCCACTTTACCGGACACTGTCGTGAAAAAACTAGCAGGTTAAATGGCTTTTTTTATGATCTTAATCGCTTCTCCGTTAAGTTTTCTTTTGATTTCAAGCATAAAAAACATATGTCATTGCAGACTTTCACCTCTAAAAATGCCAATTTCGAGAACACCATCAATTTGCGGAAAAATTGACGTGAGAAAAAAAGTACTTTTACAAAAACCTTACTATGACCCTGATTAGAAGTAAACAAGAATATTTCTTTGATTTCATATGGTGTAAAACAATATTTTGAACCTATGAAAATAAAAAAAGTACTAAAAAATCTAACTAACGGTGAAATACAGCGTGTAACAGTTTTGAAACTTGCACCCTACTAACTCCGCCCCTGATAAGGTTTTTGAAAATTTTAAAAGCTCATTATACTCAGTCTAACTTGGACTTTAATTAACAGGAATAAAAAATATAGCATTCCATTTAAAATTCTCGAGAAAAATGAAAAAATATGGCCTAAAAGCCGGAAGGGCCGACCGGGGCCAAAAATAAATATGACCACAGGATGGGCCATAGGGCACTTCCTATACTTAGGACTTTACAGAATTGAAAAATTCCGTCGCGTTCAAAAGTTACGAGGGGGTGGCCACCTTTTCTGAAACATACTGTATAACATCATACGTGGCTATATACCAAATATGCTTCCATGCTATGATAAGATTCAAGAAGCAAAGAAAGAGTGTTATCCCCAGCAAGATTCAATCACAGTTACCGAAACTTCAGCTGAAATAAAACTGCAAGCTCTCATGGATCACACGGCCTCCAGATTGTTAACAGATCTTGAAGAGTTATTGTCCAGCCTTAACGAAAATGAGAGGAGTTCATTGGTTTTGTTATCCAAGTGGGGCTGTGATGGGGCTCAGCAAGCTCAGTTCAAACAAAAGTTCATTTCCGACTCGAACTTATCAGATGGGAATCTCTTTCAGAGTTCGTTCGTGCCCCTACGTCTCCTGTGTTCAACAAACAATAAAGTTGTATGGCAAAACCCAACACCATCATCTCCACGTTATTGTCGGCCAATACGGCTTCGTTTCATAAAGGAAACCGCAGATGTCACTAGAGAGGAAATAGAGCACATCCAAGATGCTGCTAATAATTTGGAAAAAACAGCAGTGGTGAAGAACGAAATCACATATAAAGTATCACATATCATGATGCTCACTATGATTGATGGTAAAGTATGTAACTCTGCCACTAACACGACATCCACAATGAGATGTTATATATGCGGATTAACTTTCTAAAGATTTCAACAGCTCTCTTGAAACAACATTACCTGTAAAAGATGGCACTTTGGATTTCGGCTTGTCAATATTGCATGCAAGGATTCGATTCTTTGAAGCCATTCTTCATCTGGCGTATAAAGCCCCAGTCCAAAAATGGCAGCTCAGAAGTAAGGAAGAAAAAGCAAGAGTCCAAGAAAGAAAAAAAGAAATTCAAGAGGAATTCCATAGGAAAACGGGCCTTATCGTAGATGTCCCAAAGGCTAACTTCGGGAACACTAATGACGGCAACACAAGCAGACGTTTTTTTTGCGGACCATGAACTCGCTTCAGAAATTACTGGAATAGATGTGAACCTTATCTATCGCTTTAAAATTATTTTAGAAGTGTTGTCTAGTGGGCTAGAGATCAATGTGGAACAGTTCTCAGTATATGCGAAAGAAACTGCAAAGCTCTATGTTGACCTGTACGGATGGCATCCTATGACTCCAACCCTCCATAAAATCCTCATCCATGGACCGCAAGTAATAGAGAAAGCTCTATTGCCAATTGGGCAACTATCGGAGGAGGCAGCTGAAGCTAGGAACAAGTATATTCGTCAATATCGACAGAATTTCGCTAGAAAATTCACACGTACTGAATGTAATGTGGACATTTTGAACAGGTTATTGATCAATTCTGACCCTCTTATGACAGGGATGAGACCACCAAGCAATAGGAGAACCTCAGAACCATTTTCAAAAGAGACCATATCCATGCTCCAATGCCCTCAGAGTCTTGAAACCCCAATTAATGCTCTTCATGATTTTATCAGCTCTGATGAAGAATAAAAACTAGTTTTATCCTGTTTCCAAATGATTAAATGCATAAAATAATTTTGTCCCCCCAGATTGGGCAAATCTTAGTATGTGCGCTGCTAATACAAGAATTACCATTAAAACTGGAAATGTTATCTCTACAGATCCCGAGGAGGTCGCTAATATATTTAACGATTTTTGGAGCAGCATAACACTCAACCTCTTTCCTTCATCCACCTCTCAAACCCACTCGTACATTTCAGTTTCTACTGCCTCTCCGTCAGCATGTTCGACATCATTGGTGCAATCTAATTTTCTCTCATCAGCACTTATTAATTGTAATTCTACCCAACTTACTGATTCATCTTCTCCATCATCATATCATCACGCCACCTCCTATTCTAACTCTGCAATGTCCCTTAGTTCAGGTCATTCATCATTTTCAGCCTCTTCAGTGCTCCCCTCCAGCCCAGCCTCTTCAGTGCTCTCTTCTATTACAGCCTCTTCAGTGCTCCCCTCCAGCTCAGCCTCTTCAGTGCTCACCTCCAGCCCAGCCTCTTCAGTGCTCTCTTCTATTTCATCCTCTTCAGTGCTCCCCTCCAGCTCAGCCTCTTCAGTGCTCACCTCTATTACAGTCTCTCCAGTGCTTACTTCTACTTCCGCCTCTTCAGTGCTCACCTCTATTTCAGCCTCTTCAGTATTTTCATCCAGTTCGACCTCTTCAGTGCTCACCTCTAATTCATCCTCTGCAGTGCCCCCCTCCTGCTTAGCCTCTTCAGTACTCACCTCAAATTCAGAATCTTCAATGGCAATGTCCAGCTCAGCCTCTTCAGTGCCTCCCTCCAGTTCAACCTCTTCATTGCTTACCTCTAATTCAGCCTCTTCAGTGCCCCCCTCCAGTTCGGCCTCTTCATTTCTTACCCTTATCCCAGCATGTTCATTGACCCCGTCCAGCTCAGCCTCTTCAGTGCTCTCCTCCAGTTTAGTATCTTCAGTACTTACCTCCAACTCTGCCTCTTCAGTGCTTCCTGAGACATTTTAATTTTAAGGTTCTTATTCAAATCATTTCTTGTAAATAAAGTTCGTTAGTTGATAGTTGTTAATCAATAAATTCTCAGTGTTAGTTATTTTGAAGTGTGTGTGTGTACAAATTATGGAGTTCGAAGAAGGAGAGATTAGGGAGTCCCCCTTTTCCGCTTTCTATATATATATATATATTTTTTTTTTTTTCAAGTACTGTCTACACCAGGGCTGGGCAACCCGTGGCACGCGTGCCACTTTGTGGCACGCCGGACCATTTCGAGTGGCACGGCAAGAAATATCGGCTCAATGCATAAAATGTACATATTTTTTTTTTTTAAGATAAAAATCGAAAAAACAAAACAAAAAAAATAGGATAGTACAATGACGGTGCTTTACAAATATGATGACGTATTAATGCATTGGGATAGTAATAAGAGGTGCGCGTGGCACGTACCTACTGAAAGTATACTTCGGTTAGTTCGGTTGTAGAGGAAGATCAGGTATGTGCAATATTTTTGTTTTGAGTATTTTACTATTTTCAAAATGATGCAGTGTCTTTGTTTTTAGAAATTGTGACTTTTTTCATTTTAACTATCGTATTTGAAGTTTTAAGGAAAGACTGGACTGGTAAGTTATTAGAAGATGTTTTTAGGTAGGAATTTTTAATCTCTTTTCAACCCAGTTTATTAAATACCTATCGACTTGAAGTTGTAACACAGCGGTAGTACCTACCTACCGACATTTATTTTGGAGGGTGCCGGTTCAAATCCCAGCCAGCAAGACATGTTATCTTGAAAGCACATATTTAGAGTTTTTTTGTTGTTGATTTGTTTTGTTAGGTAAGGGCAGTAATCTTATGATTTTGGTTTATTTCTTTTTCTTCAGACTATGGCGCTTAGTAAACCGTCCAGTTCAAAAAGGAAGTATGAGGATGATATCTCGGTTAGAAATTTCAACAAGGAGTGGGAGGAGATATACCTATTTACCAATCATAACACTTCTAAACCAGCTTGTTTAATTTGTGGATTCTATGCTGTACCTAAAAAATACAACATAGAGAGGCATTTCACAACAAATCATTCTAGTTTTAATGCAAGATATCCCCTTGGTTCTAGTATTCGTTCCGATTTTATAAGAAGCAAGAAAAATGAACTTTCAGGACAGCAGAAGTTGTTTTCAAATAAGAGTCAAGAATTAACAGAATTGGTGAGGACTTCATATGAAATATCACTCGTATTGGCAAAGAATAAGAAACCGTATTCGGATGGAGAAACTGTTATCAAACCTTGTCTGCAGATATTTTCCAAACACTGTGGGGATGGTGGTAAACTAAGTAAAATTGTGCAAGACATATCCCTGTCCAGAAATACTGTCACTAGAAGAATTGACGATATGGCTGAAAATGTACAAGAGCAAATCATTTCTGGAATACAGAGCTGTAAGTACTTCTCGTTGGCTCTCGATGAAAGCTGTGACATGACTGACAGTGCACAGTTGAGTATTTTTGTGCGATACATAAATGACCAGTTCCAAGTGACAGAAGAATTACTCGGTTTGCGACAATTGATAAAGACAAGAGGAGAAGATTTATTTGAAGAGATCAAATCGGTTGTTGAGAAAAACAATCTAGACTGGAGTAAGCTGAATAGCATTTGCACTGATGGCGCGCCTGCCATGACTGGAAAAAATAATGGTTGTGTCGCTCTGATTGAAAAGTTTCTTGGTAGAAAACTTGCCAAGTACCACTGTATTATTCATAGACAACACCTGTGTGCAAAAGATCTAGGTATGCTTTCAGTTCTCGGCATAGTGGTCCGCTGTATAAATAAAATTCGTGCTCGTGCACTGAATAGACGCGAGTTTAGAAATTTATTTTCCGATGAAGTTCAAGAAGAGGGTGAATTACTTCTCCAGTGTACTGTTCGTTGGCTATCAAATGGGAAGGCGCTTGAAAGATTTTGGTCCCTGAAGTCATGTGTGCTTGAGTTCTTGGAAAGTATTGATGAGTTACCAGCAGAACGAGAATCTTTGATAAATGAGAGTTGGCTTTTTGATTTGGCATTTTTAACCGATATCATGGGACATTTGAATAATTTGAATCTCACTCTGCAAGGGAAAAATATGATGTTCAACTCTCTGCACGGATCAGTGAAAGGTTTTATGAAAAAACTGCAGCTTTTTGAACGCCATTTGAATCAAAACAAGTTGATTCATTTCACTCGAATGCAAGAGCTTGTTGAATCTTCTGACACTGTGCCAAACTTCAAAAAGTTTAGTGATCTAATAGTCACCTTGCAAAATTCATTCCAAGAGCGGTTTGATGATCTGGAAAATGATACCAAAAATCTTGAAATATTCACGAATCCTTTCGCTATTCCGATTGAGGATATTGAAACATATTCACCTAATATTCAGTTGGAAATAATAGAAATTCAAAATAACACCGGACTCAAGAATAAATATACAGATGTGACTGCAAACCCAAACAATCCCAATTACATTGACTTTTGGAAATTCGTTTCCAAAACAGACTTCCCCCATCTCTACGAGTTAGCACTGCAATACACATGTAGGTTTGGCTCAACTTACGTATGTGAGCAAGCCTTTTCTATAATGAAAATAATAAAAAATAAATACCGCTCATCACTAACTGACGACCACTTGAGAAGGTTGATTTTGCTTGCGACGTCGCAAATTAATCCCAACTTAGAAGACCTTGTTAAGAAAGTACAACATCAAAAATCACATTAATAAATCATTCATATTGGCTTCATTTTTTTTTAAATAAGAAGATGAGTGTTTTACAACCACTTTCTTTAACGTCAGCATTGTTCTGAAATATCCAAAAATTAAATGTTTTTACATGTTCTATTTCTTTTAATGTTCATTTTTTTCTAAAAAATTAACCTATTTTTTGCTGAATAAATAAATTTCATGTTTCATTCCTTACAAAATAAAATGAATGATATTCTTTTCTATATCATTCTTACTATAGGTACTCGTAACAATTAAAATACCTACTCATTAAAAAAAAAATGCTGTGGCACGCCGGCCATTTTGGATTTTGAAAATGGCACGCTGCTCAAAAAGGTTGCCCAGCCCTGGTCTACACACACCAAATTGAAAACCATTTTGGCATGCAATAACTGACAAGGGTTTTGTGGTAGGTAATAAATTCTACCGAAATAATGGTGGTTTTTCTACTTTTTCGTTGTATAGTCATAGCTAATGCAATGGGAGATTTAAAATTTAATTTTGGTGGTTCAAAAAGAAGGGCAGGGTTTGGTCTCAATCTATGGTTTGGGATTTTGAATTTGATTTCTCCTAGAAGGTAGGAGCTTTGAATTCTATTCGTTAAAATATTGGCTAGAAACGCGATTTGTGCTGCTTTGAATCGTTGTTCAATGGATTCTATTGGTAAATTTTCTATCAATAAGGAGTACTCTATGTATTGAGGGTAGAGAGGATAGAATCCATTGAATTTTTTAAACAAATACCGCACAAATCGCGCTTAAACTTTTTCTAGAAGTTTCATGTGTTCTTTGGTTGTTGGACACCAAAGAGGTGAACAATATTCTATTGTGGAACGTATTAAAGATTTAATAAAGTGTGGTGATGGCATCTATGTCGTGAATGTCTTGACAGTGGCGGATCACCATACCAAGTTTTTTTAGGGCCTTTTTTGCTGTTTCTTCTACTGTCTTGTGTTTCCCACGAGAGGTTTGTTTGGAAAATTATCCCTAGGTCTTTGTATGTTTGTACTTCTTGTATGGGTGTATTGTTTATGTTGTATACGTGTTGTATTTTTTGTTGTTTCTTAGTGTATGTCATGTGGTAGCATTTGTTGGGGTGAAAATTGAGTCCTATTGTATTGAGCCAAGTTGTTATATTGTTTAGATCTTCTTGTAGTTTATTGCAGTCTTCTTGTGATGTTATTTCTTTGTATATCTTGAGGTCATCTGCGTAAAGTTTTATTGTTGAGTTATGTACATGATTTTGAATGTCACTATATGTTAGAATGAATATCAAGCTGGACAACTTGGACCCTTGAACAACCCCTGACGGTGGACTGAATGGTTGGGACCAACATTTTTCGTACACAACGTAATTTTTTCGATTGGTAAGATAGTTTTTAAACAGGATTGTGAGGGGTGTAGAAAATCCTGCTGCCTGGACTTTTGCAATGATTGCTTGGTGCGCAATTCTATCAAAACATTTTTCAATGTCTGTGTATATTACATCAACTTGTGTTGTTGTTCTGTGGCTGCTGACTTCGTGACAGAATTCGGATAGATTTGAAAGAGTGGATCTGCCACTAATAAAGCCGTGTTGGTTTTCGGACACTATTTGGAAAATGAAGGGTGACATTCTGTTGTATAGAATTCCTTCGTAAATTTTAGCCACTGAATGTAAGTTTGATATTGGGCGATGATTGGCTATTTCTATACTTGTGCCCTTTTTTGGAATTGGTCTTATTATTGATTCTTTTAGAACATCTGGAAAAATGGATGTTCTAAGAGAATTATTAAAAATGTGTGTAAGGGGTTGCTTTATGTGGTCTATGCATTTTTTGTAGAAAATGGGTGGAATATTATCTGGGCCAGGGGGTTTATTGGTTGGCATATTGTTAATTTCTGTTGCTACATCTTGTTCTAATATTTTGTTAATGTGGAAATAATTGCTATGGTTAGTGGTTGCATTTTTGTGTGTGTGGTTTGGGCTATGGCTGTGTGCTTGTAAAAAGTGTTGCGCGAAGGTATCGGCAATTTCTTGTTCATTATTTAATTGTGACCCATTGTATGTTAACGTGGGTAACTTTTCTTGTTTCTTTTTGTCTTTATAAAATTTCCAAAATTTCTTTCCGTCTTTTTTGAATTCGTTAGTAATAATTTCTATGTATTCTTTATAGTTCGTTTTTGTTTGTTTTTTGCATGTTTTTCTTAGTTGGTTGTAATCGTTTATGTGTCTAGGATTTTTATTTTTCATTTTTCTCAAACGTTCTTTCTTTTTGAATAACTTTTGTGTGTCTCTAGACCACCATTGGGGAAACTTGATTTTAGTGTTGAACGTTTTGTGTTTTGGTACGTGTGTATCTAGCTTTTCTTTTATTGCTTTGTAAAAGATGATTAATTCTTCATTACAGTTCCTCTCTTTGTTAAATAGAGATGACCATTTTATTGTTTTTATATCATTTATTAGTGCTGGAAATTTCGCTTTTTTAAAGTTATAGTTATTATTACTTGATATTATATTTTGTGAGGAATTATTATTTTTAGATGTTTTATTATTGCATGTAGTTAATTGTATTGTTATTAAAAGTGGAGGGTGATGTATATCTGGTTTTACAATACCTTCTGATTCTTCTATTGTTATCTGAGCAGTTTTCTTTCTATTTATTTTAAAACGTGTAAAATTAGTAAGGCATAAGTCTATAATCCGGTTATTTTTGTTTTTTATGTTGTTGAGTGATTCAAGGTTATATAATTCAATAAGTGTATTAATGTTTTTCATTATTTTTGTGTTTTCTTGGCTAACAAATTCAGGGATATTAAAGTCTCCAAGGAGCATTATGTTTGTGTTTAGTAGATCTGTGTTATCTGCAATTTCTTCAGTAAATTTTGCTATAGTCACATGATTCACAGGAGGGGGAAAATAACAAAGGCAAATATTAAGTATTTGACCATAAAGTTTGCATTGTAACTACATGGTTTCTTTTGTTGTTGTGCATGAGTTCAAGTAAAATAGGGGTTTTGTAGGTATTGATTTGTTTATTGCCAGGATTATTCCTCCACCACGGTCTTTTGTTGTTGAAACTGGGTCTCTATCTTGCCTAAAAATATTATATCGGGAATCAAAGATTTCATTATTATGTACGTCATCTGATAGCCAACTTTCAGTAATAGCTATGATGTCGAAGCTTTCACTTAAGGTGTTTAAATATACTTCCTTGCATTTTCGTCTGATACTATTTGTATTTTGGTATAGTATTCTGATATCTTTGAGTTGCTTGTTTTTTGTGTAAAATTGTTTTGTTAGCTGCAGTATTTTTATTTCTGTCCCCTACTATACTAGGGTCGTCAATCTCATCGGAAAATTTCTGTTGTAAGGTATTGTTTGGGCTCTTATTGTTATTGGTGTTGGATTTTCTTGTGCTTCATTGTTATGGTTTATTATCAATGGTTTCCTTGGTTGATTTTTTTGCTGTGTTGTATAGTGTTATATTTTGATATGGATGTAGGTTGTTATAGGATGGTTGATGTTTGTTATTTGTGGTTACTACATCTCTGTATGATTTTTGTTTATGATTATAAGTGTCTTGCATATATATAATTTGATTGGGTAATGTTTGGATAGGTCTGACTATGTTGTAATATGGGGGAGGGTGTGAAAATTTTTGGTTTAAGATACTTGGAGTGTATTGATTTTTGTTCTGATGCTGTATGTTTTGTTTAATGTATCTGTTCGATGCATATAAATTATCAGTGTGTATACTATGAAAGTTGTTTTCATTTTATGGGTTGTTTGGATTGGGTGGTTATAGTTTATTAAACATGTTTGTATGTTGTGTCAGTAAATTGGTTTTATTGTTGAATACTTTGGAGAATACTTTTGAAATAATTTTGTGACATATAATTTGTTTTCCTTGATGGTCCAGGTGTAGTGCATCATCAGTGTAATGATACATGTTTAAGAAGTTAAAGGGGTCTAGCCAGATGAAATTTGTAAAGGTACTTAAAAAGTATTTTAACTTAACATTTAGTTTTACAATGTGAGCATTGATGTTCTTAATATCGTACCTAGGAGGAGTCAAAACATATAGTATGGAATAATCTTTACATTTGTTATGTAGTTTGTTTATGGATTTTTTCATATCTTCGAAATTTGTCTTAAAGACATCATTAGTCCCGGCCATTATGCAAATCTGGGTGCCTGGTCTAAGCCTGGAGGGTTCGATTTGATCAACTATTTGGTGCAGAGTTTTACCAGGAAGAGAAATACAGTTCGGCCTACTTTTTGGGGCGTTAAATTGTCTTAAAATATCCCTGAGCTCATTACAATGGCTATCTCCTAACATGAAAAAATTTCTATTTATATTATTATTTAAAATTAAGTTTTCGTTTTTCCCCTGATTTATAGGTTGATGTTGATCCATGGGCGTTTGTTGTGGCTCAAGGGATGGTTGATGCTGTTCCAGGGGTGGTCGATGCTGTTCCAGGGGTGGTCGATGTTGGTTCAGGGGCGGTTGATGTTGCTGCTCTATTAATGGTTGTTGCTGCTCATTAATGGTTGTTGCTGATATTAGATTGTGGTCGGTTGTTGAATGCCCTGATGTATATATGACAGTGTTGTCTTGTTCTTCGAATTCAAGATTGGAGGATTTTGTAATAGGTGATATTTGATTTTCTTCTCTTGAATTGTAAGTTCTTTTAGGAATGGGGGTTGAAGAGAAGGTTGATTCTTGAGTTTCATTGATGCAAGTTGAAGATCCACTGAGCTCCTTGTTCATCAGTTGTAGTTGAGTATTCAGATTTTTGATTTCCAAACGAAGTTTCTGTAATTCGATATTTTGTTCCTTTTTATCTTGTTCAATTTTCTTCACTTCTTCGTCAGTGTCTGTTATGATACTTTGAAAAGACTTTGTTTCGTCTGATAATTTTTTCTTGAGATATGCAGACTTTTCAATTTCTTTTTGTAACAGTTCATTGAGGTTTGTTATGTTTTCTTTGTTGGTATTATTATTCTTTATTTCTTTGTCATAATTTTCAAGCAGAGTTGCTAAATTTGTTATAAGGGATTGTGGGAGATTAATCTGTTCAGACTCTTGGATTGTGTTGAGATTTGAATAGAGTTCATATGCACTGTCTTGCACTTTTTCACAAAGATTTTCCAGATAGTCAATTTCCATGTTTTTCTTTTTTAAATTTTGTATTAAAAGTCTACGTGAAGTCATGTTTAATTTAATGGCTTTTTTTTGGTTTTAGATATGTTAGAGTTTCAAAATTTAGTATCCGCGATAACGAACATTTGAAAAATCATTATTGGGTATTGCCTAGCTAAAATTAAATAGTTATTAAACAGGCGTTGTAGTTAGATAGGAATGAGAGTTATGTTAAATTAAAGTTAAATACATAACTTTCAAGGAATTATGAGAGTTACTACGATAGTTTTCAAATCATTCATTGATAACGCAAGTGTTTCAAGGTCATTCATAAGATTATCGACGTGGGGGACTGATAGATTTGGTGAGTATAGTAGCTACTATGTAAGTATGTATATAGATTTCAAATCACAATGAAATTATTGATAGGTGAACAAAGGAATTATTTATTTAAACACGTAACTTTTTTGTTATTTATTGCACTTAAAAACTAATTACAGATTTGAAATCTGCATGAAAAAAACAATAACTGGGCACTGAAAAAAAATTTTTTTTTTTTGCACTTTTTTGTTATTTTAAAGTTAATTAGAAACGGAGCAAATTTTATTTCGATCTCACTACACGACGTTTGGAGTGATGAATTTCATGATACATATTCACAAAGATTTTTGTTTATAAGAAATGGGTAAGTTGATGTGGTCCTTTTGTGCAAAAATGCATGTGTCGGACCACATTTTTTTTTTTTTTTTTTTTTTTGTATCAAGCATCTGTCCTCTTTCAATGTATATGAATTTATGTTTATCTTTTGTTTCTTTTACATCATAGCATATTATTTAGAATCATCCTATTTTCATCAATAACCAACCATTCTCTTATTCTTTCTTTTTTTAATATCTTCGGGTATTACGTTGAAAATTTTGCTACCTACGTACGAAAAGTGTTTTTTGGTGAGTGATTTATGTCTAAGTGGTTGTATTGTCTGTCCAGTTTGTCGTGTATTGATATTGAAGTGCCAAGTTGACAACTGTGCTGTAGCTTGTGAGCATAGGGAGACGGCAGTTGATAGATTCAAGAAAATGGTGTTATCTAATAAAATTAGTGGTTTTGATAAATATTTAATCCTAAACAATGGTGACACTGTTGACATTTTATACCCAGCTAAGCCAACTTTGACACTTACAGTTGGAAATGTGCATTTTAAGAACCTCTTAGTTAGTGACTCAAAATGTAAGCTAAGAGTAGCAATGACGTTTGGATGTAAATCATTTGGTGTCAAGCCATATGCAATAATCTCATCGTATGACATAAAAGTTGAAGGTATACTTGAGTACCAGTCAAACTGCACATTCACAAAGCAGTATTTGTCATGTAATAGTGAGCCCTACCAACTTGACTTGAATGATGATTACAAGAATTGCATTATTAACATACCTAGACTTAACCAGACACTTCTTGTAGGTGTTGAATACAATTTCATGGGTGATGTTAGCCCAATAAATATCATCATTGAGAAGGAAAGTGTCACGGCAATTGCTAGATCCATAGTCACCAGTGTTGATTTCATCACCAGTCTGGCAAACACAATAACCTTGTGTGCTATTGGCAGCACCTTAGTTACTATTGTAATGAAGGGGTACCAGATTTTCACAGCTCATGAGGTTGAGAAGAAGATCAGTGTGTTAATATATTAATTTAAAGAATAACCATTAGCATTTAAGGTCATTTAGAATTAGTTGTACATACAGGGTGACCCATTTTAAAAGATACAGTCAAATATCTCAAAAACCGTTAGTAATATAAAAAAACGTGCGAAGTAAAGTCATAATGGATTTTAGGGGGAAACTTATTAGGCACATTCACGTTTCTCTCAAAGGTCTTGTTCAACCTTTTTTTGAGGTCAACTTTGTTTTTTTTTTTTTTTTTTTTTTTTAATAGAATGCTATATTTTTGATCATTGAATCGATTTGTTCTCAAAAAAGTAAATATAATTTGCTTAAAAAATTTTTTTGATTCAACGTAACGTTTCAAAAATAAACACAAAATAAATTATCATGTTTCCACGCAGTGTGTCTTCATCTTGGACACTTTTTGATTGTATTTATTTAGGTATAGCAGGCTAAAGACCAAATTTTATTTTAATTTTGGTCAGTTATTATTTTTTTTAACAATAATTTCATCACTTTTTCCAGTTTTCACAAGCTTCTCAAATTCTATTTTCTTCATTTTTTTGTGTTATTTTTTATTATTCTAATAAGTTCTTGAAATGGGAGATTATCCGCCTTCTGAAATTGTTGACATCTTAATGATACTAGGAGAGTGTCGAGGCTCTTTCAATTAGATGGCGCACCTCCCCACTTTTCCAGACAAGTCCGGAGATTCTTGAATGAACAATTCCCTAACAAATGGATAGGAAGAGGAAGTGCGAGGTTATGGCCAGCACGCCCACCCGATTTAACATCTCCTGATTTTTTCTTATGGGGTTATTTGAAAAATATCGTTTTCAAAACTAAACCAACAACAAAAGAAGATATGATGAATCGCATAATAACCGCTTGTAGAAACATTCCACAATTAGTTTTGATGAAAACAAGCGATGAATTTGAAAAAAGATTAGACAAATGTATCCAAGCTGAAGGAGGTAATTTTGAACACCTATAAGATCAACTGTGCCAATAACTAATAAAAAAAAATCAACATTTTCAACCAAGAACACTTTTTATAATATTAAAAAAAATCAAGTAATATCATAAAAAATAATAACTGACCAAAATTAAAATAAAATTTGGTCTTTAGCCTGCTATACCTAAATAAATACAATCAACCAAGTGTCCAAGATGAAGACACACTGCGTGGAAACATGATAATTTATTTTGTGTTTATTTTTGAAACGGTACGTTGAATCAAAAAATTTTTTAAGCAAATTATATTTACTTTTTTGAGAACAAATCGATTCAATGATCAAAAATATAGCATTCCATTTAAAAAAACAAAGTTGACCTCAAAAAAAGGTTGAACAAGACCTATGAGAGAAACGTGAATGTGCCTAATAAGTTTCCCCCTAAAATCCATTATGACTTTACTTCCAACGTTTTTTTATATTACTAACATTGATAACACCAACCTAGTGAGGAATAATGAAGGTAGAACGAAAAGAAATAAAAATGTACCACTACGTCTTTTTGATTATGAAATAGATTGACAATCTCCTGATGGAAGAGATACATATTTATTATATTGACATATCACTTTGTAATTTAATAATTAATGAGTTAATTAATATTTACTTTATTGACATTAATTTGTAAACTTACATTAATTCTCTTAGATTGACATGTTATTTCGGAGTAGGGAAACTCCGAAAGTTCTGAGAAGTCGGGATTTGTCGACCTTGGGGAGCCTGTTCCCTAGCGTCCGACCTCTTTGGAGTGCGGTGGTCTACTCCGGCCAGAGGGAAGGGATTGCGCTCTTCTTTTCTTCGATGGTTGTGGCTTATATGTATATGAAGACTTGGGAGGGAGCGGGCAACCAGTCAATCCTCCCGCAGAGAATAGGTAAGTATGAGAAGGAGGGATCAGTGCAATGTGGCGTCTGACATATGGGTCAGTATTTAGGAACTGGTTTCTGAATTATTTGTTATTAGGTTCATATTAGAAATCCAAATTCTTAGGTATATGTATGTAATATTATATAAAAAAAAAAAATTATATAAAACTAGGATTCTTTAATTTACAATTAAAACAGCGAAATTAAAGAATCCTAGTTTTATATAATATTACATACATATAACTGGTTTCTGAGCTGATCAATCACCTCACCTATTTTGCCAGAAGCATATTGAACCAAATCCTGAGAGATCTGTCGAAATTCCGCCTGTTCCCCAATAAAAGCCTTAATGAATTCAGCGGCCGCATTCGGCCAAGAAAGCTTCCGAAGCCCTGGAGAAAGCATCTCGCTGAGCCAGTATTCCGTAATGAATGTTACCCAGTATACACTCAAAATTACGCAGGGGGTAACTATCCTTAACCCTCCCACTGAGCCGAGGGTTAACATTGAGGGGCTGAAATCCGCCGCCATGTCGAAGGTTCCCTTGTATGTCACCCGATTCCATCCCTCACTTCCCCACTGCTGACAGGGGATGGTTCAGGATAAGTGGGCTCCTGTAGCACTGTGGAAGGGTCAATATTAATAAACCCTTCAGTGTGAAAGGGCTGAGATGCCATGGAGGGCTGCGCTGACGGAAAGGCTTTTGAGAAAGTTTATGGTTTTCTTCTAAAGCATCTCTGAAGGTATTCTGATTTCTTTGATACAATCTCAATGATTTTTCACATCGTAAATGATCAGCTGTGTCACAATGTTTGGCCAAAGATCTAGTTATGTTCAAAAAATCAGAAAACTCATCTTTGTTGAACACTGATTTCTTATTACTAAACAGTAAACATGGCCAACAGTATGACATAGCCATTTTTTTTTTTTTTTTTTTTTTTTTCTAATTTACGGAATGCGAATCCATTTTTATAACACGCGGACCTACTTAAACTATAAACTAAATTGTCACTTAACTAAAAATAAACCTATCTATTTCAACAGGAGTTATATTGAAAATATCAATTCCTGCATCGCTGGCTCTATTGCCTATAGTTTGTAGCCTTTGCATAGGTGAGAATTCTCCTATATTACAACGGTTTGATTTTAGTTTAAAAATAAGGTGAGAGCGTGTATTTTTACAGATGACTCTAAGATTTAGTTTTGCAAGGAGCTCAGGAGAATCAATAGAATTATGTAAAAGTTTACCAAGAAAAGTTAAATCTTGCTTATTTCTCCTATCTTGAAGACTGACAATGTTGTGAGAGGACATGATAGGTTTATAGTTATGCTCCAAAATTTGTTTATTTTCTTTACTGGCAAGAAGACGTAAGAATTTTCTCTGTATGGATTCAAGAGAATTTATGTGAACTTGATACTGGGGCGACCAAACTACAGAACAGTACTCAAGATGGGATCTCACATAAGAATAGTACAGGATCTTAAGTACATTAGTATTTTTAAAATCTTGAGTTTGTCTGTAGAGGAACCCCAGCATCCTATACGCTTTGTTAATAATATTAGAGTAACTATCATTTGTAACTATCAAACCAGCTTTTCTTGAAATTTACCTTGTATGAGGTGTTCGCCTGCTTTTTTTCTTTTATCAAATGTAAACTGAGAAAATGTTTGGTCTTTCGTCTAAGAGATCTTTTTGGTCTATGTCTGTCCACCTTTGAAAAGGAGTCTCCAACAAAAGTTGAACAGAATCGTAAACTAGCTACATTGCATTCAGTAGGGTAGTCCACACATAGGTATAGGCACACTAACCAGGCAGTTGAATGAAATTATTTTAAATTCTAAAAATAAAATTTGAAACAAAACCGAGACGCGCTAACAGACAATTTCAAATTTTACAAGAACAACAAAAAAAGATAAAGTCCATTTTTTTTTTTTTTTTTTTTTTTCAAAAGACAATATCATATTGGTAGATATGATATTATGACAAGAAAAAAACATTTTATTGAGGCGTTCTGGAAATATTTAAGAATTTAATTTGGATATAAAGAGTTTTGCTACCTTAGCATGGACCTAACAAGTTTTGCAACCGTATCAAAAAGATATAAAGAGTTTTGCAGCAGCACAATCTATTATCATCAGTCACTTGTGCCTGATAATAACATAGAATAAAAGGAAATAATTGGTACTTCAATAGTTTTGTTCAATAAAAGTTAGCATGTATTTTATCAGACAAAAATGAGTGAAATCTGCACAGTCAAAATCTTCATCCTCTTCTGAGAAACAATCTTCATCATTTTCGTATTCAGTTACATATGGGGCAGTAGCCTCTTTCTCCAGTATTAATTAGTAAAATTTGAGATATTGGATTTCTTTCCAAGACTCATCAAAATGTTTTTTTTTTTTTTTTAAGTAAATTATTAACATCAATAAGTTTTTCAGGTTTGACAGAGTTATCAAACTCTATAATGGTTGGATTGAAATTATTAAGTTTTTACCTTTCTTCATAACAAACTTGAAATTGCAGATATCTGATCTGTAGGGAACTTCACCTTTCACAAGAACAAAGCCTTTCTTTTTGGTAGTCACCGTGGCAGAGTGAGTTAGCGCGCTAGGCATTGCACGCACGGTGACCCGGGTTCGATGCCCAGCGGGCCAGGATTTTGTACTTGGGTGTTCGGGGTCCACTCATACCTCATGAGGAAAAATGAGTAGCTACTTTAATGTTAGCACCAACCAGTGGTGTAATTATAGAATTATAAAAAATAAAAAAATCTTCAGGAATCTTGTTTCAATTTCCACAAGCGCATCACTTCGTCGTCCCAGAACGTTTCGAACGGTTTGAATACAGACTTGTCAAGAGGTTGTAGTGCATGAGTTGCATTGGACAGCAAAAAAAGGAGTATTACAACTATTACATCAACATCTTCTGCTTTGTTCGCTATTTCCGCGGACATGTGACATTTTGCACCGTCCAGTAATAGCAGGCATTTTCCAACTGGTTTGAATTTCGAGAAGTGATCCAGCCACAACACGAATTTCTCTGAGGTCATAGATCCTTTGGGAGTCATTTCGAATGTGCTCCCGGGTGGCATTTGGTCCATTCCTCCTTTCTCCTGATCCCTTTGAATAGAATTATGGGAGGAACCATGACTCCAGAAGCACTGCCGCATGCAACCACTGTCACAAGTTCTCCATGCTCCTTTCCCCTTGAGTGAACTCTACAGCTACCCTTTTCTGCTAGTATTGTTGGCTGTGAGTGAATGCTGAGCTTACAACCCTTTTCATCCATTTTGAATATTCTCGCCGGCTTATCCATCAGGTTGTTTTCAACCTGATGGAAAGCCGAAAGTTTGGCGAAGTAGTCGGCCACAAGGACTCTGTTGAGTTTCTGTGCTCTCGCTTCATTCAAATGGTGAGCCTTTCTCTTACTGATTTCTGGGTGACGACGAAGGAACGACCTTAGCCACTTCCTTCCAGCCTTTTTCATGCTTTGATTGAAACGATGTTCAATTTGATTTTCTTAAGAGAATTCATAGACCATCTTTCTCAGCATTTTTGGAGTAAGAGGGCAACCGATATCGCATAAATGAATGATCCTTTGACATAAAACTTCTTCTTCAGAGTCGATTGGCGTTTAATAGACACTTTAGTTCTGACTCCTCGCCTGATGTAATCGCCAAGAGTCTTTCTTGGAATTCCGTATGCTTTAGCTGTGCCGTCGGTTAAGTTGTCCCCATTACGTCCGACTTTAGTCTCAGTAAGCTGTCTTCTCCGCTGTTACTAATTCAATTTCTTGGTTTACTCGGCAATAGACGTCATCACAAGACTTATCATTTGGAGATCTCTTCGACCGCCCCTGCGTTGGTAGCGGTCAAAAGCATCATTAACGAGTACTTGCCTGCAGGCTGGCGGGACTGGACCGTACGGGATTTCCCTGGATCTAGACCCTTCCACCATGAATAAGTTCAGATTCGCAATCCCGACTGTTCGAAGCAGTGTATCATAATCTCCCCGAAGTATCAGAGAAGAAATACAGAATAATGAAAGAGAATCTTTTGGCCTGGCCTCTGGGGAGAGTGCTCATTTCCTCCCCTGCACACATTTCTATTCATATTCGGGGTTCGGACGAAAGTCACGTCCAATTCAGTCGGAATTATCTAGTATGGCGGCAGCTTTCAAGGCCGCTGCCCCTCCTGCGGTGTTGTCCTCTGAAGAAGAAAGTTTAACCTATGAGGTTCAGACTCCTTTACAGCGTCAGTATCCCTTGCCAGATAGCGACCCTTGGCGTTCAGCATCTGCTACAACCGGATCTTGTTCTTTCGAGCCTATGACTATAGAGGAAGATCCAGATGTTCTTGACCCAACGCCCACCATTCTAGCCCAGGGCGTCAAGTGCCAGAGGTTAGGTGAGTCGGGTTGGGACAGAATAAGATACACGGACGCTGAGAAAAAATTGGAAAGAGGTTCAATTTTCAGCCCTTGGCACTGAACTTCATCAGTAATCCAGGTAGCGTAGGGATCCGTTGGTTCAAATCCCACCCATTGCATAAATTTTTCCTCATTAAGTTTGTGACCACATTATAATAAGACTCTGAGGGTAAGGTGGTAGAAAATGCTTAGAGCATTAACCTTGCCTGGTAGTTACCTTCCACTAAAGAGTATTAATAATTGCCAAGGTATATTTCAATGGTTACTTGATTACTTGTTTTCAATCATCAGCCCTACTGGAGTTGATCACTTTCCCCAGCTGGTTGCAAAATATGCATCATGAAAATTAGCTGGCTGTTGAGCTGTATTCGATAAAATTACACAATAATTGAAAACCCTTTCAATTACATCTGTAATAGGTACTAAAAATATTTCTTTTCATTATCAGGTAACAGGATACGGATCCCCCTTGATACCTACATTGAAACCTGTTGCCACCGAACTTCTGGCCAGTCTAAGCAGCATACGTAACCATTCCAACTGACCAGCTATCTCCCAATGAAAGTGGTGAGTAATATTTATTTAAAATTAAAAAAAAACTGTTTCACAGCTTTTTATTTTGTTTCCATGAAACAGCAGCTAGTGTAGATTCTTGTGGTCTGTATTGTAGCTAGCCCATCCTGTATTATGCCTCTGCTCAGGTGGGTGTGAAGATAACACCAACCAACTTAATAACTCTAGTTCTAACCAGACATTATAAAAAAATATTTAATAATAATAATAATATGTTTTGGCTTTTATGTTTCTCTTCAGAATCTCAGCCAGAAACACAAAGGGAAAGTGGAAGTAACAAAGGATTCTGGAGTCATACTGTAGGAGACTTGGAGGCAACAGAAGCCTTCATATCTATTGTCTTTTCTCCTACAGTATATTCTAAAATATCTGATAAAAAAAACTCCAATGAAAATTGCTTTTGATTTGGTCGGTAAACAATTACAAGATTTAGGATTTCAGCTGCCCTAGGGAAAAGATTCTCATGATAAATTGTACCAAAAATACAGAAATTTGGTCATCAAATATAAAAAATTTGTTGATCGATCAAATCAGACTGGGGCGGCGCCAGTTCAGCCTCCCAAATATTACAATTTATTGCATCCTCACCTCTCTAAGCGCCATGATGTTACACCTCGTAGCATCATGGATTCCTTCTCTTTGTCCCCCATCCCTAGTCCCATTGATCATTCATCCTCCTCTCCTTTACCTAGTCCTCTTTTGGAAAGCACTTTCACCTTTCCAGATGTCCCTCCTTCGACATTACATCTCCTTCGACATCCACTCAGTTTACATCTTTCCTTTCTTCAATCAACTCCTTCCACATCCACATTCATTCCTCCTTTATATTCAACTCCTTCCACATCCCCAGCCATTCCTCCTTTATCTTCAACTCTTTCCACATTCCCAGTCATTCCTCCTTTATCTTCAACTTCTGTCACATCCCCAGCCATTCCTCCTTTATATTCAACTCCTTCCACATCCCCAGCCATTCCTCCTTCATCTTCAACTCTTTCCACATCCCCAGCCATTCCTCCTTTATATTCAACTCCTTCCACATCCCCACCCATTCCTCCTTTATATTCAACTCCTTCCACATCCCCAGCCATTCCTCCTTTATCTTCAACTCCTTCCACATCCCCAGCCATTCCTCCTTTATCTTCAACTCCTTCCACATCCCCAGCCATTCCTCCTGTATATTCAACTCCTTCCACATCCCCAGCCATTCCTCCTTTATCTTCAACTCCTTCCACATCCCCAGCCATTCCTCCTTTATCTTCAACTCCTTCCACATCCCCAGCCATTCCTCCTTTATCTTCAACTCCTTCCACATCCCCGGCCATTCCTCCTTTATACTCAACTCCTTCTACATCAACAGCCATTCCTCCTTTATCTTCAACTCCTTCCATATCCCCAGCCATTCCTCCTTTATACTCAACTCCTTCTACATCAACAGCCATTCCTCCTTTATCTTCAACTCCTTCCACATCCCCAGCCATTCCTCCTTTATACTCAACTCCTTCTACATCAACAGCCATTCCTCCTTTATATTCAACTCCTTCTACATCAACAGCCATTCCTCCTTTATATTCAACTCCTTCCACATCCCCAGCCATTCCTCCTTTATATTCAACTCCTTCCACATCCCCAGCCATTCCTCCTTTATATTCAACTCCTTCCACATCCCCAGCCATTCCTCCTTTATATTCAACTCCTTCTACATCAACAGCCATTCCTCCTTTATATTCAACTCCTTCTACATCAACAGCCATTCCTCCTTTATATTCAACTCCTTCCACATCCCCAGCCATTCCTCCTTTATCTTCAACTCCTTCCACATCCCCAGCCATTCCTCCTTTATATTCAACTCCTTCTACATCAACAGCCATTCCTCCTTTATATTCAACTCCTTCCACATCCCCAGCCATTCCTCCTTTATATTCAACTCCTTCCACATCCCCGGCCATTCCTCCTTTATATTCAACTCCTTCCACATCCCCAGCCATTCCTCCTTCATCTTCAACTCTTTCCACATCCCCAGCCATTCCTCCTTTATATTCAACTCCTTCCACACCCCAGCCATTCCTCCTTCATCTTCAACTCTTTCCACATCCCCAGCCATTCCTCCTTTATATTCAACTCCTTCCACATCCCCGGCCATTCCTCCTTTATATTCAACTCCTTCTACATCAACAGCCATTCCTCCTTCATCTTCAACTCCTTCCATATCCCCAGCCATTAATTTTGTTCGTTTTATACTTTCACAAATAAAAGACGAATGATTTGACTATATTAATTGTGTATTATATTTGAATATCAATAGCTTAGATTTTTCTTATATTGGAATATTTATTTATTGGTAATGAATGTGAAAATATAAGTTGGTCACTTGTTATCATGGTCTGAAAAAGATCATGCACGGATCTACCAAAAAGAGGGCAAGTTCTCCTCTGCAACAGAAAGTTTGGGAGCAATATACCAGGCTTTGGAATTTTTCATTTTCAGACCATGTCTTGTTATTGTCTGAGGAAGCAAAGACAGCACACACACTTTTGTTTACTTTGAAAAGTTAACACGAGCTTTTCTGTTTTTCACTTTTACAATGGAGAAGTTTGACGATATTAGAAATCTAATGGATTTGTGCCTCTTTATCGCCACTAAGCCTGCTAAAGAGGGAATACAGTGCTTGCAGGCTGAGCGGTTATTGAAACCCTTAAAAAGATGTGGGAAATGTAGGAATCAGATGATTCTGGCAAGGAACACTTCTTTCAAGGGGGACCATGCCGCTTGGTGCCACCAGTTCAAATCCTTAGCAGACGGTACCTTCTTTGAGGGGCATTGAGTTCAAGACCATCATTATCCTGATGTGGTGCTGGTGTGCTCACATGGCACCCAAGGTGCCTGTGTCCTGTGCGCCTGTCCACGTGAACACCGTAGTACAATACTACCGGTGAGAATGATTTATTCTAAAATATGTATCGGTATTTTACATACAATTTTTCCCCCATCAGGAAAGTGTATTGGCCTGTGCTGGAGGAGATGGAATCAGATTCTACATGTTCCATTGCATGAAAATTCTGTTTTCACCAAAGCTTGCCGAAGCCACTTCCCTCTCTGGAAAATGTGGGACAGAAAAGAAACTATCGAAATTGAAATTCGATGGGACGAATTGCTATAAGCTCCTTCAAAGTAAGTAAAACATACAGGGTCCGCCATAAAAAAGGAGCCACTTGAAATATCAAGAGAATGTATTAAAAAAAAAAAAAAAATGCTAAAACACCATTATATGGAAGGGGAAACCTTTTCTACTAGGTTTGTTTTTTTTTTATCATTATCAGGGGCGGCCCAGGGCGGTCAACTTTGGAATCTTAGATAGAACCACCCTACTTGTAATACAATTCTGGAAAGTAGTTGACATTAAAAGTATTTTAAGACAGTTTCGAGATTTTCTATCAAAACAGGGCCGCAAATATCGTACAATTTATATTATAGGTTAATATTACATGAAAAAGAAAATCCACCTTATGAGACCAGTATTTGTCTTGTATCCTAAACTACATAAGTATTTTATTTGATTCATGTTAATTACTTATATATTTATTATGTTATTCAAAATATTGTAATGAAATGATGTACAAAAATAAAGCACAAATCTTGTTAAAAAAAAACATAGTTGGTAAAACCATGATTTTTTTTCTTTTCAGATTCGAAAAGGTACGCGTACGCGTAAATTCGAAAGCATTCCTAATATTAGAACAGCCATTTCTGATTGGTTAAACCAATCTAAGAAAAGGCGACTTAGAAAGTAAGTTGCTTTTTATTTATTGGTTTGATCCTAAATATTTATTTTAAGTCCTCAATCTGCTTTTATTATCATTACTTTCTTTTGCTAGCTCACTATCACCCTACCAAACATTTTTCTAAAGCATTGAAATGAGTTGAGTCTTTTTTTAGGTTCTAGGAAATTGACATCCTGCTTATGTTGATGTTGAGTAAGTGGATTTTATGTACTACCAATTCTTTTTTTTATATACCAATTCTTTTTTCTTTTTTTTATATAGAGTCAGGATGCCAATACATCTGTCTACATGACTCCGAACCCAACAATGCGTATACCTACAATAGCTAATAATATTGCTCGACCTGACGAATCACCAGCTTATTTTCTCCGCCGCAAAGGAAACATAATAAAAACCTAATTGTCTTAACCAATCCGAGCTCTTCCCATCTTATCTCAGTTAAAGCCTATTATCAAAATATTCGGGGCATAAGGTCCAAACTTAAAACTTTTTTAATTAATATAGCACTTTCTAATTACGATATCATTGTTTTAACAGAAACTTGGCTAAATAATTCTATCTACACTAAAGAGCTAGGTCTTTCTAATTATAATGTTTATCGCTGTGATAGAGACTCTGTGCAACATCACACTACAAACGGTGGGGGCGTTCTGATAGCTATACACAAGAAATACTCGTCCTATCAAATCAAATGCAATAATGAGTCTATTGAAACCATCTTTAATTTCATAAAATTTAAAAAAACCAATCTAGTAATAAACGCGACCTATATCCCGTATCCGAATTCTTCAAATTTTCAGAAGCTCACAGATATTTTTGATGAAGTATTAAGTAACCATTCTAACTCACTCATATCGATATTTGGTGACTTCAATCAACCACTCCTCAACTGGAGTCGTGATGAAGAAACCGAATTATTATCATGCAGTAACTCTGATCCACTTTCTGACTTATTAATTAACTCGACATCATTCTATGAGCTATCTCAAGTAAATGATGTAAAAAATAAGCTGGGAAGAATCCTCGATTTAATATTTGTCAATTTCGAGATTTTGAACTTATGTAAAACTGATGACCCACTGGTTCCAGTTGATGATCACCATCCGCCACTGATCCTTAGATTCAATATCAATAATTCAAATAAACAAGAACATGACACTAATATCTTTCGAGAAGTATCTAGCTTCAGTAAGACAAATTTTGATCTTCTAAATACATACTTGGATAATATCACTTGGGAAGTTTATCTAGACTCTTCCCATGATCTTGATAAGCAAGTAGATATTTTCTATAAAACTTTATATATTGGATTCGATTTTTTCGTTCCTAAAACTAAATTATTTAAATCTAACTATCCTTTATGGTTTAGTAATGAGCTCAAATATAAAACAAAACTTAAAAAACAGTGTCACTTGAATTTTAAGAAAACCAATAACACACTTTACTATCATCAATTCTCAGAATTTCGTAGAGAATGTAAATCTCTTGCTTATCATGACTATGAATCGTATGTCCAAAAAAATGAAGATGTCATCCTGTCTAAACCCAAAAAAATATTTGATTTTATCAAAGACAAAAAGCAGGATAACCAGCTACCTAGATCTGTTAACTATAAAAATGAATTTTCATCTAATCCTAAAACGTGCGCAAATTTGTTTGCTAAACACTTTGCGTCTGTTTATTCTGATGTAAAACTTTGTCCTCCCGATTTTAATGATTTTCCTAGCCTGCCTTTTGTCTTATCAAATATAGATGTATCTAAGGATGATGTCTACAAACAACTTCTTAAACAGGAAAACTCTGGATCATGTGGACCGGATGGAGTACCATCAATTATCCTAAAACGTTGCGCGGCGCAGCTTGCCTCTCCACTCACCCTTTTGTTCCAGAGATCACTCTCTCTGGGTTATTTTCCTGAAATATGGAAACATGCTCATGTCGTTCCGATTCATAAAAATAGTGAGAAATCCAATGTTGAGCATTATCGACCCATTTCCAAAATCTCATTCATTCCAAAACTCTTTGAAGCAATCGTCTACAATAAACTAAAATCAATTTTATCTCCGCTAATAATAGACGCTCAACATGGATTTCTCAAAGCTAAGTCCACCACTTCAAACTTAATTTCATTTTATGAATTTCTTTCGTCAGCGGTGGAGGAGGGCTACCAGGTGGACTGCATTAACACAGATTTCAGTAAAGCTTTTGACCTGGTAAATATTAATATCCTCTGCTCTAAATTACGTTCACTTGGTGTCTCAGATCCACTGCTGTCATGGTTCTTTCACTATCTCTCATCTCGCTCTCAGAGCGTTAAGTATGATGAAGTTTTATCTGACCCTTTTGAAGTGCCCTCGGGCTGTCCTCAAGGTGGGCATCTATCTGGCCTCTTATTTATTATATTCATAAATGACCTCATGAGTGAGATGAGAGATGTCCATGGCTGGCTATATGCGGATGATTTTAAGGCTGCTAGAAGGGTGAGTGGTGCGTCGGACTGCGCGGCGCTGCAGGGTGCGCTAGATACTCTTGTGTCCTGGTGTGAGACAAATGGCATGAAACTCAATGTAAGCAAATGCTCTGTAATATCTTTCCATCGTAAAAAGTATCCCTTATCATTTGACTATTTCATCAATGGTATTAAACTGAACCGTGTCAATCAAATCAAAGATCTTGGAGTTCTATTAGACCAAGACCTCAGATTTAACTCCCATATCTCTAAAATAACATCTAACGCCTTTCGTAATCTGGGTTTTATCTATCGGAACTCCAAAGAATTCAGAAATCCGAATACATTCAGAACTCTCTATTGCTCATTAGTGAGACCAGGGTTGGAATACTGCTCAACACTTTGGTCTCCACAGTATAACATCTGGATTGACGCAATAGAGAGTATACAGAAAAAGTTTATTCGGATTCTAAGGCACAAAGATAACTCAAATCAATACCTTTCCTACAATGACCTAATCGAAAAATATGATCTACTTCCTCTTAAACATCGTAGAGATATCATTGACATAATCTTTATCTTCAAAATTCTCAATTTCAAAATCAATTGCCCTGATATCCTACAACGCATCAATCTCCGAACTAGAAGTAGATTTACACGCAATAAGGATACTTTTTCTATAAAGAAATGCAACACAAACATTGCTGAGCATGGCCCATTGATCAGATCATTGAAACTTTGTAATACAATTTGTAACCATCCCTACAATATTGATCTGTTCAATGAGATGCCTCATACATTGAAGGAAAACTTACATTTGCTATTTGTCGAATACCGGTCACAAAGATCTGGATTACCTTATTAGTTTTAGTGTTTAGTATATATTAAACCTAGTACATATTAGATTTAAGTAAGATAAGTTAATTTTAAGTTAGGGAAATTTTATGTATGAATGGGTATTTCCCGTACACAATTATAAAAAAAAAAAAAAAAAATATATATAATATTTTCTTTTTATTTAAATATATAAACAAAAGTTCTCATTGAAAAATGGTAATTTTCTTACTGGCATTTAATAAGCATTGGCGCCACAGGCAATTTTTTTTAAAAAAAATCATTTTCATGACAAAACTGAGCCTTGAAAAAAGTACCCCATCTTTTGGTGTTATTTCACTAAATGCCCTGACTTTTCCTGTCTCTAAAAATTCCAGGTTTTCTCTCACCAGTAGACACCCTGTAGCTGTTTCTTATCTCTCAAAGGGAAAACTCTGAATAGATACATGCATAATGCCAACTTCTATGAAACTCTTGATTTTTCTGATTGCGAAAGCACTTTCATTCGCAATCTCAGAGATACGTAGGTAGATCAATAAGTACCCGTGTTTAGGGACATGTTACATCATTGGTGAAACTTGTTGATACTTGTTGATGGAACGACATCTCAAATGACCACATCCAAAGTTTGAAACTGATTACTCTCTAAGTTTTCATTTATCGGTCACTTGAAGTTGTTGTGTTGCGTATAGTTGAGTGAGATTCTCCGCGTTCATTTCTCTCCAAGGGTTTCTGTATACAGAAAACGGATCGAATTCTATGGATTGAAGCAGAACCGTGATGAAACAATTAATCAATGGTATTTGCGGATTAAGCAACTGGCTATGTTGTATAATTTCGGAGGTTAATTGGAGTTTGTGTTGAAAGACAGTTTGTGATCGGACTTCTAAAAGTTTTCACATGCATTCTACTGTTCCGAATTTTTTCGCGAGCGGTTTGTGTACGGACTTAAAGAAGTTTTCACATGCATTCTACTGTTCCCAATTTTTTCGCGAGCGGTTTGTGATGGGACTTCACGAAGTTTTCACATGCATTCTACTGTTCCCAAATGTTTCGCGAACGGGAAATCTCGTCATGATTTCAGTTAGGTGCAAGTTCAAGAAGTTTTTACATGCATTCTGGAAAAACTTTGACAAGATCTGGAAGACTCTAAACCTCCCGACCGTTTCTGTCTATGATGAGACTAATTCAATATTATTATATTTTTTATTTGTTTTTTTTTTTTTTATCTTGTGGTGGAGGTGTGTAATGTTTCAAGTTTCTTTCAGCAAACGAATAGAATTGCCATTCGAAAATCTATCTTTCTAGAATTCACATTTTCAGAAACCATTTTTAACTTTTCTTTTTTCCAGTTATAAAATTACATCTTTTAATAAATTACGAGTATTTACTGTGAAAATAGTACTTACGCCTTTAGAAGTGGATCAAAGGTGGTAGATCGAGGCAGGAGAGCGTAACCCGAACCACTTGTTGTGGCAATCTGCACGAGGCATCGTCGTTCCGAATCTATTGTACCGAATTTCTGGCTTTCTTTGTAAGATCTTATGATATGCCTATCATCTGTTATCGAAGTTTTATCTCTAACAGGTAGGGGCGTAGAGACCGAGTAAATATTAAATAAAATAAACAGATCGAAAATATTTTTGGATCAAAGTTATCTTTGGGTGAGATTGTGCCCCTTTTTGTGTGGCAGCAGGGATGCACGACGTGTTCACCACTCCATGAAAGAACATTGAAGTTTCCATCAAAAAACTACAAGAGAAAATGTTCAGGACACAAGATTGTTTTTGTATTAGTACCTCCCCGCTATGATAACAAAAATGCAAACAACCAGGTGTTCAAATTTAATATTAAGATCAAAGAATATATTCAAAACATAACAGGTATGAGTTATCTTGATCCACATACCTTCATACAGGGAAGACACATGTGAAGAGATATGTTACATTTAAATAAAACGGGCAAGTTCATTTTAACCATTAAAATAAGTGGGCAAATCCAGAACTTGCACCTAAGGAAGCCTCATATAAGTTTTGAACATTCCCACCAAACAAAAATGCCACTGATCCGTGGAGAAATCGAGAGAGCAAGAGTTGTGCGATAACCATAGTTGAAAGTATGAAGTGTGAAACTTTTTACGCTAGAAATGCTGACAAGAAGTCATTAGTAATAGCCGAGGATTTTGAGGGGTCTTGGGGCAGGGACTGTAATGTAACTTAGTGAATGAATAAATCAACCGAACGTTTCTCTATTCTATGACGACTACTTTTCCACATATCATTTGTTTCAATACCTACAAAAAAAAAATTAAGGCCGTAGGAACCGTTTCAGCAAACCTCCATTCAGTTCAGATGCTGAGTTCAAAAAAGAGCCAAGAGGTTCAACAGAAGAAGTCATAAGTTCAGATGGTGCTCTTATACTGACCAAATGGTTGTACAATAACACAGTTACAATAGGTTCCAATCATATTGGAACTGGAACTACAGATCAATGCAAACGATTTGACATGAATGAGTCAACAAACATCATGGTAAGCAGACTAGTAATTGCACTTTACAACTTCCAATATGGGCGGTGTTTACAAATTTGATTTTCAGGAAGAAACCACCACCTCCTTACACAATGGAAGAACTTGCAAGTGCAGTCAATGACGTCTCAAATGGGAACTTGTCAATTCGTGAAGCTGCAGCCCGGTACCACATTCCACAGACAGTCATCTATTACAGAGTGACTGGGAAAGTTAGCACACCTAGAACGTTTTTTTTCTGCTCTAGGCGTTTTTCAACTTCTATGGTTATCAAGATGGGGGGGGGGGGAGTTACCTTCCATTTTCTGGAAACTAAACCAGCTACTCGCATTGATCTCACCTTGCCTGAGTGGGACTGGAATGACACCATCACATGATTTGTCTTGGTTGCCATTATAACCAAGTACTAACCACACGCGGTGTTGCTTAACTACAGTGATCTGACGGGAACTGGCACATTCAACGCGCTAATGATGATGGCAGTGGAGTCAATAAATACCCTTTGTAACAATACAGCCTCCTAACGATGAGGCAGAACTAATTGAAGAGGCTGACAAAAGAACGCCGACCTTCTATGGGAAAGGTGAAGTAGAAGAATATCCTGTATAGTTATCTTTTAAGTTAGGTACCTACCTAACTTAAAATTATAGAAAACACATCTTTATTCCATTTTTTGTTACAGGCATTGGACAAGGAAGACCTCTGACTCTTAGTCGTGGAGTTGAAAACCAGATTGCCCAGTGCCTCATTGGAAGAGCCAAGCTTGGATACATCTGTGATAAAACTGAGCTTTTGGCTTTACAGACTCTAGAGGCCATTGGACAATTCTGTCTTATTAAGTATAATTAAGGCTTGTCGTCCCTTGGTTCTTTTCTTACTCAATTAATATTGTAAATGCATTGGTAAAAATGTATCTGATGCTAAAAATTTACTAACTCTTACCGTTGAGTTACCAACAACTGTAGAGACCTCACAGTTACAAAACAATATAACATTTCTTTGGATGTACAATGTACATTGTACTCCCTGGTAGTACACCCAAAAATGGTAAACTCCTACCACCCTTGTCAACTTCAAGGCTGAGCTGGCGGAGTCACTCACCAACACATGGATACAGCAACACCTACCAAGGGAGGTTAGAAGGCACTAGCTTTCAAAATTAACAAGAATATTCTGGTAATATTTTTGTTAACCCTTTGGCTTGCTTCAGACTACTGGAATAGATTGCGGTGAAAATGCTGAATTGTCCAAAACAATCTACAATTCTATGCTCCAAGTGCCTGATAAGTCTCTGTTTACACAAAAGTAATAATTGCTCCTCTGATGATCATCATCAGTTGTCATTTTTTTTTTTTTTTTTTTTTTCAAAATTAACTTGTTTAATTTTGAAATTCAAAAAATTTAAAAAAAAAAAAAAAAAAAAAAAAAAATTAAATTTCATGACCATCTCCTAAACTGCAGCCAATTGGAATTGGAAGAACCTTGCACACAAGAAGATCTCATGCAAGCAAATCCAAAAGCCATTCACGTTGCCAACTTCTGGAAATTCAAGATTTGATGTTCAAGTATGTTTCCGGACACGGAAAGTAAGTGAGTAAGTTATCAAATCTGTACTTCTGATCTGAATATATTTACAAGTAGTTATTTTTTACATTTTTTTCCTATGATTCGATTTTTTTCTTTTCATTTGATTTTATTTTATGTATGTAAGGATTGTAGGTACTGTATAAAAATAAAGTCCTTGTTGACATTTTGTTTTGCCTTAAAACAAAAGTAATAATAATATAATCTGGGCTTAATAACTTTACTTATAAAGCTTTGCCCTTATAAGATTCACTATTATTATTATATTTGCATCACATTGTTTTTTGGTGGAAAGTGACCAAAAAAGTTGGGTAGAGCTATGTTTTTTTAAATTTCATCAAAATCGGCTAATTCATGCATTGTAGCGTTAATTCCTTGTGTCTTGCTCTTTATCTTTTTCCATTGGCTTTTTAGAATTTTCTTCTTTTTAGCATAAAACTTAGAAAAACTGCTTATTTGATCCTGCTGGTATACATAGATCAAAACCAAGATCAAGCTGCATAACAAGAATAAAAAAAAACAAGAATAATGTTTTGTTAGCAGTAATGATAATCAGGCAATTTCAAGTTCATTTTATAATCAGGTCAGGCATGTCCTAATGAAAACATATTTTGTTAGTAGTAATAATAATTACACAATCTCAAGTTAGTTTTATCAACAGGACATCCAAGTCTTAAGAAAATTAATGTTTTGATGGCAGTAATAATAATCTGGGAATCTCAAGTTCATTTTATCAACAGGACATCCAAGTCCTAATAAAATAAATATTTTATTCCCAGTAATGATTATCAGACCATCTCAAGTTCATTTTATGAACAGGACACCCACGTCCTAAGAAAATAAATGTTTTGATGGGCAGTAATAATAATCTGGGAATCTCAAGTTCATTTTATCAACAGGACATCCAAGTCCTAATAAAATAAATATTTTATTCCCAGTAATGATAATCAGACCATCTCAAGTTCATTTTATCAACAGGACACCCTCATCCTAAAGCCTAAGAAATGAATATTTTGTTTGCAATAATATTCTCTAAAGGCCCAAGCACTCTTTGTGTTTTGTAAGCTTAAAGGCCCAGTGTCCGAAATTTTGAAGGCCTAAAATCCCAGAGCTGCTGTGTGGTTTGTATGCCTAAACACCAAGTCCAAAATTGTGGACATATTTTGAGTTGTTGCAATAATGCTCTCCTAGGGTGTGGTAGGATCATACTTTTGGAATAAAAAATATTTGTCTCAGTTGGTGAAACTGTTGTTTTTGAATATCAGCCGGAATAGAAGTTTTTCTCTGTCCTAATAGCCTAGTCTCTTCTATAGTAGCTGATTACAACACTTTCATGAGAGGGGTGGACAGAATGGATCAAATGCTGTCCGCATACCCGGTTGAGAGAAAGAGACAAAAGATTTGGTATAAAAAACAATTAGACACCTTATCAATATCTGTGTTTTGAATGCACTCATCATTCACTCTAAAATGGGAGGTAAAATGACTTATCTCTAATTCAGAGAAAATCTATCTGAAACAATAGCACTGAACCATCTTCAAAATACTCCCCGCTCAAGCCGAGGGAGACCATCACAGGACTAGAAAAAAGAATGCTTCAAGGAGGTGTGCGGTCTGCTCCAGCCAAAAACAGGAAGGAGTCCAGATACCATTGCCAAGAGTGTGATGTAGGTTTATTTGTTGCTCCTTGTTTCAAAATATTTCATACCCAAAGAAACTTCTAAAAATCTAATTGTAAGTTGGAGAAATAAATAACATTTATTTTCTTATATGTATAAAAAATGTATAAATAGGGTCATGTGCTGTACCACGGACCGATTGTCAATATCTCAGCAACTACTGCACTCTCGCGCAAAAATTTCAATCTACGTGTGGAGAAAAAATCAACAATCATATTTAAACTAAAAATTTGCAATTCAAATCATTTTTCACAGCGTGAGAGCCGTTCTAAGTTTTTTGTGCCGAAATTATTTTTTATTAAAAAGTTTAGTTTTTTAAATAACTTGTGCCCTAGTGAAGCCAGAGGTGTAGTTGTTGTACCAAAAGAAACGCAAAAGACTAGGTAAGTACCACTCAAAGGATTTTTAAAAGGATTAGGGCAAGAATAAGATGAAATCTGTCATTTTCCTAAAAATGAAGGTGTATGTACCACGGCCCAAAATTTGTGTACGTACCACGGACCAGTTTCTATTGAATAAAATGGAAGATGAAACAAACTTCAGAAGGAACTGAGATGTTACTTATCCTTTAATTTCGCAAGGTAGCGTGATGCTTGAATAATTGAAGTGTAGGTAATAAGCTTATTAGTATAAGAGTGTTACAGACTGATATGGCCTCCAGAGATTAGTCGGATTTTTTTGAGGTTTTTTTTATTTATTTATTATTTTACAATCGTCCCTGTGTGTCAGTCAGTATCAACCTTCCAAATAACCCAGCTACAGTGGTGAGTTTTTTTCCTACACGGCTACAGTGGTGAGACATAATGACTTGGTTCCAGGTTTGGATCGAAAGTGGAAACTCCGCTCTGGGCGAGCGCTTAGACCTGCCTCTCGTGTGCTAGGAGGGTGAGGGGCCTATAGAGTTATAGAGTGCGAAAAAAAAATTCAACTTTTCTATCGGGCTACCCTCTGGAATTGTTACCACTAGCAAAAAAATAACTTTCAGAAAGTTTCAGCTTAATTCGAGGTCGTTTACCCAACCCGCATCGCACCTGAAGTTTCAAAAAATCGCAATTTTTGCCCGAAAAGTTGACATTTTCCACTTTAGCGAACAAACGACAACAGTTACAAACTATTTTAACCACTCATTTTGTAGCTTGAAGTCTTGTCTTTAAAAAAGAATAGGACTGTCTCTTGTGTAGGACTAACCGTTTGGCAAATATTTTTGATGTTAGGGATCAAAACAGGGTCAGGTATGCCTAGGATGACACTTATGGAATTTGAACGAAAATTCCATATACCGTGATTCCTTCGTACATTAGTAGTTTATACTTGTTTTAAAATGGTAAACAAATTTTCAGAAAACATTTTAAAGGTAACTATGAACACGCCTCTGTCACCCATCCAGATTCTATCCACGCTCGATGTATCGTCACTTCGCTTATTATGTAATATTAAAGCTATAACACATTCTAAAGGGCTGAGTGTATTTCTCATGGATCAAAATAGATAATTTTTGTTATTAGAGTTCACGGAATGTTGTCCTATTGGACTTTGCAACCCCTCGTTAGTGATCTTGAAATACCTATTACCTACCCTTCACAAAAATAACAGGTTTTGTTACCTGATGTACGACCTTTTCAAAAAGGAGACACTCAGTTCTGTTTAAACTCTTAATAGAGTTGTGTGGTTGTTAAAAGAAAAAATCAAGGTGTTTTGTAATACACTCACCGGAAGAATTAACCGGACACTTCCTGTTTTCCCCTTTAACACCGTGTATTTCCATGCGGCTGCAAAAGGTTGTAACTTCTACTGTAGATAACATTTTCCGATGATTTTTGTTTTGTATAAAAGAAAACAGATTAAGGATTTAAGCTCATTATAAGAAAAAAAATCAGGAAAAATCATTGCAACTCATGGAAAGACAAATGTAAACTTGCAAAACACAGAATTTTAGAGGTGTTTTATTTAGAACACACTCAGTTCACTGTTTTATTTTTATCATTCGATTTTTCTTAAAAATACAAAAACCTAAAGATTTCAATTTCAACATGACCTACTAATACAAGGACTTAAAAAAAAAACACAATTCATTGAGGATGTTTCAAAAATCTCAAAAATACGGTAAATTGAAATTTAAAATTTTTCTTTCCATGAGTTGCAATGATTTTTCCTGAATTTTTTCTTATAATGAGTGTAAATCCTTAATCTGTTTTCTTTTATACAAAACAAAAGTCATATAAAAAAGTTATCTACAGTAGAAGTTACAACCTTTTGCAGCCGCATGGAAATACACGGTGTTAAAGGGGAAAACAGGAAGTGTCCGGTTAATTCTTCCGGTGAGTGTATATAATTTCTAATTATTAAATATTATTTTTTGTAATCTAATTTTTTTAAAAAAAAATTCAAGTTAAATTTTCTATTTTGAACTATGGCGTCTACTTCATCTACAATTAGTGTCCGCGATAATACAAAAATTTACTTAGTGGGACACATGTCCCATCAGATAACTGGAGGTAAACTTCCATCAAACGGGCAAGTTTTGAGGACTTTATTTAACAACACTCGTCAAGTTGGTTTAAGTGTAAGAGAAGCTGCTACACTGACATTGAACGAGGTCACTTTATTTTGGGAAAAAGCCAGAATACCGACCCAGTTGAAAAAAAATGCATTAGTGAAAGTAGAAAAATTGCACGGAGAGTGGCATAGTCTTCAAAAAGGTTCTCACCGAAAATCCAAGAGTCACGAGGAAAAAGAACTTGCTTTCAAATCCAAACTTGAAGATTTGTTTGATATTGCTGCAGCCGATGCGCTATCTCTATTAACTAACCCCGAGGATATCGCATTTCTGAAACTTCAACGGGAAAAAGGACGCCCTGGCTGCATGGCTGGAGTTGATCTTAAAACAGCTCGTATAGAAGAAAGAAGAAATGCCAGGATAGCTAGAGAAGAGGCCAGAAGAAGAGACCAACATACTGCTGTTACGTGTAAGTCGTTTTTATTGTTTTCCCCATACTTCAAGTTCAAAATTTGGCTAGTCTAGCTATTTCTAGACAACTATGCCTTGCGTTTTATTCCCGGCCGAAGCAAATATTTATGATAATTCCTATCATTCTTCTCTCTTCGGTTTCGGCATGAAAGACCTGTAAAAGTATTATAATTATTCCTTTCTTCAATTCTAAAAAAAAGTGTTCATCAACTAGAAGTTTTCTATATATTTCTTTCGCTTCTTAATTTCCACTTTTTTCTGATTCACAGGCGAAGATAAAATGAGTTTACCATCAGATTCTGAAACAGAAGAGGACTTTATGGATTTGGATACATCGGATACGTATGGAGAGACAGACAATCAACCTGAATACGGTAGAGATGGTTCTCCTATCCCAAAGAAAAGAAGACCCAGCCAACACGTTCTAACGGAAAAACTCGTCATGCTCTTAGACAGATGCAATATTTCCGACAGAAACGCAATGCGGGTAATTTATGCAGTAGCTGAGGCTTTTAGTGTTAATACTTCAAACATATTTTTGAGTAGAAGCACTATTAGAAATCAAAGGCAATTTCTTAGGCAACAAAGAGCCGAAAAAATCAAAAATAGATTTAAAAACAAAGAGTTGGAAGGAACTGTTGTTCATTGGGATGGGAAATTATTACCCAGCCTAACAAAAAAAGAAAATGTTGATAGGTTGGCCATTTTAGTCAGCAACGGAGGTGAGGAGCAATTATTAGGGGTGCCTCCACTAGAAAGTGGCACAGGCTCTCTACAAGCGGAAGCAGTCGCAGAAGCTCTCAACGAATGGGGCCTCAAAGAAAAAGTAGTAGGAATGTGTTTTGACACCACCGCCTCAAACACAGGTCGTATAAAAGGAGCCTGTGCTTTGCTTGAAAAAGCATTAGATAAAGATCTGCTCTACTTGGCTTGTCGTCACCACATGCTGGAGGTTGTATTGAGAGCGGTTTTTGACGTCAAAATGGGATCAACAACTGGTCCTCAACCAGAAATTTTTAAAAGATTTCAGACATTTTGGTCTAAAATTGATCAAAATAAGTACCAGGTAGGAATTGAGGATCAGATCGTTCAAAATGTACTCAACCAGTATGAATCCGAAGTTAGTGAAATTAGCTTACTCCTGTGGCGGGAACAAAAAAGTCAACCACGAGATGACTATTGTGAACTATTAGAGTTATGTTTAATATTTATGGGCAAAATGTCTCCAGAAAAAATAAAATTTAAAGCACCTGGTGCTTACAGTCACGCTCGATGGATGGCAAAAGCAATTTATGCTCTTAAAATGTTCATTTTTAGAGGGCAATTCCCGTTGACGGAGGACGAAAAGAAATCTTTGAGAGACATTAATTTATTTATAGTGTTGCTTTATGCAAAAATGTGGTTCTCCGCTCCTGATGCAATCACTGCCCCAAACAATGATTTTCAGTTTTTAAAAAATGCCCTAAATTACAAGCAGACAGACAATCTTGTATCAGAAAAAGTTTTAGGAAAATATATTAATCATTTGTGGTATCTAAACCCGGAGCAAGTATGTTTTGCCTTATTTGATGAAAATGTTGGCCAAAATGTGAAACGTCAAATGGCTCAGAAATTAACTTCTTACGGCAGAGACGATGAAAATGAAGAATGCGACAATTTCCAAAGAGTTGTGAGAGCTCAAATAAAAAAAGAAAAAGTGGATAAAATATTTAAACAAGTAGAGCTCGATTATTTTATCACAAGACAGAGCTTATCCCTGTTTGAGAAGTTCAATATATCAACAGATTTCTTGAAGCAAGATCCCGAAACCTGGGTGGAAAACGAGGAGTACTTGAAGATGTTTGGTTTTATTTCACATTTGAAAGTTGTGAACGACACTGCTGAGAGGGGTGTGAAACTCATAGAAGATTTCAACCAAAGTATAACTCATGACGAAAAACAAAAGCAATATCTTCTTCAAGTAGTGTCAGAGTGCCGGCAATTATATCCTGACACATCAAAAGCAACTCTTTCCAAATAAATTCAAAATGTATTGTAGGTACAAAATATGTTTCATGTTGTACTTATTACTATTATGATCCATCTGTATTTGTCATTCACATATTTTATTTTATTTTCTTTTAATATTTTGTTCTTTAATACATATTACTTCCTTTTACAAACGATATATATTTCCTTTTTCATTATTACTTTAGGTTATATTCTCATAGCAATAGGATAGGATTATAATCCTCATGCTAAGCCATGTCGAGCGAGGATAGAATCTAGATGGGTGACAGGGGATGTTCATAGTTACCTCCAAAATGTTCTCTGAACATTTGTTTACCATTTTAAAACAAGTATAAACTACTAATGTACGAAGGAATCACGGTATATGCGATTTTTGTTCAAATTCCATAAGTGTCATCCTAGGCATACCTGACCCTGTTTTGATCCCTAACATCAAAAATATTTGCCAAACGGTTAGTCCTACACAAGAGACAGTCCTATTCTTTTTTAAAGACAAGACTTCAAGCTACAAAATGAGTGGTTAAAATAGTTTGTAACTGTTGTCGTTTGTTCGCTAAAGTGGAAAATGTCAACTTTTCGGCCAAAAATCGCGATTTTTTTTGAAACTTCAGGTGCGATGCGGGTTGGGTAAACGACCTCGAATTAAGCTGAAACTTTCTGAAAGTCATTTTTTTGCTAGTGGTAACAATTCCAGAGGGTAGCCCGATAGAAAATCCAAAATTGATTTTTTGTAACCACCCTAGTGAGGGCCTAGCACATGGACCATTGGCGTGGCTGTGCTTTTTTTAACCAAGCATGTGCTCTGAGTCAACCATTCCCTCCTGTTCTATTAATTTAAGTTCTGAAAGCTCTTATGTCTTGTTTGATTAGTTGCAGAAAATGCCACGGAGTAAATCAGGCCGAAAACGACCGCCAATCAACAGTGGAAACATTAAAAAAGCTGTGCAGGCTGTGATGAACACTGATGAACCAATGACTTTTGGTGAGGCAGCTAATACGTTTAACGTCAAGAAAAAATCTTTGCAGCATCAGGTAAAAAACTTTAGAGACGATGTGCAAGTGAGAGGTGAAGATCATGAATTTGTCTACAAACCCAACTATTCTGTGAAACGAGTTTTCACTGATGAGGAAGAGACTATGTTGGTTCACTACATCAAATTGATTTCAAGAATGAAATATGGTCTTTCAAAGAGAGGCGTGAGAGAACTTGCGTATAAATACGCGCAAGCAAAGGGCAAAACATATCCAGAAATATGGAACGAGAATAAAGTGGCCGGAATTTCCTGGATGAGGTGTTTCATGGAGAGAAACAAAATATCATTGACATTACGTAAACCAGAAGGTATCAGCAAGGCTAGACTGTGCTGCTTCAATAAGTCCAATGTTACTGCTTTCTTTGAAAACATTTTAAATGCATACAAGAAATATGGACCCTTTGAACCATCACAGATATGGAACTTGGATGAAACAGGACTGACAACTGTTCAGGACCCTCAAAAATTTGTCACTACCAAAGAGGACAGAAATCCCGGAAAAATAACAGCTGGGGAAAGGGGTTTACTTGTTACTTTGATATGTTCTATCAGTCCCACCGGAAATCAAGTCCCACCATTCTTTGTCTTTCCACGTAAGAAGTTCCACTCTTGGATGGTGAGCGACGGACCCACTGGGTCTGACGGTGCGTGCAATCAATCTGGTTGGTCAACCGAAGAAATATTCGTCCAGTATTTGAAACACTTTGTGAAGTTTGTCAAGCCATCTAAAGAAAACAAATGCTTACTATTCCTTGACAATATCGAAACTCATTTAAGTCCGGAAGCACTGGAATTTGCTGTTTCAAATGGTATTGTGATGTTATCATTCCCTCCCCATTGTTCTCACAAGCTCCATCCCTTGGATCTGGCGGTCTTTAACCCTTATCTTGGCGTGGTGTACTTTTGAACACTTTCAGGATATACCTACATAGATGGAGTACCGTAAAGAAATGAAATTTGAAATATGTGCTGCCCTCTAGTGGATTCTCTTTGAATCACTCTTGCTTCCATGATTTTTTTTGTAGTGTAAACAAATAATCGTTTATCAGTTGTGAGAAGTCAACTTGTTGGAAGATCTTGGGAAGATTTGCGTGCTTGGCAGAGGTAAGTGTTTTTAGCCTTTAAAATCACTTTTTTCAATCTGAAACTTATATTTTCTGAAAGCTCGTGTTTTTTCTACGATAATATACATATTTTTCTTTTGAATTTTACTAGTAGACCTCAGGAGAGCCCAAAATATGAGTGTGTTCAAAAGTACACGCCACCAAGTAGTCTACCAATTACCAATAAATGTGTATGTGTCCAAAAATACACATTGCCAAGTTGTCTAAGAATAACCATTTAAACTGATGGTGTTCAAAAATACACATTGCCAAATGGTGAAAGAATAACTATTTCAACTGATGGTGTTCAAAAATACACATTGCATGTTTTGGCACATTGAATATTTGACTGACTTTGCATGCTGAAGAGATCATAATATGAGTTGCGGTTGGTATTTTTTTGTACTTTTATGGTACGAAGTTTATAAATTTATGTTCTAATTAATTTTGGTACCTTTTATTTTTGTTTCAGCCATGTCTGATAGACGAGATAAGATTTTGGCGTTAGCCAATGTCAAGCGCAAAGTCCGAAACAAGAGACTTCAAAATGTTAACAGTTGTACCAAGCAGATGAAACCTGTGAAACAACTTAGTAGAAAAGATATTATCATTGGACTTGTGGCACCATTGGGAAGTTCCGGATCGGATGTTTCATCTGACGAATCAAATGTTGATCCTGAACCTAAGAAAATGTCCACAAGAAAGAGTCAACTTCTTAAAGTGGAAGATTGTGACTGTTCCCTGACTTTTGAATGAAAATGTTCTTATAGGAAACAGCTCTTCAAGCGATCCTGGTTTGGTGGAACCTACTATAGATGAAGAACCTCTAGCTGTCACTGTTGGCTTTTCGAGTCGTAACACTGTATTTGAGGATGTTTTTGACGTAGCATCTACCTCCTTGGAACTAGCTTGCCAGAATGTTATGGATATTGATAATATCCTAGACCCGTCAGATGACTTCATGTTGTACTCTCAGCTACAGCAAAGTTCTGATGTAGGTAATTTGTCCAATCCGATCTCTCCACAGCCGATTTCTCCACAGCACGTCTCTCCACGACAGCACGTCTCTCCACGACCGATTTCTTCTCATAGACCGTCAGATTCAAAACAAAGGTCACGAAAAAAATCGTCCTAAGAAAGTCACAAGTAAGAAAAAGAGCAAGAAAACACCAAGAAAGTCGTTCAATTGGAAGAAGGAGGCATTCAAATTTGTAGTCAATCAGACTAGTAAGGATATCCAAACTGATGAGGATTACACATCTGCTACTGCAACTACACCAACTCCTGTAAATTACTTTTTACAATTCGCACCCTTAGAACTATATGGTATTATCGCAAAATTGTCCATTTTTTTTTTATTGCTTAACTTTACAGAGTACATTGAGCTCTTTCGATAGGTAGGGGAATCATGCTTCTACCTCTTCCCGTTGCCGAGAAACAGCGCTGCATTAGTTCCGATGATTTTGGAAAGTGGAGGGGAAATTAGATCAAGAAGGTATTAAGGTTAGTAATTACCAAGACGTCATGGTGAGAGGTCCGTTCAGTTTACCAAGATAGTATCAACTACGTAAGTTTTGATAAAATACCTTATTTTCCTAATGTTTTTGTACATTCTCAAAATGACGTTTTCATATTATTTGCATGCAATTTCGATTTGTCACTTTATTGAAATATGATTTAGTGAAATTGGCCAATTTACCATGGTAAAAATATATCAGGGTTGTACTTAATTCTACATAGCCCAGAGAAATGTTCACAATATTAATTTCCAAAAATGTAAATTAGGCATAACTTGTAGATAATACCTTCTTTGACGATGATAATATTCTAAATTATTTATCCCTCACTATTTTTTGCCAAACATTATTTAAAACACTATGTACTTAATACTTTATTTTCCGACGAAATATTCATTAATTAATTTCCTAATATTTAAATTAGTTAGAATTTGTAGATAATACCTTCATTGACAACGTTGGAATTCAAAGTTCTGTTTTTGCTACTGTTTTCGCCAAATATCATTGGAAACACTATGTACTTAATACTTTATTGTTCAACGAAATATTCATAATTTTATTTCAAAATGTTTAAATTGGGTATAATTTGTAGATAATACTTTCTTTGACAATGATGAAAATCAAAATTCTGTATTTGCTACTATTTTTGCAAGACACAATGTTATACACCATGTAGTTAATAAAATATACTATACCTACCGTGCAACGAAATATTTTTTTGGGTGAATCCAATACTTTCCTTTTTATAGGATAAGGAAAGTAAAAATGCAGAGCTAGTTTGACTCTCTTTCATTAAAAAAAAAAAAACAAATTTATTATTTAAAAAAAAACAAGAGTAAATTTGGTGACAAAAAAAAATCCAAATGCTTACTAAGTTTGAATTTTTCGCATGATCAACCGGTGTAATAAATCTTTTCCCCCCTGGCTTCAACATAGGGGCCATCTGCAAACTCTGGTTTACTGTGCTAAGATACTGAGGGGTTCAAGCCTTTTGATCCAACTCTTCTGCTTCTTCTTTCACTTTGCCTTGTCCTAAACTTACTTGGGATCGGTATTGTTAAACCTCATGTTTCAGGTTTTACGGCTGGATGTTTTTCCTAACGCTATCTATTTTTTCCTAACGTCTTAATCAATACGGGGGTTTTATCCTCCGTTCGATGGAAATCGTACCTGCTACCATCATTAACCTTACCTAGCGTACGTACGGCAGGAAATAACAGCCTCACATTAGGACTGAACAGGATTTTCTATTAGAAAATTCTGCTCCGACGGGAATCGAACTTGGGATTCCTGAATTACAAGCAAAGGTCACAACCGTTACAACACGGAGGCTAGTATTTTGCTCCACCTAGTAAATCAATGTTAGAAAGTCGTGTATTGTAACACCGTTCTTTTGTTTGTCGATATCTTGTTTCAGGAAAGTAATCATGTCCTCTCGTAGAAAATTTCGCGCGCTCTTGAAAGAAAATTTGAAAAGAAAACAAGATACAGTCCCTACACTGAAAAGACATTGCGGAAAAGAAGTTCCAAAAATTAGTAAAAAACTGAGCACAATTTTGGAACTTTCGAATTCTGACCAAATTTGGGAAAAAAGGCAAGATGAAACTAAAGTTTTTGACCCAAAGCAATCAGCACAAGGTATTCAAAAGATGTCTATTCAAACCCATACAAAAGCCGCAACAGAGATGATACAAATCAAAAGAAAAAATGAAGAAGACCCACACTCAAAACATGGTATTCATAAGATGATGACAATTCAAACCATTGCAAGACCATCAACAGAGATGAACCAAATCAAAGAAATAATTGAAGAAGACCCACACTCAAAACACGTTATTCAAAAGATGATGACCATTCAAACCAATGCAAGACCATCAACAGAGATGAACCAAATCAAAGTAATAAATGAAGAAGACCTACACTTAACACATGCTGTGCAACAGATCATGAAAATCCAAACCAATGCAAGACCATCAACAGAGATGAACCAAATCAAAGAAATAAATGAAGAAGACCCACACTCAAAATATGCTATGCAACAGATCATGACAGTTCAAACCAATGCAAGACCATCAACAGAGATGAATCAAATCAAAGAAATAGAAGAAGATACACACTCAACACATGCTATCCAACAGATGCTGACAGTTCAAACCAATGCAAGAGCAACAACAGAGATGAACGAAATCGAAGAAATAAATGAAGAAGACCCACACTCAACACATGCTATGCAACAGATCATGACAATTCAAACCAATGCAAGACCATCAATAGAGATGAATCAAATCAAAGAAACATTAGAAGAAGATACACACTCAACACATGCTATCCAACAGATGCTGACAACTCAAACCAATGCAAGAACAACAACAGAGATGAACGAAATCGAAGAAATAATTGAAGAAGACCCACACTCAACACATGCTATCCAACAGATGTTGACAGTTCAAACCAACGAAAGAGAAACAACAGAGATGGACCAAATAAAAGAAATAAATGAAGAAACCACACATGCAATACATTCTATTCAACAGATAACTATTCAAACTCATATAAGAGGAACAACAGATAATAATATTATGAACAAAATGACAGAAAATCTGAATGAATCCCTTTCGTCAGATTTTGACATAGATGATGTTGATAAGGATCCAGATTTTTGTATTGAAGGAGAAAACAAAAGGATTTTTCCTATTCAAAGTCAGCCGTTCAAAGAAATAAGGAATGAAAATAACGCACATTGTGAATATAAGGACTGTACAAATGAAGTTTTCGCTGCTTGTGTAATAGGGAAATGTTCATGTTTCTTGTGCCACTCTCACTTTATGGAAGACATCGATGAAGAAAGTTGTAAAATAAATCATCGAATCCTTAAAAATCAAAATACTACTAATGTAAAAAAATGTACGAAGAAGTCAGTTGTAAAAAAATCAACCAAGATAATTAAATGTAAGGAAGTAAACATAAAGAAAATAACCAAACAGGTGAAAGGAATAGAACAAAATCAGCACTGTGATCATACGAGTTGTGAAAACGCTGTCGTCTCCACTTGTTTCAAATGCGGTTCTTTTGTATGCACAGACCATCTGGATTCAAATACTTGTGCTGATCATTTCAAGTCTCCTAGAAGTGCTGATGAAAACCAACCAAAAAAGAAAAAACATAAATTCAAGAAAAATAAATACGTAGAACAGGATTCAAAAGTCACATATGAACAACATTGCGAATATAAAGACTGTAAAAATGGCGTTGTGTCCAGTTGTTTTCAATGCACTGCTCTGTTGTGCATAAACCACCTTGACTCAAACACCTGCGATGACCATTCTAAGAAACATATTGATTCAAGTGAAGACGAAGATGGTTCTACTCCGAAAAGAAGGCGAATGAAAAAAGAAACATGGATTTCATCAAAAAGGAAGCACAACAGAAATTTGGGTAAGTCGTACGTGAGTGTTACTAAGAAAATACGCATTGAGAGAGAGATGGGTGAGCCCTGCGATATTTGTAAGTTTAACTGCTCCAATATGATATCTCATACTCAAAGATTGGCCATTTTTGATGAGTTCTGGCAATTGGGGAATTTGAATAAACAAAGAGTATACATTTCCTCCCACGTAGAAAAAGTTTTACCCCTGTACAGATATTCCAGGTCCAAAATTCAAAAAGAAACTATAAGGACAATGAATAATGCATACTACTTCAATGTAAACCAAGAAAAAGTTCGAGTTTGCAAGTTCTTTTTTGAGAGTACCTTGGGAATAAACTGTAAAGTAATTTCTACTGCGTTAAAAAAATGTAAAAATGGAATACTTATAGATGATCAACGAGGAAAACATACCAAACACTTCTCTGTGGCTGAAAACTTAAAGCAATCTGTTAGAAACCATATTGACAGTATCCCTCGCATTGATTCACATTACTTGCGAGCGCAAACCACCAGACAGTACATTGACGGAGGACTAAGTGTAATTCAGCTCTACAGACTATATGTTGAAAAGCAGAAAGAACTAGGAGAGGACTTTGTAAAATACAATATCTACTATGACATATTCAGAGAGTACAACATATCGTTTTTTGTCCCCAAGAAAGACCAATGTGATTTGTGTGTAAGCTATGATAATGCAGAAACTGAGGATTTATTATTATAAAACCTGGTTGCAGGGTTTCGTCTGAAACACCATACAATTAACACTGCGACCTAGTAAGATCTATTGTGACCAGGGAGAAAATCTCTCATCCTATTTCCCAGTTCTGTGCCTATGGCGGCCCAACTGGGCTTAGTTGAGAGTGGTTGTCCATTGCTTAACGCCCTAAGTCCAGAAACCTGTTCCCTTCATGAGAAGTGTCAGTCTCTGGACGAGGTGTTCTTGGTTATGGAGATCTTCGAGATTATTGGATTCGAAAATCCTAAATCTCCTGTTATCCAGCGCCTCACATTCGAAGAGAATGTGTGTTGCTGTTTCTTCTTCCAGACCACATAGCCTACAATCGATTGGTTCTCCTCTAGAGAGTCCTAATCTGTGTAAGTGTTTCCTAAGTGGTCCGTGGCCAGTGAGTAGGCTCACTATTAATCTTAGTTTATTTCTGTTGAGTGACAGAGATTCCTGAGTGAGTTTCTTGGAGTATCCTGTTAGCGTCAGCTTAGAGTGTCGCATGCCACTGGAGTTTCTCCAAGCTTTATTTGCTTCCTCCATGACCCATTTCCTGGCACTAAAACGGACCAGGCATTTGGGTATGGCCAGCACCGGTTCAGGGCCAGTGAAGCTTTTTTCTGCAGCCTCTCTTGCTAGGAGATCTGCAGCCTCGTTGCCTTGGAGACCACTATGCCCTGGAATCCATTCCAAGTTTACCTTGTTATGGGTGGCTAGTTCATTAAGTGTTCCAACACACTCCCATACCAATTTTGACTTCACTTGGTATGTTTCTAAAGCTTTGAGGGCGGCTTGGCTATCGGAGAAAAAAGTAATATTCTTCCCTTTCCAGCCTATTTCCAGTGCGTGCCTGGCTCCCATTATAATGGCGAAAATCTCGGCCTGGTACACTGTTGCCAGTGTACCTAAGCTTTCAGATTTTCTACAGAAGCCTGGCCCGCAAAGGCCCGCCCCACTGCTTCCACTCATGCGAGATCCATCTGTATAGTATTTGATACCCGCATGAGATAATATTTCTTGGCTTGATTCCTTTTCCCAGTCTGACCTAGGTCTGACTAGTACTTCGTAGGAAAGGTCAAGGTTGTTTTTGGGAATCATGTAGTCAACCGGCATATTCTGCTTGTATGTCACATGAGATTTCTCAATCAGTTCCCTGTATCGGGCGGGTAGCCTGCCAGAGCGACTGATTGATTGCCTGAAAGCACCCATGATGGCCTCCCCCTTGATAAATAAATATAAGGGTGGAAGCCCTAGAATGACTTCCAAAGCTAATGTGGGTGCTGTTCTGAAGCAACCAGAGATCATCAATAAAGCTGACCTCTGTGTTGATTCCAGCTCCCTCTGAGCAGTTAGCTGCTCAGCTTTCTTCCACCATATGCAGGATGCATATGTGATTCGAGGTCTGACTATAGCAGTGTATATCCAGCGAGTTACTGCTGGTGTCAGACCCCAAGTTTTGCCAACAGACCTTCGTGCAATATGAAGTGTGGCCTTAGCCTTGTCTGTGGTTTTCTTAATGTGCTGATTCCAGGTCAATTTCTTGTCGAGATAAACTCCGAGAAACTTGACTTCTTCAGCAATTTCAATTCTTTCACCAAAAATTTTGGGTGCCTGGACGGCGCCTAGCTTATGTTTTCTAGTGAAAGGTACTAAAGTGGTTTTCAGAGGGTTGACTTTAACCCCCCTACTCAAGCACCACTTTTCAACTATTGAGAGAGCATACTGAAGTAGTTCTGACAAAGTTGTTTTGTATTTTCCTCGGACTAGGATGACAAAGTCGTCCGCATACCCGAGGGCAAAGAAACCAGCCTTATCTAGTTCGTTAAGAAGCTCATCCGCAACAAGATTCCATAACCTTGGAGAGATGACTCCCCCCTGAGGACAGCCCCTGGTTGCATTGATTTCTTTTTTCGACTCTAAGAGTTCGGCGATAATTGTCCTCGATTTGAGGAGCTGTGTAACCCATTCGGAAATAGTTTTACCTGCTCCCGAGATGGATTTAATTATGGAGTCCAAAGAGGTGTTATCAAAGGCACCCTCTATGTCTAGAAAGACAGCCATGGCAATCTCTTGATTATTCAGCGCTAATTCAATCTTGCTAACAAGTTCGTTCAGCGCTGTTTCAGTAGATTTGCCTCGCTGATAAGCATGCTGATTGGGGTTGTGAGGAATCCTATATATGAAGTCCTCTTCCAGACGCCAATCGACTAATCTTTCAAGTGTTTTCAAAAGAAAGGATGAGAGGCTAATTGGTCGAAAAGACTTAGCCTGGCTCAGATTTCTCCGGCCTGGCTTAGCCAAAAAGACGACTTTTGCTCTTCTCCAACACTTGGGAATGTAACCCAGGGCCAGACTAGACCTGAACAGCTTGCACAGTACTGGACCTATGAGGTCCAATCCTTCTTGCAATAGAACTGGATAGATTCCGTCTGGTCCTGGGGATTTAAAAGGTTTGAATGTGGATACTGCCGCTTTTACCCTTCGATTAGTGACCGCAGCCTTAGCCTCCTCCCAATCCTGTTGAGTTGGCACCTGGTGGGAGCCTTCTTCAGGATGTGAGGGATTCAGCCCAGTTGTGGCACAGATATGTCCGGGAAAATGTGCGTCAAGTAGCACTTCAAGGGTTTCTTTACTATCGCTAGTGTGTGAGCCATCAGGTTTGACTAGTGTACCTATTCCAAAGAAAGGGTCCCTTGCCATTAGCTTTTGGAGACGCGCGGCTGAGTCGAAATTTTCGATACTACCACAGAACGTCCTCCATGAGCTCCTTTTGGCCTTTCTTATTTCTGTGTTATAAACTGTGAGTGACCTGTGATAGGCTTCCCTATTACCATCCCTCTTAGCTTTATTCCACAGTTTCCTAGTTTTCTTTCGAAGGTTTTCTAGGTTTTTACTCCACCAGACTGGTTGTTTGGTGTGATTTTTATGTGTAATCGGACAGCAATTGTCAAAAGATTTCAGAAGTGCATCCTCCAAAGAGAGAGCAGCTTCATCTAGAGTCCTGCTGTCCTTTACATCCACTTCTACCAGTTCTCTTCCAAGAGATGTTCGGAAGAGTTGCCAGTTGGCTTTCCTGGGATTACGATATGTAGCGGATGGACCTTTATCGGTTGATAACCTGAAGAAAATGTATTGGTGATCAGATAATGAAATTATCTCATCTAATACCCTCCAGTTGTCTATGACTCTCGCCATTCTCTGAGTTCCTATAGTGATATCTATTACCTCAGTTCTAGCTCTAGTGACAAACGTTGGTTCATTACCAACATTAAAAAATCAATAGGTTATAATTATTTATAAAGTTAAGTAGTAACTCACCTCTATCGTTGACATCTGATGATCCCCAAGTGGAATGATGTGAATTAGCATCCGTGCCAATCAGGTAGTCCTGGTCTTCCTCCCTCATGTGATTGACGAAGTCCTGGAGCTCCGGGCTTATGGGGTCAGCATTTTCAAAAGGTAGGTAGCAAGAAGCAAATATGTAGCTTTTGCTTTCCCTTCCCTCTTGAACGTTGATTTTGACTGCGGTCATGTCTCTAGTAATGTAGGTCCACATGGGTAAGCATATAATCCCTTCCTTTACAAAGATACAAGACCGAGGATTTGCCGAGGTATGGTCATAAATGACAGTACCTCTACTTTCTCCAAGCCCTGCTACTCTACCATTAACCAGATATGGTTCTTGGATGAGTGCGAGCTGTATGTTTTTTTCCAAAATGATTTTGTTGAAATGAGCACTGGGTGCTTTAGCGTGGTGAAGGTTTATTTGAACCACGTCTATCATTTTGGAGTTATTATGTCCTTGTTTCGGACTTCTTTTCGAGACTCGTCACAGTCACCCTACCAAAGCCCAGGTTTATAAAACCTTTAGCTTGGATAGTTGACCACGAGTCTTGATCCATCCGAACAACAACCCTCTTGCCTTGAGGAGTTTTTTCTGTGTGAAGCACCCTCCATTTTGAAGTGCTGAAACCACCATTTTGACCGTCCACCTTTTGGAGGATGGTCTCAGGGGTTTTGTCCCTCAAAATTTCCGGTGCCACAAACATGGCTCGAACGCCTTTAGCGAGTTCACTTGCTGGAACTGATTTCAGCAAGGCTCCCTGCCAAGGCACCATGTCAGCACAGACACTGTTGACCCAGCCTGCTGTAGCATCGTCACAGCAGTACAGCATGACTGCACCACCATTTAAACGAATACCGTTGAAGCTGGGATTGATGGTATTTTGTCCATCTATCTTATCCATAATGGAAGCTTGGATTAGCCTGAACTGCTCATCCGTTACCTCCACTTCTGGATAGTCCTGATGGACAATGGCCATCTTTACTGAGGTTGAAGAACCACTGTAAGACGGCTTTACCTCATTTAAGCGATGTCGCTTCTTTTGAGGGTTTTCTTCTAATTCTTCCGAGTTGGGAGTCAGCTCATTTCTACTCCTTTTAACGGGTGTAGATTTGGGCGTCCCAGCCTCGGCGTTCTGAAGGGCGGCAAGCTTGAGCTTTTGGCGCTTTTTCAGCTGTGCCCCAGTAACCCTTTTAACGAGAGGTGGTCTCTTGGGAGTCAGTCCACCGACCGCAGTGGCCAATGTACTAGCAAGGTCTAGAGGACCCGCCTGTACATTTCCCCCTACACTCGATGGTCCTCCTGTGTTGAGAGCCTCCGTTAGGGCCAGGGCACTCTGACGTCTCTTTTTGAGACGTTGCGCTCCCGACATCTTCTTTTTCTTCTTCTTGGCGCCAATCTTCAGCTTTGACAGAGGGTCAGAGATGGACTCCGTGTGTGAGGCCCCCGATTCACTCAGTAGCCTCTCCTCACGCGCCTTCTCGTCTCCATCTGTGTCCACCGAAGGTTTGCCAGAAGGTACAAGAATGACAGATGACTCTTCTGTACTGGCCAGAACTGAGTCAATCTGCATATCTAGATCTTGATCCAGTGGTGAGTTTCCCACTAGTGTGGGTGCCTCTCCCTCTGGATCTGCAGTTTTAAGAACTGCCTGAGAAACACTGATTTTGTCCCCCCCAGAATCCAGGGACAAGGACGCGGAAACTCCAACCTCCACCTGTTCCGCGCCACGGGATTCAAGGACTTCCTTGCTACCCGTCTGGGGTACTATGTTTTTAATAGTGTCCATTTCTCACAAGTGATTTATTGTTCGGGGTTTTCATCCCCTAGCCTTTTTAACCTACGGCCAGGCCGCAACTGATGCTTCATGTACTTCTCGACATGTACACTACTTGCTGGGACGTCTTAAAATAAGACCAGCCAGTTGCATCAGTTGCTTGCTCTAAGGACCCCGGGATCGCCAATTCCCGTATATCTGTTGCCAGATATTTGTGAGGCATTAGAAATGGTTGGAAAGTAGAAGTGTTTGACCAGAGGGTCTAGAAAGAAGTAGAAAAAATGGCACGGAAAGGAAATAGTGTCATCTAGTTTAAAAGAACCAGAGCAGAGTGAAGAGGAAGGGCTCTGGCGTCCTCCGTGCGACGTTAGCCTGTGCCACAGTTCATGCATGTCCGTGACACAGTGTCCACCCCTACCCCATCTTTGAGGTAGTATTTAAGCAAGGTTTGACTCACCTGCTCTGTATTCCGGGAAGGTCCAACAAAGACAATTGATGTACCTGACCATCATACACAGCAATAGTAAGACCCACCTCACATAAAGGTCGCTCCGGAGTGCTCCTGGCCCTGGTAAAAGACATACGATGACCCATCATGAACAAGTAAGCATGCATATTACTTTGGTATGATGTGTCATCTCATCGGATACCAGAGCCACTTGCTAGGCATTCCATATTGGTCCTTTGAGAGCTCAACTAGCGAAGAGACTCAACAACTGGTCCTCAATGGAATACCCTTCGTAGGGGAGAAACTGAGGAAGAAAAAGCCGTTTTGGTTGAAAAATACAATAAACATCAAGAGGAAAAGAAAATGAGCCGAGAGGAAAAACAAAGAGACAAAGATAGTTCAAACCCTAACCATGTGGTTGCTTGTTTTGATTTACAAGCCGTCCTGACTGTACCAAGAGGGGATTGTTCCGCTTTTTTTTACAAATCGCGATTAAATTCCTTTAATTTAACAATATGTGAAATAGGACAAGGAAAAAACGATGTCTTCTGTTATCTGTGGGATAAAACTCAAGGGTGTAGAGGAGCAAATGAAATAGGCAGCTGTCTGTTTAAGTTTTTAGAAAAGAAACAAAGATCTTGCGAGAAAGAGATTGATGTGGTCTTCTACTCTGATAATTGCTCGGGGCAGCAAAAAAACAAATACATTATGGCTCTGTATCTTTTTGTTGTTAATAAATTCACAAACATAAATAGCATCACCCACAAATTTCTAATCAAAGGACATACACAAAACGAGGGGGACAGCGCTCATTCAACTATAGAGAAATGTGTAAAAAAAGCGTTGAAATCTGGACCTATTTATGTACCTTCCCAATATTCATCAATCATCAAAGTGGCCAAAAAGACGGGTACACCTTATAAGGTTAATGAGTTGGGACATGAAGACTTCCTAGACCTCAAAAAGTTAACCAACGAGATGATCCAAAAATTGACTTTTGGAGGTGATAGCAAATTTGCGAATATTAAAATTCTCAAAGTTGAAAAAGCAATGCCAAACTCAATTCAAATTAAATCATCCTACGACCCAAAAGAAAAATATGAAATTATTGATATCAATTCAGGAGTTAAGACAAGGAAAAAGGAGAAGGGATCAAATGTAGACTTTGCTAAACTAGAGCTGAAACAACTTTACACTTCAAGATTAGAGCTGTCTGACAGAAAGAAAAAAGATCTACTTAGTCTGATTGAAGGTGGTCAAATTCCCACTATTCATAAAGAATTTTACAGCTCAATTTGCAAATAAGTTAGTTAGTAAGAGTCATTATTATGAGAGCTTATACCTACCTTTAGGAGAAAGAATTAACGATCATAATTTTATTATGATAGGTAGGTACATAGGTACCAACTACCAACATAGCAAACAACTAAGGGCCATACCATAAAACAAGATTACATCTAGGATAAGCCTGACTGTGCCTTAAGTCTGGAAATTGAGTGCTGTGACTGGCCAAAACTACAAATTGTGGGAGGGTCAGGCTCATCTCAACATTAATCCTGTTTTATGGTTTGACCCTAAGGGCCAAACCATAAAACAGGATTACATCTAGGATAAGCCAACTGTGCCTTGAGTTTGGAAATTGAGTGCTGTTTGGCCAAAATTGCAAATTGTGGGAGGGTCAGGCTTATCTTAACATTAACCCTGTTTTATGGTTTGACCCTAACTGTATAAGTGATAATAATATTATGTATCTTATACCTGCCTACCTACCTACATATCAAAGTATGTAGGTGTTGTGATATTTTATTTTACTTGTAAGATTTTAAATTTCAACCTTTTATTTTATTTTATTGCTGAAAATTTAATTAAGATGACCTCCTTCAAGGGTTATTCAAAATGATTCTTAATTAATTTTTACTTTCCTTATCCTATAATAAGGAAAGTATTGTGTTCCTCGAAATTTTGACCTACCCAGTTTTTTACATTTCTGGACGAATTATATCTTTAGGACACCAAAAAAGTTAGTTTCAGCCATTGGTTCGTGCGTGTGTGTGTGTGTGTGTGTGTGTGTGTGTGTGTGTGTGTGTGTGTGTGTGTGTGTGGGTGTGTGTGTGTGGGTGTGTGTGGGTGTGTGTGTGTGTGTGTGTGTGTGTGTGTGTGTGTGTGTGTGTGTGTGTGTGTGTGTGTAAACAGCATATCTCAAGAACGGTAAGAGCTAGAGACTTGAAATTTGGTATGTAAGTTGGTTTTATATACCACACGAACCACGAAATTTTGGTTAACATCGGCCGCATGGCCGCATCTTTGGATTGGTTAAAGATACAAAAAAATTATAGACCATGTTTTTCTTAGAATGAAAAAATAATAATGGTCTTTCTTGAGCACTTTTTTGATATCTTGAACTTTTTGGTACCGGTCCCCAATTTACCGGATTTTGAATGTTAGGTCCCGCTTCTAATAGGTTAAGGAAAGTCGTGTGATGTTTACACCAGATTTTTTATCTTGTGATTGTTATGTTACTTATGTGGGAAACTGCTACCATAGTTAACTCAATAAGTGCAAGACTGAGAAGTGTTCATTTATTTAATTTTACATAGATTTATAATTATTGTTATCTAAGTCAAGGGTTAGTCATTATTTTTAAATCATCTTTTTTGTTTTGATTTTTATGTTACAAAATAAGTAGGTACAACCTGAAGTTTTTTTCTTCTTCGTAGACTAGGCCATGTTGGAACCAACCATTTGTCCTCGCTCTCCTACTAAAAATGATATTTAACTGGTTGTTATGTTACTAATGTGTTTTTAACTCAATAAGTGCAAGACTGAGAAGTGTTCATTTATTTATTTATTTAATTTTACATACATTGCCAATACAATTACTATGCAAAAACTCTTATAATTACGTACTTAATCATTTTTTGATTATTATTTTTTGTTTGATTCTCATTATTTTAATTCTTAGTTATTTCGTCTGAAATTGAAAAAGACTTGATTATTATTCTGTGACCTATACCTAGGCAGTTTAAAAATAAGTTTAGTGTAGGTCCTTTTGCTTACTATTCCTATGCAAAGCTCAAAATGTTATCTATTTTTCTTTATTGTAACAAAATTCATTTGATAACATTACTATGATAATCTATTGGATTTTAAGTATAATAATTAGATCATTTCAGATTGTACCTTTTTTTTAAAAAAAAAAAAAACAAAAGCTGGTTGGGCTAGGTACGTTATTGTTTATTAAGAAAATTATACAAACTTAACTCATTATGATAGGTCCTTCCAATGACTATGCCTATAGTTAAAAATTATTATTAGGTACCAAAGTTTTTTTTCAGCTCAATAAAATTGAAGTTTTTTGAACCTATTGTACCACATATTTTTTCTACAATATCCAAGTTTAATTTTTTATGTTCCTCATACCTGATAATTTTTCAATTACAAACTTTGGTAGATGGAAATCAATCATTTCCGTTCAAAACTTTGGTCTTTCCCACCACAAGTCTGGCTAAATGCTGAAATCGTTCTTTGTTAAATATAATTATTGGTTATTTCACAGTTTAATAAAGTAATAAAATTTGATTTGATACTCAAAATACCCATTGTTTTTTTTTAACTTTCTAATTTCACAGTGAAATATAGTAATAAGGTAAATCATCATACTTAAGGAAATCAAAATAAAAACGCAAAGGAAGAATTGAAATTATCAATAAGGTATTATCTCAACAAAAAAAAAAATGATTTTTTTGCGATAATACCAGAACAAAAATATTATTTGTCGAATAAGGTATTATTTAACAAATGTTTCTTTATTTTACAAAAAAAAAATCTCTAAAAAGTGTCATCATTTTTAGAAACGGTAATAAGTCAAAATGAACATTTTTGAATTGGTTATAAATGGCAGATGCAATTCATAACACATAAATCCTTGGACAAAAGCAAGTAGACAATTATATTGGCTTTTTTTTAAAAGCACAATGAACTATCTAATTTCTGGGGTTTTCGAGCTGTTGAAAGTCAAACTTTCAATTGAGATTTCTCAAAAATTAGTGATTTTGCGATAATACCATATTGTTCTAAGGGTTCGAATTGTTCTCATTGATATGTTTTCAACTAATTACAGATCAAACAAATCTATACTCCTGCCAAAGAACGGGAAGATCAATCAATTCAAGTGTATTTGAAATTCAAAACTTTGTGGGTATGTTAATTATGATGGGAATCGTTTGTCTCCCTGCCTACACTGATTATTGGTCGAAGGAATTTCAATATGAAAAAATCGCATCAGTCATGCCCCTAAAACGATTTCAAGCTCTAAGACGGAACCTCCACTTTACTGATAATAATGAAACTACAACTGATGATCGGTATTATAAAGTATGAGGTCTATTGGATATTGTGCAAGCTAACTTTTTAAATATAGAAGAAGAGGGGAAATATAGCATAGATGAGCAAATGGTGCCCTATAAGGGAAAGAAAGCAGGAAGTCGCAAGCAATATATAAAATCTAAGCCTCACAAGTTGGGAATTAAAGTTTTTGTAAGATCGGGTATTTCTGGCATTATATATGACTTTATCATTTATGCAGGAGAGAAAACATTCAGACAGATTCCATTTAGTCTAGTAGAGGAGCAATGAGGATTTGGTGGGAAAATTGTACTAGCTTTGTGTAAAACAATAAAAGAAAAGGCATGTTCTTTTATTTATTGCGACAATTTTTTCACATCATTAGCGTTATTTGTTTTGCTGAGAGCAAAGTATGGAATCTTTTCAGTAGGAACCATCAAAGCTAATAGAGTGAGAGATTGCCCTTCATTAGAGGACAAAATTTTAACTAAGAATGGTAGGGGCAGTTATGATATGAGTGTTGACAACAATCAAAGAATTTGTATAGTGAAATGGGTTGACAATAAGTGCGTTATTTTAGCCAGTACCTACTGTGAAGTCGAACCCATAAAATCTGTTAAAAGATTCATAAAAAACAAATCAAACCTACCATCATCATCAGCAGAACCAAATTCTTCTAACTTACCACCAAATTTCACTAAATCAGACGTGACTTGTCCTAATATAGTTAGTCAGTACAACAGCTTTATGGGCGGGGTGGATCTGAGTGACATGCTAATTTCACTGTATAAAACACCGTTTCGCAGTCACAGATGGTACTTGACTCTATTTGCTCACATCATTGATATGTGTTGTTTGAATGCTTGGCTATTGTATAAACGGGACTGTAAAAAGTTGGGACTAAAAAAACCACTACGTCTGAAAATGTTCAAAGGAGAAATTGCCACCTCTCTCATGACAAAAGGTATAATGTGTGCTCCCGTAAGGACCAGAATTCCAAACCCAATAGAAAATTCTAGACTTCCTCTTACTGACTGTGTCAGATTTGATGGTAGAGACCATTTTCCAAAAAATGGCAACCAGGGGTAGATGTCGTTATTGCGCGACTGGTCAGATAAGAGTACAGTGCATGAAATGTAATGCAAAGCTGTGTCTCACACAAGAAAAAAACTGCTTTCATCAATTTCATGTCGTATAATGCAACAAAGTGTCATAGAAAAGTATTTCTATCTAACTTTTTCTTAATTTGATTTTTATAATATCATAAAATATACTCGTAGGCTACGAGTAAAATTCTGTTAATTTGCAGTAGGTAATAACATCAACTTTACGGCAATATTGTATTAATTTTGTATACATTTTGTAAATATCTAAATTTACGGCAAATATTGTGATCAGATAAACGTAATGTGTTCCTTATCAGTGAAATATTGTTGATTTTGTATTTTAGTAAAAGATGTGATTATTTAGTTCTTATTATTATTTTTTTAATTTACGCTAAGTATTGTGCTCAAAGTAACTCAATGTGTTCCTTAACAGAAAAAAAATGTGGTATTATTTAGTTTATTAGTAAAAGATGTGATTATTTAGTTACCTATTTCTTTTTTTTTAATGTAGGTACGCAAAATACAGGTTCTTGTTCTTTTTTTCAAGTCTTTCGAGCCGGAACCATGTTCTTTTATAAGTACCTATTTGTTAATATTTTTGAGAGAAAAACTCATTTTAAAAATACAAAAAAATGACATGTTGAAGACAGTGTTTTTATTTTCATTTTGAATACCCTGAAATTGGTGTTGTGTACTTTTGAACACATCCTATTATTCACCAAACTTTCAGATGAATTGGTACTGTGTATTTTTGAACACATTCAAATTTTCCGTTTTTCTGGACAGTTGGTTGGTCGAGTGCAATTTTTTTTCAAACAAAAACCCCTTAAAACAATATTTTTGAATTGATTCCATAAAAAAAAAATACTATTTAAAAAAAAAAAATCTCTTGTCAAGATAAGGGTTAAACCATTGAAGACATACTACAATCAAACTATGGATGATTGGTTCATAAATAACGTGAACAAGACCTTCAACATACATTCAATTCCCAATGTAGTGAGAATTGCTTACCCAAAAGCTTTTACTATGAATAATATTTCCTCTGGATTCAAAGCAGCAGGAATCTTTCCTCTGAATACTCTGTGATTTTCAGACAGTGATTACGATAGCTCTCTAAGCACTGATCGTCCTGCACCGATATCAAATACCTAATATACCTATATAGGTATTTGACATTTATACCTGGGCGATTCTACAGAAAAGTAGCACTTATTGGTTTTTATTAATTATTTTGTCCGTATTGAAAATATTACCATTTTTCTTTTTTAGTAACTTCATGCAGAGTATTTTGAATCACACCTAACATTGGAAGTTCCGTAATCACCTTTGTTCCTGATCTGGAGCTTTTGCAAAGGCCTAATTCTCACTTCCCTGCTCTGTCACACTACCTGGGTTTGCTACTTTTATTGATTTGTCTAATCTTACTGTAACTAATAAGAAGTTTTTTGAGCATTTTTTTTGTTCATTATGCCTTCACAAATGTAGCCTTTACAGAAAAACTAGAAAATATTATCATACAGGAAACCAAAAGCTTCACAAATGCCTGTCACTCAATATTTTATCACTCCCCTGCCACTATGAAAACACAAGACTTGTTAGGTGTAAATGGGACTTTTTTCATTTCAAATCAGCTGATTTGGATTCTCAATGTAAACATAAACAAATGATTTTAGTTTGATTTCGCTTTCTAGAAAGAGTGGATGTTCCTCTAGAAGTTTTTTCAATTAAATCGTGAAGTTGTAAAAATTGTTCATCACTCCCCTGTTCTTCATAAAACGTCAGTTGATTCATATTCTTATGACTTGATAACATATTTTGGTAAGTACCCCAAAACACTTTATTCATATACCATTAAAAATTCTTCATTAATAACAATGTGTGCCACAGGTGATCCTAACTTCAAAATTATCACTCCCCTGTTTCTCACTTCCCTGCCAATAAAAGAGCAGGGGAGTGATAAAAAAAGACAGGGGAGTGAGAATGATAAACCAAAGTTAAATTCTGTGGAAAAGTATAGGCTATTCTTGTTGAATTGCCCTTGTAGATGAATAATCAACACCTGGGAGAGCATTAAAAAGTGATGTGCTAGCTTGAAATTAGAACCTATCTATTTTTTTTCATTTTATTTTTCAGGATTAGAAAACTGTAGATGGTACAATGGGGCCCAAGAAAAGACTGACAAGAGAAGAACAGTTACAAAAAAAGAGAGAACGGGAAAGAGAGAGGTATAGAAAAATTAAGGAAGATCCACAGAAACTTGCGGAACAAAAGGAAAAAGAAAGAATCAAATATGCTAACAAAATGAAGAAGGGTCAAGTGAAGTTGGTGAAAGATATGACCGATAGAGAACATCGAGTGGAAAAGAAGAAGTGGCGACAGCGATCACAAGCATATTACAAAAGAAAAACAGCTCCAACTACTTCAGTAAGCATTGCACCTCCAGACTCAGATGAGGAAAATCCTGATGACCCAACTCCCGCCCAACAAAGTTCTGGAAGAAAGCGAATAAAAAGAGACAGAAGCAAGATCATACAGAGGAATGTGAGACTGGCCAAGGAAAATGAAAGACTGCGTAAAGCAATGAACATGTACAGGCAACGATGGGTTCGAGCAAAAAAGACAACTTCAACATCAACTGATGTTGGTGAGAATAATCCGCAGCTAGAAACACCAAGATCATCTGTGAGAAAACTTATGATGAAACAGAAGGATAAACAAAATATAGAAGTAAAAAAAAAATTGCTCTTTGGTGAAGCTTTAAAGGCTCAAATAAAGCGAAACTTGACAAAGATTTCTTGCCCACAGAAGAAATATGCGTACATTTCTTCGTTGATTGGAGACAGAGTTATATTAAAAAAATGCAAAGTGATGAAAGATATTGTCCAAACTTTTCCAAGTAAGAGACTGAAATATTCAAATAAGCCACAGTCAAAGAAAACAAACCAAGTTCTATCAGAATTGAAGATTGCTGTAAAACTGTTTTTAGAAGATGAAGAAAACACAAGAATGTCTCCAGGAAAAAAGGACACTATAACCTTTAAAAAGAAGAAAAGGCAAAAGCGATATTTGAATGACACGTTGAAATCACTCCACAAGAAATTTAATTCTACTACATGTCATAACATAAGTTATGCATTATTTTGTAGACTTAGACCATTTTATGTAGTTTACCAAAAACATGATGCTCGTGACACATGCATGTGCAAATTGTGCACAAATACTGATTTAATTGTACATGCATTACTCAAAAAGAAAGTTGTAAGTCAAGTGAGCGGTAAAAACTTAGCAAAAACACTGTGTTGTGATGGGGATTTTGTGGCTGTTAATTGCTTACAAAGAAAATGTAAAACATGTGCAGAGAAACAATTAGTATTTGTGGGTCAATTTGATGGAGATGAAATCGTCAAATATGAGCAGTGGGAAATGAGCAAAGCAACCTACAAAGACAAAAGCGGTAAAATGAAAATGGTCAAAGTAGTGGCAAAACTTATTAAGAAAGAGAAATTAATCAACTTGGTAAAGAAACTACAAGATGTTCTCCTGATTTTTATGAGTCACGAGGCAAATTTTATTAACCAATTTGCATTTGCAAAGAAAATAAAATATTCTTTGAAGCCAAACGAAGTGTTATTGCATATAGATTTCAGTGAAAATTATTCAATGAAATATGCTCAGGAAATACAAAGCTTTCATTTTGGAGGGAGTCGTAAGCAAGTTAGTCTCCACACAAGTTCACTTTATTTGAGACCAACGGTGTACGAAGAAGTGCAAACAAAATCATTTGGTACACTATCATTAAATTTGAACCATGGTCCAGTTGGAATAGTGGCCCACCTATTACCAATTCTAAATTACATAAAGGACAGAATTCCTGACATAGCTACGTTACATTTCCTGTCTGATGGACCAAGTAGCCAATACCGAAACCAACTCATGTTTTATTGGTTTAAGAAAATGGTAGACCAGTTCTTACCCACTGTTCACTTCAGTACATGGAGTTATCAAGAAGCTGGCCACGGCAAAGGTGCACCTGATGGCATAGGGGGCACTATCAAGCGAACAGCTGACAGACTTGTAGGGGAAGGTAAGGACTTGAATACCTTCGAAGTTCTCATTGACCAGTTGAAATTAAACTTATGAAAAGTTGAAATTGCTGTCATTCCTGAGGATAGCTTTGAACGCATTCAAAAGATGGTTGTTAAAGAAGACGTGGTATCATTCAAAGGAACCATGAAGGTCCACCAAGTAGTCTATGACAAGAAGAAGAATCAGAAGAAGCTTCAAAGAAATCTTTGAGTTGTTTGAAATGTGATTCAATGTGCTCTCATTTTGAACTTGGTTCAATTTTGTACAAAACAATCATTCAAAACGAATCCCATGTTGAGATTGATGACAGCAACAAGGAACAAGAAGTGATCAGCAACAAGGATCAAGAAAAAATAAATTTCACTTGGAATGATTTACGTGTGGGACAATATACAGGGTGTCCCACCAAACTTGGACACCTCAAATTACTCGGCCCCTGAAAGAGTTTTTGAAAAAGTAAAAAATCTAGGGTACATGTGCTAATTATGCGGTTTCAGTTATGAAATTTTTTTTATACAGGGTGGTTCAAAAGTCAGAAATTGAGGTGTCAACTTTCGATTTTTAAATGGATCGACCTGAATTTTATTTGATAATTTTACTTCTAAATGATTCTTGAGTACTTTTTTAAACAAAAATATTACATACAGGGTGGTTTTTTTTCGATCAATTATTTTTCTATATCTTGAATAACTCAAGTTCGGTTAATTTTTTTGATAACAAGAAAAGAATGTGTTTGTGTAATGAATACACGCACTTTCAATTGGCATCAAAACATTTTATACAGGGTGGTTCACAAGTGAAATAATGACTTGATTTTTTTTAAAACCGAGTTTTTTTATTTTTTTATTTGGGATTAATAATTCTCGCCTAATTTTACACATTTTTTGATAGTCATATCGAAAAACAAAACTAAAATGTTGTACAGAGTGAGACATAATTTTTTTGTAAATTATTGATCCTAAATAAAAAATTAAAAAAACTCGGTTTTAAAAAAAATCAAGTCATTATTTCACTTGTGAACCACCCTGTATAAAAAATTTTGATGCCAATTGAAAGTGCGTGTATTCATTACACAAACACATTCTGTTCTTGTTATCAAAAAAATTAACCGAACTTGAGTTATTCAAGATTTAGAAAAAAAATTGGTCGAAAAAAAAACCCTGTATGTAATATTTTTGTTTAAAAAAGTACTCAGGAATCATTTAGAAGTAAAATTATCAAATAAAATTCAGGTCGATCCATTTTAAAATCGAAAGTTGACACCTCACTTTCTGACTTTTGAACCACCCTGAATAAAAAAAAATTCATAACTGGAACCGCATAATTAGCACATGTACCCTAGATTTTTTTATTTTTCAAAAACTCTTTCAGGGGCCGAGTAATTTGAGGTGTCCAAGTTTGGTGGGACACCCTGTATATCACATTCAGCGCCATGTGTATCATTTATGCACACACCATGCAATTCACCAGAGGCCATGTGTATCATTTATGCACACACCGGGTAATTCAGCCTGGGCCAATGATGAAAATCATCGTTTGGTCGTCAGGGGCCAAGATGACATTAAGATTATAGATGCATTCAGAACTGTGTGACTACACATAAAATTAGTCTAACATATTTCTTTATCGAGTTATTTGATTTTTTCTTGTGTGTGCATTTTTGATACACGTGGCCCAGAACGTGGGAAAAAACAAAATCTACTGATCGGGGCCAAATGTTCATTTTTGAACACACATTGATTTATCAATTTTCCTTTCGTATTTCTAAAAAAAAGTCTCATTGATATTGCTTTGATCATTTCTTTTGTTGCAGATGACATTGCTGTGAATAGCGGATCAACCATGTACCTACCAACAGAAATTTGTTAGTAGGTACACGAGCTTTTTTCAAAACAAAGTTTCATTGATACTGCTTTGAAATTTTTCTTTTGTTTCAGATGATAAATAATCTTTGTTCTTTTCTGTCACAGAATGATTAAAAATTTATATTACCTATTGAAAATTTGAATTATTGAAAAGTAAATAAAAAAATAAAAATAGAACTTTTTTGAAGTAAAACACTCCACTGAGAAATGCCGAAGGAAAAGTTGACCCCTCGTAAGCTTCGAGCTAAAGTACCATCAAGTTCAATCAAAAATATGCTGATTGATATGAGTGGAGAGAGTGAATTTAGCAGCGACTCTGAAGATTTTGACTCTGATAAAGATCCAGAGTTTGACCCTCGTGCTGCTTCTACGAGTAGTAGCAAAGTAATCAAGTTACTGCCCAAGATTCAACGTCCAGGGCCCTCTCACAAAATATTCTCGTCTGACTCTGAAAGTGATTTTGATGGATCAGCTGTAAAAAAGAGTAAGACTCAAAATGATGAACAGGAACGTGAAAGCGAAGAAGAAGTTGGTGAAGATGATATTCAAAATAATGAACAGGACAATGAAAACGAAGAAGAAGTTGGTGAAGATGATATTCAAAATAATGAACAGGACAATGAAAACGAAGAAGAAGTTGGTGAAGATGATATTCAAAATAATGAGGAGGAAGATGAAAGCGAAGAAGAACAAGTATACAATGTACGAAGAAGACGAAAAGACACGAAAAAATATGAATACACGGTCCCAGTTCTAGGAAGAGAGAAAACTATCAAGTGGTCAAACTGGCAAGGTAGACAACAAACGTTTCCATTTTTAGGAGAATCAGGAGTACATCCAGGAATCAGTGGTGAACTTGCAAATGGGAATCCAATTGACTACTTCTCATATTTCCTTGATGATCGCATTTTAGATGTTATGGTTGAACAGACAAATCTCTATGCCACGCAATGTATTGAGAATGAAGCAGATGTACTTCCCAATGCTAGAGTACACCAATGGTTTCCCACTGATGTTGCTGAATTAAAAAAATTCATTGGATTACTTGGCTATATGGGTTTAGTTCAATACCCAAACCTCAAAGACTACTGGAGTAGAAGTCCGCTTTACGACAAACCATTAGTTCGTAACACCATGAGTCGAAACAGATTCGAAATTCTCTTACGAATGTGGCACTTCTCGAACAATACTGAAGCTGGCAGTGACCGTTTACACAAAATAAGAAGCTTACTTTCTATGTTCATAGAAAAGTTCAAGTTAGCCTATACTCCCGGCGAGCAAGTTTGTATCGACGAAAGTATGATTCCATGGCGTGGCCGGCTGTTATTTAGAATGTACAATCCAAGAAAACGACATCGTTACGGTATAAAGTTATACAAGCTTTGTTCTGGCAAAGGTTATACTTGGGATGTTTCTGTGTACATAGGGCAAGATACCGTACAAAACATGAGTACCACAGAAAATATAGTGTATAAACTCATGGGAGGGCTTGAACTTGAAAATGGTAACTTTGTACAAGCTCCCAATGGGCTACTTGAAAGTGGTAGAACTGTAACCATAGATAACTGGTATACAAGTGTACCCTTGGGGTTAGGGTTATTGCAACACTCTACTCATATGATTGGCACAGTACGCTCAGACCGAAAGTACCTTCCTCCCGAAGTAGCTAAACCACTGAAGAAAGGCGAAGTTGTATCTCAGGAAACAGCTGAAGGTTTGACCCTTGTAAAATGGAAAGATAAGCGAGAGGTTACTCTTCTATCAACGGTTTCTACTAATGAGATGGTGGACGTGAGAAACAAACGCGGAACACTAAAAAAGAAACCACGTGATGTTGTTCTTTATAACAGTGGGAAATTTGCCATAGATATGAGTGATCAAATGGCTACCTACAATAAGGCCCTTCGTCGATGTACCAAGTGGTACCGGAAGTTAGCGGTTGAACTCATCTGGGGGATGGTTATAGTCAACGCCCACGTCTTGTACAATACAATTCATGAAGACGACCCACTACCGATCAAGACATTCCGAGAAAAAATAATTCTGTCTCTCCTGGACCATGGAGAACCCCCTGCTCCACGAAGAAGTCGGGGAGTCCATCACCTGGTTGAAAAAGTTCCAAAGAAGAGGGGAAGGTGTACCCCATGTTACAACCTCTTGGGAAGGAAGGGAAGAGTGCTACCAGATGGAGTTAAACAGATGCCAAAACAGGTATTCACAGTCTGTGACACATGTGATGGAGAACCCTACATGTGCCGTGAATGTTTCAACACTCGGCACTGATTGATATACATTTCATTTGATAACAATACATTTCATGTTCTCAAATTCATAACTTTTTCTTTAGCTTTTTGTTTAGATTTTGCAATAAAAAGCTATTACTATATAATTTAGGTACAGGGTTCGAACCCCTGTTTGAAATGAAAAAAAAAGTTAATTTTGTATTTTCTTTGGAAGAATTTTTTTCATTTTATTAGAAATGATTTAGGTATATCATAAAAAATTGTATGTAAGTATAAAAACTTATAAAAATCAATAATCTATCATTTTCTTTATGAATAATTGTTTATGTTCTAATTTCAATAAACCTAAAAATAATATGTTTGTAAATTGAAAGATAAGAGTTTTTTTTTACCAAAAAATTTCATTTCAAAACCATAAGGTTCTTGGTAACATGTTACGGGCAGGGCCAAAATTAGTGCGACTCTGTGGTAGTCCTGGGCCATGAGAATATTGCTACCATAAGAAATACATGTAAAACGTGCTCATTTATGATACACATGGCTTGAATTGAAAACAAGTTTTGTGTGCAAAAATGATACACATGGCCCTTTGGCCCAGCATGACGAAGTCGTAAAAATGCCTATGGCCTAGGATAATAAAAGCTTGAAAATCTGCTTGGCGCTGAATGTGATATTGGTGAAGTTCCAGTCAACAGGCAAAACACAGGCTGAATACAGGTATGTAAGTGATGTAAGGAAAAAAAGTACTGTAAAATAAAGTATTCTTATTCTTATGTTAACACTTAGACAACCGGCATGGTTTTTAGTGAATTCTCCCGTGGGACCGGCGATGTTTAGACATAGTGCATTTGTGTACCACCGGTGGTACACCCGGTCCATTCCGCACAGACACGCGTGTACCACCGGTGGTACACGCGCTCGTCTAAGTGTTAAAAACCAAAATGTTATAGTGACCTCAGAACAACTTTTAAAGTAATCAACACAGATTTTATCTAAAAACTGGTGGTTTGAACAAATTATTTTATTCAACTGTCCTTTTTTACATATAATATTACATTATTCTTATAATGTCTTTTTTTTTCTTCAGGTACGTCTGTTCAATCAGAAACATAGATGAAGATGATGGAGACATCATGATCCAAGAATTTCGATTGATCAATGAATGAAGAAGGCACTGAATTTGTCACTGATGAGAAAGTTTCAACCATCACATGGGAATCACAAACTATTTTGGAAATACTGAGAGAACCTACAGTTGTAATTAAAAAGAGGAATGTTATATATAGATTCCTACAACCAGTTGATGTATACGAGAAAAAATGAAAGCTCTTTACATTTCCTTTACATTAGATTTCATTTCCTTTTTTTTTTTTGTATTTTATAATAAAATAAAAGTAGAGATCTAATGGTCTCTCTCTTCCATTATTAAGAAATTGACACAATTTTGCATTTTACATTTTTAGTGTTTCCTGACAGGGAAGTGAGGATTCAATTTTTATCACTTCCCTGACAGTATGAAATTTCTTTCTTAATTAGTACAATTATTTTCCCAAGAAACATTTTTATCCATGTATTTAGCATTTTACTGAGTTTTATGCTCTACTACATCTTCAAAATGACAGTTAGCATGTTAACTGTCAAGAGAAACAATGTTTTCTTATTCTTATTCTCACTTCCCTGTCTTATATCTCACTCCCCTGCAAGCCAAAAAACAAAATGGCCACTTTTTGGCCACTTAGGCCATGAAAACTGATTGAATAATGCTATGATGATATTAAGTAGGACATACTTTAATATCTCTGAGGTAACTAGCAAACATAAATAAAGATTTTTTTCAGAAAAAATGGTTCACCAAAAGTGCTACTTTTCTGTAGAATTGCCCACCTAATAAAGTGTTGTATAATAATAATAATAATCAAACAATACTATGCAACCAAATGCAAATCAGCCACCTACTCCAAATCTTGAAATGCTTGATGTTTCGGAACAGATAATCCAGCTGCAGTCAGTCTCACCCCTGCTGGCATCAAAATTGTACAGCCTGGTGAAAGTAGAAAACCATTGTCTCCAGAAGACGTGGTTCCTTTCCCTCAGATAGACCCACGCAAAACGACCAAACCTAGAAATTTTAACTGACACACCAAATCGTGAGGAAATCTAGACAAAAAAATTTGAAAAAGGAAGTCTTTTCCCACCTAAACTGAATAAGAAACAGAAGCAGAAAGTGGCTGCAATATCAGATAGTGATTCTGATTCTGAACTAGAACAGGCAAAAAGGAAACAGATCAAAAATGAATCATGTAAGAAAGATAATGTTCAGAAGGTGATCAGTGTGATCATAGATAGTGATTCCGAACCAGAACAGGCAAAAAACATAAAGATCAAAAATGAATCACGTAAAAAAGACAATGTTCGGAAGGTGAATAGGCCAAGTGCTCTAGCGCAAAAAATAGAAGAATTCAGAAGAAAATCATAACTTGAAGAAATCAGTAAGACAGATCAAAGTTCACAAAACAGGAATGACATAGATGTAAGTTCACAGAACAAGAATGCCAGAGAGAAATTGCAAAAGGAAGAAAATAATGATGAAATGACAAGAAATGTAGGTGATGATTATAAAATTATCCAAGACCAAACTGAACGAGAGAAGAAGTGCTCAAAATGTTCTGGTCCAGGGTATGCCCTCAATTCTTGCCAAGACTGGAAGATATCTTCACAAAACGTGTCTTCCAAAAAATTATGAACTGTATGACAGTGACGAGGAAGAGATCAGCCTCCTGTGTCCTCAATGTTTGGCAGAAAACAATGATGACAGACTTTACGATATTAGTTCAATTGAAAATTTACTGAAATAGGCTGTTGAATTTGTCAAAAACCAAAATTTTCACTCATTTTCTTTCTTTTTATTTTCATCTTTTTTTTAAATACATTTTGTTAAAAAAAAAGCAAGAAATAAAAAGGACCCTGTTTGTCCATTGTTTCAATGAATTTTCTGTGACTTTTCTTTATCTTGACATAAATTTGAATTGGAACAAGGTATAGGTCCATGGTACATACAGGACTGGTCCGTGGTACATTACGTAATGGAGATGTGTTTGAAAAATTTAAATTACAGCCAATCTTGAAGGTCTAGGGACTTAAAGGCAGGGTAGGAATTCAGAAATTTTGGAAAAAACTTGTACTCAAAAAATTTAAAATTTTGTCAAACTTTTTTCGATCCATGGTACAGCACATGACCCTACCTATTTTTTATTTTCTCTGGTGATTGGTTTATAGTGAATAAGTACCTGAAAGGGAAAAAATCATCATAGCTATTCCTAACTCAAGATACCGTAAAATGCGGTAAAATATACAAACTTTGACAACAACAAAAAAAAGGTGTTAGGAAACTCAGATTTCAAAAAGGAAAACTGTTTTGGAATCAGAAAAGCAAACATGTTCAATTCTCAAAGAAAAAAAAATAGGTCAATTTGAGCTGGTTATCATTTTAAAATATGGTCTAATGATCTCGGAGGATTTCGTAAGCCATTCTTTGAGTGTCACTTTTATTTTTATCTTCAGCGCTTGAACTTTACCCTCCCTAAACTTACTAAATTCCCCTGGGTTAAGACTATAAGGAACTTCATTACACACAGCACACTACGAATAAGTAGTTTTAACTATTACTATTTAGGTGAGGTAACTAAAGATTTATAATTATTATTAGAGCTAGATTCCTGATCCTGAGGTATGAAGTGAGACCTGTGTTTTGAACTTTTAAACCAAAACCTTGCTATTGCTGTGGTTTCGGTGTTCGGCAGCGTTGCCATACGTACGATAATTGAATGGGTGAGTAGAAGAACCAGGAATGCCAAGAATCGATTTTTTTTTCTTCGTAGAATTAGAAGGAATGTACTCTTTTCTATCATCTCTGTGAATATGAAGGAGAAAAATACCCCTTAAAAGTATAATTTTTTTCGATTTTAAAGTGGGGAAGCGGAAAAAAAAACTGATGTAAAACATGGAATGTAACAAAATCACTGATCACTTTTGCTAGCGGTATTAGTACCTAGTTGTGAGAATCTTGTCGAATAACAAGGAATGTAAAATTTAATTTTATTATACTCATTAGCATCAGGAAAGCAAAAATAAGACAAATCTTATTTTTGCTTTCCTGAAAAGTCGATTTTTGACATTCCTGGTTCTTCTACTCACCCATTCAATTATCGTATGTGTACGATAATTGAATGGGTGATAATACGATAATATTATCGTATGTGTACGATAATTAGAGCCTTTGTACGATCTACGATCCTATCCTTAGTATCGTACGCTAAATGTACGATAATTTCACTTTTTGGGCAATCTTGCAATTTTATAGGTATTTTGTCTCGAGAAAAAAAAATCCCCCTTCGTTCATAAAAATAATCTGGCATCGCTGCATCAGGACATCGTGTGTAAGAACCTTCAACACAGAGCACAGCACAGAACACAGAACCTACTCGTTTTTGTGTACTCAGTTTACTGTGGCTAACGTAGGTGGCTTGAAACAAACAAAAAACGAGCTCTTTCTTAACTTGAATGGGATAATTTTGATACAAAAAAGTAGTATGAGTCTTTTTACTTTCTGACTCTATAACCTAAATTTGAACACATTGCTTTTTATTTCAGTTTTCACTGATTTCAGATTTCACATAGTTCACAATATTTTCAATTTGAAAAGTTTGAACTTTACGAATGCAAACCGAAATTTTGTGAAAAGTAAAAAGTTTTGATATTGATTGATTGATTCTGAGGTGTTCTTAATTCTTATAATCAGGTATAATTATAATCACATGGAAAAATTGGAAAAATAAACACCTCCATTTTTTTCCACAGGTATGACTTCAACCATCCAATTCTTTCAAAGCTCATTGCTTTAAGAAAAAGTACAGCCTTGTGCAAGGAATTTCGTCTGAAGCAACCTACCATTTTACCATTACTATTGTCAGTTCCACGCATTGCAAGCAATAAAGAAATTTGGCAGGACATAGATAATGAGTGGAGAAGGATCCCTCTTCTCTCAAACCAGTTTCCTGATCTTGAAAAGATAAATGAAGATGACGAATTCTGGCATAAACTTCTGAGTTTAGAAGACATCACAGGACAAAAGTTATTTCAGCATCTTCCTAAATTTGCCCTTGAAGTTCTTTCCCTCCCTCATTCAAACGCTGACTGCGAAAGAATCTTTAGTAAAATAAACAATATGAAAACGAAATCTAGAAATAAACCAATTACAGAAACTGTTAGGGGCCTTTTGTTGGCTAGTGAAGGGGTAGGCGTAGGCGATTGATCTTCGTTTACACCCTCAAATGAAATGCTGAAGAAGATGGCAGCCAGTATGTATAATTCATCAGTGTCTTCACAAACACAGTCCACGTCGTCATCTATTTCAACATTATATCAGGAAGATGAGTCAATTAATGATGACAACGATGATGTTTTCTTTCAAACCTAGCAGGTCGTCACGATTAGTAGGTACATAACTTATTAGTACCTATTAACTAAGGTTCCTTTAACAAGAAATATATTAGAATATTTTTTTCTTTTTGAATTTTCAAGCCTTTTATATTCTCAAAAAAAATTCCTTTTTCCAAGCATTAAAAAACGGCCATTATTCGGCCAAAAACCGCTAAAAAGCGGCAAAATATCGCCAACAGTAGCTTCTATCAGAAAATAGGTATGAATTTTTGTTTATTTTTTAATTTGAAACATTTTATATCCTCATAAAATTTTTGTATCTTTCTCCCCTCGCAAGCGGTGGACTCCTGCGGCCGATTTCAAGTTTCTAGCTCTGACCGTTCTCGAAATTTTAGGCTATGGGCTTTGTACGATAATTTGGGTCGAATGTACGATAATTTTGACACGCTCGTACGATCTTGGCCAAAAATAATCTGGCAACACTGTATTGTTAATTTTACCATGCGCATTTAACCATTGTTGCCAGAAGGAAACATAATACTGAATATCCGTACACTCGAATACGTTACCGTTACCGTACGTTCCTAACGTGTCTTTAAAGCCAGGATCCTACTGAAGGCACTGAAGATGACTGAACATTTCCTGTTATAATTCACTTTATTTACTAATCAAATGAGACTGAATGAAACCGGAAACATTTCTCCTCAACGCTTTGCCCACCGAGAACCTCGCAATATTTGCTTGTAACATTAAGCGGTTTTTTTTTATGTGAACGAAGCGAACCGAAGCTGACCTGGTCACTGAAATTCACTTTTTTTTATTTGATCGGACCGAAAAATCCTGACCAGAGTGGACAGGCTCGTTCGTTCGGTCATGGCGTTTGGTTCGGTAAGAAGAAGAAGAAGAAGGGGATGATTTCAAATTATGCAAAATGTAAAAAATCACCGATATCTTTAATGTAAACCACTGAGATCATTTAACATAGAGAGAACCCGTTGTATCGAGATTTGCGTCCAGGAGGGAGCATCAGCTGATTTCAAAATCAGTGCCGGAGTTGTAGTAATTTTTTTCTCGCGAAGGGACCGATCACCTAAACTACCTAATTCTTCTAAAATAATGTTTTTACTTTTTTCATACTTACCTATTAGTTATTTTGGTCTGTGTTTTACTTTCCTTATTCTCTACTTATTATGTAGTAATATACGACTTGGTATCTGACGTGAAAATTAAGGATGTTCAGATATCCGTCACTGCATGAGGTAAACAAAAAATTCAAATGAATTGAACCAATCAGAAGCCGGGATTTGTTGAAAGAGGGACCATCAGCTGTTCAAAGTTGGACGCATAAATTTGTTCAGTTCGAGATAGGTAAGGTTCCCTCTATGTTATATGATCTCAGTGATGTAAACAAACCAGAGTTTCAAAAATCACTTTTTTTTATTCTTCAAATTTTGGTTGACCAGAGCTGACTATTCGGTCTCGTTCAGGCTTTTCGTTCAATTAAAAAAAAAACCGCTTATTGAGGTGAAGAGTCAGCGCATTTTTTTTTATATATAAATGTAAAAATATTTACAAAATGGGGATAAAATTTTTCGAAAAAAACAAACAAATAAAGTGAATAAAACAAAAAAAATCTCTTCTATCGCGATCTGGCTGCAAATATTTTCTATTGTCCGCCATTTTTAAGCAAAGGAATTGAATATTTTCGATTTTCAGTTTACATCAAGGAGTTTACATTGAGTGTGATCAAGGAGTTGTAGCATTTGATTTTTGAGTATATTTAATATTAGCTATCGGAAATATTGTGTTCGTTTGTAATACTGATTTCTAGAAGTCCAACGCTTCCCAACTAGAATTTGCGACGAAATGTTCCTCAAGTTTGCGAGACAGAATATTGCGCCCAGTGGGATCCAGGATTGATGTAAAGTTTTCCAAAAACTCCCTAATGATTTTGGGTAGCCAAGAGAAAATGAAGAATTCTAGCATAATAAGAAAAAATAGCATTTTATAATTTATCATTGTTCGGCAACACTGGTTTAAATATTTTAAATTTTATAAGCAAAAAAAATATCACATCCTGACTTGATACATTAGCAGAATTCTCTACTTGAGCTAGTGTTTTTTACATTATTATATTTTTTTCTAGTTAAATGAGATTACCTATGTGAATTCTTTTAAATTGGAAACTGTGTTAAGTTACATACAGTTTCGACTATGTAGACAACTAGATTGGCCTTTCTGTGACCACCTTGCAGCATAAAAATGGGACTTGCAAGCTTCCCTTAGTTATCCTGTGTAGGGGGAGCAGGGCTGACTGGGGCAGATGTGGGATGAGGGTGGTTTCAAAAACAAAAGAAAAGCAATTTACTTGCATGAGATTTCTAATGCTGGGTCCACACAAAGCAAGCATTTTAAGCTAACAATGTTATTCTGAAAGTTTAGCAAAGCTGTCCACACTGAAGTTACATGAATAACATTCAGTTTGAGGATAATGTCAAGCAGTGAAAGTGACAACAATATAATTTTGTGCAGTGCCATGACCGTTATATTGAATGAAGCACAAAAACAAAAGAGAAGGTGGTGGGTCAAAACCATTTTGAATCAAATTCTTTTTCTTCTTTTGTCTAAGCTGCTAGGAGGGAGTGCAACTTCCTTGATAATAGATCAACACTTGTTCCAAATTGCTCAGCTAATGCATGAAATTCTTCCTTCTTCTTGATGGTATTTTTGTAGTCCTTACTATCAGTTTTGTACAAACCTCATGCTCTTGGTAAGCTCTCACTAAGTCCAAACATTTTTCTTTGGGCCAATCATCCATTTCAAAAGAGGTAGTTTTAAAAAACTTGGTGAAAGGAAATGACTAATATTCACGTAAACACAAGCAAGAAATAAATCCTGAAGTGGGGAGGGGTAGGTGCAGACAGCGAAAAGAGGAAAAAACTTCCAAATAACATTTTTTCCTTTGATATTTACCGACAATTCAATTACATCATCATCAATAAAATAATTAAAATAATCCAGTGCAGTTTTAGTTTTGTTCATACAGGTAATTAGATCAGGCCAATCTGTGGTGCCAACATTCAATTCTATTTTTTCCCATCTGGATGCCTTTTTGTCAAATTTCCTTCTCTTAGCCTGTCTTTTCTTACATGTGGTTCCAGTGGAAGTTGATGTCTTGGTATTGTTTGACTCCTCATCACACTCATTACGTGTTAGAGAAAAATATGCCTCAGAACGCAATTGACTTCCTGGCAGGTTATTGATTACTGGATTTTCCTCAGCGCCTGAATCTTCATCTGTGACTACTTCATTAAGTGGTGGAATAATGACCACGTCCAATCCTGCATCGGGGATTTGATCCTCATCTACTTCCTCCTCAATAGAAAGAATTTCATTCAACGATAGGTTCTTTCTGTAACATGGGAGTAATCAATCACAAATCTTAGTAATACAAATTGAAAAAATTGATATCGGATTATCCTACTGTACTTCAGGAAGTATAGGTAACTTTGGAGTGATAGAACACAGAAACGAAGTAACTTTTGTGAAAATATATGAAAAGCAAATATGAACTGTTAAGTATTAATCCCGATAGTATAAGATAAACCACAAAAAATTAAAAAAAATAGTATTGAAAAACTTACCTGTCAGCAAATGGATGTGGTGTATGTGACATCATGGAAAATTGAACAAAAAATAATTGCTCTTATCTTTGTTGACATTAAAATTTTAAAACTTTACATGTGCCTAAAATGAGGTTAGGTCTATTAGAAATACGATACCACTTACCCAATTTAGTGGATTCACTTCTACCTACATGAATTTGACAAGTTGGGTAAAGCCCATTTTTATACTTCCAGAAGTACAGTCGCTTTATCAGGGTTAATGCGTACAAAGTGGAAACGGTACCTGGGGTCTTGAGGTAGTAAAGTCGGATGTACCCATTAAAGTAAACAAAGGCATTGCAACTAAAAAAATTTGGGTCTCAGCAGGATAAACATAATTATGTCCTAAACATAATTATGTCCTACCTAAAGGCCTGTTGCAATCTCTTCCACTCAACTTTGCAATAATGGTTCTGTATCATAGAGGCCATGCGCGTGACCACTAACTTTTTAGTTATAAACTTGTATCTTGTGAATGGTACACCTAATTTTGATGAAATTTTGTATGTTTACCTATGTGTATAAGTGTTTTACAAATGTTAACATATGACCCTGAGATCTATGCATGTGGCATTGACACACAGTTTAGATTGATTTTATATTCATGGAATAAATCTGTGGCCCCAGGAGAACATGGATTTGTGATTGACCTGTTTTGCATACCCATCCATACTGTGTCAATGTGTACTACATAATTACTTTTTCTTAGGATGTGGGTGTCCTTTTAATTTTTAATACTTACCTTTTTTTGGGATGTGGCGTCAAGTGGCGATTACTTGAGCCGCGAGCTCCCAAGATAGAAAACTAATTCACTGTGGAATTTAAAGGGAAAGCTAAAAAGAAAAGCTCTTGGTTAGCTGGGAAAGTTCTGACAAGATCAGAGTCGAGAGAGAAGTTGCAAACTTCCGTATATTATTTTTAAAACATTTCAAAAACATACAGTGTGAAGATAGTTAAAGAAGAACGATACATAGAGTAAATATGTCAGGGTTTCACAAAGGATTTTATGCGGTCAGTTCCACCACATCATTCCCCCCCTTCGAGAAAAAAATGAGGCAGGGAAGACAAGGGTTTGATTCCCTGTGGTGGAAACTGTGGAGAGAACATGATATGAACAAATTATACATGAAAGATAAAGGTTTTATCTAGAAAATGACACAAAATATATAGATATGATTAATGCTGAAATATTGTACCAATACCTGATTATTTTTTTTGACAAAAATATATCTGAGTAGTATACAGAGATTATGCTAACAAATTTTCTTATTTGCAATGTTACATAGGTATTTAAGATTTACAAGTTTCCATGATAGGAATAATAAGATTATTCTTGGTGAAGAAAAGCAAAAAAGCTAGGAAAACCAAAGTATGAGGGTTTGAAACTCAAATTTGAATTTGCTACAAGTAAGGACTAAGGTTAAGTGAACATGATGGGTACAATTAAAATAATGCTATACATGATCAGAATGATAAAATTGATTTAAGTTCCTTGTCAATTTAGTATTATGAGAATACTGAGATAAATCTTGCTGAGGAAATATGTAGTTTTAACAATATTATGCAGCAGGAGAAATGAAAAATAATGTAGGTGCTTAAAGAAATTATTTTACACAGTGGTAAAAATGTGGTAAAAACCAAATTTGATTGTTAATATTGTATCCAGGGGTAGATACTAGATACATGAGATATAGAATTTTAACAGATATATGATAATATGAGATTTTAACCATATAAAAGAGAAATTCTTAGGTAATCAGATAATTGTCTTAAAATAAGTACTAAGAAGGTATTCAAAGGTGAATACTGTGAGGCAATATGCATTTTTTACTAAAAATGTAATTGAACCAAATTTTGTAAGTGAACAAAGTAGAATTAATATTTTCTACAAGAGTTTGAGAGAGTTTTCAAATAGGATGGTATACCTACTTGAGATCAATTTAAATTGTTTAGGAAGCTGAATTTAGACCAAAACAATAAAAAAAAATTCTTAATAATTTTCATGTTGGAAAATGACTGTACAAAGATAATACAACTGTTATTTACAAATTATAGCTGTTGATAATTGATTACAATACATAATTATCTAGGTGTGCCGGGGGTCGAACCTGGCGACCTGACCTAGTAACTATGGGACTACTTGGACAAGATGCGCTTGACCTGGGACTTGAACCAGGGGAAAAAGGCTTAGCTGCAGGGTTCAAGTTCGAATTGGCCAATGTGGCAGTGGAAGTAGAGGTATGATTACTGTTCTGAGACAGTGTCTCAGGACTGGCAAGTGGAATCCTAGGTAAACTGATGGACCTAGCGGTAGACAGAGGTCTATGCTGAGATTTCTGTGAATGTGCCAAGTTCTTCCTGGCCTGGGCAGGACATCTCTTGGAAGAATCAAAGTTGGTACGGGGTCTGAATGAAACATTCTTACCAGTGGGCCTAGGAACAACATGCTGTGGAGTGACAGGCATCTGAGTGGGAAAATCATGAGATGTGGAGGGAACAACCAGGTTGCGTTGAGGAGAGATAGGCACTTCAGTCACCGGTGTGGTAGGTACTGATGGTGTCTGAGCTGGTACTGGAACAGAGTTTTGGACACCAAAGCGTTGTACCAGTGAGTCGCTTGATGGAGGTGGATCTGGAGGAGGTACCAGTACTTGGTCTGAGGTGAAAGCTGGCTTCACCCTGTCACGTGACACAACAGCAAGGCGGTTTCCAATCTTGATAGTGAAGGTCTTACTAGTTCTAGCAATGACTAGGTGGGGGCCTGTGTAGGGACGTTGTAAACTTGACTTTACTCCATCCACGCGCAAGTATACATGGGTACACTTTTCAATGCTGGGATTGGTGTATGTCTTCTCATTCACATGCCAAGAAGTTTGCTTGGGGCGGATAGAAGCAAACACTGTGTGAAGTTTTTGCACATAATCACTTGTGCTCATTTCTGAGTGAGGAGGCTCAAAGAACTCACCAGGGAGGCGGAGGCTGGTTCCATATACCAAGTTGGCAGGGCTGGCACCAAGGTCTTCCTTGAAGGCTGTGCGTAGTCCAAGTAGAACTACGGGTAGTTCCAAGGACCAAGAAGTTGTGGAAGCTTGAAGACGGCACATCAGAGCAGCTTTGAGTGTGCGATGAGCTCTCTCAATAAGACCATTGCATTGAGGGTGGTAGGCTGTGGTGTGTTTGAGCTCTATACCCAATAGTGAAGATACTTCTTTGAAAAGGTGAGAAGTGAAATTTCTTCCTTGGTCTGTCACTAAGTATACAGGAGAACCAAAGCGCACAATCCAACCGTTGAAAAACGCTTTTGCAACAGTTTCTGCAGTTTGATCTGAGATTGGGAGTGCTTCCAACCAGCGAGTGTATCTGTCAATGCAAGTTAGTAAATAAATATTACCTTGTGAAGGTGGCAGTGGCCCGACAATGTCAATATGCACATGAGAGAACCTCTCATCTGGAACTAAGTACTGCACAAGAGGGCTCTTTTCATGTCGGTTGACTTTTGAGATCTGGCACTCATGGCACTGGCGTACCCATGATTTGATACACTTGTTCATTGATGGCCACACAAACTTGTCTGAGATGAGACGGCATGTAGCACGACCACCAGGGTGAGACATGTTATGCAGCTGCTTGAAGAGCGCATAACGTAGATCCTTGGGGACATATGGACGTGTTCTGCCAGTTGAAGTGTCACAGTACAGTTTGACATTGTCAACAGTCATTTGACAAAGGTAGAGGCTGTGTGCTTCTTTGTCCAGTAGTTCCTTGAGCTCAGGATCAGAGTTTTGAGCTTGTAACATTTCAGTAGCAGTTACAGCTTTCTTGATAATTTCTATCCTGGATAGAAAATCAGCTGGAGCATTGTCCTTGCCTTTCACAAATCTGATGTCTGTGGAGAATTGGCTAATGTAAGACAAGTGACGTACCTGTCGAGGAGAACCATTGTCTTTCACTTTGGTGAAGGCATATGTGAGAGGTCGGTGGTCAGTGAAAATGGCAAATTTCCTGCCATCTAGAAGATATGAAAACCTCTGTATGGTGGCGTATATGGCTAGAAGCTCTCGGTCATAAGTAGAGTATTTTTGTTCAGCAGTGTTCAGTTTCCGGGAAAAGAAAGCCAAAGGTTGAGCCTTACCATCGAGACATTGGTGAATGGATCCTCCAATAGCTGTACTGGAAGCATCAGTCATGATACTGATTTCCATGTCTGGATCAGGGAATGCAAGCGTGACCTGAGTGGCAAGCTTCTGTTTGCACTTATCAAATGCTTCCTCCATTGTGGGTGTCCAAGTGAGCTTGGTCTTGGGTGGAGGGTTACCACTGACATGGAGTGGTGCTTGAGTGTCAGCCATGTGGTTGTGAAAGCGGTGGTAGAAGTTTATCATACCCAAAAACCTCTTCATTTCTCCTACGGTCTCCGGCTTGGGATATGACAAGATGGCTGAAACTTTGTCTTGAGAAGGTGAGATACCATCAGCAGAGATGCTGTAGCCCAGGAAATGCACAGATTCCTGTAAGAATACACTCTTACTGACATTGATTGTGAGTCCATACTCAGCTAGTCGAGCAAACAGTTGATCAAGATGAGCAATATGTTCATCCTGAGTTCTTGAGGAGATGAGGAAGTCATCTATGTAGACAAAGACAAAGGGAAGGTCAGCGGTAATTGAATGCAGGAAGCGCTGAAGAGTCTGAGATGCACCGCATAGGCCAAAAGGCATGCGCATGAACTCAAAAAGTCCAAAAGGTGTCACAACAGCAGTTTTGGGAATGTCATCTTCATGCACTGGTATTTGAAGAAAAGCTTTCTTCATGTCAATAGTAGAGAAGATGCGAGAACCATGCAAGCTTGTTGCACAATCTTGAATGTTGGGTATGGGATACCGGTCAGCAACTGTCTGGGCATTGAGATTTCTGTAATCCCCACAGGGTCTCCAATCTCCTGACTTTTTGGGCACCATGTGCAATGGGCTGGCCCAAGGACTCTTGGAGGGTCTACAAATACCTTGTTGAATCATGAACTGAAATTCAGCTTTGGCAGCTTTCAATTTCTCAGGAGGAAGACGGCGAGCTCGAGCAAAACAAGGTTGTCCTTTTGTTTCAATGTGATGAGACACAACAGAATTTTTGATTCCAGGTAGAGAGTTGATCAGTGTCTTGGAAGCAATATTGTGTTTTAATATGAGCTTCTCAACTGATTCATGTAAGCCAGGTTGTACAGCAGTAATACTGCACTGGATTGATGAGATTGATACACCACAAGACTTCTGGTTTGTGAGAGGGTCAATCAAACATGAGTTCTTTAGATCAACATTGAGACCATATTTTAGCAGAAAGTCAGCACCTAGAATAGGACTGGACACATCAGCAATGGTGAAAATGAAGGGAAAGTTCCTTCTGAGGTTCAGGTTGAGAACAAGGAGACGCTCACCATATGTTTTGATACGGGAGTCATTAGCTGCAAACAGTTCAAAGGACTGTACATTGTTACGGTCAGCAGGGCTGGGAGGTAAGAGGCTGATGCAAGCTCCTGTGTCTATTAGGAAACGCAATCCTGTGTTGTGATCAGTTACTTGCAAGCGGGAGGTTTCGTTACCCTTCCCTACAGCCGCTAATCTGTCAGGGAGGGTTAGTAGTTTTCCGACTTCTTGTCTGCCTCAAACTTGCAGGTAGCAGGGGCAGCACAATGACGAGCTTCTGATTTGTATTTGTGATGTATATAGCAGTACCTGTGCTGAGCTGCAGGTGAACGGGTGCGGGACCTTGAGTGGCTGCGGGATGAATGTTCAGATGTGGATCTCCTTAGCAATGTTTCCAGTGATGATGAAAGCTCCTGAACTTTCTTAGACAGCTCATCTAACCGAGTCTCAATAAGAGATGTGTCATGGTTAGAAACTGTGGATATGGTGGAGGTAGGATGACTAACTGCCATAACTTTGTCTGCCACTTCTGCCTGTTGTGCCAGGGGCGTGGTCAAACTCACTGCATGTAATATTTGTTGGGTGTAGGTAGGCAGTTTTTTTAACCAAATACCACGTACAATGGATTCAGGTATCCCTGTGTCAGCAAGGCGCTGAATTTCTCTCAGGATTTGGCTGGGAGTCTTGTCACCCATTTCCATTGTGCCTAGAAGCCTGTTCAATCTTTGTTCTTCTGATTGGCCAAAGCGCATGAGGATGGCTTTCTTGAGAGCAGAATATGTTCTTGTATTTGGGTTACGAACCACATCACTGACTTCTGCCAAGATTTCGGGTTCAAGTTTAGCAGTAAGCTGTACATATCTATCATGATCAGATACAATGCCAGCCAGAGTGAATTGGGATTCCACATTGATAAAATACATGGCTGGGTCTGGCTTGTAAAAGCGAGGGATGCTTACATGAGGCATGGTGATAATGGGAACATTAGGCGTGGCGCCTAAATTTCCTGAAGTTGAGGTTAGATCCTTCCCTGTGGATCCTTTGTTCTTGGTTTCCTCTTCTCCATCACTCATGGTGAAATAGAGGAGTAATGAAAGACACGAAAAACGGACACGGCGTGGGTTTAGAGACCACGAAAACACGGTAACGGCACGGTCTACCCCGGTGGGCAGAGAAAGAGAACGAAACGGAAAAACGAACACGCGGCGCGGTCGACTACCGGTAACGAAGGTAGGTTCGGATAAAACGGCGAATGGTCACCAATCAATTTGGCACCAATCACGTCGGGGTCACCAATTTGGGATGTGGCGTCAAGTGGCGATTACTTGAGCCGCGAGCTCCCAAGATAGAAAACTAATTCACTGTGGAATTTAAAGGGAAAGCTAAAAAGAAAAGCTCTTGGTTAGCTGGGAAAGTTCTGACAAGATCAGAGTCGAGAGAGAAGTTGCAAACTTCCGTATATTATTTTTAAAACATTTCAAAAACATACAGTGTGAAGATAGTTAAAGAAGAACGATACATAGAGTAAATATGTCAGGGTTTCACAAAGGATTTTATGCGGTCAGTTCCACCACAGACTGCTACTTACCTTTTATTTAGGATGTGGGTGTCCTTTCAATAGAAAAGAAGAAAAAATAAATGCATCCGATTATCTGATGTGAAGAAACTAGTCCTAATAGTATGTCAGATGGTCTTCTCAATTTGCATTCATTTTCTTAGGACGTGGGTGTCCTTTTGATGTAAAAATAAATAAATATATTATGCCTGATTGTCTGCCTAATTACACATTAATTAGAGTGAGTGTCCTGATGAAAAATGTCTATGAATGCCAACTTGATTACTCAATACTCATAGACCATTTCTAAGTTCTATGGCATTTTTTTTAAAGAAAAATATCATACATCAGACTATTCAAACTCATAAGAGTTCTTAGTTGTAATAATAACTTATAGTTCATCATAGAGAGATTGGTACAGTAATTATAGATTTGTTTAAAACATAAACCTAATAATCAAAGAGAAACCTTATCCTGTAATGAATTACCTTCCCATCCATGGGAAACCATTGCTATTGATTTATTTATGCTTAAAGGAAAAAAATATCTAGCTATTGTTGATTATTATTATAAATTTTTTGAAGTTCCTTTGTTAACTAGTATGTCAAGTCAAGTAGTAATTACCCATCTAAAAAGCAACTTTGCTAGGTATGGTATACCCTCTAAAATCATTAGTGATGGTGGACCACAATTTAGCTCAGAAGAATTCAAACTTTTTTGTAAAAGTTGGGACATTAAACATGTAATGACTTCACCTTATTACAGCCAATTCAATGGCTTAGTAGAAAGAACTTGTAGGGAGCTGTGAACCACTCTATATTTCTACAAATATCTGGCCTGAATATTTATACCCTTTGGGAAGTTTTGAATTGATTGAGTCAGTCTTGTTTTCTTGTAGAAGATTCTAAAATAAATATGTTTCCTCTTCTTAGCTTTGTGTTCTTTATTTGAAAACTTTACATGGTGTCAGGTGTGGGGTATTGTTGCATCTTCTTGCTTTTGGCGATGTGAAAGCTGTTTTTAGACAATTCCCAGGCTTTTTGTATCTCATCAATGAGAGGTTCTCCTTTCCCTAAATACTCTAGGAATATAGACACCATTTCATTATCAGTTTCCTTTATGCACTGTATGGAATCACACCAAGGAGATGGTAAGAGTTTACCTCTATAAGAAACAGTGGGTCCTTCGTTTTCTGAGGGATCTGATATGTTGTTGATCAAATCTTTCACTGTTACTAGAATTGGGGCAACGGAGGTATCTATCACTGGTTCAGGCAATTCTTGGAGAGACGTACACCATATTTCTCGCGCCCAAGTATCTACTTCATTGTTTGTCATCTCATCTTGAAACATGTAATTGTCCAGTTCATCAATTTCGTTAGATTCGCTCTCGAATAAGTTTTTTTTGTCTCATGTAGATCTCTCTTCTACTCAAGAAATCCTGAGCCTTACACATTCCTCGGAAATCAATCATAGTGCCAAAATTTTGAACACTAAATGTTACTGGATGGATCACTACTAGACTAGCATGATTCTCCATGGTGATGGTATAGTTCTTGAAATCTTCCACGCATTTCTTGTAATTTGAGGAGATTTTGACTTCCACAAAACAGTTGAGCTCTTTATCTATTATGTCCCACTTTTTGCCTGGTGAGGGAATTCCCCATAGTTTCGCATATTTGTTTTGAATCAGCGACACTGTGGTGGATGGTTGCCCCTCCAAACAAAGGAAACGGTACCTCCCGTCATCAGTGAGTATGGATGGGTCATCTATTTCCATTTCTTCCTCAGCCAAATCATCAAAGTCTTCATCCCAGAGTGTTTTCTGTCTCTTGCTGCAGCTTGGCTCGTTGGAGAGATCCACTTCTGCTCCTCTTTTCTTGAGTGCCATGTTGCACAATAGAACGCATACCATGTTATGGCGCAACGCTTTTTCTCTGGAGGCCCAAGTGTCATTCTTCCAGTGTTCTCCTATGATACCATAGAATTCCACAAATTTTTTATAGTATAATTCACCACTCATTACCATTTCTTCCATTTTTGTGTTTGTGGTTCACTGATCAAAGTTTATGATTTAAAGAATACGTTTGTACTTAAAGAATACGTTTGTAATGGTGTCAGGTTAAGTCATGGAATATCGAATTCCTAAACGTTTTGAACTTTTGAACTATGGTGAGAATGTGCATAAAAGATGGGAGTGCTACATTAAGCAATTTAAGAGATATTTGGTGGCTTCTGATAACAAAGATCGAGATGAAGAATCAAAGATAGCAATACTATTGAACATAGCTGGAGAAGAAGTTGAGTATATCTATGATGTACTCAAGATTGATGAAAAATGTAAAACCTTTGATGAGGTACTGAGTGAAATTTCTTCATACTTCAAACCCATGAAGAATGTCATTTTTGAAAGATATTTATTTTTAACTCATGAAATGAAAATGGAACATAACATAGAAGATTTTGTTTTGGAATTGAGAAAACTGTCAGAAACATGTGAATACGCTGAGCAAGAAAACATGATTCGTGATAAGTTAGTAATGAGCGTAAAGGATGATAACCTGAGAAAATTGTTTTTGAAACAACAAAATCTAACTTTAACAAGTGCATTGGAAATTACAAAAAGATTTATTGCTACAGAAACAAATGCTGATAAAATGTCACTGAAACCTTGCAGTTCAATTATAAAAAATGAGAGCAATGCAGAAGTTGACTATGTGAAAAAATCTTATCAGTCTAACAGTGCAAAAGGGAAGAGCACTGAGTGTAATTTTTGTGGCTATTCCTTTCATAAAAATAACATGTGTCCTGCCAAAGGAAAAACTTGTAACTTTTGCAAGAAAAGTAATCATTTTGAAAGCAAGTGTTTGATGAAACTTAAGAACGGAAACTCGAGAAACATAAAAGTTCATGAATTTGAAGAACGGGAAATTTGCATGGAAACATTATCGGTTGTGGATAAAGTGAATTCAACTGAGCCTTCTAAGTTGACTGAGTGGATTGAAGAAATTGATTTTGAGGGAAAGAAAATTGCATGTAAACTTGACACAGGCGCTCAATGTAATGCTATGCCTATGAAGATATTGTGTCAATTGCTAGGAAGAAATGAAAATGATGTACAGACAGAACTGAAACCGTCCTCAATGAAATTAATAACATATAATAATTCAATTATCAATCCATGTGGAATTATTTTCTTGAGAGGTAAAATAAATAGTGAATACTACATTTTCAAATTTGTGGTGGTAAATTTAGAGACTCGACCAATTCTTGGATTAAATTCATGTTTCAAACTTGGGTTGATTAAAAGAGTAATGACAGTGGACGTCATGTTTAAATCAATAGATCAAGTTATACAAAATTATGGCAAAGTGTTTGAAGGAATTGGAAAATTTCCTGGAGAACCATATGACATCAAAGTGAAAGAAAATGCAGTACCTGTGAAAATCCACCACGAAGAGTGGCTAAATCTATAATGCCGCGATTGAAAGAAGCGCTCGACAAACTAGAAACTGAAAAGATAATTTCAAAAGTTACAGAGCCAAATGAATGGTGCCACAATATTGTAGTGCGGGAAAAACCCAACAAAGAATTGAGAATTTGTCTTGACCCTCGTGATTTGAATTTAAATGTGGTCTAGGATAGTTATTATATTCCAAATCAAGATGATATACTCTCAAACCTCAGTGGTTGTAAAATATTTTCGGTGTTAGATTTAACAAGTGCTTTCCATCAGATACCCTTGAGTGAGAATTCTTCAGATTTATGCTGTTTCTCAACACCGTTTGGCAGATACAAATATATAAGATGTCTGTTTGGAATTTCCACTATGTCAGAACTTTGTCAGAGAAAAAATCAAGAATTATTTGGTGACATAAATGGAGTTTATATCTATATTGATGATTTGTACATTGCTGCCAAAGATGAAATTTCACATGATAAAATTTTGAAGCAAGTTTTAGATAGAGCACTAACTGCTGGTGTCACAATGAACAAGAAAAAAATTCAATTTAAAAAGCAACAAGTAAAGATTCTTGGTTTTGTCGTGAACAAAGATGGTATTCAAATTGATAAAGAGAGAACAGAAGCAATTGATAAAATAAAACAACCACAAAATAAGAAAGAAATAATGAAATTTCTTGGAATTGTGCAATATTTTTCCAAATTTATACCAAATGTGAGTAATATTTCTTCTCCACTTAGAGAGCTCACAAAGAAAGATACAGTTTGGACATGGCGTAATGAACATGAATTTGCTTTTTCTCAGCTAAAAAAATGTTTGATGACCTCTCCAGTATTGGCTCATTATGATGACAAGAAAGAAATAATTATTCAAACTGATGCTTCCTCTTATGCACTTGGTTGTTGTTTAATGCAAGAGGGCAAAGTTGTTGCTTATGCATCACGCTCGTTGACTCCCACAGAACAGAAATATGCACAAGTAGAAAAAGAGATGCTTGGAATTTTATTTGCATGTAAAAAGTTTCACTATTACATATATGGAAATAAAGTGACTATACTAACAGATCACAAACCTCTCATCACAATAGTGCATAAAGAAATTCAGAAAGTGTCTCCTAGACTTCAAAGAATGCTCTTGAAATTATTTAGATATGAGCTATGCATTGAGTATCTACCAGGCTCTCAAATGGTAGTTGCTGATATTTTGAGTCGCAATGTTTTAAATAGTACTTGTGATGAAAATTCCGGATTAGACTTATGTATTCATGATATTAAATTACATCACACAGTAAATGATACAAAATTGAAAATGGTCCAAGAATTGTCAGAAGAAGATCCTGAGATTAAAAGAATAATTAATTTTGTGGTGAACTCTAACTGGCCCTGCAATATGAAACAAGAAAGTCATGAAATAAAAAATTTCTATAAAATAAGAGAAGAACTGTCAGTGATAGATGGAATTTTATTTAAAAGTAACAAAATTGTAATACCAAGAAAAATGCGTCAACATGTAATAGAAACAATACATGAGACACATTTGGGTATGAACAAAATGAAAATGAAAGCACGTGAACTGGTATATTGGCCGCATATAAATAGCGACATTGAAAAATTTGTGCAGAGATGTGATACATGTGATAAATATGCAAATGATAACCCAAAACTTCCTATGTTATCTCAAGAAATACCAGATAGACCTTGGGAGAAAATTGCAGCTGATATAATGGAATGCAAAGATAGTGGATACTTGGTAGTGTATGACTATTTTTCAAAATGGATTGAAGTATTGAAGTTAAGAAGCAAAACATCAAGGGAGCTAATCAAGAAATTTGTATTTATTTTCTCATATCATGGAGCACCTGATGTAATTGTATCTGACAATATGCCATTTGCAAGTTCAGAATTTAAACAGTTTTTCAACGAGTGGAATATAAAATCGATAACATCAAGTCCTAGATATCCTAGAGGAAATGCAGTTGCTGAGCGGGCAGTTGGAATAGCCAAACAAATGTTGAACAAGAATGAAGATAATCTTGATTTAGCTTTATTACAATATAGGAATTCTCCAATTGTATCCCTTGGTTTATCACCCGCTAAATTATTAATGAGTCGTAATTTTAAAGAAAAACTTCCAATTCAATCCAACCAATTGTGTCCAAAATTAAATGACCCTATGAAAATTAAAGAAAGTTTGAAGCAAGTTCAGAAAACTAACAAGATGTACTATGATAAAAATACAAGGCAACAATCAAATTGTGAAGAAAATCAAAATGTACTGTTTAAAATAAATCCAGAGAAACCATGGGAAAAAGGTATCATCAAAGGAATTCATCCAGACACTCCACGCTCCTTTCAAATTGAGCATGAACAAACAGGAAGAACATTTAGAAGAAACCGACAGCATATCCATCCAATCCCAGACAGAAGTGATCACAGTCAGCCTGAAGAAAGTGAAGAAATATATCTAGATGCCAGAATGAATGTTTCTCAGCCAGACTTGGAAACTGATGTACAGGAAGACAACTTTAAAAGAAATCTTCGTGATAGAAACAAGCTGAGACCTCCAGCTCGTTATCAAGATTGACAGGGGAGGATGTAGGGAGCTGTGAACCACTCTATATTTCTACAAATATCTGGCCTGAATATTTATACCCTTTGGGAAGTTTTGAATTGATTGAGTCAGTCTTGTTTTCTTGTAGAAGATTCTAAAATAAATATGTTTCCTCTTCTTAGTTTTGTGTTCTTTATTTGAAAACTTTACAGAACTATTGAGGCCTTCCACAGAAGAACTTGCTCATGACCACCCTAGACTTTTCTTGAGTTATGGGCATCACTGGAAAGAGCGCGCTGAGGGCTACAAGGAAATGAAAGAATAATGTGGAAAAAAGCATTTGATGCCATAAAAGAACTGTGTAGGAATAACGTGTTTGCTGCAAAACTTGTTCATTCCATCCACAGTTCCGTGTAAAAACTAGCTTATTCCAAAAAACGTAGCCCAAAAAGACAGTTAAGCAAATCCACCAACTTCTTGCTTAAAATTTGAAATCCATGGTCTTTGTACATACACAGTGTGCTCAGCATGCTGAAGTTGATAGAATTTATTTTAGTTTAAAAAAACCTAGATATAATTTAATTGAAGTCTAGAAAAACCTCAGTAACTCGATTCATAGGTAAGATTTTAAACATTGAATAATATTATAGGTCAAATCGAAACTTTTCTTTCTATTCTGTTTTAGGCATAGACCAAAGGGGTTGCCAAAGTATCCCAGTTGTAAACATTCAAGAAAGAAAGGATGCTCTTTCAAATGCAACACATTAACTATGCAGGACACAAAATTCTTTCACAAGAACTTCTATGAAAACCAATCAAAAGTTGATCAAGACCATTATATCCTGAAATTCATATCTGTTTCTTCAACCAAACGTACCAGACCTGGTGCAAAGACCACCAGAAAGCAGGGTGTTTCAATCATGTACTATGTCCATAGAGCTAAAACATTTCAAGTGAAAGTCTGTCAAAAAGCTTTTTTGGGCATTTTGAACATATCCAAAACCAGATTGTAGCTGATTGCCCGGAAATTTCTAGAATCTGGTGAAATGACAAGAGAAAGAAGAGGGAGAGGGATATCTAAACTGAATCCAATATTTCAGACATAACGTCAAAACATAAAAGCTTTCATTGAACAGTTCAAGTGTGTAGAGAGTCATTATTGACAGCACAAATCTACTCGACAGTACCTTTCAAGTGATTTATCAATATCCAAAATGTGGAGGATGTATAATAACCAAGTAGATTCACCAGACATGAGAACAAGAAAGACATTCTTCATCAAGATATTCAACAGAGATTATAACATAGGATTTGGTGCTCCAGTGTCAGATGCATGCTCCTACTGTATTGAGTTGACTCAAAGAATTCAACCGGAAACTGATAACAGTGATAACCAAAAGAAGAGTCAGATCATGATTGAGAAAACAATACACAAAACTAGAGCTAAGGCATTCTCTAGAAAGCTAAGTAGGGTCAGGTGGAGTAATTATGACCACTTTTCACTTTTCAAAAAAAAAAAAATATTTTTCTATTTTTATTCACAAGATCAATTGAGTTTGTTATTGCTTACAGGTTATTTCTAATCTTCAAGTGTTCCTTTTGATGAGTTCTTAGAGTTGAAACATCAATTTTTAGTATCCCAAAGCGGTGGAACATATTCCTGGAATGTGTTCTTTTTTTAGACTCAATACATGAATCTATCTCTAACCTTCAAATTGGCTATCTCTAACCTTCAAATTGGTTTGATATCGTATTTTTAAGGAATGTGTCCCTTTTTCCACTCACGCGTTCATATGGTCATCTTGAAAATCCGGCATGGACTTGAACTTGACATAAATGAACCTAGATGTTGACACGGGATTACTCACAATAATTGCCGAACCTAATTTGCTGTAGAAGTCCGGTTCACTTTCAGCAAGTAGACATCAAGGTCAGTCCAGTTATATGTTCGAACCTCTTGCTCGTAGTAGATGCTCAATGGCGCCATGAGTGACACATCCTATGGGTGCAGTGTGGTAGGAAGCAAATCAACACTACATTATTGTCGCGCACCAACTTGGATCAGCTTCAGGTTCTTTGAGGTTTGGTAGGTTGCGGATTAGCAAACAAATAGCTTAAACCAGGTGACGAAACATTTGTATCCTTCGACTCGGATGATAGGTTGAAATCAACATGCCCGGAAGGTTCTATACATCAGAATGGGGTTGTCTCTGATCCTTAGAAATACAAACATCGTTGGCATGAATCCGCCAGCTGCGTTCATACATATCTCGGCCGTTACTAACGTGCCACGCTCTGCTGAACTCAAACTACCAACTTGTTTCTTTCCTCTCAGCGCAAGCACCCCAGAGGGTTTGTCAGGGACTGTGGTTATCCCGGTTTCATCTACGTTGTATGTTTTCTCCGGTTTGAAGTTGTATTGTTTTATCAGTGCCTCTAGCAAGTGAAAGAAGTATAGATCCAAACTCGCAAAAACAACACGTTTCAGGAAAGCTCAAAAACTAACTGATTCTGATATGAATAAAGCAAAGATAATTAACGGTTGTATCATCCGAAGGCATATGCCACCAATTTACATTTGATATCTCTATCAGGGCCGGTGATAATGATGTGCGTAGTATTACCCTCCTGCGCAGTATTCCCCCACCTTGCCCTTGTTATCTTTGCCTGTCGCACGGGCACGGTTATTATTGCTTAAATAATTAACTGTTTTTGATCTTCATTTTTAGTAAGTATGTTATTATACTCATCCATTAATTTTACTACCCCCCCCCCCCTTCTGCTCAATCATGAACAACTTTGAGATTTTTCAAGAAGTTTTTTCCTTCAAGGTAATGTAATCTTTAATAGTTGACCAGGATATTGGCGGGTATTTTAAGAATGATGTATTTTGATCTTATCTTTGAAATACGCTGTATTAATTAGAGGTTTAGGTTGTGACATCACCTTCTCCCTACTAATATAAAAGCACAAGACAGGACTACAGAATATTTCAATTATTTACATATTTATATTTTTTCGGGGTTAAGAGGAGGGTCAAAAGTATATATTCTTAGATTAGGGTTTCACAACAGTTACTTAATATACATGATATAAAAAAAGGCTAAATAGGGGTAAATTGACATTAAGCTATGGTACCATAGAAAAAAAAATCTTTGGCCATTAAAAATTATCAAGGAGTAAGAATCCAGATCTACCTAATTGATATTTCCAAATATTGTATCTTCACTTGCTAGCAAGACTTTGAGACAGGTAACACATTTGTTACTTAAGGAATTCCTGTGGTTCAGGTTCTGAAATTGTAGCTTCAGCACATTCTGCTGAATTCCAAGGCTTGGAGTTTAGAACTACATTTCTGGATGGAATACAGGAATAGGTCTGTTTCTAAGTGTTGTATAGCATAAGAAATGGACAATGAACATTCTTACAGTTGGGTAGACATCCTGGACTCCTTAGGCTCAGGCCATGAGGTAGATCTTTGGCCTCTGGTGTTGATTCTGGGGACTCCTACATGGGTTCGTACTCCTCTCCCTCCTCCATCCCTCCGGTTCAGCCACACATCTTGTGGATATGAGGTGTGTGAAGAGTCATCTTGAGGATTAAACTATTTCCTACTAATTAGATTTTTAAAATATCAAAAAGAAAAATTAATGAGACAATCCTGTCGGAAAAGTTTTTCTGAATTCTGAAAGTTCCAGAAAAAAAAAGAAGCCAAAAAAAAAACAATGCAAAATCTTACCCGCATTTTTTCTTGTTTTTCAAAATTAACCAATCAGAGCCGAGGTAGCATCAAATAACAATTCTACCAACTTAAGGTATTTTAAAATAATTGGAATCAAGGTAAAGTTTAAGGGAAAAAGTTCAGATATAATGTTAAATAGAAATAGTAGTATTGAGAGCCAATTAGTTTAAAATAATGCTTTTATTTTATTGGTAAAATTTTTGTTTTTACTTATTAAATATTAAAAAGGAAAGTAAAAATTATTATTGAAAGTTGCCGGCTCTGTTTATGGTCTGGCTTCTAAATAGTGGCGGTAATTTTTTGAATTCCCCAAAAAGGTAAACAAACTGATAAGGAATGGCAATTAAGTAGTTGTTGGATTTCTTTTATCAATTTTGATTACTAAATATATGTAATATATCAAATGCCCCTGATCAAATTGAGAAAAGAAAGTAATCAAAAATAATTAGAGAAAACATTATGGTAATCTTAAAACATTATGGTAATCTTGAGAAAAAATTGTTTTAAAATTTACATAACAATTTAAATAGAAGATGGTCCTACATTTTACAAATTATTTAAAGTGGAAAAATTCCTCTATCTCTTTAATCAAAGCAAAAAAGAAAATGCAGAAAAAATAGGATTTGTAATCCTTATCAAAATTGAACTCTAAAATTATTTTGAGTATCAAGGTTAAACTAAAAGGGTTTAATGCAATTGTATACTAAATAGTATTCTTTATTACTGATAGATTGTAAAAAGTAATATGTTTGAACAAAATTATTACAAGGTTCAAAAAGTAAAAAAAAAAACTTTATTTTTTTTTTAATGTATCCAACTAAAATGAATTATTTATTTCCTTATTCATTTTTATTAAAATAAAGCAAGATATCGAAAACAAAAAAAATATATACATGTTTTTATTTTTTATTCATTTTTTTTTTTTTTTTAAGTTTTCATTTATTTATTTTATACATTACAAACGTCTTCTACAAACAATAAGGGTATACCCACCTTCAAAAGATAAAAAATCTTGTGCTGAAGGTGGGGAATGTTATGTTATGTTATGTTATGATAAAAAATGTTATGTTAAAATGTTATATGCATGTGAAGTGTTCACAAATCATTAAGGTCATTGACCCAGACATTTCCATAATACTTTTGATTAGGTAGGATTTTGCGACCTGACTTGGAAGTTGTATTCAAAACTTCCGCTGAGGGAAAATCTGGTTCTTCCAATGTTTCCGATGATACAGAGAGATTGCTTATGTCCCAGTTTAGATTGGTGGTCTCTTGTTGGTGAGTTTCAAGAATATTTTCATTTACCACTTGGATATCTCCAGGTACCTCTTTATCAAAGAATACTGGATCATCTTTGGATATTAAGGACAAAGAATTTGTCCTTAATATCCAAAGATGCCTACGCCATCAAGAACAGAAGATCAAAAGTGATGAGATTATTGAAACTCTACCAACACATCAACGCCGCTCCATCCAGCGCATAATTAATGGAAACGCAAGTCAATGGTTATCGGTCATCCCCACCCATTCTGATCAGTTTGATTTGAATGCTACACAATTTCGGGACGCTTTATCTCTCAGATATGGGCAGCAACCAACTGGAATGCCAACACAATGCGATGGATGTTCTGAGAAGATGGACTTGACGCACGCGCTGAACTGCAAGAAGGGAGGTTTGATTAAGCATGGCCATGATGATCACAGGGACACGGGTGCAATGTTGGCAAATCTTGGATGGTACGGAGTTAGCACAGAACCATTACTTAGAGAAGGAAATCCTCAGAATAATGAAGCAGGCTTGGTTGCTGATATTGCAGTTCCAGGGTTCTGGGAGACGGGTAGATCAGCGTTTTTTGATATTCGCATTACTAATGCTGACGCTGCATCTTACTCTTCCCAATCATGGGATTCAATATCCGCTAATCAGGCCAAAGAAAAGCACAGGAAGTATGATGGCATTGTTGAACAACTCAGAGGATCTTTTACACCTCTGGTTATATCATGTGATGGGGTGATGCACAAAGAATACGACCAGTTTCAAAGAAGAATATCAGAAAGATTAAGCGAAAAATGGAAGAAACCATTCTCAATGATCACAGCTTGGGTGAGAACTATCATACAATTCTCACTCATTCGAGCTGTGTCATTGAGAATTCGTGGTTCAAGAAGAAGAATTGTCTCAACACCCTTTGAAGATGGAGCTGGCATCTAAAACATATAATTGTCTTTTAAAGCATTTATTAATATTATAATTTTTAAATATATATACTGGATCTACAGCTTCTTGGCCTAACTACCACAGATAGTTAACAATCTTTTTAGTAGCATCCATTGACATACGCCTTATCTACGTTTTGGAAACAGATGATTTTTTTTTGTCCGCTGGGAATCGTACCAGCTACCCACATTAAAATCACCCAGCCTGGGTAGGGCCGGAAATGCCAGCATCACGTGTTTGGAGGGGACAGAATTTTCTTCGAAAAGTCTGCCCCAACCGGGTGTCGAATTCGAGACCTCTGGACTATGGGTAGTAATCATAACCGTTGGGCCACGAAAGCTGGCCAGCTGGCTACCTAAAACCTAAAGGTAAAAGAAATATGCTGCAGTATCTATATTAAAAATTGATAAAAAAAAAAACACTTTTCCTCTAGATTTTTTTAGGTGGGCGGTGGCCCTTCGGAGATATTGCCCGTATTCATATGAGCACTTTGGGCACTTACTCGTATGTTCTATTTTCATACATACTACTCAGTGAGCTAAGCTCGGGCGTGCACCCCCGATATTTTATTGGAGTACCTAGATAAGTAATTGATTAACAAAAAGGCGTAAATATTTTATTTTTTCAAAAAGAAAGTTGAGGTTTATTGTTCAAAATCACAATGAAATAATGAAGGAAAGACATAAAATTAGAATGAACACTTCTGGAAATATGTATACTTACTGAGTCAGAACCCACCTAAGTTCTTGTGTGGTAACTTGCGAAGCACTCTGTGCATAATCCAACATAGTACTTCATGCACCCAGAGCATACAGCTGAACTTTTTCTAACAGTGAGGACCAACACTTCTTTTTTTTTCTCAAATTTGTGGACAAGATGATTGACTCCATCAAATCTTGTATCCAATGACAAAGAATTGTTTTTCATTTGCAGTCTACCAGCTCTACCAGGGTGGCGCATTGGTGTAGCATATTCAGTCAGATGGTTTAGAACAGGTGTGCACAAACTCAATGAGGCCGCGGGCCACATTTTGCCATAAATATTTGGCCGTGGGCCGCACCTAGTTTTAAGGCAAAAATAGGTTAGGTCTCTATGATGGGTAGGAACCAATGCTAGAATTGTAATGAATGATGTCAAATAATAAGCCGAAATTTCGGTATTAATAACAGTGGCGGCTCCTGACTTCAAGACTAGGTGAAGACAAATTATACCCAGAAGTATTGAAAAAATAAAATTATTAATTTATCAGATCTTAGTTCTTATGGTCTCATAAACACAGCCCATTGTAAGTTATGGCTGTTTCCCTGCAGAGCATGATTTTCTCTCATACCAGTTTTGCATCATATAAGTTTTTATAGGTACTTTTTTTGGAGAACACTTGGTACTTAATGAATAAACAAGGCCAGCAGAACAATTTGTCAACACTTGAGCTGGTACACAGCCATTCATTTTTCATAAGCCATTCAGGCTTGAACTGTATGGCTGTGGGGCAGGCATTTGCTTTACTTTTTTAGTGGTGGTTATACATAGTAATTGGAGAAATTGGACATCCAGTAATCATAATATCTTTCTTAGACTCATTACTTCTTAATCTGAATGGGGTTACTTTTAATGTTTGAACCCCATGATTTTGTGGGAATCTCATTGTTTCTTTGAAATATTCATCTTAATAAAAAATATTTAGGTATTCATTCATCTTAATAAAAAATATTAACTAAAAGTTGGTAAAACGGAATTAAAATAAAAATATTAGGACTATACCTCAGTAGATAGGTAGGTACAACATTTTAAAGAGGGGTTAGAACTGGGAAGGAAAGAAAGTTAGTTGAAGACTAAAAATTACAATCCAAAACTGCAAGAAAATCCACCACCAGATTACAAAATAAATCTAAGAAAACATACTTACTACAAATATAAAATCAGCTTAAATTTGTGTTACCATTGATGTTTAAATGACTATTTATGAAAAACACAGATATTGCCTTATAATTTTAAGTACCTACTTCACTGGAAGCTGTGTGCTTAGCTACCTGCATAATTATAATGTTATTTCTGACACTGAAAGAAGTACATAGCTACTTCATATTCAACTTATTATGAAAAGCACAGGTCAGATCAGGTAGGGAAAATGTTTCTATCCTGTATCAAATACTGGGAAATAACTTTATTAATTAGTTACACCAATTAAAAGTCACTTGATTACCGTTGATTTTTTTTTTTTCTTAATTGGGGTTTAACGTCGCTTTCAACTGCCATGGTCATATCACGACGGGGGTTTTACCCTCCATTCGCAGGAAACTCACAAACCTGCTACTCACATTGACCTCACCCAGCCTGAGTGGGGCCGGGAAAAGCCAGCGTCACGAGAATTAGAATTTGAATGGTCACCCATCCAAGTCTTAACCTCGCTGGATGTCGCTTAACTTCGGTGTTCTGAAGGGAACCGGTGTATTCAACATGCCATCGACGCTGGCTGATTACCGTTGAAACGATTTGAAAATATTCTAATAAAATTTAAAAAGTGCGCCACAAGTTTTGTTTACATTCTAAAGATAAGAGATACAATGTTGCCAAGTTAATTTCATAGCTAAATTTCTACAAACTTCAAGAGCTATATTTTAAATTTAAAGAAATCCCTCAAATCATGTAAGACGTATTTATTTATTTGAAAAAATAATACTACACCGCCTGAACAGAATTTTCTCTTGAGAATTTCATTTCAACACGTCTAATTTCATGATTTTTTTAAAAGTGGTTCCATAGTCAGGATCTTAAACAGTACCACCATTGTCCCTATTTAAAAACTTCTCGGAACAACTAGATACCAGATTATCTTATTTGGCTCAATTTCGGTACCTACATTAAATAATTGAATGGGTGAGTAGAAGAACCAGGAATGTCAAAAATCGATTTTTTTTTTCTTCGTAGAATTAGAAGGAATGTATACTCTTTTCTATCATCTCTGTGAATATGAAGGAGAAATACCCCTTAAAAGTATAATTTTTTTCGATTTTAAAGTGGGGGAAGCGGAAAAAAAATCTGATGTAAATCAAGGAATGTAACAAAATCACTGACCACTTTTGCTAGCGGTATTAGTTCCTAGTTGTGAGAATCTTGTCGAATAACAAGGAATGTAAAATTTAATTTTGTTATACTCATTAGCATCAGGAAAGCAAAAATAAGACAAATCTTATTTATGCTTTCCTGAAAAGTCGATTTTTGACATTCCTGGTTCTTCTACTCACCCATTCAATTATTTCCGAGAATTGGCTTCAATCGAGATGTCCTTTATAAGACTATAGTTGACAAGATACATAAATAGTTAAAATTTATTGGTATCGGCTATCGTTTAGGAACTATGTACAAAACTAGAACCCAAAAAATGAGAAATAATATCCAAAATTCCTGACACAAAATCCTGCTTTCCTAACGCCTACGTTATTATTATTATTATTATTTTTTTTTTAATATTACAAGATTGTGCTAGATATGTGAGGCTAAATCATTGACTGGTTTCCTAGGTCTGGCATAATGCTACTGGCAACAATGTTAATATCAAAAACACATGACATCGCACATGGTATGTGGCTTCGTGACATTTCGTATGAGGTCGTGTAGATAATGTAAACTGAATACAACTGAAGACTGTCCTCAGTAGCATATTACATAGATATAGTTCTTGCCTAATATTTCATGATACCTACTTGGAAATACTCAACTCTGATTGGTTGATTCAAGGACAACTGAAGACAATTTCGAATTGTCTTCACATTTGGTGTTCTCCTTGGAAAGTAACATGAAATGTTAAGCAGCATTGATCTATTTTACACAAAGCTTACTCTTTTTTTTTTTTTTTTTTTTTCTTTGAGTTGGATCAATTGTGCCATGTTCAAGGGATTATGAGTAGTGTTTTCACTGTTCAAAATTAGGTGAAAATGTCTTCAGTGTCTTCACCCGACGAGCCGCCACTGATTAATAAACAATAATTCTTTATTAATAATGTATTTTATCTCGGAAGATAAATACAGTTTCATAGCTGTACCTTACAAAGAACATCAATGTGATGAGTGGATTTGTGTTTTCCCTTTGATTATTCTGTCAATATTGGGTTCGATATTTGAAATGGTCACCCTCAAACATGATTCCAAATGTTCGTCTGTGAGGCGAGAGCGGGAAGAAGATTTTATGTGTTTTATAGCGGAAAATAGTTGTTCACAGGAGTCAGGAGCAGGTACTCCCAAACAAAGTCGCCGTTTTCAGGGCATGCATTTTGAGTTCTGTCAGATCTTCGGGTAGGTATTTTTCATAAAACTGCAGCAACGATACATCATCAAAATAAAATATTGCACTCATCTTTGATGATCTTCTTAATTTATTATTTATCCAATTGAAATAAAAAATCAAATTGAGATCGCGGGCAGCACAAAATGGTCTCGCGGGCCGCATGCGGCCCGCAGGTTGTGCACACCTGGTTTAGAACAATAGCTCTTCTAAAATTCTAACTGAGATATATTCTTCCCAGTACCACGCATATTCAGCCATGCATTTTGAATAGATACATCAATTAACCATGTCAACAAAGGCCAATACCATTTCTTGTTACGTATGTGAATTCTGTACATGGCCAAATTTTGGTCCATTCGATCTACCCCCTATTAAAGATAACTGCACCCTAAATATATAAAAAATTGAGCATTTTTTGAAGATGCTACAAAAAAACAATAATTTGTACTAATCTTACTGTACTTCACTAGCAAATCAATGACATCTTCATCAAATAAGAGTTTGAAGATTTCAACCGGGCATTATTCTCTTGCGGCTGTATGAAATTCTGGCCACTGGTTGTCAAGTGGATCAAGTTCCTCATCATCCCATTCAATGTTTCTGATGAAGAACAGTTCTGCAATCAGCTCAGCTGCAATGACTGCCTCGGGCTCCACCACTGGTTTGGGCTCTGGTTGTAATCCTATCAGGCTCTGAAATACTACTACGGACCTTTTTAACCTCGGCTTGTGCTCTCAGTAGAGAAGGAGGGAGATTATCAATCATCATATTGTCCTCGTCTCCCGAGTCCTCATCCGTCACGTCCCCATTTGCATTATCTGGTGGTAACATCACTATTTCCATCGGATGGCCATTTCGGTGATTTGTGTCCTCTTCCAGCACATCATTCAAAGTCATTCCCCTGAAAAATAGAAGAAAACGCTGAATTGGTCTGAAATTCCTATAAAAAGTCGACAGTAGCTTTCTCTTGCTCGGCACTTAAAACAGTTCGGTATCTGCCTAGGCGTCCAGATGTTGCTCCTTTCTTTAGGTTTCTTCGTATGGTAGATTCATTGAACCCCAATTCTGATGCAATTATGTAGTTTGAGAGTCCTCTATTACGCATTTCTCGCGCCTGTTGAAGTAGCTCATTGCTGAACGATTTTTGGTTTGTTTTTCTTTTGTATTTACTGGAACAGAAAAGCGTTAAAATAACTAGTAGGTACGCACCTACCTTAAAATTGATTGAAGTTAAAGAATTCTAAAATGGGGCAAAGAGTCGTGTTGTTCATGCGGCGTCTCTTTGCCCCAAGATGACCACGGCTTTTTACCCCATTTGACATTAAAATAATATTACTAAAATAGATAAATTATGGTTCAATAAATAATAAGAAACAACTATTCATACTAATGTTAAATAAATAATTTCAATATAAATATCGAAAAAAATACCAAAAAACACGCAATTTATTAATATTACAAACTTAAAGAAAAGAAAAAAATAGATCGAGACAATTAAAAAAAACTTACCGCATCTTCACTTTCACTGGAATCGCTTCGTCTCAGTACTACCCAGTGATGTTCGGAGCTTGAAAAAAAAAATCCCGCAAATTGAAAAATTCCCTCCGAAACATATAGACCCAATTCTTGGAGGAAAGAATATAAATGGAGAAACAGATCCCCTATCTCCCCTGTACTGAGATGTGTAGATAAAAAAAAGTAAGTGCATCACTGCATCATCTTATAGGTATCCCCAATCTTCTCTAAAACTGGAGCCTGAATATTTGAACCTGTCTACTGAAGAGTTGCTGTTCTTAACCTATGCCTGGTCCACACTAAGCAAATATGTTTGCAAACATTATTAGCTACCTAACATTGTTGTTTCAAACAAGTGTTAAAAACATTTTTTACCTAGAAATTTTTTTATGGGACCAATGTAAGCTAACATTGTTTACCAAAAAAATCTGTTCACAAACAATGTTTGCAAAAATATTTGCTTAGTGTGGACCCAGCATTATCTTATACAGGGTGTCCCACCAAACTTGGACACCTCAAATTACTCGGCCCCTGAAAGAGTTTTTGAAAAATAAAAAATCCTAGGGTACATGTCCTAATTATGCGGTTTCAGCCATGATATTTTTTTTGTACAGGGTGGTTCAAAAGTCAGAAATTGAGGTGTCAACTTTCGATTTTTAAATGGATTGACCTGAATTTTATTTGATAATTTTACTTCTCAATGGTTCCTGAGTACTTTTTTAAACAAAAATTTTACATACAGGGTGGTTTTTTTTCGACCAATGTTTTTTCTAAATCTCGAATAACTCAAGTTCGTTTAATTTTTTGGATAACAAGAATAGAGAGTGTTTGTGTAATGAATACACGCACTTTTATTTGGCATCAAAATATTTTATACAGGGTGGTTCACAAGTGAAATAATGACTTGATTTTTTTTAAAACCGAGTTTTTTCAATTTTTTATTTGGGATTAATAATTCTCGCCTAATTTTACACATTTTTTTTAGTCATATCGAAAAACAAAACTAAAGTGTTGTACAGGGTGAGACATGATTTATTTGTAACACCCTGTATATTGGCAGTCAAGAAGACGTAAAAGTAAATATTAAAACTAAATATGCAAGAAAAACTTTGATTTTTAATTAAACTAAAAAGTTATGGTGTTTTAACTAATATTGTCGCATGGACCACCCTGTAGATATTTTCTTAAACCATCATATGGGTAGCCGAAACTGTCTAAAATTGAACGAGGAGTCCAAATCTGAAAGAAAAAAATGAATTCAAAAAGCCATTTTCAATTTTATGTTTACACCTACCTACTTTTTATTTCAAGTTTTAAAATCATTCAGTGTGGACACCAAATTGAAAATGGCCTCAAAATTCGTGTTTTTTACTTGTTTTTCCCCACGATTCGAAGTCTTCGTTGAATTTTATACAACTTCGAGTACCCACATGATAGTTTAAGAGAATATCTACAGGGTGGTCCATGCAACAATATTAGTTAAAACACCATAACTTTTTTATTTAATTAAAAATAGAAGTTTTTCTTGCACATTTAGTTTTAATATTTAATTTTACGTCTTTTTGACTGCCAATATACAGGGTGTTACAAATAAATTATGTCTCACCCTGTACAACACTTTAGTTTTGTTTTTCGATATGACTAAAAAAAATGTGTAAAATTAGGCGAGAATTATTAATCCCAAATAAAAACTTTAAAAAAACTCGGTTTTAAAAAAAAATCAAGTAATTATTTCACTTGTGAACCACCCTGTATAAAATATTTTGATGCCAATTAAAAGTGCGTGTATTCATTACACAAACACTTTCTATTCTTGTTATCCAAAAAATTAAACAAACTTGAGTTATTCGAGATTTAGAAAAAAATTGGTCGAAAAAAAACCACCCTGTATGTAAAATTTTTGTTTAAAAAAGTACTCAGGAACCATTGAGAAGTAAAATTATCAAATAAAATTCAGGTCAATCCATTTAAAAATCGAAAGTTGACACCTCAATTTCTGACTTTTGAACCACCCTGTATAAAAAAAAATTCATGGCTGAAACCGCATAATTAGGACATGTACCCTAGGATTTTTTATTTTTCAAAAACTCTTTCAGGGGCCGAGTAATTTGAGGTGTCCAAGTTTGGTGGGACACCCTGTATATAAAATGATTTGTTTGTATGTGTGTATGTTTATAATACTAACTCAAGAACTACAAGTTGGATTGAGCTGAAATTTGCCGAGTGGGTAGCACACTGGGCTTGCACGCACGGTGACCTGGGTTTCAATCCCGGCGGCGCAGAAATTTTCTGCTCTGTACTTGGAAGCCAGGGTCCACTCATACCTCGTGAGGAAAAATGAGTAGCTGCTTTAATGTGAGCAGCAACCAGGGGCTGAACTATGGGCAAATTAAAAAGTACACAAGAATAAAATATTTAGAAGTCCCAGTAGTTCTGCACTACCCCCAAAAATTGTGATATAATAACCTAAAGAATACACATTTATTTATTATTCAATGAATTTAATTGATTTGAGACAAAGAAAGGAGTCCTGTTCTGCTAACATAGTCACTGATCCCTGTCCCTAAAAAGATATTATTCATGCAGTTAGTGAACAAAATGGCCAGTTTTGTTTGAATTGCAGTGGTGTCCTGTAATTGAGGTCTTCTCACTTTCCTTATCCAGTAGTCACCATGGCCAAGTGGGTAGCACACCAGGCTTGCACAGTGACCTGGGTTTGATTCCTGGCAGCACAGAAATTTTCTGCTCTGTACTTGGATCTCTGGGGTCCATTAAAATCTTGTGAAGATTACGAGTAGCTACTTTCATGTGAGGAAAGAGACATGTTCTTTTCTCTTCTCAGTTTCTCAAGCTTCGAGAAGCCACGTGTAGAAAAGACAAAAAACTAAATATAGGTATTGAGGAGGGTACAATGAAGGTAAATAAAAGAAACACAACTAGGGGTATTTTTTTTATTTTTTCTTCAAAATAGTGATATGTATATATCTATATATTTTTAAATATACACAAATTTCTTCATATTTATTTAAGTATAGATGTAGAATTGTCCAAGGACAGGTATCAGCATAACTGCTGTCACTTCACGTGGTTTTGATACATAAAATGAAATTGTTCATATACATTTTTGTTTTGGATTAAGTTAAGTAGAATTACATACTAAGTTTAAAATGGTAAACAAAGAGATTAAAATGGTAAACAAACTATGCAACATAATGACAGTATCACCTTACTGAGACTGCCCCATTAGCAGTAATGAGTCCCATTATTCTAACAGTAAGCTGAAGACATTATGATGTAAGAGGATATGTACCAACTCGGTTTCAACCCAACAATCAATGATTTTCCGTGAGCCTTAAGCTTTAGGGACGGACAATACATGTACCATGCACAACAGACAGGGCAATATACAGGGTGAGTAAAAAAACCTTAAAACTAATGGTAGATTATCGGTGCTATAAAGTAAGGTGTTTCATGAGAAAGAACAACACTTTGAAAGTGATATAACACTTCAGAACAGACCACAATTTTGTCCTTTGATCTGTAAAATGCACAAAAACAATCTTAAATAGATTGCGGTTCTGGGCTATTGCCAGTCATTGATCAATAACAGGTTTAAGATTTTTTTACTCACATTGTATACAAAAATACAATTGTAACAGAATATATTAATATAAAATTGCACCAAAAATATAAATATACAACTGAATACAACTCTCCATCAGGTTATCTACTTAGAGCCCACGGAAAGTAACAAGATGGGTAAGAGATTGTCTTGTCTTCCTGGGGTGCATGAGGTCAGATGTCCTTTTTGCAGAATAATGCAGTCTAATGTCCAAGTACTTCACTACAATGCACTTGATCAAGTTGATCATATGGTTTGATCCCACTTCCTGATCAAAACCATGTTGAGCCAGGTTGTCAAAGATATCAGTTCCAATACAGTCACTGAGTATCTTATTTGCACCTCTTTGAAGATCTATCTGAGTCACTCTCCCATTAGACACGAGTCTACCACCTGAACCTTTTGAAACAAAGTGTTTCCTAAAATGTTTTCTGCTAGGGAACAAACAGCAAAAACATCCTTTGAAGGATGAACCAACCCACCTTTACTTTTAGCCTGAACCAAATTTTTTTTACTAGGATTCATCTCTTCAAGCACTCCTGAACATTCCTCACATAGGATTTTTTTTCTTCAAATGTCTTGCAACAAAACCACCAATGTAATAAATAATGTCAGATGAAATTTCAGACAGAAGAATACTCTCTGGAATTTCCATGTATGCATGATCAAACAAAGGATCATCAACATCATATTCATCCTCTAGAGACCGCTGTCTGTCAGAAGTCAAATTAATATTCATCATGGGATTTGCACTTGGGACTGCTGAAGAACTGGCATGAAGAATACTTATCTTTTCTTGTGGGATACAGTTTCCTGATCTCAAATCCAACAGCTCTGTAGCAACAATTATTTTCTTTAGAGCACTTATAAATTGAATAGCTGTAGGGTTGTTGTTCCACCCCCTCTTTGATCGAATTTTGGCAAACAACAACTCAAGATGATCCTGACTAACCTTGTACATGGGTAGGAAAACCAGTTTTTTCTGTGCAACAATCAAGTCCTCATACATTCTCATTGTACTCAAAATACAAACCATGAATCCCAGAAAACCAACTTTTCGTTTACTGTTGATGATCTGAGAACCATCCATATTTTTTAATTCTCTAATGTAGGATAACATTTCCTGGAAAAATACTTTTGCTGTTTCATAGTTGAATTCACTCAGTGCTTTTTTTGTGCCAAAGCACTTAAGAGACCGTGAATTGAGATAGTCAAACAAGTCATTAAACTTCTTTAAGAAGGCACTTGTTGCTTCACTATTATCAAACCCTGGTAATTCCTTCTCCCTACAAAAATCTATTGCAACGGCAACAGATTCACTCAATGTCTGAGCCGCCAGTTTTACCTTCATTTTTTGGTCATACCAACTAATATGACCCTTTGTCAATTTATTAGCTAGTCTCAAGCCTTCTACATCCTGTAAATTGTAAAGTTCAGTGATAAAGTTCCACTGTACAACACCATCATTACTGATTAAATTTTTTTCTCCTAAGATATTCCGCACCAATTTTAACATGTGACAAGGGTCTAGGAAAACATAAACTTTTTCACCTGATTCTGGATGGCTAAAGAATGTTTTCATGTCATCACCTCTCAAAACACACCCTAAATGTGTTGCCATACTGATATTACTCGGGGCTCCATCAAAAGTCAGTGAACAAACTGAAACACCGGCTTGATGCAAAAGAGTCAAACACCTAAAAACCAGACCTGCCAAGTGTTCCCCTGTAACACCTGCTGTAAAGAAGTATGCTATGGGGTACTTCCATGAACCATTAATGCAATTTACAAGAAATACCAGGGCCTCTTTAGCTGGAGCAACACTATCATCATTTAGATCAACACCAAAATTCACATAACCAACATGCTTTTGTCCATCCCACTTCACATATTGCCTAATTGACATACTGTCAACCATCAAAGATGTCAAGACAGGACGGTCATCATTAGCTTCACAATACAACTTAATTGCATTGAAAGCTTCAGTGCAAAAGCCTGGCTCTGCATCAACTGATCTATACCATGATGCAAATGTAGAAGTACTTGGAAGACATGTATCAAACTGCTTTCTGACATACTCGTAAGCCCTAGGAGAGATGTAATGAAGTGACAGAGCAAATGCCCTCAGCTTTTCATATTTCTTTTTTAACCTCTTGCCCTGAGATTTTGAAATTTGTCTCCTTACAAGGAATTGCGCAGTCTCTGAAATTCCTTGGAGAAGATTACATGACTCTTCTGCTAAATTAAACTTTCCTTTTAAATTTTTTACAAGCTTTTTCAGCTTGCCATTTTTTCTCTTCATCCTCCAATTTCTCTGACGAACTGTTTTTAGTCTTTTATTTCTTCTCTGAAGTTGATTCCTCAATTTTTGTACAATTTTTCTTGAAGTCCGTGGGGTCAACACCTCATCTGGAGCATTAGAAGTTGAAGCTTGAGGAGTGAGTGGAGTGGCAGGTTGAGGTGGAAGAGAAGGTGGGGGTGGAGTAGCTGCTTTACGTTTCCGAGGGGAAGGTCTAGCTTTCACCTGCAGAGAAAAAAGAAAATTAGTAAAAGTTGAATGGTAGCAAATGGTCATCATTTGCTACCATTTGTCATTGAGTGCCCAATTGGCTCAATGGTAAGGCGCTCGCCTGCCATGCGGAAGGTCCCAGGTTCGAATCCCAGAGCCAACAAGAAATTTGTATTCAAAAATTTGATTACAATTGTAAGGGATACCTTCCGGTGCGCTCGTGTTGACCCAGCACCTAAATGGGAAGTATTGTGTTGCTTCTCGCCCATCAGAGGGGAGACATACAACGGGGTGGGTAGGCTACATCACAGACCATGAGTGTCTAAAAGTAGCTCCTGTTTCATGGCTACGAAATAAAAACGGCTGTGAAACACTCACCTTATAAATAAATAAAAAAATATGGAGTAAATATATTTTGTGGCCCATTTATATTACATTACAAATTATTATGTAAATGGAATATCTGTGGTGTTTCTTTAGGTGATTTAGTAGTAAGCCTTGACTAGGTTTAATATGAAATAAAGAGGAAAAAATGAAGTAGAACACTTTTTGGCAAATAAACTTACTTCTTTAGGTTGAAGATAAGAAGGGAATGCTGGGAATATGGATGGAACTACGTTTTCCCGAATTCGAACAGTTTTCACCGAAGTTCTATCCAGATCCTCTTCCTTAAAATGTTCTGAACATAGCCTTGAAGCACTTGAAGGGTTCCAATTCTGACGTTTGACAGCTGCTACCCATGCTGCACGTTTTTCTGGGTTCAGCGGGAATCTGTTAATAAAGAGGATAACAAAAAATTGTGTTTCTATGGACTGTATACCATTACAATATTATTACTGAATAATATTTAGCAAACTCAAAATCCCTGATAGATGTAAACTCAGTTACATCTTTGCGAGACCATTTGAGCACGCAATTGGCTCAATAGTAACTCACTTGCTTGCCATGCAGAAGGTTCCAGGTTTGAATTCCAGAGCTGACAAGAAATTTGTATTCATAATTTGTTTACAATTACTTGTAAAGGATACCTTCTGCATTTGTCTTGACCCAGCACCTAAATGGGAAGTTCAGTAGAACCTTGATATAATGTAAACCTTAATATAACGTTTAAATCTTCATTTCCCTTCCACTCAGAATAGGAAAACTTGTTAGAACGTAAAAAAAACCAATAGCTATAACATTATATTGTTAGCTCATGATTAAAATTTGGCAAATTTACCTCTATACAACGTTTTTTTGTAACTTGAACCTCTAAATACCATACCTAATTTCAAGTTTAGGGAGTCCAGTCTGTGCATGCGCATATTAATTTTTTCTCAAGTACCTACAATTCATGATCACACAATTGTAGACTGGCAAGTTAGCCTTTGTTTGTTAAGATATGGATTTGTTAACAGAAGTCATTTTAAGTCCTCTACAATTTATTATCTTTATTTAATTGGTAAGAAGAAAAGTGGGAAGTCATTGAAGCAAACACTCATTGAACTTTAGCTAGTCAGTTCACTTTTGTCTTATTTCACATGGGCATGAAACTTTTTTTTTTTAAATTAAGAACATAACATTGTTTCAAAAATTCTTAGAACTATAAATTGAAACAACAATACCAATGTTCACATTAAAATAAACTAATTAAGAACTTAAAACTATAGCGAACTAAAAACTAATTGTCTTACATTTGCTTTAAAAGCTTCCTTAGACAGTAAAAAGTCGTCTGTACTTAGGTGTACTTCATTACATAGAGTCATTGCTCTGTTCAGTGGCGATTCATGAAGTTTAGTAAGTCTAGGGTGAGGGACTGTGAAGATTTCAATATTTGTATTTCTTAAAATGGGGTTTGGTGTTTTTTCCACTATTTTTTCTTTGAGTTCTAGACATGTAATATTATTGTTTACAAGATTATAAATTAACATCATTAGGTCTACTTTACGTCTTATTTCAAGAGAATTAATATCAAGCATTTCTAGAAGGGTGTTGTAGGAAATAGCTTCCGGGTATTTTGGATAAAACCCGTTTTCTTTTTTAAATAGGTATCTAACAAATGTGGACTGAATTTTTTCAATTGTTTTTGATTCTAATTTCGAGTTTGGATCCCATAATATTGATCCATACTCCACAGTAGATCTCACTAGTGATAAAAATAGCGTTCTTAAAACATCATTATCTTGAACGTGTTTTCCGAATTGAATAATGAGGCCAAGTTTTCTATAAGCTCGTTTTAGCATGTTTGCACGATATTCGTTAAATTTATGTTCACTGTCAATTATAATACCCAAGTCTTTATGAGAATTTACTTTTTCTATACAGATGTCACCCATTTTGTAGTTATAGTTTATATTGACTTTTTTTCTTGTGATAGTGATTTGTTTTGATTTGGATGGATGGAAATTTAGCCCAATCAAGTGAAGTTTATCTCTAACTATGTTGAGATCTTCCTGCAATTTTTGGCAGTCATTTATGTTTGTTATTTTTCTAAAGATTTTGAGATCATCTGCGTAGAGGAGTATTTTTGATTCAAGGCTAATATCTTTGCACACTTCATCATAGGTTAAAATGAATAGTAAGCTACTTAATTTTGAGCCTTGAGCAATGCCTGATGTTGGGGTAAATGGTTCTGATGTAATGTCCATATATTTTACCTGAAGGTTTCTATTGGTGAGGTATGAGACAAATAATTTTGCTGACTTAAATCCTATGCTGTATAATTTCTTTATGATTGATTCATGTGAGATTTGATCAAATCCCTTCATGACATCTGTGAGAAGGACATCCGTTTGATAGCCTTCCTGTAAGGTAGCACATACATATTCTGAAAATTCAGTGAGATTTGTAACTGTCGAACGTCCTTCCACAAAGCCATGCTGAATATTTCTAACCTTAGAAAAAACTTGGCCTGCTATAGATTTGTATAATAGTGCCTCATATAGTTTGGCAAAAGAATTGAGGTTAGCTATTGGTCTGTGGTCCTCAACACAGCCAGATTCATTTTTTGGTACAGGTGTTATTATTGTATCTTTAAGTCGATCAGGAAACACATTTGATTGCAAACTTAAATTAAATAAATAAGTAAGAGGTTTGGCGAGTGATGGAGCGCAATCTCGCACTATTTTGGGGGGTATTCCATCCCTTCCCGCGGGCTTATTTGGGTTTATATTCATAGCTTCATCCAGGACCTGTTGCTCTGTGAACAAAGGTATCTCTATACTGGTAGAGAGATCGTTCAGCGAACAGATTTTATCTTAGTCCACAGAGCATGGTTTGTATGAGGTAATGAAGTGATCTGCAAAGGAGTCAACAATCTCTTTTTGAGAGTTTAACTGCTGCCCCTTAAAGATTATGTTTGTCGATTTACCCTTAGATCTTTCCTTTTTTACGTATTTCCAGAAACTTTTACTGTTATGTTTGAATTCAGTGGATAACTTCTGGATGTAGGATTGATAGTTGGACTTAATCTCTTTTTTAATTTGTTTTCTTAAATGTTTATAGTGTTCAGATTGTTGCTGTGTTTTGATGCCTACTTTGACTGAATTTCCATTGTTACCAAAAATATTTTATAACTACCGATTTTTATGATTCACGAACCTGATTTTTTCACCTTCAAAATACGTATTTCTTTGTATTTAATTTGGTATAACATTTACCTAGCTATAACATTTTAGTTTCCAAGAAGTGTTATTTTCCTTATTTTTTCAATACCTAGCCTGAAATTTCATTATTGAAATGTGTTCTATTATACCAGATGTGTTCTATTATTACTTTTGTAGTGATTTGATTAAGATAGGTATTTACTTACCTGCTTATGTTATTTTCTTATTTTTATAGTACCTAGTTACCAATAAAATTAACCAAAAAAAGTTCTTGGTAATTACTAACTACCCTATCTATACTACTAGTTTGATAAAAAGTGTTACATTTATTATTATAATAATATAAATTCCATTGTTATACTACAAAATGTGTTTTCTTATAAGTAGAATTAATTTTGCTAGGCTAAATCTAGTTACTCTGTACCTTAAGTTAGAAAAACTTGGTCAAAAACTACATAATTGATGAGTGTCCATAGGTGGAACAACAGTGTGACCATAGGTGGTACTAGGGTGTCCATAGGGGGTGAATTACGACTTTTTTACAAGCAACCAGTTCTAGGTAGGAAATGGTGCAGTATAATGAGATATTGGTTAGCTATCCTATAAGAAAACAAAATTTGCTATTCAACAACATTCTTTTGAAAAACCTAGCTCTAATAATTTGGTTGTGGTGATTTTTTGAAAATCAGAAAATCCTTAAAGTGTCCATAGGAGGTACCTTGACCCTAGTTCTTTTTGTTTTTTTGTTTTTTTTTTTTGTTTTTGTTTTTTTTTTTTCTCTTTTTTCTTTTTTGAACTTTACAAGAGAGAGGAAGCTATTAAATTATTTGCACATTTCTTGGACAATTCTTTTCCACAGCTGCCAATCTCTTGCTAGGGACTGCCATTCTGGACCAACATTCTTTTTCATCTCATCATACCATCTGATCCTTTGTCTGCCTCTTGACCTCTTATAAATAAATACAAATTTTTACTGTGTATATAAATACAAAAAAATACCTAGTTGTAGACTAAAGAAAAAAAAAAAACATTTTTTTTGAAAAGTATAATAGATATTCAAAATTAATAACATGAAAAAAAAAACAAGATCTTTGGAAGGGCGTTTCACTAGGAGCAGATCTAAGATCAAATCTTTTGGTGTTTTTCTGTCACATTAGCTCAGTGGTAAAGGCGGCAGCACTCTGTAAATCCAGAAGTCGTGGGTTCAAAACCCACCCATGACATGACAAGTTATCCTTCCATATGGGATTTTTACCACATAATAATACTTCTTGGGCTTAATGCTGGAATAATGGGACTTAATTGTCCTAATCAGGCAGTATAAATAAGGCATTGTTATTATTATTATTTTTATGTCCAACATGTGGGGAGGTTATTTGATGTTGAACCTATTTGTAAATCTCATTACTCACCCATGGCGGTCTCCATTAGTGGTTCCATTGCTTTTCCAATGGAAAAACACTTTTGGGATTCTGGGGGTTTGGAATATTCAAAAGACAAAAGACCACTGACGCACAGTGTAAATTTTGTCAACAATTTAGAGATGTGTAGGTATCTCTATTCCTGGTGACAGCCCTTAATCAACTTTTTAAAACAGGCCAGGGCAGAAGTGCCTGGGGAGTATTATTTTATCCTCCCCCTAACCACAGGGAATTTCAACAATATTCCAACAGAATATCTATAACTACTTAATGATTCCTCCTTTTCCAAATTATTTTTTGATTTTTTTTTTTTTTTTTGATAACAAACATAGGTAGGTACTTGATGGTTTACTATTGTAAAATATAAATATATGTAGGTATAAATTATCTTCTATACTGCTCTGTCTTTTGCAACCTCTTTCCAATCAGTAGATATGTATCATTTGCTTGGGTTAAAAACTCAGCATCCCTAAGTAACCTATTATTGTGGTTATTTTAATTGATGCCAATAATTAATAGGTAAATGTGATTTTTAATTTGCTGACCTGCTTGTAATTTTTAATTTGCTATTCTCTATATGACATGTCGATTGGTTTGATTGGTTAACTAACCTATTTTTAGAGTTATTTTAATGCATGCCAATAATTAATAAGTGAAGGCTGATGGATGCTTCTAATTCTTAATTTTCTGTTCTCTATGGTGATTGGATTTCTTTCAGACTGGTTAACTTCTGACAAGGACACAAAAAGAGCATTTTGTAACGCTTGTAAATGTTCTCTTGAACCTCACAAAAAAGACTTGACTGTGCATGCATTATCCAAAAAACACATTGAAGCTATTAAATATAATAATCTTTTGAAGAAATCTAAACCTTTGACTAGCTACTATGAGAAGGCAATTCCCACAAGGAGGAAGATTGTAGAGTTAAAATTAGCAGCATTTATTGCACAGCATTGTGCAATATCAACAGTTGATGCTCTATGTCACTTGCTGCCAACTCTAGATCCTGATTCAGAACTTCTAGGAGGCCTTAAGCTACATAGGACGAAATGCACTGGACTCCAGTGTTGCCAACAGATTTAAAAAAAAATCGTCATGGCGTAGCAAAAATCTCGTCAAAAAATCGTCAAGGAAGAAAAAAAATCGTTAAAAAAGTCGTCAACAATATTGTACCTTAAAAAAGATTGAAATAGCGGGTTACACCCGGCTTTCTTGGGGTTTTTATTGAACAGCATGCATCAGCAATCACCATGCAAAATATATTATATACAAGGAAGATCACTTACCAACCATCATAATAGATTGAACTTTGTTTATGTTGTTTTGTTGTTCATATTTGGAATTCCTCATCACTGTCCAGCTGCTCCTCTCCTTGTGATGATGCTGGTTGGGTGTCTGGAGTATTTTTCCTTGCATATGCCTCACATGTCCCAATTTTAGAAACAACACTGTCAGGCAGCTCATAATCATGACATGTATGGTTTGTCCGTTTAAGTCCAGCTCGAATTGTTAGTATTGAATTCACCATTTCAGGTTTCATCTTGTTCCTTATCTTACTCTTCACAATATTCATCTGACTAAAGACACGTTCTACATCAGCATTGGAGTGAGGTAAGACTAACATTGAGATAGCAAATTTACTTAGCTCTTCAAATGGGTTGGTATCAAGAGCATCTCTGTATTTGGAGACCTCAATCCAAAAATTCTGTTGTTGTTGTTGATTTCCAATCTATAAGATTTATGGCAGTCCACTGGTATTCAATTTTTCCAATTAGTGCAGGTGGTACTAGCATGCTTTCGAGGAGAGGCGTAATCTGGTTTTTTAGTGCAGATCTTGCATATTGGACAGATAGTAGCTCAATTTTTTGAAGGGTTTCTAGATTATCAGGAAGTCTCTGTCGCAATTGACTAATCAATTTTACAATAAATGAAACACATCGTTTCCTCAGAACCTTTTCTGATTCAACATCAAGCTGTTCTGCCTGCAACATTTTTTCTACTGTTTTTTCAAATTCGTAACCTAAATAAGGTTTTGGGTCAAGGTTGGATTCTACATTCGTTTTCATAATATCCATCCTAACTGTTGGTATCACAACTTTTTTCATTATGCTCATGATGAACAATGTTATATCACTTAGAAGTTATGTCTTGTCTACATCATTTGATTCAAATGATTTATTTACACTCTGAGCTTGTACTAAGACTGGTTTCAAAAATGACAAAAATGCATAATTCTTTTCATCTTTGTACATTTCAAAAAGGGTTTGAGCTGTATAACAACTTTCTGCTGATGATGCTATCTGAAAATGTGTTTTTAACTCCAACCATTGATAAAGAATTCGGCTGACGGCAGATTCTATGGACAACCATCTGGTCTGACATGATTGTACAATTTTCAGTGGATTTTGTCCATCATTCATTGTTTGGTAAAGGAGGGCATATTTAGCTTGCCTTTGAGTTGAACGAGAGAACCAATTATAAGTTTCACTGATGAGAAATTCCAAACATCTTGGAATAGTATCTACAGATGCAGCTGATACTGCTAGTTGTATGGAGTGACACACACAACGTACCAATATCAAGTTAGGTATGTCTTGTTTGAGACGTGCATGAACTCCATTGTTAACGCCAACCATGACACTTGCATTGTCGGTACCAATACCCTTCATATTATTCAGTGGAATTCCAAATTCTGACAAAGTAGTTTTAATCGCTTGAACTATTGCTTCAGAATTACATTCTATGATAGGTGTAAGTGACAAAAATGTTGACACAATTTTACCACTATTTACACTGAAATAAATGATGACCACACCAAGAAATTTCAACACTCCAACATCTGTAGACTCATCAATCAATAAGCTGTATGGGCTTTCACCCATGTCATCTCTTAAACTACATTTAAAGTGAGGTGCAATAACATTTTTCAGTATCTCACTACATTTTGTTCTGGCCATTTGAAAATCTTTTGCTATTTCAGAATCTGGAAACATACTTTTCACCAATTTACCCAAATGATCTGTTGCCAAGATACTACAATGTTCAGCTATGAATAATGAGGCTTTTCCTTCAGCTAATTTTGATTTACAAGGTTTTAGAACAAATGTGGAACTTACAGATGGCTGCCTGCTTGGGGTCACTGTTCGGCTGGCTGAAATGTGTTTCTTGGTTTTCAGATGAGTTTTTAAGTCACCATACTTATTTGAACCAAGAGAACATACACAGAATTTACAGAATCCTATTAATTCACCATTTTCATTCTTTTTTGTGATGAGCCATTCTTCAAAGAGTTTGTCTTTCAGCCACTCTGGCCTGAACTTTTGAAGATATTGTTTGTTTGGTTTAGACATGCTGGTAAGCTATTAAAAAAGCAAAAATAAGAATGTACAGTACAACCACCAAAAAACTAGGTCTTTCTGTAAAGAAAAAATTCCAGCACCATGAAACAACAAATTAAAGTAACTAAAATTAGATAGGTATCTACGGGTATTTACAGGTCCAGCTCAAACCTCTATCACTCAATTATTGTCAAATTTTCATTAAACAGACCAAAATGCATTAAATTGTCCCTAGAATTATTCCAGCTCTGAATTCTAGCAAAGCAATGCATTGCCCTTCTAACCTTTTTTGGTAGGCACCTAGCACTTAGGTACCTAAGAAGTGTTTGGACAATAATTGAGTGATAAGTGCACAAGACATCTTTTGGGGCTTGATCCGATTTACCACTATGAAAACTTCATGCCCAGTACCTACACCAAACCATGCTACACAATTTACAGTATTTACTCAGTTTACACTTACATTTTATCACTAAAACACATAAAAGTTTAGAAGTAACCAAAGGGAAAATTAACTGAAATGAGTTTGAACTTTGAAAAAAATTAAATTTCAAAATTCATTTTACAGAGTCTAGAGTACCGGAGACCTGGCGGCTCGGTGACCGAGAAACAATGCTCACAAATATAAAAGATCTCGATGCGCTCATAATTACATAGTACATACGCCGCATAGTGTCGCGTCTACAGGCTACACCTACGTAATACGTAACCTACACATTAAAATGTAAACAATAGGGCGTGTTCACACGAGGAAAATAACAGCGGGAACGAAAAAATCGATTCAAAAAATCCAATTTTAACGGATGGATTTATGTCCATAGCTTTCCACAGAAATCGTCAAAAAACCGTCAACTATAAGAAAATATCGTCAAAAACTATCGTCAACCGTCAAAACATTTTTTTTTCCGTCAAGAGAGTTAAAATATCGTCAAATATGACGAGAAAATCGTCATGATGGCACCACTGCTGGACTCATTTCAAATGTTATTTCACCATGTTGTCTTCAAGAACTCATCAATGATATAGGTGACAGTAACTTTTCAATGATCATAGATGAGAGCACATCCGTGGACACAAAAAAAATGATGTGTATTATGGCCAGATATTTTAGTCTAGAGAAGAAGAGTGTTATCACAACATTTTACAGATTGATAGAAGTTGATGGTGGAAGTGCTGATACACTGACAAATGCATTTATTAACCAGTTACAAGCTGATAATTTGATACTTGCAAATTTAGTAGGGATTGGTGTTGATAGTGCCAATGTTATGGTGGGAGAACACCACTCGTTTGCCTCTCTTTTGAAGAAGAAAATTCCTCACCTAGTAGTTGTTAAATGTGTTTCACATTCTCTTCATCTTGCTGCTGAAAAAGCTTGTAGTGAACTGCCAATGGAGTTGGAGTTCCTTGTAAAAGAATGTCATTCTTGGTTTTCTTGCAGCTCAAAGCGGCAAATTGATTATTGTATTCTGTATGAAACACTTACAGGAAAAAACCCTTTGAAATTAGACAAATTATCAGGCACTAGGTGGCTAGCTCGAATTAGTTGCATTAACAAAATTCTTGAACAGTGGGATGCATTGGAACTCCACTTTCAAATTGCACAGAGTAGAGAAAAATGTTTCACTGCCAAACAACTTTACTCTCTTCTGTCAGACATTTCTATTAAATTATACTTAACCTTCCTGAGATCAGTATTGAAGAAAATCACAGATGTAAACCAAATGTTTCAATCTGATCAAGTCGACTCTCTGAAACTTCTTAATGAACTGAATTCTTTATTATTGTACTACTTGTCAATGATAGTTCCTCCCAATAGACTTAGTTTGGTGAAGAAAGATGAGATAGTTGACTTTAAATTTAAAGATTTCACCATGAACCATGCTACAGTCAATTTCGGATTCTTCTTTAATGAAATGGCTTCTGGTTTTGAAAAAGATAAACTATTGGAAATAAAAAAAAGTTGCCTTTCATTCCTAATTGTAGTGTGTGAAGAAATACAGAAAAGAATTCCTACAAACATGAAATTATTGCAAAATATATCATTTTTCTCTCCAATATCAAGCTCAAGTCAAGTGCGTCCTAATATCGAACCCCTAATAACAAAATTCAAGGATTTATTGGGGGCTGAGCATATTGAGGAGACCATACATGAATGGAGAGATCTCCCTCTTCAAAACTGGAAAATTGAAGAGTCAGAGACCGCTGAAAGTTTCTGGGCGAAAGTATCTGTGGAAAAAAATGCATTGGGTGAAACAGAATTCAAGAATATAAGTAAACTGGCAAGAGCCCTACTTGCTCTGCCCTTTTCCAATGCTTCAGTTGAGAGGGCGTTTTCTCTCATGAGTGTTGTAAAAAACAAGTTAAGAAACAGGCTGTTACCTAAAACAACTGACCATCTAATGAGGATACGGATCTACGTGAAGCAAGTAGAAGAATTTGAACCATCAGAGATGATGTTACAAAAATTTAATTCTGAAGCAGTTTATAAGACATCATCAGATCCAACAAGTCAATCTATTGATGATGACGTCTGCACTCTGTTTTCTCAAATTTGAGGCATTATGTGTACCTATGCACAACACCTCTATAGTGCAAAATTTCATACCTGTTAGTAATAATGATTTTTGTATTGTTATAAAAATTAATAGGACCTATTTTAGGAGAAAGGTGCAAGATTTCATGCCTGTTACTAATAATAATTATTGTATTATTATAAAATTACTAGGACCTATAGTTTTATGAGAAAAGTGCAAAATTTCATGCCTGTTACTAATAATAATTATTGTAATGTTATAAAATTACTAGGACCTAGTTTTATGAGAAATATATCTCAACGCCATTTTTTGTACATTTTTTTCTTTGATATCATGTGATCTGTGGGTATGATTCCAAATAGAATATCAACTCTTTGACACAGATCTGATATCATGTGATCTTTGGGTATGAGTCCCAAATAGAATATCAAGTCTTTGACACAGATATCATGTGATCTGTGGGTATGAGTCCCAAATAGAATATCAAGTCTTTGACACAGATGTCATGTGATCTGTGGGTATGAGTCCCAAATAGAATATCAAGTCTTTGACACAGATATCATGTGATCTGTGGGTATGAGTCCCAAATAGAATATCAAGTCTTTGACACAGATATCATGTGATCTGTGGGTATGAGTCCCAAAAAGAATATCAAGGCTTTCACCCGTATTTATCAATAATTTTAAGTCTGTCTTAAGACAGAAAAAAGTGCTTCAGATTCACTTGAAAACAAAATTGTCGCCCATATTTATGAATAAATTCAAATCCGACCTGAGACAATTTTTTTGCTTAAGAGAACCTACAAATTTAAGACTTTTGCAAGACAGGGTATCCGCTGTCTTGAGTAACTGTAACTCAGTGAGTGAAGGCCAACTAACGACAATCGTGATTTTTTTAAATGTGTCTTTTTTCTGCTACATTGTACTGAATTATTTTTTCTCGTTCACAAAAATAAATTTCTTCCCACTGCAGTGTTACAGAACTGCATGTTACTGTTTAATTTTACCTTGAGGTTGAGGTGCCTTTTTTTCTTCTAGGCTTCCTATACATAAAATATTCTATTGGTTTTGTCTTGTGGTTCATATAAATATGCTATTGCCTCAGATAAACCTACTTCACGTCTTTCAGTGAAACCCTGCTTGTTTCATGGATCCATATCATATGTGAGGAAATATTTGTTCTTTATAGCTAATGGTTCAAATTCTGGATTGGGATGACTTTTTGATTACGAATCTGGTTAATGTTGGTTAATGTTTTGAAACTTTTTTTTGCTGGTGTTTACTGATATGTGAGTATAAGGGTTAGACAAGTAGACACAAAGAACATGTCTAAGATAAAAAGAACTAAAATAACACATTTTTGGGTTTGAATAACTGCAAATAAACGGTAGATTTTTTTTTGGGGGAATTTTTCTGAAAATAGCATGTTTTTGGGGAAATTTTTTGTACATGGTGGGGAAATTACACAAAGTTCATCTGGCAACCCTGTTAGGAAGACATGATAACATTAATTTTTTCAATTTTCAATGAAAACATCATTGAAGAGCATGACGAAAATTACATTGAGAGGGATATAACCTCCAGAAGAATTCTAGCTTTCAGAAATGCCTTTATCATCCGACATTTCCGATGAGTTCATAAAACTCCATAAAACTACTTCATTACCCATTGAGTGAAATTAAACCAAAGTCAATATTATTTTAATGAACTGTAAAGTTTATTGAATTTTTTTTTACATACATATTTACAAAATTTATAAAATAGAATAAAAATTTATTATTTTCAAAATGTGCAATAATATTGCTAAAAATGCACTCTTGAAGGAAAATAATGAATTGGAAAGAATTTTTTTTACTTTTTTTTATATTATCTATCTCCAAATTATGTTTTTCAATTTTAATTTTCTTTTCTAACTCATTATTCTCCTTCAAAAGTTTTATTTCCAGAAACAATTTTTCTTTTCGGAGCTCATGCTCTGTTTTTTCTCATTTTGGATTCCTCTTCTTTTAATTCTAAGTCTTTTCTGGTAAGGTTTAAAAGCTCTTGGTAGTACTGCCTCTGAACTTCAATTACCGATTGCCTATCCTGCAAGTTCTCTTGAAGTTGTGCAGAGGACCTGTAAAAAGTAAAACTAGGACCTGTAAAAAGTAAACCACAAATAAATTATCAAAATTGAACTTCAATAAAATTTAATATTAACACTTAACCTGTATCAATATTTTTTGTTTCCTAACCGTATCATGCGTCTGAGGGACGGCTAAAAAGGGTCTCTATTACAAGAGTTGCCCTAATTGTCTGATAACAACCAAATATTTTTTGCTGTGTCCTCTATAAATTTTTGAACTGAGTATCAAATTTCAAATCTCTATCATATTCTTGAGATATTTAGTTTACAGACACACAGAGAAAAGAGCCTAACCAACTATCCTTTTCTATGGAATTAATGTAAAAACTACAGAGATATTTGAGGAAAACTGCATAAATTTAATGATGAAACATTAAAACACACACTTTTGATTAAACTTAACTAATTAGTAGTAACTGAAAAACACAGCTGAATCAGTGGGACTCATGAACACATCATTTTTTTAGAAACACAAATGTCAATAAAAATATCCCTTTCCCCATCTGAGAGACACACAATACAGGTTAAGTGTTGAAAAAGAAATCTCAATATCAATCAAGTTCTACATCCAATTGAAAAAAAAAAAAAACAAAAATATAAATAAAGTTGTACAGTCTTCTAGCTTTGGGTTGACTACAGACAGAATACAATACCAATAGTCCATCTAGGTGACTGCAAATAGAGAGGAGATTAACAGTTAAGTTGAGTGCTTCAACAGGGAAGAGACCTCCTAACCAGTCCAGTGACATTTATCTTATATCTATATCAAATCCTAACCATTTACAGTGTATGAACTGACTTGTTTAACCAAGACTGATACATTTATTCTTCTTCTTTTTTGAAAGCAATGAATAGAGAGACCATGCAAAGCACAATATAAAATTGTTATATGCTCTTTGTAAGAAGAAGAAAAAATAGGGCAAAAAAAACATTCAGACTCTGGGGATGATGTTACAAACATTAATTTCTTCATTAAAAAAATATTACTGTGTATTTTTTTCTCATGGAAAATTTTGTTTGTTTGAGATTTTCCCAGCATTTCATCATCTGGCTGAAATTTTTCTGAAAAAACAAACAATGTACCTAGGTAAACTTGCATCTAATTCTAAAATACATGGCAGGTACAATTTGTGTATTTTGAAAGAAGAAAACAGAGGGTGGGTGATTTGTTCAAAGTTGAATTATACAATGTTAGGTCACAACAGCCTATAGTATAGTTAACTCGAGAGGTCACCAAGTTTTCTATATCCTAATTTTTAATTCACCAACCTTCTTGAACTCTGGAACACTGTTAAAATGCTCGACCATTTGTTCCCAGGTTCTCTTCTTCAGCTTTCTGGTGCAATCGTCCGATTTCTTTGAACAAACAATCGCGGCATTTTCTTCGACCAGGGACTGGATAAAGGCCAGTTCCTCTTCTGAACTTCTGGCCATATTAAAGTTAATTAAAGGCAATGGAACTTTCAATACACGACTGGCGTCTATAACATTTGCAAAAAAGAAATAAAAACTTTAAAAAGAATGATGTAAAAGCAAACTCTGAAAACTATGCTCACAAAAATTAAAGGCGTCGTAAATTGTTTTTTGTTTACAAAACAGAGCGTTCAAAAATCTCTTCTTTCAAGAGACATTTGAATACGCATGCGCACAGACGCTTCAAACAAACGTCTCTGCATACGAAAATCAGCTGAAGGGACGAATGACCCAGCCATCCCTACAGTGAGGACTCTGCATACCACCCTTAGCATACGTTTTTTTTATGTGTTTATTTTCACAAATTCAAAAATCAAAATATTCAATTTTTTTATTCAAATAAACTTAAAGTTTAATTAAATTATTAAACCCTAACTAATAATAATGAAGAATTGAAGAGTGACGTTTCAGACTTCAGACTCTTCAGAGCTGAGACAAACGTCAAAGGACAAATTCAGTTGTTTCCAGTACTAGTACTTACCTCTGCGACCTCTGTCTTCACAATTCACAAAGTTCACCAGCAGTGATATTAGGTAAGATATTGAACATTCATAATTTTCTACCTACTTATAGATAACACAATATTCAATGGGATTAAAACTTCATACCTTTGAAACATAGTTTCTGAACCCCATTGGTATCAAAGTGGGAATATTGTTTTAGAAGCACTTCCTCAAGCTATTATTCAATTCTGAAGTATGCTCTGAACAAATGAAAAATGTTAATTGTATATGTTACAGGTAAGGATGAGTTCATCAGATGATTCATCAAAGAGCAAGAATAAAAAAAAGAAATATACTAAAATGGTTTCTAAAACCCTTCTTGGTCTTGAAGAGTTTAAAGGGTGGCTGGAGATGGATGGGAAAAGAGCAAGATGTGTTCCTTGCTCTCGTAAAGAACTGAAAGGTTGAAAATCCGAACTGAAAAGGCATGCTAAATCAAACATTCACATTCAAAATATCAAATCAGCATCAGCTCAGAAAAGTATGGAGCATTTTGTCTCTCAGACTAGTAAAGTAAACAAGTTGGAAACTTCTATCTGTGCATTTATTACAGAGAACAATTTGCCACTCTCATTCAGTGAGCAGCTTGTTGGCTTTATCAAAAGTCTCCCAGATACTGAAACTGTACAGAAAGTGCAGTTAGGAAAACAGAAAACTACCAACATCATTCGTCAAAATCTAAGGAATCATTTCAACAAAAATTTAGTTGAAGCACTCAAGAAACATTTTTTCTCAATATTTATTGATGAAACAACTGATCTTTCAACAGAAATTCAAATGGCAATAGTTGTTAGTTATTACGATACTTCTGACCAAAAAACTAAAATAGATGTAGTAGATATTGTAAATTTAACAGACTCAACTGCCAATGGGATTTACACAAAAATGATGACAACACTAAAATTAAACAACATACCATTAGAAAATTGGGTTGGGTTCTGTACTGATACTGCCAATGTCATGGTGGGGGCACACCATTCAGTTGCCCAAATGGTGAAGGAAAATTACCCCAATGTAGTAATCATAAAATGCAGTTGATCAAGCCCCGCTCAAGATCAAGCCCCGTTCCAGAAAGTCCCCTCTCACTGGTAGATGAGACTGCAAGACCGAGGGAACTCTCTCCACAGCCTGGTCCATCAGGTTATAGGGAGTCTGTGAGCTCTCAAGAAGCAGTTCCCTTATCAAGAGCTGTTTTGGAAGCTGAACTGTACTTTTTGAAACTAAAGGTGGCTGACCTAAGAGCCAAGAAAAAGGCTGGAGAGAAGCAACTCTTGAACTTTCATATCATTAGTGAAGTAGATGAGAAAGTTGCACAGTATACCGGCCTCCCTACCAAGCAACATTTTAATGTACTCCTTGAATTAATTAAGAAGTACAAAATAAATTACTATCGTGGTTGGAAGGTTGAAAAATTGGCTCTTGAGGACCAGCTCCTTTGTACTCTCATGAAGCTTAGACTTAACTTCCCATTTTTTGTTCTCAGTACCATGTTTGGTATTACAGATGCCACAACACACAATGTCGTTCTGACCTTCATTTATGTAATACACAAATTGCTTTTTGAGGGAATGATGAAAAGACATCCCGAGTAAAGAGCAAAACAGGTTTGTAAGTCCATCATGTTTTGCCACATTTCCTAACTCACGAATAGTAGTAGATTGCACAGAAATCAATATTGCTATTCCTGCTAAATTAAGTTCTCAAAAAGAATCGTATTCGTCTTACAAGCATCGACATACATTTAAAGTACTAATAGCTCAGTGGTTAAGCACTCGCTTGCCATGCGGAAGGTCCCGGGTTCGAACCCCCGCGCCGACAAAAATTTGTATTCAAATTTGGTTACAGTTGTTTGTAAGGGATACCTTCCGGTGCGCTCGTGTTGACCCAGCACCTAAATGGGAAGTATTGTGTCACTTCTCGCCCATCAGAGGGGAGGCATACTACGGGATGGGCAGGCTACAACACAGACCACAAGCGTCTACAGTAGCTCCTGTTTCATGGCTACGAAACAAAAAAGGCTGTGAAACACTCATCTTTTTAAAAAAAAAAAAAAACTTATAGGCATTTCAACAAATGCTGTTATAACTTTTGTCAGCAACCTGTATCCAGGTTCAACCTCTGACAAAGTTATAACAGCCCAGTCTGGTGTGCTTTCTAGTATGGAGGCTGGTGATCTCATACTTTGTGACAAAGGTTTTTTAATCTCGAATTTATGTGCACCTCTTGGGGTGACAGTTAATATACCCCCATTTCTAACTAGACCACAGTTTACAAAATCCGAAGTGGAAACCACAAAGAGAATAGCACGAGCTCGGATCCATGTAGAACGCGCTATAGGTCGCCTGAAAAATTTCAGAATATTGAATTTCATACCTGCAAATCTCCGTGAACATTCCTCAAAGATAGTTCAAGTTTGTGCATGTATTGTAAATTCACAATATTCACTCTTAAAAGAAAATGAGTTTCATGGAGTAGTTTCTTGTTTATTTCTTGTTTGTACCTATTCATTTATTTTTCTCGTATGTTTTACTTGTATTTGTGTTGTACTGTTTTTTCATACCTATTTGTGTATTAATTACTTTTTGCTACTTGTGATATTACTTTTAACATTCTTTTATTTTAATCTTTGTATTTATTGACATTTTTATTGTTGACATTGTAAATAGGGCTATTCCTTAAAATATACTCCCGTACACCATGTATTTGTTATTATTATTATTTATGACACTCATTAATTGTAAATATATGTCGTCACCCTAAAGCTGCGGAGAGTTATCTGCGGAAACTCAACTTTTCAGGAGAGCCAAAACTTCTTTTTTTTTTCAAAATTCGCAAGGCCGAAAATCTTAAATATCTTTAGATCCAGTAGAGATATACTTTTGATTTTTTTTTTTAAATAAATTTGAAGTTTTTTTAGACGATGCGGCTGGACAAAATGTTTTAACGTAATATTGATATTGGGAAAAAATGTTGCTGAAAATTTTAGTTTGCAATTATCTCCTTGCAGAATCAAGATTATGAGAAGAGAATAGGGTTATTAGTCAAATGAATTCCTTCAGAACACATTTAGTAAAAAACCAAGGTGTTATTTTTCAGATATCTCTTTATATCTGTATTTTTTTCAATAAGATTTTGTCAAATTGCCACAATTATGTCAACAGATGTACCCACATTCTTCTGAATTTTTTGGAAATATCCATTGATCTGCATTGTTAAAGGTGTTGAATTTTTCATTTTGAAGAAAAAAAAAAAACAACAATACGTAAATGTTGATGATGGATTAAAAGATTATAGTAAAATTATTGATATAAATACATAGAAATAGGCTCTTGTGCCATATCTTAGGTAGATATTATAGTCCTTAGCTTTGAAATGAAGAAAGAAAGAAATACACACGAGAACAAAGTGGATTAGTAGATAGATAATGAATGGGTCATTTATTTATAAACGTTTAGGTTTACAAAAAATGAGGATCTTCAATGAAGAACAAGAATAAGAGAATTTAATCTTTTTAGCAATAATACTTATCCAAGATCAAGCCTCTATGATCATATTGGACGAAACTTATAACTATGGTATCCAAAAAAATCACAAATTATTCACTGCTTGCATAGAAACAAAAAAATTAACTAAAAGCATGAGCTAAAAACAAAATAAATTACAGAATGTTCCTTCTTTCACAAATGTGTTATTGATAATAATTTACAATGTTTTACAAGTTTGATATTAGTGATTTTAAATGTTGAATCACTAGTATTACTAACTTGTGAAACAGAGCCAAGTCAGTAGAAAATAAATCACGTTTAAACAAATAAAAACTGTTGTTTTTCTTATAATATTTGGTAACTAAACTACAGAATGTTCCCTGTTTTTACTAAAGTATTAATTTTTAATAATAATGACCCTTATCAGTCTGTCGAAAATTATAAAATAATTTTGTATAATTATGTATAAAAAAATTAACAATCAGACCTCTTATTAAATAAATCACAAAAATTAAATTATATTTAAAAATATAAAAAAAACAGTCAATTGCCAATTGAACTAGGTACATAATATACCCAGGTACATAATCATTTAAAAAAATAATAAAAAAATCAGTTTCTATTAATTAAAAAAAAAACTGAAATCAAATAATTCTAGAACAGTCTTATTAAATTGATGAGATTCGATTGTGTGCTGAAACCTTTCTGTAGGAATATTTTTTATTTCAAAGTTCCTTTGTAAGTCAATTAGAATTTCTGGAAAAATTAATATAGGTATACTCTTACCTACCTAATTCAAACTCCCTGGTAAGTATTATTAGGTATTCCTACAACGAACAACTTAACACTTAGTGTCGAAAACCTAGTTCCAGGATTTTATCATAGAAACCTCTGTAAAAAGCTGGAATTACTTTTTTTTCAACAAGTATTTTCAAAACTTCATATTTATTTGCATTGAGAGGAAAACGGTAAGTATATAACTGCTTCAATCTGGTAGAGGAACTCTTGAAACACTTACTTATTAATGTGAATTCATCTGCAAATGATAGTTTGTACTCAAGATTCTTGTTGTTCACGCGAAACACTCTACAATCTGACACACGAACGCCTTTTAGTTTTTTACTGTCAACAATGTCTTTTTCCAATGACTTTATTGATACAAAATCTTCACATGTTAGCTCTGTCACTCTATAAGGTTTGCCTACCTTCTTTGCTGACCTAATCAATTGAACATACTGGTCTGGTGTGTAAATGGCCCCTGATTTTAGGCCTTTGGAGATAGATCTCTCAATGACCGAATGCACCGAATCTCTTTCATTGTGGGTGTGTCCCGTAATTAAAAATTTATGAGTCACAGATTTGATTTTGGGAAGGTTTGATGTCGCAAACGAGTACAGGGACAGCAAATACCTGAAAGAAATAAGACATTTTTATTAGTAAAGAGTGTGCTTAACTCCAGTGATCTAATAACGGTGTAGGTGATTGCAAAATAACAACTTTTGAAATTGATCAGTAGGTAGGTATACGATTATAATAATACGCATTACCTACGTAAGTTCCAATTTTTGTATAGGTAATGTCACGTCGCTCGGTTCACACTTTCAGTACACTTATCGGGTCTTACCAACCTCCATAGTCTAGTGGTATCAGCTAGGCCTAGCACGCAGGAGGCCCGGGTTCGATTCCCGGCGGAGGCAAAGCTTTGTCACCGTGGTTGGATGTTGCGGGGCCCACTTAGCCTCGAATCGTGAGGAATATGAGTAGCCGTTTTAATGTGAGCATCGACCAGTGGTGGCATTACTAGTGTACAAAAAATTGTGAAATATGAGTTAGTAAAAGAAAAGGAGGCACTTGGAAAAGCTGTGATACCTGAAAAATTGTGAAGAAGCTTGACTTCACCGTAAAGAAATCATAATTTTATATTATTTTGATTTTTTTACACTTACCGGTTTTTATTTTGACCTGCACAGTTATCAGAGTAAAAGACGACATCTGTTGGGTCGGTTGCCTGCTTATTGATAGCTTGTAGGTATTTCCAGACACAGGTTCCTATTTCCTCAGCACCGCGTTTGGCTTCCACTTCGTTCCAGAAGAAACATTCGACTTCTTTTGTTCTAAACTTGTAGAAGGTTAGATTGAAATTATTCAATTTTGACTTGTAATAAAAAGATGACGCAACTCCTCGTAGACATTGCAATACAGATTGAAGATCGAAAGTTGCCATGACAATGTCTCCAGCCTGAGCTAAACTTTTATCTGCATCTTTTTCATTTGCTGAGAGGTCCTTCTCAAGAATGTGTTCTTCAAATGTTTTTTTCAGTGTTGCAAAGCTTTCATCTTGATCATTGATTCAATTGTAATACCTAGTACACAGATCACATTGATCCTTTTTCGGAATATGAAATGAAATGTTGAATTCTGTGTTGAAAATCATTCTGAATACAGGAAGTTGTCCAAACGGCCTCTTTCTTTCTACCATATTACTCTTGTAGTCTTCATAAATTGATGTCAGACTTCTACTTCCATCTACGTATTCCCTCGTAGTGCTGGCTCTGCAGTAGTGGCTTTCTATGCGAGGAATAGATTGAATGTGCTCTCTGATGTCATTCAACACATCTTCAGGAGTTTTATTTCCTGAGATGTGGCGGCCCCGAGTGTTTAAATGATTAGGGGTCTCATCATCACCAATGTATTCCTTTTGTTCAATGACTGTCTGCATCATTTTATAAGTTACATTCAATGTGTTGGAGAAAAAGATTTTACAGACCCTGATTCTTTCATCATTCTTGTCAAGGAAATAGGCCAAGTTTGGTTTTCGCGGGTCGTCTCCATTGGTTCGTACTCTTCTGTACTCAGGCTTCGTTCTTTGAATGTGATTTCCAATGAACAATCTTTGACATTGTAGATCTCCACTTGACCAAAAAAAGTCAAACAAATTTTTCCTTTCTTCCTCAGTAAACTTTTCACTACACTTTAGACGGCATTTTTCATTGCAGGCTGGTTGGACAGCTCGAGCGTCAATTTTTTCCCCTGTTTCTGAAGAAATGTATTCTTTTCCTAGGTTTCGTTGTTTCTTGGCGACGTTTTTCTTCCATTTGCTTGGTTTCGGGATTATTTTCTTTGGGCGTTTTCATACTGAATCTACGTCCATTGATGATGTACTTGGTACTAGATCTACGTCCATTGATGATGTACTTGGTACTGGATCTACGTTCATTGATGATGTACTTGGTACTAGGCCAAAGTTCATTGTTGATGTATTTGGTTCTAGATCCTCGTGTACTGATAATGCATAAGGTTCTGGATCAATACAGGACAGTACAGTAAAGGTCTTCAACATTTTTTTTCCAGGAATGTGTCTCCCTTGCCTTTATCCCATATTAGCTTATGTTGCTTTTGGGGTCGGCATTGTTCAACCTCATGGTTGAGGTTGTTAGGGTGGAGCACGTTTTTTTTTATGGCTGGATGCCCTTCCTAACGCCAACGATTCTATTTGATTTAACGTCCTGGATTAGGACGGGGGTTTTACCCTCCATTCGCTGGGAATCGTACCAGCTACCCACATTAACCTCACCCAGCCTGGGTAGGGCCGGAAATGCCAGCCTCACGTGTTTGGATGGAACAGAATTTTCTTCGAAAAGTCTGCCCCAGCCGGGAGTTGAACTCGGGAACTCTGGACTACGGGCAGTAGTCACAACCATTACGCCACGGAGGCTGGGCGTAATTTTTTTTCCAGGAATAATAATAATAATAATTAGTCACTGTGGCAGAGCGAGTTAGCGCGCTAGGCATTGCACACATGGTGACCTGGGTTCGGTTCCCAGCGGGGGAGGATTTTTTCTGCTCTGTACTTGGATGTTCGGGGTCCACTCATACCTCGTGAGGAAAAATGAGTAGCTGCTTTAATGTGAAGCAGCGACCAGGGGCAGAATCTTTTTCCAGGAATATATTCAGGATCAGCGTCAGAATCATAGCAAGGTGAAGGTGGATCTAAATATTCATCAATGAAAGAGATAACAACTTGATCATTCTTCATCTGGTTTGTATCCTCCACTGGGTTTGTCTCCTCCGCTGTGTTTGTCTCCTCCACCGTGTTTGGCTCCATAAGTTTGCTTGTCTCCTTGAGTTTGTTTGTCTCCTTTAGTTTGTTTGTCTCCACTAAGTTTGTCTGCTCCAGTGTGCCTGTCTGCTCCACTGTGTTTGTCTCCTCCATTGTGCCTGTCTCTTCCACTGTGTTTGTCTGCTCCAGTGTGTTTGTCTGCTCCACTGTGTTTGTCTCCTCCATTGTACCTGTCTCTTCCACTGTGTTTGTCTGCTCCAGTGTGTTTGTCTGCTCCACTGTGTTTGTCTGCTTCAGTGTGCCTGTCTGCTCCACTGTGTTTGTCTCCTCCATTGTGCCTGTCTCTTCCACTGTGTTTGTCTGCTTCAGTGTGCCTGTCTGCTCCACTGTGTTTGTCTCCTCCATTGTGCCTGTCTCTTCCACTGTGTTTGTCTCCTCCATTGTGCCTGTCTCTTCCACTGTGTTTGTCTGCTCCACTCCGTTTGTCTTCTCTAGTTTATTTGTCTCCTCCATTGTGTTTGTCTTTTCTCTTCGTGATACTAACATTTTGGTTGGCGTCAATGGTGTTGGCGGCTTCTTGATTCGCCACGCCATCTTCTGCTCAGAATGATATTTCATTTTTTTGGGGAGCGGTCCTACGTATTCCTTTTTCACCATTTTCATGATTGCTTTTGCTCGAATGTTGTCAGCCATCTTGTCAAACCTGAGGATAATTTGAATAATTAATTATTTGGGATTCATGGGTATGTGATTGTGTGTGTATTTCAGGCACCTTGTTTTGATTATCTAGAAAATAAATCTTAACGGAAATAAAAAATGATACTTCAACAGAAAAACCTATTACACATAGCTCCACATAGTTTACTTCAAATGAAAAGAATAAAGATATATCTGCAAAATATATTTGAACAGGAATCTTTCAGGCATCGGGTTTTGATTATCTAGCAAATACATCTTAACGGAAATAACAAATGTTACTTCCACAGAAAAACATATTACACATAGCTCCGCATAGTTTACTTAAAATGAAAAGAATAAAGATATATCTGCAAAATAAATTTGAACAGAACTCTTTCAGACACTGTGTTTTGATTATCTAGCAAATACATCTAATTGGAAATAAAAAAATGAAAAGCTTATGGAAATTTTTAACAGATAGGTCTTTGTTCCTCTCACTTAGACTTTAATATAATGAAGTAACAAAGATTTTTATTACGGATATAAGTGCCACAAAGAGTTATCTTACAGAAAATAAAATTAAAACAAAGCAGTACAAATATAACTGCAAAATAAATTTTTATTCTTTTAAAAACTTACGTACCTCCAGAACAACCTTCCTGTCTGAGCGCCGTTGACTCCCTGTTGCATAAATCTCTCTACCAAAACAGCAAATACACTTTCGACGTTTTGCGCTCTCTAGTGAAAACTAAATGAACTAATGGAATATAGTTTATACCTATGGAAAGAGCTAACTTTAAGCAATTGAAATCTGCAACAGTTCCGCAAAGCTTTATCTGCAGTTAACTCTCCGCAGCTTTAGGGTGACGATGTATATTCTATGTTATAAATAATATTGTTTTTTTTTTTTTTTTTTTTTTTCATTATTTTTTCTGCTCTGTACTTGGATGTTGGGGCCTACTCTGGCCTTGTGAAGACCATTGGTGTAGTTGTAGACTGGGTAACAATGACTCGCAGAATTATGAGATTAATATTGGAATATGATGGGTGGTTGGTCAATCCATATTCATTCCAAGTTTGTGTTCCATTCATTCTACATATTCAGGTAAGAGAGAAAATAAATTTAAATGCAGAGAAAATTGCAAACTTAAATACTTGAACAATCCAAGTCATTCTTCTTGTAGAGGTAGTGAGCACCGACATTCCACATATAAAGGTTTTAGGATAGCTCGAATACTACATAATTATACAGGATGTAGAGATGAAGGGGGATAAAGTTCAGGAAATTTTAGTTTCCTATAAACATGTGCCAATATTCCACTTCAAAAGGTTTTAGGCCTCTGAGGGGTAGAGACCAGCACTTTAATTCCACATATCAAGGAACTGCATAGTTTAAAGTTCCACATATTCAAGTTTGACTATATAGTGACAGAAAAAACCAAGTTCAACTTTTATACAACAATGTGATATTATATGACAAGAGTGTCCTTTAATTTTATTTACAGTAGTATTAAAATATTTTTAATTATAACACAAGGGAGAAAAAAATACAGAGAAATATCTATGAATATAGTTTTGAAAAATCATCATATTTTTGTTAACCACAGAGTGATGTCATAATCAATCAAAATTGCTGTACCAAACCTACACTTAACAACCACTGACCTCCAGGTTACAAGTCCCCCACCTTATCAATTGAGCTACTGAGATTGGTAATATCTACAAATATAACAAGGAATATAAATCAAATATATTATTATTGTTATACAACACTTTATTAGATATAAATGGACATTCTGTACATACAAATAATTATTTTAACAATGAAAAGAATGGAAACAATATATACAATGAAAAAGAATAGAAAATATATAAAAACATAATGTCCTAACTAAAGGCAATAACCCCGAAGATAACATATATCTTCAGTCCTTAAGTTTCTTTAAAAAATGGTCCACATAAAACTGTCTTAATTTTGCCAAGTTTGCCCCCCACTCGGGATCCTTGAGTATTTGAATTATAATGGTAAAAGTTGGACTATACATATACAACAAAGAAACAGAGAGACCTATTCAAAATATGAAGTTGACCTTGAATTTGATGCCAGTATGAATGATTTTCCTTTATATCGTAATCACCATCATCTAGCTGTTCAAAGCAATAACTTTTGTCATTTAGAACTTCTGCTTGGGTGCTGTTCCTATGCTTGTAAGGACACTAAATTTCTATGATAGCATCCTGACCAACAAACCCATCAGGTGAAGCACCCAGCAAGCCTGATTCGTCTAACCAGATGCCAGTTTGGAGCACTTTCAAACTTTTACACTGCTCAAAAGACTGTATGGCAGCAGTCTCATGGTTGATGCCATATTGGATACTCTTAACTTTATCCAGCGACATACTCCCAAGTAATTTTGAGAACAGAGATTTTGGGAACCTGAGAAGAGATGATAAAACATTGTGTTAAATTTAATGATATAAACCCCAGATATTTTGTTGAATTTAAACAATTTCTCTTGAACCGGAACATCTGTTCTATTTACATTTTTCTTCTCTGGTTGGTTAATATCAAAAGGAAACACATTCTGTTTGAAACATAATTAACCATTTCTGAGCATTTCATTTTACTTAGAATGTTCTACTCCAAGGCTGCCCAACCGATTTTACAGGCGGGCCATAAATTGCATTCCATGTCAACTGGCGGGCCACCTGATAAAATTTAAATAAATTACAAGGTACCTACCTAACTACTAAATAACGAGAACAAAAAAAACCATGTTTCAAATGTACTAATAACAGCATTAGGTATTTTATTGAGAAAAAAAAGTTCAATAACAATTAACCATGTTATTTATAACATTATTGGCATGAAATAGGATTTTATGAAAATACCCCTAAAATCTGTAGTAGAAAAGGAATGCAGTTGAATTGATGCTTCAATTCAGTTTTTAATGAGGCCTCTGGAGAGACTTTGCAGCAACCAACTTTGCAATATTTGGCGACAAATCAGTGGTGGATAGCAAAATTAGGTCGGATATGTGAGCTGCTGTTAAAGAGGTACGAAATTTGTTTTTTACATAGTTGAGAGTTGAAAAAACCTTTTCACATACATAGGTTGACCCAAATCGGCTCAACATCTGCAAGGAAAGATCAGATATTACAGGAAAGTTTTCCTTTGGTACCAATTTCCAAAATTTTATAAACACATCGGAAGATTGCTGTGGTTGTGTTAATACAGAGTCTGTGAATATTTGGTTTAAGACAGAGTTATTTTGCATTTCTGTGATTTCTAGCTGAATATTCCAGAATTTCGTTACAGCTGATTGCAAATGGATTCATGAAAAGCATAATATTTTTGCGATCTCTTTCGAAGTCCTGGAATCTTTCTTCAAAAGATTTTAACAGGAGTTTAATTTGTGATTCATATTTTGAGATGTCAAGCGAATTTTCCTCTTTTATCTCTAGGCCTGCAAGTTTTGGAAAATGATCAATATTCTTTCGAGCCAAATTTGCCAAAAAAAAGCTTCAATTTGGCTTTAAATCCCTGAATCAGATTAAACATCGTCGGCAACGAACACTCCTTTCCCTGCAACTTCAAGTTGAGTGCATTCAAGTACTGTAACATATCAACTAAAAATGCCAAATTACATAACCAGGTTTCGTTTTTAAGCAAATCTCTCTCAGTAGGCATTGCTTGTTTTTCTTCTAGAAATTCCAAGACCTCTTCCCTCAGAAGAAAAAAATGTTTCAACATTTCACCCTTTGACAGCCATCGAACAGCGCAATACAAATGCAGCTCACCGTGTTCACTTATTTCGTCTTGAAACAAAATGTTGAATTGTCTTCGAAGAAGTATCTGGCCCGAATGTAATTTATGCAGCGTACTACAGGATCAATGATGTCATCACATTTCATATCTTTGCTGCATAACGCTTCTTGGTGGATGATACAATAATATGAAAACAATTCATGGCCCAAAGATTTTTTAAACAAAGCAACACAGCCATTTGTTTTCCCCGTCATAGCAGGTGCTCCATCCATACATACGTATAGAATTCATTTTTTCCCATGCTAAACCTTTTTTCTCAACCCATTCCTTGACTTTCATGAATATATCCATCCCGGTACATGTACTTTCTAACTACTGACAGAGCTCCAATAAATCTTGAAGTATGTTGTAATTTTCATCAACACTCCTGACAAAGATGGCCAGCTGTGACATACTGGTCAAATCACAAGTTTCATCCAACGCCAATGAAAAGTATTTGCAATTTTTAACTGTGTCCATAATTTGACTGTTAATATCACCTGACATTTCCTCCACTCGTCTTGTAAGAGTATTTCGTGAAAGTGAAACGTTGTCGGCTTTCATTTTCACATTTTTATCATTGCAGTTCTTTGCAAAAATCGACAAAGCCTCCTTCACAATTTCCCCATCTGAAAATGGCTTCTTTTTTCTTGCTAATAGTAAAGATATCTCATATGATGTTTTCACCATGGATTCAAGCTCATTAGATGTTTTCACAAATAAATTTTGCTTACCTAATAATTCCGTTTTCTTTTCTTTTATGAACTCAGCTCTAAGTGTAATTCCCTCCGGATAGTCTTGATTAAATTTCATATGATTCTGTTTGAAGTGCCGTTCCAAGTTGTATTTCTTAGTGACAGCCACTGTTGTGGAACAAATAAGACATACCGGCTTCTTAGCTTTGCTCTCGGTAAAATAATATTGCATCTCCCATTCTTCATGAAACGTACGATAACCTGCGTTCTTAGATTTTGATGTACTGGGTTTACTAAGAGCCATATACTAGATAAAATCAAGTCTTGTAAAAGGAAGAGAAAAAATTAAACGATCACAAACAGTTTTCTTCTCAAGTTTCTAAATTAGAATCCGTAAAAGTGAACAACAACAACAATACTGATAAGAGTGATCGCAGACTATCGCATCTTTAAAGTAGAGTGCAGCACTACACTAGACGAGATTGGAAGAGGCTCGAGCACAGGGGCCATTTTAGTGTACCCAGTGATGCCAGATCGCGGGAAATTTCCCGCGGTGGAGGGAAATTTTGACCCAAAAAATCTAGCTAGAGGAATCGACTGTTTCTTTGCATTAATTCATGATTATGTCATACTTGTTTTATTTTTAACTGGAATAACATTTTACATTTTTTTAGTTGATTTTTTTGTCAAAAGATGCGATTCATTTTATTGACTTGAATCACCTGCGACGGGCCACTCCAAATGCGCTAGCGGTTGGGCAGCCTTGTTCTACTCCATTTCATGTGAAACACAAGAAAAAATTCATGTTTGGAATGCTAGTTTTTTAATGTAGTAGAACACCAATTTTTCTTCAACAGTCAATTTCATTTACATACATGCTACTGAAAAGGGCATGAAAAGTTATCTGGTGCACTGAAAATCATATTTTTTTCATATCAAAATACACTTGAGAGAAATGTAGCAAGTTCTTTGGTTCACTACAGATAAATCATACTTTAAACTAACAGTAACTTGAACTAACAATGTCGTGTAAATGAAGGCAAGAAATTCCTTAGGTTTGTTATTTACCTGTTATTTGACATTGCTGCAATGATAGAACCAAAATTGCTAGCAGTCAATCTCCCAAATCTCATGTCAAACCACAAGTGGTTATCCCTCTGTCCTTTGGTTTTCTCAGAAATGGACATTATGTCATCATGAGATAATATTAGTGCATTCAGAATGTCCTCTTCAGACTCATATTGTTGTAAAATATCTCTCACAGTGGGCCAAGGGAAGTGCTCAGCACTAGTTGCAGGTTTCTCTTGTAACAACCAGTAGAAACCAGTGAATCTGGAAATATGTATATGTATTTTATAATTTTTCTGGGCTAATAGATGCAGGTTTTGGGGGGGTCTATTCCCATAAAAATTTTGATATCTGTTACCGTTTGGGCTGTGCTATTGTAAACAGACAACCTCTACTAGGAGGACATAGCCACACGGCAGTCAACCACAAACAGATTTGATCTTTATAAATAGAGCTAGAGGATGTTTTTTTCTAGCACTAATGTACCTATATATGTTAATCAAATATACAGGGTGATTCAGAAAAGTACCGTCAAACGTTAACCACATATTCTATGGGCTAGTTAAGGAGGGGTCAACTCTATAAAAGAAAGTGCACAAATGCCTCCTAACGGAGGTACACGCCCCTTAAGGTTTTTTTAAACAATCGAAATTTTCATTTTACGGCTTACCTATTTGGGATATCGCGATATGGTAAAAAAATCGCTCTCAATACTAGATGAAACCTTTCTTTTGGCATACAATTTAACAGCATTCCAATTTCAGGGGCGGTCTGAGTAGGGTCAGATGGAAGAAAAAACGTTCTAACTTTTTAGTCGTTGCTTGTAATTGAATTTGGTTTTCACCATTTTAAAACCTATGTCATTGTCTACAAAAATGGTCTGAATAATTTTTCCCTCAAATTAACACAAAAGCTTGAAAATTGAAATTGAAAATTTTAAAACCGCATTAAGTTTTGAAACCTATGCAACTAGCATACAATTTTAGAACAAGAATTTTCAGCCAATTCATTATTTAACAATGGATGTAAGTGGAGTAAATTGAAAACTTGACTTTTGATAGTTTTGATTTGTCATCAGCGTGTGCAGAGTGTATTGAAATTGAAATGGGCGTATACCTCCGTTAGGAGGCATTTGCGCACTTTCTTTTATAGAGTTGACCCCTCCTTAACTAGCCCATAGAATATGTGGTTAACGTTTGACGGTACTTTTCTGAATCACCCTGTATAAGAGATTGCTTTGAGCAAGTAATCTTCATTATTAGTGTGCTAACACTAAACCAATAGAAGTAAAACATACCTATTGAGATTTTTCAACTCTTATATAAAACTAGGATTCTTTTAAATTAAATTTTCACTCACCGACTTAAGTTTCGCCTAACTCGTAGGCTTGATCACGAATCACGAATCGTGATCAAGCCTACGAGCCTACGAGTTAGGCGAAACTTAAGTCGGTGAGTGAAAATTTAATTTAAAAGAATCCTAGTTTTATATAATATTACATATACCTAACAATTTGGATTTCTAATATGAACATAATAACAAATAATTTTTCAACTCCTCCCTGAACCATATCTTGTCTTCTTCACGAAGAGGTTCATCAGTTGGATTATAATCTTTATGACTTGGGGGATAAATTGCATCTACTGAGCTGGTTGTAGCTACACTACTAGACGGAGCAACCCAGGAACATGCAGAATCTGTGGGACTAATGTTCCTCAGACCATGTAAGAGAAAAGCAACTCTATGACTGCAAACAGGATGGCATCCTCTTGCACATGTACATGATCCATGATCAATACCATCATTTTTCAAATGTATCTGTGAACAAAATACAGTGGCTTATAACCGAATCGTTCATTTGTAAAACCCCATAAGTCAGCATTTCCTAATTTTTCAGGAGGGACAAAAAACTTTATAACTTGAGTAATAATCAAGATTTCTCTTCGTTTTAAAAGATAAACTCTTCCTCTATCAAAACTGCATCGTTTTAGTAAAAAATGAGCTCTATATATATTATATGTTCACCCCAGGACAACTTTTTATATTGTTGACTTATGGGGTTCTTACAATGAACACCTAAAATTGAACAAAAAAATGCTTGTTTTTGCTCAAAAATGTCAGGTTATGTGTTTTATTTTTATGACTGAAGGACAATTTGAGTTTTTAAAAAAGTTTTTCAAAGTTTCAAAGTAAATAACAAACTCAAGATGAACGATATAGAACATCATGGAACAAAATCATACTCTCCGTCATCTTCTGCCCCATCACTATCTATATCCGCCACATCCCATGCTATGATTGTGTCGTAAAACTCCTTGAATTCGACAGGGATACTACTTTGTACATCTTTTATATCACCTATTTTATTTATCTTGATAGACACCTTGTCTCCTCTGTACGCCTTATCCTCTGGAAGTGAGATCACTGACTCAGCATTCTTTTTCAAGGCAAAATTATGCACAAAGAGACCATCAATGAAAGTGTTACATTGAACAACACCGGGGGTGTAACTATCATACATGAATGATTTGAAGGATGTAGGAACAAATGACTGTTTCTCGTTCTTTGGAACTCTTTTTCCAAAAGTCTCTCGAGATAGAGAGTTCTTTTTGTAAAGAGGAGGCCACCATTTTGCGAAATCCAATACACGATCTGTGGTCCATTCCACCACGGTAAACTTTGAACTTGCTTCTCTTATTATTGTATTGTATTCTTCGGGAAGATAGAGTCTGTCATATCTTCTTACTATTTTCTTGATGATCCCAAAATCACGATCATTTGGTAGAAAAGAATGACCACGCACAGGAAAGTAATAGTGAATCTTTTTAAAACGTTTAGTTTCAGCCAATGCTAGGAGGAATCGAACCACTGTGTGGTTTTTATTTTGCCCAGGGCAACCATCTGAGAACAAGTAAAGCTCCTCAATATCTGGACCAATGTTGGTATTGATGTAGTCTAGAAGCATTGAACAAACTTCATTTGCTCCTTTTCTAGCTATTCCTTCATGGTATGTGTAAAAGGATGACTTGTCTGTTTTCAAATTTTTGATACCAAAGCAATTAACCCAAAGTTGTCTCAAATAGAAGACGCTTTGAATAGGAACATGAGGCAAAGGCAAGTTTTGCATAAAATCAAAGGTTAATCCTGACACCTTGCTATTTGCTTTACAAAGTTCTTTTACCTCTGTTATCTTACTGTAAAATTTTTTAGCTCTTCGACTATGAGTAATTTTCTCTCCAATGTATGTCCTTTTAACAGAGTCAACAATGTGAGGATTTTTTATTTTCACAGATAATTCCTCACATGTAATACATGTGTCCACCTGAGGTCTTCCAAAACGAAGAGAAAAGTTTTCCTTGAAATATTTTATGTAGAATTTGTACTTAACATTGAGATCTGGATATTTTGTTTGAATAGATTGTGCATTATGAGGACGTTTAAACGAGCATCAAGATATTGAATGTCTTTACCAGAGTAATGAGTTTTCTTTCTAGGGAAAGACAGTATGTGTTCATGAATTTTAGCACATGTCTCTGATGGTATTGCATTTCCTTTGGCATGGAGTCCTCTTAGATCTCTGGGAAGACTTCCCTTTGCAAGTAGTGAGTTTAATCTTCTTACTCTATCAGGTGTGATTCCAAACAGGCTGATGAAAGCTTTCTTACAAACTATTTGCCTTACCCCATTGCTCTGTATGAAATACTTGTAAGATAGATTCCTTGCACCTCCTTTACGGCTTCTCCTCTGCTTAATTTCGGCAGTTTCTATGTTTTGTTGTAAGAAAATGTCTTGTTCGTTCTTCGTTTTCAATTTGTTGAATATTGATAATAGTGAAGCTTTGTCTTCCTCATCAAAATACGCGAAACAGAGTCGAGAGCAGCTGTAAAAAAAAAAGAGTAAATATTGAGTACCTACCCAGCCAGGTACCTACAAACTTAAATTTTAAAATAATACACCTTTTTAAGTAGTGTATGTACTTATACCTAGTAGGTAGGTATGAGTTTATAGTTACCCTTACATACATAAAAAGGGTAACAAAAAAATATGTAGGTATGGATATTGTTTTATAGCTTATCAGTTAGATAATGCCCCAGTAGACTTTTGAACTTGAAAAACAATGCAGGTTTTATTACTTACCTACATTCATCTCCAGTTCTACGACTTGGTACAACATTTCCTTTGGAATTCACATGAGCTAATCCCTCAATCCTGGATTTCTTCACAATGTTCCTGGGGTACTTCTCAGGATTTTTAGTTCTCTTTCTTCTAGGCTCATCATCATCATCACTACTTTCTATGTTTGATAAGTTTGACATTTTAGATGTTTATTAATAAATTGGTAAGAACTTTCAGCAAGACAGTAAAGGCACCGACCAAAACTTTTGGAAAAACTTGGTGCGACTGATAAGACCAAAGATAAACAATCCACAGCGCGCTCTTGTGATAGAGCAGTTGATGTTCACTGCAGTAACCCCATAAGTCATTGACTTGCGGGGTTCTTACACAGAACGAAGATTTCCGTACCCTATAAAACCCGCATTTAATGTTCGATTTGTGTGGTTTTTTTACACGGAACGATGTATTTATCTTCAATAAACTCAAATCACTCAAAAAGTGAATTTCGAAAAAAGAGTGACTTATGGCGGTTTTATAAATGAACGATTCAACTAAACCCTGAAACTGCAAAATTATATTGGTCAATTTGACAAGTTTCTTTAAAAATATAATAATTATTTGGGCTCACCAAACCGAGGTGGCAAATACACTTCGAAAAAAATGACTTATCCGTTTGAAATGAATTACATGCTTCATTATATGCAATTTTGACAAAGCTCTTCTAGTTTGAGCCACCTAAATTGACACCATTGTCCGACTTTATTTGAAATCGTAACCAATCGTGTTTTTTTTTATAGGTATTTTTCAAGATTCATAGAATCAGTACAACAGGACTTTTCATTTAGTAATAGTAATTATCGGGTTGTACCTGATTCATTTATTTACTGATGACAGAGCTCATTTATAATCATTATGATAACAACGGGATACAAAACCTTTCGTCGTGATATGATCACATTTGACAAAGCTTGCAAAGCGGGTACGTTATTTTAACCCCATAGTATTTTCAAGATCATAGAAAGTACAACAGGACTTATTATAATATAATTACGTGACCGATCATTATTTACGACGAGCCCATATACAAAAAACGATACAAAAAATATTAAATGTTAATTTAATTAAAATTAAAAGAAAATGATGAAAAATATCTAAATTCACAATTACTAACAGTTAATGAAAAAAAAAACTAGTTGTTCTGAATTCTCATCATACGGTTGAGAGGAGAAAAGAAAGTATAGTTGGTAGCACACTGTTTAACATAAAAAGTTTTAGAACCTCTAGGTCGACGACGGCAATCAAGTTGAACCAACTCAAGAAGCTTGGTGCAATCTACACTGCCTTCAATCAATTTGTTGAAAAAGTTCAGATCAGCGGTATCCCGACGATCTCGAAGAGAGGGTAGTTTTAGGTCAACATCAGGATACCTAAACTTGAAATGAAAAAGGAATCTCTTCTGGACTGTCTCAAGTACGTTAACATGCACCTCATAGTGAGGAGACCAAAAAATACAGCCATATTCAAGGATAGAAATGCCAATAAGAGCCTTGTATAAGTGATTTGGCAAAAGGTTAACATTCTGATATGAGAGTCCTTGGAATTAACCGAATCAAGGACTAGTAAAATACCTTAAAGGCAATTGAAGAGATCCCTGGAATACGACAATAACAAGACGGTGACACCATGGACAAATTGGCAATATGATACGTAAATGAAAGTTTGCTATCACATAAGATACCTAAATCTTTCATTTGTACGACATTGCTCAAAGGAGTGGAGTCAAGATAATACGTGAAACCGAAAGATTCGTTACAGCGAGAAAAGATCACTACTGCACATTTGTGCAGTGATAACTCCAAACCATTGGAAGTCAACCATTTGAAGAAACTCAAGAGATCAAGTTGAAGAAGCTGGCAGTTGTCCAGATTTGAGATGGTTCTGTACAGCTTAACATCATCGGCAAACATCAATAGTGAAGAATGTCTGATATGAATTGGCAAATCATTGAAGAACAAGCTATGGAGAGGACCAATGTGGCTTCCCTGACCAACCCCAGACAGAACCCGTACAGGTTGGGATATACAATCACCAACGCCCACACATTGGTTTCTATCTGAGAGGTAATCCGAGAGCCAAAGGAGAAATGAGCCACCGATACCATACGATTGCAATTTTGCCAAAAGAAAGCGACTATCGACCTGATCGAATGCTTTGGCGACATCGGTGTAGATAGAGTGCACTGCGCAGCCAGATTGAAAGGCCTCCAAAATATCATTTTGATAACAGAGAAGATTAGAAACGGTTGATCTTTTGGAGGTAAAACCATGTTGTTGATCAGCGATGAAATGTTTGCATGCCGCAGTGAGATTGATAGTGATTAGCTTATCGAGGATTTTTGGAATAGCCGATTGAATACAAACACCCGGTAATTTGCGATATTGGACCTGTCACCGGACTTGAAGATGGGGATTACAAAACTCGATTTCCATCGTTTCGGGAATACACCCGAAGATAACAAACGATTGAAAATCAAGAACAATGGAAATGCCAGAGAAGAAGCACATGTATTCAAAATAAATGGTGGGATGCTGTCTGGCCCAGAAGAAAACTTCAACGGTAACGAAGAGTGCGCTTTGAAGACTTGGTTTTGGGAAAATGAACATTTCTGAAAATCAATAGAGTTAAGATCGGGGTATTTTGGAATAGATTGATTGAAAGACTGATAGACCGAAGAGAAAGACTGAGCAAAAAGTTCAGTCGTTTCTTCAATAGTGGAACTGGTAACACAATCGCGGTACATGAATTTGGGAAAACCACAGATCTTCCTAGACTCCTCAGAATATTTCCAGAAATACCGAGGGTCGGACTTTATACTACAATTCACCTTGGCTAGGTACTCCATGTGACACTGATTACTCAGAAGTTTACAGCGAGCACGCAGTCTGGAGAACTGTGCATAATCCGAATCTAGGAGAGTCTGTTTATAAAGGGCGTGCGCTTTCTACTTATCCTTGATAGAATTTTTCAAATCTTTCGAGAACCACTTGGGAAATGAACTAGAAAAAATACGTTTAAGTGGTGTGGATAGCTCGATACCAACGGAGAGAATGTCGTAGAGATCATCAATAACACGATCGAGATCTCTATCAGAAAGAACTGTGTTCCAATCTACCATGAGAAGATATGAGTTCAGGGCTTCTAAATCGCATTTTTTAAAGTCGTAAACGTATAAATCACGTTGAAGAAACTCGACCTTATTATTAACAAAAACATAAAGCGATATGATGAAAATTATTGTTTAAAAGTAAGTCCTGAGCCACTGAAACAAGAACGGAAGGATCATTGGAAAATAACAAATCTAAGAATACCCCATGGTCGTTGGGCAGAGAATTCAACTGACGGAGATCGAGACCATTGAAACTTTCACAAACTTGAAAAGCGGGAGATGACAGAGGACAGTCGACAATCATCCCGCACTCCTCATTAAACTTCCAACTTGCAGAATTCAAATTGTAATCACCCAACAGAATAAGCCTGGATTCGGGAAACTGCGAGGCTACCTGCTCAACAATATTACAATGTTCCATGTAAACATCAAGGTTGGAAGTTGGAGGAATGTAGCAGCAACTTAATATTAAAACTTCTCATGGAAACTGAACATGTACAAATAAATGATCAAAAGACAGTGTGGAATCTGCAACCCGGATTAGAGATGTGTAAAGTGAGTGAGTCATAAAAAAGAGTTACTCATTTCAGTGAGGTACTCAGCGAAAGAGTCGCATCCTAAACAATGTGACTCACTCATCAGCTCTCTGTGTAGAAGTGGCAGTAACTGAGAGACTGAAGGCTATTGAGCGCGCTACCTCTCTTCTCTCTCTCTCTGAGTCAAGAGTTGCAATTTACAATCACTCAGCGAGGCAGAGGCAGAATACCTCACTATCTCAGATCAGTGCCTCAGTTAGCTTTAGCTAAGCGGAGAGTAGAGGGGAAATTATTTGTATTGTAGAGGGTAGTGAGTTGGAAGGAGAAGGCACTGTTTAGTTTTGAATACTGATATGAGATATTGATTTAGAATTATATTTGTATATGGATTTTAGTTTCAGATAAGATTGTGATTAACTGTACCTAATAATATTTTGGTTTGGGTACTCATTAAATGTAGAGAAATGTAAAGTGAAAGTTCTGTACATTATTAACAAACATGAAAAGACAGCACTTAGTATGACACGGCGCACGCTACAGTAATGATGTGATGCAATTTCATGAGATGAATGACGATTGTTTTCACGTCAATTTTTTACGTGATAAAAAAAAATCATTGATCAAATAAATTTGATCTGATATTAATGTGAGTGCATGCATTTCAGAAAATTAAAGAAAGGGGGTAAAAAATAAATTTAAAATAAGCCATTGGTTGGGAGATATTTTTCCTCTTCGAGACATAAACAAAATTGAAATCGGAAGTTAGAGAATCAAAATATCGCCATGCGCATAAACACGCGGAATTCAACCAAACAGCTAGCTGTTCTGTTCTTGCTCCGTGTCGAGACATTTGAGAGTCAAGAGTTGCTGAGTGAGTTACATAAATGAGTTATCATTTTAGTGATGAAGTTCTATGTGAGTTATCACCAAGATGATCAAAAGTTGCATCTCTAACCCGGATTAATCTAGAACGAAATTTGCTTCGCACAGCTATCATTACCCACCACCCCGAGATTTCCCAGAAACTACTTCGTTTCTATCACAACGGTATAGCTCAAATCCATCAAACTTGACTTCACTTGTCGAAAAATTCTCATTAAGCCACGTCTCGGTTAAAAAAATTACATGATATGATGATATTTCAACATTTCGTTTTAAATCAATAAATCTAGTCCGTAGACCACCAACATTCTGGTATAAATGTCAACGTTTGATGTGAGACCTCATGACGCGATCGTTTTTTGAAGAGGGCGTGGCTTCAGAAGATGGGTTAGTAACCGGGGATGAACCAACCGAATTATTTCCCTGAGAGTTACTGAAGCTGGAGCTAGAAGGTGGGGATGGACCTACAGTACCTTTGGGCACGGGTTTGACAATATTACCCCAAGCGGTTTTAGCATCCTTGTAAACTTTAGATTTAGGAGGAGGCTGGCTAGAAATACTGCCCGACTGAGACGCTGACGTGGTAGTAGGGATTGACACGTGCCCCGTGTTGGTCATCCCCTGAGAGTCATAAGTCTCCAGAATGTAGGATTTGAGAAGCTGACCGGATAATCTCCTTATAAAAGCACCCTCCGGCCAGACACCCCCATCCGAAACTAGATCCTTCTGACTCTCAGGAACAACGACATGAAATGAAGAGTACGACGGGTGTCGAGTTTTCACTTTACAACACTTGACATATGTCAGCCCCTGCAGACCCGCCTGGAGATCCTTTGCCAGTTCAGCAGCTGAGGTGTCAGGACCAATCCTTGAAACAAAAGAACTGAGTGTATCGAGTAGGTTTTACAGCTGCTATACTAGTCTTCTTGGAACCAATGATAGATTCGACAGGCGTGGCATCTCTAGTCGATGGTTGATCCTTCTGTACAGTAGGAGCCTTGTGTTCACTAGGAGCAGAAGATGATCTCTCCACTTTCCCTTCCAAGACGGCAACCTTTTCATTGAGCAACTGGATCAGCTGTTTTTGCTCGATGACTCTCTCCTCCAGCTCCTTGACATACTTTTCCATATTAATGGTTGGAGTGTCCATAGCGTTGCTAGAAATAGCAGTGTCAGTCACCATTAATAAATGATAAAAAGTGTCAATAAACGTGACAATGTCAATAAAAACAGGAATATCACAGAAAGATCGCAAAAAATAAAATAATATGTCAATAAAAAGTTATATGTATAGAGATTAGTTTCAAAGATTATGACAGTGCGCGGTATTGAACATAGGTCATACGGATTCAATGAACCGAGAGATATCCACAACACCAATGTATCGGACGAAAGGCAGAGGTAATTTAATTTATTTTTTTGATCATCATTTGATGAGTTTCAAATACAAATAATGACTCCCTTTAGAGGCCCTTTTTCATTTGAAAAAGTTTGAATGTGATAAGTACATGTATCTATATTTTAATTAACAGTTCAAGTGGTTTAATGCTGAACCTCAACAAGTCTTACCTCTACTTGGTTATGCTCATTCTTCATTGAAGCCTTCACCGCACCTCGTATCACTCCAAGTTGACCATCAAATTGGAATGATGCCACATGACCACTCTCAACCTTATTTTCTCCTTTTTTGATGAGAGATAGCTCATCTTTTACAAAATCAACAGCCATTGAGTATTTGAGCTTGTATGATGTCATATCTGGAAGAAATGTTTTAAAACAAAGTTTCAGGAACAGAAATTAAGCTACAACAGGATCACTGAATATTATGCTTGAAAATTAAACTTGCTATACATATTGCAGGATGCTTTGAAAAGTCAATCTTTGCTACTTTTGCATAGAAATTTCCAATATATTTTCCCTAAAGAGCAAAATAATTGAATCAGCTACTAATGACATAACTTGAAATGAATATTTAACAGTAATTATTCGGGCTAATTTGATGAAATAAGGGTTGAAATCGTGTAGAATTAAATGGAGAATATGAAAGTAAAAACCACTTACCTAAGAAAATTTTAGGATGTGAAGAAAATCGATTTTTTTTACACTTTTCAAACGTTGATATTTTAAATGGAAACACCAATGTAAAAATTTTGTTTACATTTATGAAAATGATGACCTGGAAGCTTACAGGTCTCGAGTTATGGAGGACATTAAATATATTTAAAACTTCAGTTGGCTACCTAAGCAATGGGGTAGCATTTCTCCCATACTTCTAAAAATATGATGAATTAATTAGGACTTGCACGTTAAACGTTTGCAGCAAATTTGGTACGATATATTTAAATCGGTTGATGTATGGGGTGGGACTCAGAATGAAATGTTGTACAATTGAGCTGGGAGCTTGATTTTGGTCCACTTGTTTTAAACTAGGTTGTTCTTTATATGAACAGTTTAGGGAAGTTATATTAGCAACATTAATACAAGCTCATAATAACGAAATTACTTCGCTTCCTGAATACAGGGAATAGATCGGATATAAGATAAATTTTTTGTTATGTGCAGCTAGTCTTTGAGGATTCTTTTTATCAGAATACGAATAAATGAATGTATAAATATTTAATTTGTTGAGTGGAATAGTAATTTGTAACTCTGTTAGTTTTAATTTGTTTTACTATAATTTTGTAAACAAAAGCAAGGGCCATAATGTTATTATTATTTACTTTTTTTCTTATTATTTAAATTAATTTTAAGCTCATTTGAAATTACTCACAAATCTTAATGCCAACCATTGTAAAACAAAATTTGATTTTATTACAATATAATTTTACTATTCATCATATCTATCTACATTGTATGTAAAATGTTTGTTTACTCTACCTCATTCTCCTCGTTCTGTGACGTCACGACTAATGGAGTCTATTTTTTTCCGCAAGCAAGATGGTTGCGTTTTTAAAAATTTAAGGGGCAATATGAGTGAATTTTTGGGGCTTTGTCACGTTAAAACGGTTAAATACACCAATTCTCGTCGGATCACTGATGTTAAGCAACGTCGAGTGTGGATAGTACTTGGACGGGAGACCTTCTGGAAATTTGTAGTTCATGACTGCTGCCTTTTTTCGGTCCCACTTAGGCTGGGTAAGGTTAATGTGAGTAGGTTGATCTTTAATACATAATGGGTCTCAGGTAATTTGAAGTTCCAGTTCTAGCAAACATTGAACTACGGATGAGCTAGCTACATATTATGTAGAAACATACTACACTTTTTACATCTAAGTCCAACACTACAGGGAGATCCTTATAGTGTCAAAGATAGAAGTTTTTTTTTTTTTTTACTTCTAAATTCTAAGTCTAATACTACAGAAAACGAGTAATAACAATTATTTATAAAGAATTGATCACATAAAGAAGGTATAACTACTATTTAATTTATTCATACAAATTGTGAGAGTTGTGTCCCTCTAGATGATTTCTACTGACTTTGAATTTGGTACAGTCAGTACCACTAGCTTGAAAAGATGACCGCACAACACAAACAGCATCAAGAGATGATGATCCTATTCTGTTCCTTTTTTTTTGTTTTAACATCTGTAACAATGGAGAACACTCTCTCTGCCTCTGCATTAGAGTGAGGCATAGACAGGGCAATTTTTGCAAGAGGGTAAATATTGCAGATTTTTTTGTTTTCATTGAAGTCAGTTAATTTTAACAGTTCATACCACATCTCATCAATTGGTAAGGAGTAAAGTCTTTTTTTAGTGTCATTGTTTATAAGTAACATATTTCTCCACTCTAATTGTAGAAGATTAAAATCCACTATCTTGTGGAATTGATTTCTGAGAGCAACAAAGTTATTCACCTTTTCCCTATTTACTCCCTCCAAACATACGTTGGGATCTAGGAAGATTATTTCCTGGAAAATTTCATTGCTCAGTGGTAGTCTCATCTGTAACTCTTTTGCTGCTGTTATATAATAATTTAAACAGTTTAATCTAATTTCTTTCTCTAGTTTAGCATCTGATTTTGAAGTCAGAGTCAGAAAATGTTCACACTCCGGTCCTAGATACACTTCCCTTAGCTCTTTAAAGATCCTTGGATTAGCTAAATTTTCTTTAGAAATTGTATTCATGTAACAAAGCTGTACGTAATTATGACAAAATTCTTTGAACAATTTTTTAGAGGCAGGTACAAGTTTGTGAAATAGTATATGCCTTCCCTGAAATAATGAATTGAATTGATTAAATATGTTCAGGACAAACTTGAGGAAAAGAAGGTAGGCTTTGGTCTCTGGTTTTCTCAAGTCGCATAAGAGCATTGCTGCACTCTTGTCACCATCCTCCCCAGAACATAATACAAAAAATGTTTCAAGGACATCAAAGTTTTCTAATATCCTGGCCACACTGTTATAAAAACACAGCCATCTTGTGTTGCTCAGTTTTAGCATTTTATTTTTGTCTGCTGAGAACAACTCCTGTACTTCTGCTAATATTGCACTTCTCCGTGGGCTGCCATGTGTATAGGTTGCAATTTTACCCACAAGTACCTCAACTTCATGAGGTAGTTTTTGAGCTGATTTACTAGCAACTATAGCAGATGAGTGGCATATGCATTTCAAAAGAACAATATGAGGAACTTCTTTTTTCATATGTTCAAAAAAAAGAATTATTCTTACCAACCATGACGGAGGCTTAAAGTGGAGGTGTTGCAAGTTAAGATACCGGTCAATGTAATATTTCAGGATGTTAAGCCATGCAACTTTTCTCTCATTAATTCATTCCTAGTCATTGAAATACACGACCAATTTTCCTCAAACCCAAGTTTCTCTTGAGCTTCCATCTATTTTTCTTTAAAATAAAACCCAAACAGAGCTGGGACCAAAATATGTGTATGTTACACGCTTAGACTCAAATTTTCGTCTTTGTGTCAAAATCAATTCACCTGATTTCAATACCAAAACCTTTGCATTGTGATAAAAAAATCACCTTCTCTGGCCAGACACAACAGCCCATCTACTTTTTTCTTACATTTTTTCGGCAGATCTAAGACTTTAATGACTTCGTCTTCATTTTTATGAACATCAGGGGACCAGCCACCATTTCTTTGGTGCTGACATGTTCAATCTTCACACCTTTTTTTGCACAAAGTTTCTGACAAAGTGATGTCGAACATCAATGTGCTTTCTTCTTGATTGGAACTTGGCATTTTTCGATAAGTCAATTGCACCCTTGTTGTCTCCATAATACAAGAGGATTTTTTGATGATTGGATAAGTTCATTCTTCAATCCTTTCAACCATATGGCTTCTTGCACGGCATTTGATAGTGCCATGTATTCAGCTTCGGTAGTAGACAGAGCTATTGTTGGCTGCTTCTTTTTTTTTTAAGTGGGGTTTAACCTCGCTTTCAACTGCCATGGTCATATCACGACGGCGGTTTTACCCTCCATTCGCAGGAAACTCACAAACCTGCTACTCACATTGACCTCACCCAGCCTGAGTGGGGCCGGGAAAAGCCAGCGTCACGAGAATTAGAATTTGAATGGTCACCCATCCAAGTCTTAACCTCGCTGGATGTCGCTTAACTTCGGTGTTCTGAAGGGAACCGGTGTATTCAACATGCCATCGACGCTGGCTTAGGCTGCTTCTTTAAACTCCAACTAATGGCTCCTCCACTTAAGGAGAAAGCATATCCCGTGGTGGATTTTCTTTCCATCACATCTCCTGCCCAGTCAGCATCTGAGAAACCATACAATTCTCTATCTAACTTTTTATAAGTCAGTTTCAAGTTCATTGTTTGTTTCAAATATCTCATTATTCCTGTAACAGCATTCCAATGAACAGAACCAAATGAATTGTTAAACCGGCTCAAGTAGCTGACGGCAAACGTAATATCGGGCCTGGTACCTTGTGAAATGTAAAGGAGAGAACCAATAGCTTCTTGATAAGGAATGTCAGCTAAATTTTTCCTTTCCTCTAAAGACGTACATAACAAGTCTTGGCTGAAAATTTGATCGAAGGCCATGGGTGTCTTTGTCCCATTGCAATCTGCCATGTTGAATCGATGAAGCACTTCCTCAATGTATTTGGATTGGTCCAGAGTTGACCCCACTTCTTTTTCTTATTGTAATTTATTTTATATCCAAGAATATAGTGAGCTGGTCCCAAATCTTTCATTTGGAAAGTTTTCATCGAGTTTTGTCTAACTTGATTCTTTTCAATTTCATTGTTTGAAAATATAAGTAAGTCATCAACATTGATAGACACATTCATGATATTGTTCGGTGGTTTTCTAATGTAAACACATATTTTGACTGTTGAAATTCCAGGTTCTTAAAAGCCTTGTCCAGCTGAAGGTTCCATACATGACTGGCTTGTTTCAAACAATACATAGATTTCATTAATCTACTAAACTTGCCATTAAAGTGTTTATCATTTGGTAATTGCATGTATATTTCTTCGTCCAGTTTTGGATGAAGAAAAAAAGACATTTGATCAATATCAAGATTCTGTTGAACTGCCAATGTCAACAAAAAACGAACAGAAACATACTAAACAATGCCCAGGTCTCACTGAAGAAGAAAGAGATAGTAAATACAAAAACTTAAAAGACTTTAGAGAGGATATACACAACCAGAGTGAAGCTCTATTGGGATTTGGAAATCCTGCATCTGTTGATGTCAATTCAGAGTTTTATGAAATTAGAAATTATAATAGCTACCATGAAGAATGATGAAATAAAAAATATCCTGAAAAATGATGAACTTATTCTGAGATTAAGTGCGTTTATGTATGGGCAATTTAATGTATCACAAAAAAAATACATAAGACAGAGCCTCAATGACAAAAAAAAAAAAAAACACTCAAAGGACAAATTCAAATGTCTCTCTGTCATTTTGACGGCATTGTAGAAGCTACAAAGAAGCTTGCAACTGAGCAGAAAAGGCCAGAAGACAGACCCCAATTTGAGAAAAAATCAGTAGTACTGAAACTTGGCCCTTTGTTGCGGAAGGTAGATACATTGTACCGTGGAATGAATTTACGAAATTTCATTCCAAAAGAGATGACAGGGATCTTTACCAATACCACCAACAACAGGCAAAATATTTCCTGACCTTAATGGACCTAGAATGGAAAGGGTTCTCCAGCATGAAGGAGAAAAAGTTCAATGATTCAAATCTACTTCCTCTAACATCAAATCTAATCAACTTACGAATGTATATTGATAAAAAGCAGGAAATATACTTGAAAAATCTTTTAACTGGTTCAGATTCTGTTACTGGCGCGCATATTCTAAACGAGCTCTGCGATGATGTATGAGCAGTTCTGGGGCCTTGTATGGTCTTCTAGCAGTCAGGTTACTCTCCTTCAACCTATTTCTCACAGTATGCTCATTGACATTCACATTCCTGACATTCTGGAGCTCCTGACGGACCTCAACAGCAGTGGCGAAGCGATTTCGGAGTACCTGGCTGACAATGAAACGGTCGTCTCGGGCAGAAGTACATCTTTTTCTGCCTTGGCCTGGCCTCCTATTGTAAGACTGAGTCTCACGGTACCTTTTGACAGCATAATGAAGGGTACTTCGGGCTACATTCAACTGCTGGGCAACGTAACGCACACTATGTCCCTCATCAATCAAACACACGGCTTGGGCCACCTTATGGGAGTCCATAATGAAATCAAGACACTTCAAATGAAAGAAGGATACAATATCTAACAATTGATAACAAGAAAGCGTAATAACAACCGCACTAATCAAAGAAAAATACCGTGTCACTAATCAGACAAATTCACACTAAAATGGGTTTAACAACAAATTCATCGCAGAAAAATTGCTAGAAAAATTTTGGCCAGTAAAAAGTATCAAATATGATTGGAAACAATATTTTGCATGTTCCCTGAAAATTGGGTGAATATTGAACAGGTACAAACAAAGATATAGCCATTTTTGCAAGTGTCCTAATAATTGATTCGGTATATAAAAATTTTTTTTTATAGGAAGTGATAGAGAAGTGGAAATGATAATTGTTGGAGTGGGGTCTTAGTGGAACATGTGGAACAAGTGTAGATTCAATATTCTAATTGAATCCTTTAAAATTTGAAGGTTGACATCGTTCAAGATTTTATTATTGATTCCAAGTTCAGCTAGAGTTTTCCATGTAAATGAAGGAATTATTCCCTGTGCTCCAAATAGAAGACCAATGACTTTGAATTTTTCAGGTTTAATTTCATTTAACAACTCATTTAAAGTTTAAACACAAGTTGCACTTAGAGGACTTTCTTCTGATAGAGGCTAAAGACCAAAGATTTATACTCAAAGTAAGTTCATTGTAAAAATTAAAAAGAGGACTTTCTTCTGATAGAGGCTAAAGACCAAAGATTTATACTCAAAGTAAGTTCATTGTAAAAATTAAAAAGACAAGATAACTTTTTGACAAAAGTTTCGACTTTCAAAGCAGGATTTAAACTTTATCAACAACTTTCTTGGACAAAGCTGTGAAGAAGAAAATACTAAATTAAACTATCTTTTTGTCAAAAAAGGCTACACAAGTACTACTGTACTAACACATTACACAATCTGAAAACTTTTTTTCTTCTTTTGTTTTCAACCAAAACGCCAAAACCTAACCTTAAATTTAATAGTAATTCCGCGAATAATGGAACTGTTCGGCTGACATCCAAAAAAATAAAAGCAACCGTGTTCGGCTTTGGAAGCACTCCCAAAGGAAAATGTCCGGGAATATTTTTGTTGGAAATGGTCTCTTTTATTACCCCTATCATTTTGGTGCAAACTTTCTGGACCACCCTGTATAATTCGTGAAACACTGCTACCATCATTATGTTTCCTATGCAAGTTGCAACACAGATTATATGAATGTGCGGTTTAAAAATCTACATATGACAGAAAAGAATGCTTTTGTTAATAGAAACAATATTTGCTATAACTGTTTATCAAGTAGGGTGAATTGCTGTACTACCGGCATAATGTACCACCGACCACTAGCTATTATTCAGCCTGTGGTGCTCTCTGGAGGGTAAAAAAAATATGTAGTTGACTGGAATTAAGCATGCGTCAAGTTCTATCCAACACTTTGTGTTGTTATTGTTTTAATTTCCGATTAATTTTATTGAGACTGTTTTCATATGGCAAAAGTAATTTTTTTTGTCATTTTTATATTCGCTTCAGAAAAAGTTCATCAAGATTCCTGGATTTTCATGTAGTAAAGAGAATTGTGCATTAACTGGTAAGTCATAATCTATAACTTTTGTTTTTTAATTACCTATATTTATTAAACTAATCTATTTTATTTAAAATAAGTGAGGTGAATGTACTACCGTACACTTTTGTGTAATGTACTACCGGTATCGTCGGTGGTACATTACGCTTTTTTCTATGAGTTGTTTGGTTTTAGATTTTGTTAGATTATTTTAATCTGTTTAGTAGTTAGGTAATTAAGTAGGTAGGTACTTTAAGTAGGTACCTACCTACCTTACTACCTGTATTGGATTTTTTTTTATTTTTTTTTAACCAAAATAAATTGAACCGAACTCATTGAACTTTTGAATTGGTATTTATTATAAAACTTTTATATCATTTTATGTTTCATAAAGATGCCTAGAAGTAAAACGGGTGGCACTAGGCCTCGAGTCTTACCTGATTGTATGAAAAAAGCTGTTGAAGCTGTGACTGCAGAGGATGAGGCAGATAGACTTTCATATCGACAAGCGTGCACATTGTTTGGGGTAAAGAAGACGACTTTGGTAGATCAAGTAAGAAAATTCAGAAGACAGTCAGGTGAGAATGCGTATGAGTACAAGCCAAACTTTGATAACAAAAGGGTGTTCACCGACGAAGAAGAACTTAGCCTTTTGAACTATGTTGAAAAAGTTGCCAAAATGAACTATGGGCTTACCAAGAAGAAAATTCGCAAATTAGCTTACAAATTCGCGGTGGCAAATCAAAAGAAATATCCTGAGACTTGGAATGAGGAAGAGATTGCAGGTGTTAGCTGGATAAGGCTCTTTATGAAAAGAAGATCTCTCACAGTAAGGAAGCCAGAAAAGTTGAGCTTGAGTAGGAAAACTAGCTTCAATGAGCATACTGTTAAGTTGTTTTACGATAACTTAGATGAAGTGCATTCCAAGTATGGTCCTTTTCCCCCTCAAAGAATCTTTAATGTAGATTACTTTGAAGCTCATAGGAGCTGCAAAGTATTATTAGTTGTTTAAGTTTTAAGAAGTTCCTTTATTCAGCTCACCCCCAGTAAGTCTATACATAATTATATTGAGAAGTGTCCTATTTTTTTTTGTTCCTTATTACCTAAGTTAATAAAAAACCCAAGTTTTATTGTTTAATTAACTATTAATACCCATGTTTTTGTTGTATTTTAACTAGTCCATTTTTTTAAATTTGCACATACAATTATGCTGTACCAGTGGTACATTATGCGGTGGTCGGTGGTACAATATGTGAATGTACTACCGTACACCAAGAAGAGGTATGGGAGAATTAAAATTGTGATATTTAGGAATGAGCTAGAGCCTTCGTAAGACATGCATTTTATGCACAACTAAATGATCTAGTTGACTGTAAAAAAAATAAATACATATATGAAACAAAAAAAAATGGAAAAATCAAAAATTAAAAAGTGTACCGGTGGTACAGCACAGCACCCTAATCAACATAGTGCAAATAAATGTACTTCCAAGTCACTTTGTAAGATTTTCTCGAATAAACATCATTCAATATTACATAATTTTAGTTCTCAAGCAAACTATGCAGAACATGAAGAAAACTTTTGCGGTGGTGAAGCTAACTAAAAAATGTCTTTAGTTAGAGAAAATGTATTAGTTAGTACAGGGTCCGCCCGTTTAAGTGTAATAAATAAATAAATAAATAAAGCAACGTCAAGTAATGAGCAAGGATCTACATCTGAAAACTCGGAAGATTCAACTATACAGTGTTGCCAGATTTTGTTTGGGTCATAATAGTACTATTTCAAAAAATAATAGTATTTTGCTCAAGTAGGATAGTACGCTCAGAAATTGTTTGGGAACTTTTGGGAGGGGAAGGGGTATGATATAATACTTATATCGTATTTCAATAATGTATCGCATCATACTTATACCATTAATAGTGGGCATAAGGGCATATTTGTTGTTTTTATTATATTATAAGTAGGTAAGCCTCCATGACCAAGTGGGTATCACACTGGAGGTCCAGGGTTCGATTCCCGGCAGTGGCATAGAATCTGCCAAGTAGTTGGGGTTCACTCAGCCTTGTGATGACAGTTAATAGCTGCTTTAAAGTGGGGCAGCCTCCAGTATCACCCTCGTACAGAAAAAAATTAAGATTTTGACAAGCAAAGATTCACTAGTAATGTGATACCCTCAAAAAAGGCTTCAGCATAATACAAAAAACCACTTAAACTTTATTTGGCATAAGCAGTAAAATAATCTGAAAAAGAAAAAACTTTTAGTTCTTGTTTTTCAACATTCTTAGAAGTAATAATATTATGGAGAATTTGCTTTTCAGTAGCTTTTCAACCAATTTGTCTTTGAAGTGTGGACCCATTGCATTAGAGTTGCCGCGATTAGTTCAAATCTCGATAATCGATTATCGATTAATCGGACTCGTTGGTAATCGATTAATCGACACTCAAATAATCGATTATTTGACGATTATCTGAAATTAACCAAAAATTGACTTTGACTAATTTTTACTTTTTTTTTGTCGCGACGACATATTATTTTTATTTCATATTATCTTTTCTCATATCTTTTCCTTTAATTAGATACTAATTGAGCCAATTTTGACCTCTACTGGATCTATAGTGCCCACTCTGAAAAAAAAAAAAAAATGTTTGCTACTGTACACTCTTCCATCTCTTCTATGTCTGCCATCGAACTTGTGGTTGAATGGACAGAGTCATTTTTGTGCCTATTGAGCAAATGGTTTTTAAGGTTTGTGGTGTTACCACAGAATTTTATTTTAATGTTGCAAAGTTTACATTGTGCATGTTTGACATTGTTTGATTCCGTTAATATAAAGAACTGCCACACAGGGCTTTTGGACTTTGGTTGAGACATTATTCAACTTTATTTTATGACTCTCATGAGTTATGAAATATGAACTTGTATTTTGTAACTTGTGTCTTGTCACTTTGTGATTTATTTATGTTAGCTTAACGCGTATGTGTTGACGAGCAATATTTCAAAATTATGTCTGATATATAGTTCACTTGACACTTAAATTTATTAGATTTATAGTTCTTTTGTTCTTTGATTAGGTATGTTAGAAGAAAAATGATCAAAATGACAAATATGACAATATTGACAATGACAGAATTGAGAATGACACTTTTAGTTTTTAAAATTTTAATGTTAGGTTATTTAAAAAATGCCGTGATTTCCGCCTTTTATAACCAGTAACCAGTGTTGCCAGAAAAAATTAAAAAAAATCCCCCAATTTTTACTTTTTTTTCCCCCAATCCCAAGGTGCTTACTTTTTTTTCCCCAATGCTAGATCTAAATAACTATAAGTACTATATTAACTAGATAGTAGATAGTCCAAAATAATCGATTAATCGACATGAAATTAATCGATTATCTGACTAGTCACTAATCGTTAATCGATTATCAAATAATCGATTATTAATAATCGATTAGTTCGATTAATCGCGGCAACTCTACATTGCATTTTTTACAATGCTGGTTACTTTGGTCCTCCCCAAGCTCAAATTTTTTGCAACCTTACTGTCACTAAAATTTGATTTTAATATTTCCACCAAGTGGTCAGCAGACCGAAAGGAAATATTATGTTCAACAAAAAAACTTGCTAACTGAAGTTCTGCTGCTCTAGCTGCTTGGCTTTCAGGTTCAATTTTGTTAAATAAGGATTTAATAGGAGGTTGATGTAGTTTGTTCACAGAAGATAGCTTGTCTTGATGTTTCTTTGATTTTCCATGAGTAAGAAGGACTTGTTTCTCTGACTTCATATGAAGATTGCATATTTTACAGTATGCTTTAAAATCATCATTTTTGACACTTGATAGCCAACCACTAAACTCCTTTTCCTTCTCCCATGCTTGTCTGTACTTTTGTTCCCTTTTCACAGATTTTGTTTTTTTAGGAGGTGTACCTTGTTGGTCAAAATCCATTGTAATTTAAAATGGACTTTGCTCACTACAATATCAACTAATTACTGCCATAAATCAGTAGTATTTTTGCATTTTATATTACCAGGTTAACAAATTTCAGAGCAGCATCACCTCAGGTTAATCCATTAATAGACAGTTGAAAGTTGAAACTCATTCACTGAACTGAAATCACTAGTAACTTATCTATCTTGTATAGATTCTAAAGTTTGACTTTCAGGTTCAAAAGAATTAGAATAACAGTGAAATTTAGATTTTAGAGAGTAGTAGGTACATAATTAGGTATTATATTATATAATTATTATGTTAACAAAGTTGTTTCTTTCAGTTTAAAATGTTTAAAATGAGTTTTAAATCTATTAATTGTTTCAATATTAATTTAAAAAAAAAAATCCATGTTTTTTTTTCATTCAAATTTTGAACCTCTTCACGAATCCTACAACCACTTGTAGAAACAGTGCCAGCAACCAATTTACAGAGTTGCCACGTCAAAGAAAAATAAGTAGCATACAGAAAATGACGATAATAAAATTTACAATGCCTGTATTTTTTAGTGTGATAAAATTATTTAAACACCCGATTCGAGAAAGTTCCAGGGTAAATTTTATCACCGAAATAAAAATTCATTGAAAAATTTGAAATACCAAAATAATAGTATTTTTGCGTACGATTGCCATGTTACGATAGTACATAGTATTTGGGGTCTGATAATAGTACAAATACTATTATAATAGTACGTCTGGCAACACTGCAACTATGGTATGTACTCAAATGGTAAATGGGTTTAAGGAGCAGGTACTACTTTCTACAGCTGTTGGTAGAGTAAAAGTGTCAACAGGTAATTATCAGTATGTGAGAGCATTACTGGATTCGAACTCACAAAGTTGTTACATTTCGTCCCAATTCGCCAAAAAGCTCGGGCTCAGAGAACAAGAAATAAACCCAATTAGCGTAAATGGGATCGGTGGTTCTGGCAAACTAGAAATATAAACATTCTGTGAGTGCCTAGTGGATTCAAGATAATATAAAGATTTCCATTTGCTTATCAAGGAACTGGTTATACTTAGTCACCAACAAATTACCTGCTTTCTCATTACACAAATTATCCTGGGACTATACAAAAAATTTAAACCTGAGTGATCAAGATTTTCATACTTCTCGCGATATTGATATGATTATCGGAGCTGAACATTTTTTTTTTTCTACATTTATTTACAGCAAAATCGAAACCAGAAACAGTGGGTCAGAACGGTAAGAGAGAAAAGGGTGATTCACCGACGGGGTCTGGTTCTAATAACCCAAGCGGCCTGTTGGGTTTAGCCCTGGCTGGTGTCTCGGTCTTCTCTGAGGGGATGCAGGATGAGGATTGGGATGGGTCTGAGGGGCGTTTTGGAGGGATGGATTCTCCGTCGGTTGGATCAGGTAGTTGCCTTTTCATGATGTCGTGATAGTTCACTCCAGTCCAAGGGAACATTGATCGTGGTTTTGCGCAAGCCGTCGAAGATTTCTTTCAGACTCGAAGGTTGTTTTAGACGAAGGTTGGTTTTAACCTTTTACGGTCCAGTGCATGTACCACATGCATTGTTTTGTTTGCTCATCAGGTCGAGTTGCTTCGGAAAGAAACGAAGCGCTACGGTCCAGTAGATTTTTTCTTTCAAATTATCAATCAATCAATCAAATGTTTATTGTGAATAAATATATACAAAGTATGTGTTTCACATTTATCTTAAATGACTAATTATATACTAAAAATTAAACTAAACTTAAACTAATGCGCCAGAGGCAACCAGTCTCAGGCATCAAGTGGCCCCGGGAAAAGGAGAAGCAAAAGGAGAAGATTTAAAGAGAGATAGCAAGATGAACATGTGGTGATAGGAGGACCAGTGAAGATAATGAGAGAGGAGTCACAGAAGGAGTAAAGAGTATTGATCAGTATAGGTATAATAGATTGAGACGTAGGTAGAATAATAAGATAAAGTCAAAGGGAGGGATAGAAATTTTGCAAGTAAGGAAAAGGGTGTGATGAGTCATAGCTCTCAGGTCAGGATTGAAAGGATTCTTGAAAGTTATTTGGACTGGAGGACAACAGGTAGTTTCTCAGTGCAGATTTAAATTTTTCTATGTTTAATGACTTTAGTGAGGTTGGGAGTTTGTTGTATATACAGGGTGTCCCACCAAACTTGGACACCTCAAATTACTCGGCCCCTGAAAGTTTTTGAAAAATAAAAAATCCTAGGGTACATGGTCTAATTATGCGGTTTCAGTCATGAAATTTTTGTTTATACAGGGTGGTTCAAAAGTCAGAAATTGAGGTGTCAACTTTCGATTTTTAAATGGATCGACCTGAATTTTATTTGATAATTTTACTTCTAAATGATTCCTGAGTACTTTTTTAAACAAAAATATTACATACAGGGTGGTTTTTTTTCGACCAATTTTTTTCTTGAATAACTCAAGTTTGGTTAATTTTTTCGATAACAAGAAGAGAATGTGTTGTTTAATGAATGCACGCACTTTTAATTGGCATCAAACATTTTTATACAGGGTGGTTCACAAGTGAAATAATGACTTGTTTTTTTTTAAAAACCGAGTTTTTTTAATTTTTTATTTAGGATTAATAATTCTCGTCTAATTTTACACATTTTTCGTTAGTCATATCAAAAAACAAAACTAAAGTGTTGTACAGGGTGAGACATAATTTTTTTTTAACACCCTGTATATGGGCAGTCAAAGAGACGCAAAATTAAATATAAAGACTAAATATGCAAGAAAAACTTTGATTTTTAATTAAACTAAAAAGTTATGGTTTTTTAACTAATATTGTCGCATGGACCACCCTGTAGATATTTTCTTAAACTATCATGTAGGTACTCTAAGTTGTATAAAATTCAACGAACACTTCGAATCATGTGGGAAAAACAAGTAAAAAACACGAATTTGAAGCCATTTTCAATTTGGTGTCCACACTGAATGATTTTAAAACTTGAAATAAAAAGTAGGTAGGTGTAGACACAAAATTGAACATGGCTTTTTGAATTCATTTTTTTTTTCTTTCAGATTTGGACTCCTCGTTCAATTTTAGACAGTTTCGACTACCCATATGATGGTTTAAGAAAATATCTACAGGGTGGTCCATGCGACAATATTAGTTAAAACACCATAACTTTTTAGTTTAATTAACTTTGAAGTTTTTCTTGCATATTTAGTCTTTATATTTAATTTTGCGTCTCTTTGACTGCCCATATACAGGGTGTTAAAAAAAAATTAAGTCTCACCCTGTACAACACTTTAGTTTTGTTTTTCGATATGACTAACGAAAAATGTGTAAAATTAGACGAGAATTATTAATCCTAAATAAAAAATTAAAAAAACTCGGTTTTTAAAAAAAACAAGTCATTATTTCACTTGTGAACCACCCTGTATAAAAATGTTTTGATGCCAATTAAAAGTGCGTGCATTCATTAAACAAACACATTCTCTTCTTGTATCGAAAAAAATTAACCAAACTTGAGTTATTCAAGAAAAAAAAATTGGTCGAAAAAAAACCACCCTGTATGTAATATTTTTGTTTAAAAAAGTACTCAGGAATCATTTAGAAGTAAAATTATCAAATAAAATTCAGGTCGATCCATTTAAAAATCGAAAGTTGACACCTCAATTTCTGACTTTTGAACCACCCTGTATAAAAAAAAAATTCATAACTGAAACCGCATAATTAGCACATGTACCCTAGATTTTTTTATTTTTCAAAAACTCTTTCAGGGGCCGAGTAATTTGAGGTGTCCAAGTTTGGTGGGACACCCTGTATTTACACCTGCACTGAGAAACGATCTACTAAACATCCTTTCCCGACTTATAATGATGTTTTCACGATGACGTGTATTGTAGTTATGTTTATCTGAGTTTCTGGGAAGGACGTTCTGTAGTTTGTGTATCAAAACACATGAGTCGAGGATGACCTGACCATAAAGGGTTAAAATTTGGTTGTTCATTATAGACTTTTGACTTTGTTTAAAGAACAACAGCTCCCCATTTAGCAATATGGGAGCTAAATATTGGTAAATAATTAGGTATAAAACACTGTTAAAAATAAGTAGGTAGTGGAAGTACAAAAAGTCAATGTGTTGAAAAGGGTCGTAAAATCAATGCTAATAACGCCACCCTGTATCACACATCATCCTTCTTTGTCTAACTCATGTCAACAAGTGTGCTAGAAAGAGACAGAGATATACTTTACAGAGGTATCTTTGGCCCTCAAATAAACATAGAAAGAAAATAAATTACCTACCACAAAGTAAATTTCGAATTTCTTCTGCTTCTTCTTCACTTATAAAACTAGACAGTTTTCTTTTAGACATTTTTAATCACAGAAATAAAGACGATAGAACAGGCACTACACTGAACCAACCTTCCGCAGGTTTCACTGATAATAATGTTTGTTTACACAGCCGGCTTACATTTTAGATACTTTTGACTTGTTCGTAAATATTCTACGGAATATCACGAATCGACTAGAATAAAAACTGATAGGCTGATAATTATAGGAAAACATAAAATGAAGTCAAAAAGTCAAATAATGTGGAGGGAAATCTTGCATGGGGGACATGCACCGGACCGTAAGAGCGTTATTAATAGTTACATGTGGGACATGCACTGGACCGTATGGGCTGTTTCAATATTTTTCCACTGGAGTGCAAAAGGTTAAGTTATAGTGTGATTCTACTCCCTCAGTCTTTTCAGAATCTCTTGGTATCCGAATAAGAGAGACGTTAAGTCTGATGTCAGTTTCTTAACATAATTGCAATCACTGGATTTTCTCTCTACAGAATCTCCTGTAAGGAAATGGATCAGGTAGCTTTTTTTGCTAAAACTTTGCATGGTTTTTGAACTTTAGTCAAGGCAGTTTTATCACAGTTATAGATATTATTAGCACTAAAATTGAATTTTTCCTTAACTGTTTGAACATTGTGGTGTGTTCACATTTGTTGCATTGAAACTTGTACGTCTAGATAAGCTTGTTGCTTCTAGTTTTCTTACTGAAATTGTGGGGTGCCGAGACAAAAACCTATCCATCCAACCTTCTCAAGCTTTCTTTGTTCTTCCCAGTTTGTAGGAATGTCAATATTATTTAATTTAGGGTTGGGACATCGACATCGATGTTTTAAAAACATCGATACATCGGAACGAAAACATCGATGTTTTTTTTCCGATGTTCGATGTTAACATCGATGTTTTTTTCTCGATGTTCGATGTTTTTGTTAGGTGGGCGCGCTGCTTCTGCTAAATGTTAACCCTTTCGTGCACCGTGGGAAGTACGTCTTCCCACCATTTGAATTCGCGGGTAAAATAAAAAAAAATAGAGGGATTTTTTCTCAATGGAATTTTTTCGTTTGGCAACATTGTTCCTCACATGTTTTCATAATCAGCTGGTTGGTTTCACTGTTTACATTTATTTTTATCATCATTTTTTTGATGGATTCCGTAAGAAGAGGTTCTTGTGCGCTCAGAATTTAAAATTTATCAACATTTTTGATCATGGATGAGGATCAGCAAATTATTGTAAGTACCACCGTCTTTTTTCTCATTTTTGAAGTGTTGATAGAGATAATTTTGATAATTTTTGTAATGAAATACAGCTAGAACGTAAAATTGATGGATTCAAAAAGGGGTCCAGCAGGTGGGAAGACATGTTTCCCACCAGTCTCTCCAAGGTTCATTTTGTGTAGTTACCTGTAATTCTTTTGTGTTTTTGCCTGAAAGTAAAAGTTGATATCTTGTGTTGTTTCCTATAATTATTTATGTATATTTTATCACCTATTATTATTTTTTTTGCAGAATGCAGCAGACAATTTTCTGAACACCATCATCAGGGAGGATGAGATATTTGATGTTCTTTTCAGTTTACCTCAAGTAGATGACTCCTCTGATTTTGAAGCTGATGAGGATGCTGATACTGATTGGTACACCGGTTCTGGAGAAATGTCAAATATTCAAAGATCTTCTACACAATCTTCTCCATCATCATCTAACTTTGAAGTTTCCCTGTCTGATGATCATGATATTGGTAAATATTTTTAATTTTTTTTATCAAGTACCTACATGCAGAAGCATCCATGGCTACTCAATGTCCTCATGAGGCTGAGTAGGCCCTAAAATTAAAAGGTGAAACATAATTTGTGATGTACAAAATGTATTAACACAATTAAATTTCATTTTTCATTTTAAATAATCCATACCTATTGTAGATATTTTTTTTTCTTTTTCAGATCAGAACTCAACTTATTCTCTATGGGATACACATCACCAGGTGGTCAGTAATGCCTGGAAGAAGAAAAAACGTAGAGATGACTCAGATGTTGATGCAACTACCTCTCCTGAGTTATCACACTATCTGAGCACACCTCCAGGACGCCTGGGAGACAACCCTTTTCTCATACTGAGTGAGATGATCCCATCTAGTTGTTCTCTCTATCAAATTGCTAGGCAACATTTGGTCATAATGGCCACATCAACGCCATCAGAGCGTTTATTTTCAAAGGCGGGCGACATTATCAGATCTGAGCGTAGCCGCTTAAAGGGAATAAAGTAGAGAAAATTCTCTTTCTTAAATCAAAAGTTGATTAAGTAATTTATTTATTCTTCTAGCAGGCTGCACCCGCTATGCTCAGATCTGATTATGTCAGATATAAGGACTTTTTCTGAAAGTCTCTTTGGTGTCCACAGCCTAAACAAATTACCTGGCCAGGACTCAAACCTGAGACCTCTGGGTCAGTATAACTATAAGAAAAGGAACGGACTCAAATATCTGGCAAATAGATTAGAATTTCAAGAACCGGTAAAAGACGTGTTTGATATAACTGAACTAAATTTTAATTTTTTAACATTATCAGGGGCATTTGCAGGGGGTTAATTTTAAAAACTTAAATGAGACTGCCCATATTGCATTTTTAAAAAGCTGATTTTAATTTAAATTATAGGGTTTGAATACTTTTTTTTTAAACTCAAGTAAACTTGTTAGAGAAAGGATCTTCCTGTTTCAGAATTATTTTAACACAGCATAATATGAGTCTGACTCCTTCATTTTGACTCCATCCAGGAGTATTTTATTGTCTATGACTTGACAAAGCTGTCAGTGTTTCAGTTCAACATCCTACAGGGTACAAATATAATAATTATTTAAATAAAAGATGTTATTGTTTCTTTTTTTTTGCAAATACCACTTGGTTTTTTTTTCTCTCTCTTGTATCTAACTATTCAAGTCTCAGGAATTAATAATGATTATAAAGAGAGGAATCTTTAGTGGAAGTAACCAGTTACCACCCAAAAGGGTAACGGTTCAACTCACTCGAAGGCATTTTCAACTACTTACTACGTCACTATAAGAGCTCTTAGTATGCATGTATTAAAATATAAAGTCGATGTTTTTATCCGATACTATCGAACATCGATGTTTTTGTTTCGATGTATCGAGTTTTCGATATATCGTATTCTCAAAACATCGATGTATCGAACATCGATGTTTTTGTTTCGATGTCCCAACCCTAATTTAATTGAGCCATCTGATATGCCAGTTCTCGAACTTGGTCTTTATTTATTCCATGTGCAATATCTGAGCTTTCCAAAATGTAATCAAACAACAACCAATTTCCTTGTAAAATAATAACCATGGAAGGACCTAAAAGAAAGCCATGGGTAACTAAGGGAATAATTTTTTTTTTTTTACATTATATGAAGAAGTATATTTTATTAAAATTTACAGATGGAATATGGATGTCAGTTCTTCTGATGGCAATGCTCCCAACACGCTGGTAGCATTACCTCGCTGGATTGTCATGCTTATTTTCGCTACTAGGTGACTTATTGATTGTGTATCCCCTGTCTTCTCAATCATCTTTTTTCCTATCTCCTGAATCCATTTCTTTCATTCTTCACACCACACTCTCATTGTTTCCACTGCCATCACAACAAGCTCTACTCCTCTTGATTTTATCACTGAGTATTTTGAGTGTTTTCTTTGAACTGCCATTTGTGCAGCAGCACCAGCATTTTTGCATGTTCGATCTAAGTAGCTTGGTCTGTACATGTGAAATCCCAAACAAGACTTTGTCCCATGCGCCATGGAATTATTGTGGCCTCATCTGGTCTCTAGCCATCGTTTCTGTCTAAACCAGTAGGTTCTAGTTGTGCAGGAATGTCAATGCTGCACAATGCTCTTTTCAGAATGTTATTAACTTCTGCATGTCTGAAATATCTGCCAGAACTCTTTTCGCAGGACAAAGGATGCAATCCTTTTTCATCAACAGTTTGACCACACTTACACGTAAACTTTCTACATATGTCACATCCCAATCTTTGTCCAATACACATTTGAAAACTCTGGTCATTCATTAAAGTTCCAATGTTTTTGGATGGATACACATTTAGCCATGCGCCCGACTCATTGTTCTGTAATGATTTCATTCTGGCAACATCAATAGTGTTTTCAAAGATCATTTCTTGTTCAATCATATTTTTAGTTACTATTTCATCCCATTTTCGTTGTTGGTTTTTTGCCCCAGGTATTGGGTTACGACGTATAAATTGCTGTCGAAAAACAGCAGGGGTCGCCACGTTCGATAGAGCTGTCACCACCTGACGCAGATTGCCAATGTGAACATTATCTGGACGAACAATAAATTGTCCACCCACAATTCTAGTTACTGGGAGAACTGGAAGATAAACATTTCCATAATGCTCGACTTTGCCTATAGCGGCAAGAACATGGGCATGAACGGTGGGGACAGTCGCAACAACATCAGACATTGCTTTGAGACCATCGGCGATGTTGATAATCTCTGAATCATTCTAAACCAGATTCAGGCTTCTCTAAACGTGCCATTCTCGAGCTAAGAACAGTACTTAAGACACGGTATCCTGCATGCTTTTCATTAGTAGTGAATTGCAATGTAGGTTTGACGGCCAGGGCTTGCCGCAATGTTTCATGCCAAAGTACTCCTACAAAAGCAGTTGAGATAGGTACTGGTTGAGGAGTGGTAACCGAGTACGAACCGAATTTCTCGATTAATTCATTTTCCAAGTTCAATGGATCAAGGTCAGCCTTGATTTTGGCAGCCTGCTTAGCTTCCCACATTGAATTGGTCTTGGATTTAAGTTTCTCATACTGTTTGACCTGGTTCCTAGCCCTAGAATTTGGTTTCTTACCACCTTCTGATGATTTGGCTGGCGTAGCCTTTGTAGTATCGACATTAACTGTTGAATCAGACATTGTAAAAGTAAATAATAATAAAAGAAAAGATGATTTTAGTTAACGTTATCGTCCTTCTGAATACAGGAGGAAAATACTTGTATTTTTATACTTGGAATAATTGTATTTAGTGCATCCAAACGAGCATTATATAATTTGACGACAATCCAATGACCCAATACTCCGTGAGCACTATAGAACATATTCAAAAATACTTATTACAAAATATAGTTAGAGAAGCCAAATTGTAAAGGACTACTGATTCAATCTCAAATGCTCCCAAAAACAAAAACAAAAAAAATCAAAGTGATCTGGAATGTAGTGAAAGAGTTTTCTAAATATCTTAATAAAAACTATTCTGTACTACACATTAAAAAAGACAATAGCCTTATAACAAATCCATTAGAAGTAGCAAATACCTTCAATGATTTCTGGAGTAATTTGACAAGTATTGCTACTACTACTTCTGCTCCACACCCACCACCTGTCATTACTTCTACTTCTGCTCCACACTCACCACCTGTCCTCACTTCTACTTCAGCTCCACACCACCACCTGTCCTCACTTCTACTTCAGCTCCACACCCACCACCTGTCCTTACTTCTACTTCACTCCACACCACCACCTGTCCTTACTTCTACTTCAGCTCCACACCCACCACCTGTCCTTACTTCTACTTCAGCTCCACACCCCACCACTGTCATACTTCTACTTCAGCTCCACACCCACCACCTGTCCTCACTTCTACTTCAGCTCCACACCCACCACCTGTCCTTACTTCTACTTCAGCTCCACACCCACCACCTGTCCTTACTTCTACTCAGCTCCACACCCACCACCTGTCATCACTTCTACTTCAGCTCCACACCCACCACCTGTCCTTACTTCTACTTCAGCTCCACACCCACCACCTGTCCTCACTTCTACTTCAGCTCCACACCCACCACCTGTCCACTTCTACTTCAGCTCCACACCCACCACCTGTCATTACTTCTACTTCAGCCCAACCCACCACCTGTCATCACTTCTACTTCAGCTCCACACCCACACCTGTCATCACTTCTACTTCAGCTCCACACCCACCACCTGTCATCACTTCTACTTCAGCTCCACACCCACCACCTGTCATCACTTCTACTTCTGCTCCACACCCACCACCTGTCATCACTTCTACTTCAGCTCCACACCCACCACCTGTCATCACTTCTACTTCAGCTCCACACCCACCACCTGCCATCACTTCTACTTCAGCTCCACACCCACCACCTGTCATCACTTCTACTTCAGCTCCACACCCACCACCTGTCATCACTCTACTTCAGCTCCACACCCACCACCTGTCATCACTTCTACTTCAGCTCCACACCCACCACCTGTCATCACTTCTACTTCAGCTCCACACCACCACCTGTCATCACTTCTACTTCAGCTCCACACCCACCACCTGTCATCACTTCTACTTCAGCTCCACACCCACACCTGCCATCACTTCTACTTCAGCTCCTTACTCACCACCTATCATCACTACTACATCTGCATCACTCTGCATCACACTCACTAACTATAATTTTTGACTTCATTCAATCTTCCTGTAACTCTCTTGAGGTAATTTGCCTCATTTTGTCTGAATAAGATTTCTTGTGGTGAAGATGCAGTTCCGATGACAATAGTAAAAAAAGTCATTTATCTCATTGCAGATCCATTGCTCACATTTTGAACACATCGTTCACCACAAGCATATTTCCTCTCCTTTTTAAAACCTCTTCTATTGATCCTACTCATAAGAAAGGGTCTAGAACGGATCCAAATAATTATTGACCAATGTCATTTCTCAGTAATTTTGGTAATTTTTTGAAAAGCTCTCCGTCCAAGCAAATTTCTAGAGTTCAATAACTTACTAGCGGAGCAGCAATTTGGGTTTCGATTGAACAGATCTGAACAGTTTCATTTCACACTTGGTGCAGTAATCACACACGTCTTTGAAAAGCTCTCCGTCTAAGCAAATTTCTAGAGTTCAATAACTTACTAGCGCAGCAGCAATTTGGGTTCAGATCTAACAGATCTGAACAGTTTCATTTCTCACTTGGTGCAGTAATCACACACGTCTGTTTTTGGCTTTCTGAAACTGTATCTGGACTTTGTTGACTTTGGCTCTTTCCTCTTTGTTTTTGGTTTTTCTTTAATTGATTTTGCTAACTTTGTCTGTTTCTTCTCTGTTTTACTATTTTTTGATTTTGGTTCTTCTTTCATTGGTTTTGCTGACTTTTGCTCTTTCTTCTCTGTTTTTAGAAATTGGAAAAAAATAAACGAAACAGAAAGGGGCACAACGAAGCAGAAAGTTCAAGTAATAACGGGAATTTCCTAGAACTTTGTAGTATGCTTGCCAAACATAATGCCACATTTTAAGAGAGATTTAGTTTCTGTAGCAAAACTACTCTTTCTGTAGCAAAACTACTCAAAATGACGTTATTGAGTTAATTGCAGAAATAACAAGAGAAAATTTTGTGAACGAAATTAAGAATGTGGTTTCTGTGCAGTTATGGAGGACGAAGCAAGGAGTTTCAAGGAGCAAATTCTCTTTCGCTCTCTAAGATATGTCAATTATAACCTATTGCCACAAAAACATTTTTTATTGTTTACTAATTGCTCAAACAGCAGGTTAGAAGAAGATCTTGCTATCCTCATTCTACAAATTTTGAAAGACAATGGGTAGTGTCACCCAAACATACGATGGAGCAAGTGTTAAGTCTGGAAACATCAGTGGGCTCCAATCAAGAACTCGACAAATTCATCAAGAGGCACTTTATTTTCACTGCTTTACACAAGTTAGCTTTTGTTGTAACCGATCTATGCCGAACAATTGAATCGGCCAAGCATTTCTTTGTTCAATACTCTTGAGGCCCGAGGCCAAGTCAAAGAAACCATGAACTCCTGCATTCAGTAGCAGTCAATCTGGGAGTAAAAAAAAAAACATATTACTTCCGATTTCTGATATTAGAAATTTCTCGCGAGTTCAATAGATATTACAGCCCAGAGTACTACACGATAGACCTGCCGCTACGAGAACTGTCAAAAAGTTCTGAACTACTATGAAGTTATTATTGATGCTCTGAACCTTGAAATAGAAAAAAAAACAATATTCTGATACTGTAGAGCAGGCATGTCAAACTCAAAATGTATGAGGTACTCAACCCCTCCCCCTCTCGTTAAAAAAAAGATCCTGACGTAAAATGAAAAAAAAAATCTAGTACCAAGAGTTTAGGTACAAAGGAAGTATTGTATTATACCCTAACGCTCGCAGCGGGCCGCACAAATTGACCAAGCGCCAGTTTGACATGCCTGCTGTAGAGGCAGTGGGATTGATAAGGAGAGGTGATTCCATTGTTAACTGTTAGTATATCTGGCAACACTGTAACAGATATCATCAACATTCGAGCTAACCTGTAAATTGTCGTTGTTAGAAAATACACCAGGGTCTCCAATGCTAGCCCTATACTATAGGGCTTTAGTTCTAGAAACCTCTGAATCATATAAAATGAACTATTCCATCTTGTTGGGACATCATTTATTAATTTTTGTTTGCTCTTAGACTTGGTTGCTTCACGCAGAGCATCACTTGCAGCTATACTCTGTTTAAAGTAAGTTGTGATAGCTTTGACTTTTAGTATTATAGCAGCTGATTCCTTACTATTTTGAAGAGCTTTGGAAACCATTAGGTTGAGTAAGTGTGCAAAACAATGCAAATGTTTTTTTTTTCCAAAACATATTTCCACTGCTTTAACTATATTTGCTCCTCCATCAGTAGTCACACAACTTATTTTACTGTAAGTTAAATCCCAGGTTTGGCACATTCTTTGAAATACTGAGGCCAAATATTCACCAGTGTGGCTCTCCTCCAACTGATGAAACATGATAGTAGTTGAATGCAGTTTATCACCGTCTATATAGTGAACGGTTACTCCTAAGAAGCTACGAGTCTGGAAGGTATCTGTACATGCATCTGCTGTTAATGAAACTGCTGATACTTCTTGCAATTTATTTTTAAAAATTTCAAAATGGGCATCATATTTTTCATCTAGCATTTTGGAAAAAAATTTCCTTGATGGAATTTTGTAACCGGGTATGATGGTTTTCATCAACTGTCTAAACCCTTCTTTCTCTACTGCATAAAATGGTTCATTATCCTGAATTATGAAATCTAAAATAGAATTTGTTATCTTCCGGTGTTTTTCTCCACCTTCAGCCAAAGCAGCAATATTTTGAAACTGGCTTATAATTGTATTTTCACTAGTTGAGGCAATAGCACTGGTTGAGGCAATAGAACTGGTTGAGGCAATAGAACTGGTTGAGGCAATAGCACTGGTTGAGGCAATAGCACTGGTTGAGGCAATAGCACTGGTTGAGGCAATAGCACTGGTTGAGGCAATAGAACTGGTTGAGGCAATAGCACTGGTTGAGGCAATAGCACTGGTTGAGGCAATAGCACTGGTTGTTGGGGAACAAAATGAAACTTGACAACACTGGTTTTATATTTTCATTTTTCCCTCTTGTCTTTTTGTTATTAAGAATGTGTGATCTGTTCTTGACGTTCTGCCTTTTGAATCTTTTGCTGGAAAACCTTTTGTAATCTCTGTAATATCTGTACTCAAATAAAATATGTTACTTATCAGACTAAACTGCATCTCTGTGTTTTGTTATTTAACATAAACCAACAGGTTATGGGCCCAGTCAGTCGTGTTTGAGAGTCCTGGAATTTGCACTGGGTACTGGAATTTTTGGTACAGTGTGGTGTGTGGGATCTCATGATGTCTGTGGTAAATAAGTATGGAATCGTTCCATTTATTGGAGGTAATGCAGATTTTGGCAAGTGGCTGTTCAGAGTAAAGGTTGCATTAGAGGAAAATGAGTGCTCTGAGGCAATTGAGGTGCAAGATCAAGGAGGAGAAAAGAAGATCAAGGACAAGCAAAAGTTCACCAAGAAGGATGTGAAGGCTAAGTCTATTATTATCCAGAGTTTAGCTGACAATGTATTGGAAGTTGTGTCAGAATGTGAGACAGCACATCAGATGGTGAGCATTTTAAGTCAAAGGTTTTTAAGAACAAGTTTGTCTGAATCCATATTGTTGAAAAAGAAGCTAGCTAATTTGAAATATAAGCCAGAGTCTCAGGAAATGAGTGTTCATTTAGAAGAGTTTGACAGTCTAGTTAGGCAATTAGCTAGAAATGACATAAAACCTACTGAGAAGGAGTTAGTGTGTAACCTCCTATTGTCTCTTCCAAAGTCTTATGATAATTTAGTTACAAGTATAGAAACTTTGGTGAGTAAAGAAGATATAACATTGGACTTTGTTAAAAGTCGGTTGCTTAATGAAGAGCTGAAATTGAAAAACTTTAAAGATGTACAATCTCATTCTCATCATCCTCAGTCTTTCGCAGCATTTCAGATCAAATGTTACAAGTGTGGTAAAAAGGGTCACAAAAGAAGTGATTGCAAGTCTGGAAAGGAAATTAAGTGTTTCAAGTGCGGTAAAAGTGGACACAAGGGTAATGTGTGTAAGTTCCAGAGTCATGCTAATAATTCAGCAAGCAATTTTGTGAGTCCTGATCCTGTGAATGAAGATTCTAGCAGTGGTTTCCAAATGAATGATGGAATATGTCTATTGACTGCAGGAGCTATATTTATAGGTTCTTTCAAAGTTACATAGTGGCTAAATAAAAAATGGCAACAGTCTTTTTTATTTTGTAGTCATGAATTTTTTGCTGGCTCTGGCGTTCGGACCGGGTGGACTAGCTTACCACTGAGCTAATCGTGCGCGTCTAATCGATTCTCATTGAACACACTAACACAAAATGTTTTTTTAAATACCTTTTTGTTTATATCAAAATAGTATAAAACATAATAAAGACTGCAAAAGTTTATTAATTTTACAAAATATTATCTTGTTTTTTTTCAAGACTTCTATTAAGAGTTGGCAATCGGTAAATATTTGTTATTTAATTAGTATTGTTTATGATAGAAGAACCTACCTACATATTTACCTGGATTTATTTCATAAACTCTATTTTCGTTTGGAAAATTCGCTAGTTTTTTTTTCTCTCGTAGGGAAGCATAAGAAAAACCATCCCTACATTATCAAGGCAGTCTCTCAGGGGCTTACATGAATAATAATTATGTGTATTGTGATCCCAATAGTATCTGATAAAACTCAATTTACAGATGGTATTAGCACCAAAAAAACCATAAGTTGTTGGTGTTACAACAGGTCAGATACAGGTATGAATAAAATATTCCATCAGATTTTTTTGATAATTAAAATAATATTGATCGCCGAGATTTGAACCTCGGTCATGCGGCCAATATTCTTAGCACTACCACATCTAGCTAACACCACTGACAATCTGAGAAGCACGAAATTTATCATTTGAATTTTCTTAAACTAGCTGATGAAGGCATGTGAAACCGCGGTATTCAAAAAAAGCAATGTAAACAATACAAGACGCCCTTACACAGTCTACAGCTAGAAAACTCTTAGGATTTTTGAAGAGTTTTTGGCAAACATCTAATAATTTTTCCCAGAAGATCACGTTATAAAAAATCGTAAAATTATTTTTTAGCATCCTCGGGGAGGCCGCCAACTTTTATCAAACTTGCCCGTGTCTGTGCCAAAATTTGTTCGGACAAATGTCGAGTGTTTTATTTAGTGAAAAAGTTTTTTTGGGTGTTTTTTTTTTTGTTCAGGTGTAAAAAAATATGACAAACCAAATCGTAAAAAACAAAGTAGTGTAGCTAGAAACATCAAAATTTTGTTGGCTTTCTTCAAAATTGTTCAGAATAAACTCATCTTAAACAGGAAAAAAGTACTGACCTGAAGAATGAGCCAAAGTTGGACTTTTTCGGAAAGTTGCAAAAAATCACTTTGTGTAGTTATAAAGGCGAATCCGAAAAAACGGATTGCAGATCCGGCCTGGAAATTTTGTCAGTAATCTACCATTAACGGGTGTAAACGTTTTTTTGGTCCACCCTGTATAATGGATAAGTTCATTATTCGTAGTCGTACAAAGATCAGTAGTTCCTCTACTCCAGTACCTAGTACAAGTTCTGCTTCTGAGCCCCCCTTAAAATGTGCTTCTAAGCCCTCTCAAGATTCTGCTTCAGTGCTGAACAAGGACAAGCCCTGTACTTCTGTAACCAACATAAACCCTGCTGCTGTCTTAGATTCAAGTGATTTTGAGGAAGATGTTCATTGTACTCTAAAAGAAAAATTATACAAAGAAGACCTACAAACAGAAGTATACAAAATCGTGGGAATCTGATCCCATGCTGGCATCATGGATTCAACCAGCTACAGAACGAGATTTTCTTGCTTTTTGTAAATACTGCAGAATGAATATCCGTGGGAGAAAATACCATTTGTTAACTCTTTGCGGCACAGTGGTCTCTTCGGGGACCACCTAAAGCAGCCCCCTTGCAGCACAGCTAAAATAAAATAAAAATTACCCTTCCGGCACGGTGGTCCCAAGGAGGACCACATAAAATGGGACCTTTACTGCACGGGCCCTCCTGACTTGTTGTGCTCTGTATGCACAGGGTACATTTTTTTAAAAAATATTGCCGAATGTAAGGAAACTAAATACTGCACATAAAAAGATCATTTTCGTGTTTTTCTAAGTTATTTTTACATTACCATTACAGAGAAAACATGAAATATAAATTGGTCCCTGAAGAGACCACCATGCATTAACTTTCATTTTTTTGGACGGCGCCTACCTACTCACCTAAGTTATTAAATCAAAGTACTCAAGTTGTAAGTTTTACGCATAGAAAGTAATCCAGCTAAAGCTGTAATTTTTATTTTGTTATTTAATACAATTAGGGATCAGTCACGGGGGAAAGGGGTTATCTAATATTTTGCTTCAGAGCTAATAGTAAAAGAAAAGCTGTAAAAATGAGGACAGCTCAAACAAAAAGGGGTAATTTTTCTATATTATGCAGATTTCTTCGTATATTAATAATTGTAGTAATAAAATTGATTGCTCCTTCAGAGAAATTGCTTCGGAGATTTTCATACAAAACCTTAGTATGTAGGTACCTATTACATACTAAGGTTTTGTATGAAAATCTCTGAAGCAATTTCTATCTTTACTGAGACACAGTCCTACATTGCATGCTTCGCATTTCCACGGCGTTCTTCCACGATGAGCTTTTGTGCTACAATGAGCTTTTGTGCTACAATGAGCGCATCTAATTTTGGATGCTACAGTAATGGGCAAGTGTGATACTCTTGCGAAGCGAATATTTGTGTCCACATGGGGTTTGTGTCCCCTAATGTGAACTACAGTCCCTTAAGTGCCAGCTTCGTCACGATCCTTTGAAACAACTTCAAGCCTTCTTTTGGCCATTAGGGCATTGTAGACGCTCCTACGAAAATCGAGGTTACTGAGTGTCTCAGTTGACGGGGTAATTTCTTTGTGAATGATGTATGCATTCGTCAAGCAGCATTGAGAGACGTTTTGAAGATTACAATACTTAGGTCTGTTACTGCACAGTGGTCCTTGCAGGGACCACCTTTTTTAATTTATACTGACACAATATAAATAAAACTCATCAAAAACTATCTTCACTGTACTGAAAGTTTATATTGTTAACTATTATTTCCACTCACTTTGAAATAAAACTCACAAATAATCAAAAAGACATCAATCAAAAATCACTTGAAAACACACTACAGTAGCACACGCCGAATAAAAAAAAACAATAAGAACCGAACTGTGAAAGCTACGACAATGTCCGACTACAGCCGAAAACTTATATCCAATAGGAAGAAGCTTGAGTGGTCCTTGGCTGAGTGAAGCATGCTGAGACGATACTAAAGACAGTTCTCATATGGTCCCTCACGGAACCACCGTGCAGTAAGGTACATTTTCCAAGTGGTCTTTCTGGGGACCACCGTGCCGGAAAGGTAAAAAAAAAAAAATCTACTCTGTGCCGAAAGGGGTCTGCTTTAAGTGGTCCTGCGAGGGACCACCATGCCGGAAAGGTTATTAAAAAAAATCCGAGCTGTGCCGCAAAGAGTTAAGGCATGCTGAAAATTCAAGACATTTGTCCAATGTACAATCTGTGAAAAAAAGTATGAAATTAGACTCTCACATTGTTTTGAACAAAGATAATACCCTGGTCAACGAAGTGACTGCTGGTGAGATTAGGCTGACAGCATATGTTGCAGAACACAACTTACCGCTTGAAATTCTGGATAGCCTCCCTGATTTAGTAAAAGCTGTGGCCAGTGATAGTGAAATAACAAAAAATATTAAATGTGGCCATTCTAAAGGAGCGTATTTAATGAAAAATGCCCTAGGAAAAATGTCCCTGGAAAATTTGACGTCAAAACTGAAAGAAACTCATTTCTCGCTAATGGTTGATGAATCCACTGACATATCCACAACAAAATCCTTAGCAGTTGTTGTGAGATACTATGACACAGATACTAATAACGTTTGTGATTCTTTCCTCAGTTTAATCGAGGTTGAAGAAGCAACTTCCTTGGGCCTCTTTCAAGCAATCACCTCCCTATTACATGATTTGGAGATTCCCATTTCTCAGTTAGTTGGATTTGCTGCAGACAATTGCAATGTCATGATGGGAAAACACTCAGGGCTGCAGGCAAAACTGAAAGAGGTAAATCCTCATTTGTTCGTAACTGGTTGTGTGTGCCACAGCTTTCATCTATGTGCATCAGAAGCATGCAAGCTTTTACCTTCTTCCATTGAAGAGCTATGTTGCGACATTTATGGTTTTTTGCAGCGAAGTCCAAAACGGCTTAGTGAATATAAAAACATTCAAGACATTTTCAACATCAAACCACACAAGCTCTTAAAACTAAGTGGAACTCGCTGGCTGTCACTCAATGAAGTAGTGCAGCGACTCTTGGAGCAATGGCCAGCATTGATCTCATATTTCGGGATGATTGCTTTAGAGGATAAAGAACCTCGAGCTCTTAGAATCTTAGATGGTTTGAACAACCATAAAATAAAAGCATATTACATGTTCCTTGCATTCATCCTTCCTGGTGTAACAAAACTAAACGTACTGTTTCAAAGTTCGCAGTACTCTCTCCATTCTTTTCTCCCGACAATTGAAAATCACTTAAAACAAATTTTCAAGTATTACATGACGTCATCTTATGTAAAAGAAACTAACATTCAAAATATAAGTCCTACTGACAACAGGAACTACTTGTCAATTGAAGATATGTATTTTGGCGGGAGAATACAGACCCTCTTCTCAAATAATGAATTATCTAATGAAATGAGAGAGGTTCGTGTAAAATGTTTGAACTTTTTCATCAAGTATACACAGGAAGTCCTCAAGAGAGTTGACTTTGGCAATGCAACACTGCAGAACATTCAGTCGCTACAACCATCCAAAGCCAAGTCGGATTCTATCCGAACAATCATCCCGCTAGCGCGCAGCTTTCCAAATGTCATCAAAGAAGAGCTTTATGACGAACTTGATCGTGAATGGCAGACCCTGAAGGAAGTAGATCATATTAATGACGAAAGTTCCTTACAAGATTTCTGGAGGGACGTCTTTAAAGCCAAAAATATTTTGGATGAGCCAATGTTCCCCATTTTGAAGATTTTGGTTCAAGCTTTGCTCTCTTTACCACACTCATCGGCAGCAACGGAGAAAATATTTTCCACTGTCAACCTGAACAAGACTAAACTGAGAAATCGTTTAGGGACCCCGATGGTAAATGCCTTAATTTTAACCAAAGAAAACCTGAAGCACAGCTCGGCAAGTAAATTCAAGATAAGCAAAAACCTGAGAGAATTAGCTGAGTCTTCGTGGAAGGCAGACCAGGTAAATTGTGAATATTCATTATTAAAGCGCTCTTTCCTAATTGTATCGTTATTATCATTATGGCCTTGCACTTGTAGTGTCCGCATTTTGTTGCTTGCAAATCATAACATTTCCTAATGTTCATCTGTTTGTTTTCCTAATGTCGTTTTTAACAGAAACTGTCCGCATTTTGTTGCTTGCAAATCATAACTTTTCCTAATGTTCATTTGTTGTCTTTAACAGAAATCATCCTGAGTATCCTGACTCCTGAAGTGGCAGTTTATGGCAGTTTACCCATTGGCACATTATCATAGCGAATAACTAAATAATCACATTATTACTAACAAAGAACTAAAGAAAAAAATATCAAACAAAAACAATTAATACGTAGGTAAGTAAAAATTAATAAATCTACATTCAAAACGTACTCAAGTAGCGGCGTGATTTGGTAAGTTCTTTTTGCATTTATTTTTCCTACATTTTGATACACAAGAAACAGGAAATGATGAAGAATTAGCTAAACACTAACTATCCCGCTAGAGTGCGACTCGGTCTACTACAAATCAAGTGAAGAATAAATAATAAACCAAAAATAACACGTTTATATCGACTCAAAAGTACCTAATTAATAAATAAATTGTTAATAAAACGGACAGGTAAATATTACCTTAGTGAATACATACAAAAACACAGTTATTATTAGTATTAAAGGACATTTTTAAAATCTAGCCCTTTTGCCTCCAAATCTAGCCCTTTTTTTCTCGAATCTAGCCCTATTTTAAATTGTGAATTGGAGACCCTGAAATACACCCTGAACTGGACACATGGCTTTTCCTGGAGTCTTGTCACCTAGTTAATCTTTCATTGTGTTCTCATTTATTTAAATAGTTTTTCTTATATTAGAAACTTACATGGTGTCAGGTGTGTGTACATTATACACAGGTGTAACACAATGGTGAAACCGGAAGAGACCGCGGAAAGTTCCAATTCCAGAGGAACAAGTTCCATGCCAGCAGCTTCCATGACCCTCAAATTGAAAGGACTTACAGGTGCTCAACAGCATGAAAACTGGAAAGTGTTTCAGTTCAGCAACTATATGGTGGCCACAAACCAGGACGTTCTTCAAGAGGAGAGAAAAATTGCAATTCTTTTGCATCTCCTAGGAGTAGAAGTTGTGAATATTTACCAAGCATTCAACGTTCCAGCCGGAATAAAGCTCTCTGATGTAATCAAGTTGTTCGATGACTACTTCTCGCCCAAGAAGAATTTGTCTCTTGAGAGAAATGTCTTCCTCTCAAGACATCAGCAACCAGGAGAATCACTTGAAAACTTCTACACTACCTTGAAAAATTTGTCTTCAACATGTGAGTTGGGGAACCTACAAGATTCTCTCACAAAAGATATGTTTATTTTAGGTTTATTACCTGAAAATTCTCACATAAAAGAGCGCCTATTAGAAGAGGGCGACTCCAAGACATTAGCTCAAGTTTTTGATGTGGCCAGGACAATTGAGATGTCAAGAGAAAAGTCATCAAACGTGTTTTCTTTGTTAAACAAGTCGAAAAAGCAGAACTATAAGCCAAGTAAGCAGTTTAGTTCCAGTTTCAAGTGTCATTATTGTGGATATTCCCATGCAGCCAACAAGTGTCCAGCAGCCCGAGCCTCGTGTAATTCATGTGGCAAGGTGGGGCACTACGCCAAGGTGTGCAAGAGGAGAGTTCAAGTGAATCAAGTTTACTCAGTAGAAAATAATCAAGTTCACTCAGTAGAAAATAAAACTCAAGTGTGTCCAGATAATCCTGTAAGTGATAAATTTTTCATTGGAGCCATCAATCAGGATAACAGCCAGTGGAAAACTTTAGTGCAGGTAAATGATAAGCTGCTAACAATGAGTATTGACACAGGGGCTGAAGCAAATGTTATGAGTCTTGACAGTTTTATTTATTTATTTATTTACAATTTTAGACATAAAGATACAGAGTACAAAGTCAATCGTCATTATTAAGAAGAAAAAAAAAGCTTAAGTAAAAGTAATAGGTAAAACAAAAATAATAATATTAATATTAATAGCTAAAATAAATACAGTGAATATATCAAAGGTAAAAAACATTTCCTCGAGCTCACCACCGAGAGGAAGCGTGCCTCTGATGCTCGAGAATAGTGTTATATTAATTCCTAATTTTATGTCTGTGTCCATTCTATGTTTTCTATGTCTGTGTAAGTGTATGGTGCTATTGTATGCAAGTGTGTTGTGATTTCGTTTTTTAGTGTGTCTTGATTGAGTGATTTCAAATTTTCAGGTAACCTGTTATAAAGATTTATTCCGTAATGTTGGGCTGATTGTTGTCCATATGTTGTGTTGGTTTGGCTGTTTTGGATGTGATGTGCATGCCTTGTGTTATAATTGTGTTTTTCATTGTTTTGGGGTAGTGTACTTTTTTGTCTGTGTATGTTCATTATTGTTTCTATGTAGTAAATGGCGTAGTATGTTAGTATGTTGTGTTCGATGAAAGTGTTCTTACAAGTTTCTCTGTTACTAAGATTGAATATTTTTCTTATAATTCTTTTTTGTGTAATGAATATCCTTTTATGTTGTGTATTTTTGCCCCAAATTATAATGCCATATCTTATGTAACTTCTCCCAAAGCTTGATAAAATTGCTTTAATGATTTTTTATTGAAAGTTCTTTTGAGATAGTTTATCATATAACTGAGTTCATAGAGCTTTTTGCATATTTTTTCAATTTTTTCATTCCATTTTAGTGTGTTTTAATCTCTATTCCGAGGTATCTAATTATTTCTTTCATTTCTATTTTTGTGTCATTATATTTTATTTGCATGTCTTCTTGTTTCTTATATTTTATTGTGTATACTATGTAATATGTTTTTGACAAGTTTGGTATCATTTTATTTTTATTTGACCATTCCATATATTGTTGTATTGTGCGATCTAATTTATTTTTAAGCTCTACATATGTGTCTGCTATTACTGTGATACTTGTATCATCTGCATACATTACAGTAAATCCCTCTTTGATTGTCTGTGGTAGGTCTGATGTGTATATGTTGTACAGTAGAGGTCCCAAGTTTGATCCTTGACTCACTCCTGTATTGATGAACTTTTCACTTGAAATCGAGTCTTGAATTTTTACCCTAACTTTTCTATTTTTCATGAATGATTGTAACCAACTTTGAGCTTTATTTCTGATACCAATGTTTTCTAGTTTATCAAACCGTTCTTTGTTGTCAATAATGTCAAAAGCAGCTGTTTGATCAAAGAAGATGGTTGCAACTTTATGTTTTTTGTCCACATTATGTTTGATGAATGTTATTAATTCGTGGCACGCTGTTGTTGTTGAGTGGTTTTTTCTGTAGCCATGTTGTTCTTTACATATGATGTTATTTTCTTCAATGAATTGGTTCAGTCTGTTTGTAAATATTTTCTGTGCTACTTTGCCTAAGTTTGATGTTTTGTACAAAGGTCTGTAATTTTGAATTTCTGTTTTGGTTTGTAAAATTCTTACAAAAGTAATATTAAACAGAATACAAAGCGTTGTTGATGAAAGATTGAGGAAAGAACAAGCTGGGTTCAGGAGAAATAAGTCTTGCGTCGACATGATAAATACCCTTCGAATTATATTTGAACAAAGTGCGGAATACCAGACACCCCTCTACCTTACGTTTGTGGATTTTGAAAAAGCCTTTGATTCGTTGGATAGAGATGCAATATGGAAGGCTTTAAACCGATTCAAGATTCCCCCTAAAATAACTAACATCATCAAGGCCACATACGAGAACTACAAGTGCCGAGTAATACATGATGGCAAGGTCAGCGAGCCCTTCCCTGTGATCAAGGGGGTAAAACAGGGCTGCCAAATATCTCCTATAATGTTCCTGATGGTCTTAGATGGGGTACTAAGGCGCGTCACAAAAACACCCAGAGGCATTCAATGGAGACTGACCCAGCGTATAGAAGATCTGGACTTTGCTGACGATATTTGCTTCATGAGCCACACCATCAATGATATGAGGGGCAAGATAGAAGACTTACATCAAGAGGGTCAGAAAGTTGGATTGAAGATCAACATCAAAAAAACAAAGGAGATCAGACTCAATTCCACAAATAACACACCGCTCACCATCAACAACGAAACCATAGAGAGAGTCGACAAGTTTCAATATCTAGGAAGTATTGTAAATCAGCAAGGAGGATCGGATGAAGACGTTGACGAACGCATTAAAAAAACCAGAGGAGCATTCGCCCAACTAATGCCCATCTGGAGATGCAAAGACCTTAGAACCAAAACAAAATTAAGAATATTTGAGACAAACGTCAAATCAGTCCTCCTCTACGGTTGCCAAACATGGAGAGTAACAAAAATCATTTCCAAAAAGATTCAAACCTTCATAAATAGCTGCCTCAGGAAAATCCACAAAATCTTCTGGCCAGAAGTCATCTCTAACTCCGACCTATGGAGAATTTCGAACCAAGAACCAGTAGCTACAACCATCAAAAAAAGAAAGTTTGGCTGGATAGGCCACACTCTCCGAAAGGACCCTGACGACATCAGCCGCCAAGCTCTCGATTGGAACCCACAGGGAAAAAGGAGGCCAGGCAGACCCAGGATCACTTGGCGGCGAACCGTAGAGAGAGAAGTACAAGAAGAAGGAAAAAGCTGGAATGAGGTCAAGGCGATGGCGCAGAACCGTGTGAGATGGCGATCATTTGTTGCAGCCCTATGTCCCCCTTGGGATGAAAGGACTTAAGTAAAAAAAAAAGTTATGTTTGATGAATGTTATTAATTCGTGGCACGCTGTTGTTGTTGAGTGGTTTTTTCTGTAGCCATGTTGTTCTTTACATATGATGTTATTTTCTTCAATGAATTGGTTCAGTCTGTTTGTAAATATTTTCTGTGCTACTTTGCCTAAGTTTGATGTTTTGTACAAAGGTCTGTAATTTTGAATTTCTGTTTTGGTTCCTTTTTTGTGTTTAGGTGTTATATCGAATAGATTAAGGGCACTTGGGTATATTCCTTCTTCGAAAGATTGATTTATCAATTTTTGTAAGATAATTGTGAATGTTATAGTATGTTCTTTTATTATTTGTGTTGGTATATCCCATGATTTTGTGCCTTTGTTGGGTGGAAGTTCATTTATTACCTTTTTGATTTCACTGAATGTTGCTGGGGTAAGTTCTATTGTTTTTCCTGAATTTGATTTTAAAATATTTTGATCGTTGATGTATGTATCAGGTATAGTTGATATTTTTTCTTTTACTGACTCTATAAAAAATTTATTGAATTTCTCACATAGCTCTATTTTATTATTTATTATTCTATTTTCTTTGATAATCTCTATATCTTCTTCATCTGTGTTTTTCCCTGTGATTTCTTTAAAACAATCCCACATTCGTTTGTTCTTATTTTTGTTTTCTTCATTGTTTATTTTTCTTGTATATGTTTTTCTTTGCTCTTCTCAATGGTGATTCTGTAGATTCTTTTTATATCATTGTACGTTTTCTTCGTGTTTTCTGTTTGAAATACTTTCATATTATAGTAGAGGTCTTTTAAGTTTTTTCTCATATTCAAGATCTCTTGTGTAACCCATTCTTTCCTTTTATCTTTTTCTATATACTTCGTTTCTACTTCTGGGTATGCTGTGTTATAATGCTTTAATATAATTTTGAGTATAGCTTCACATTTTTCATTGATATCTTTGTCTGTATTTAGTTCTTCTTCCCAGTTAGTCTCACTCATTAATTCTTCCATTTTATATTTATTGTTTTCATCTTTTAGTTTTCTGCTCTTAATTTTTTTCCATTTTCTCTTTGTTTTGATTTTTTGTATTTTGAGTTCCACATATTGCGCAAGATGATCTGAAGCGTGATTGTTGATGATGTCTGTGTTTATGTCTGTGTTATTTTCATTAGTTATGATGTAATCAAGACCAGATTTTCCTCTTGTTGGTTCTTTTATTATGTTTTTCAGTTGGTAACTTTCTAACAGGTCTGTTAAAAGGTTCAAATTGTGACTTGGTTTTTGATGATCTATGTTTATATCCCCACATATTATTGTTTTTGTTTGGTCTACTTTGTTTTTTTCAAAAAGTTTGTCTAAAGTTTCAAGAATTGTCATCAGGTCTCCGTCTGGTGATCTGTATATTGTAAATATTTGTAGTATATCTTTATTTTCTTTTAATGTGATTCCTGACCATTCAAAATGTTGTTCTTGTTGTTCTGGTCCTTTTGTTATTTCCTTTATTTTGTTTTTATTTATTTCTTCACTTAGGAATATTGCTGTACCACCATGTATTTTGTTTTGTCTTGAGTAACTTGTTGTGAGTTTGTAACCTCTTATTTTCATGATGGAAAGTTGTTCTTTCGTTTGCCAATGTTCACAAATGCAGATCACATGGGCTTTTTGTTCTACCATAAAATTTTCCAACAAAGGTATTTTTCTAGTCATACATTGTATGTTTTGGTGGACTATTTTAAAATTCCCTTCATGTTTATTGCTTTTAAAATTATTTTGTTTGCGTTTTATTGTATTTTTAAATCCTTTCATTGTGTCATTATATTTTCTTGGTGTGTCTGGATTTTTATCACTTGTTTGTACAGTGTAATGTGTTTCACTATTTTTAACTTGACTATTATTGATGATTTGTATTGTTTCTATTTTGTTATGCAAGTCTGACTGTCCTGTATTTTCATTTCTTTCATATAGTTCTAGTGCATAGTTGAGACTGCATGCTTCATTTACACTATTCCATATTTTTTTAATGTAACTACTTCCATATTTTACTTGTAAAATTTCATTTAATTCTATTTCGGTTAAGTGTTCATATGTTTGAATAATGTTTTGTTTATGTTTATCTGAATTGTTTGTTGAATTTGAGATTTGTACTGTATTATCATTTATTTTAGAAGTTTCTGTAGCATGTCCATTGTGTGTGGTGCATCTTTTGTCTATTGGTTTACTTGTTTTGTTTTTCACGCTCATTTGCCTACTATAATATGACAATTCGTTGTTTTCCGACATCCTTTTTTGAAGTTTACTGTTTTCTGTTTGTGTCATGTGAGATTCTACTGTTTCAACACTAACTGTATTGATTTCCCTAGAGTTGTTAGTTCTCTTATAATATCCTAAACTATGTTTAAGATTGTCATGATTTAGAGAAAAAATGGCTTCTTTGGTCTTCTGAAGTATTCTTCCTTAGATGCGTTTGTTTCTCCTTTGCATTTTGGGCATTCTGTTTCTGTTTTTTCTATGATTTTTACCAGTGGTGGCCATTTATTATGATTCATATTGAAGTTTTTGATTTTTTCTGAATAGGATGTTTGCTTTGGATTTTCCCATATTTTTGACGTTTTTTGGTCGAATTCTTGTACTTTTGGTTGGATTCTCCAAGTATTGTTAATGTTTTCTGTATTACTTTGGGTATAACTTCTGTACTTTTTCTTGTTATTAAAGTTATAAATTTTATTTGTATTATAAGTCTCAAATCTCTTAGGACAACAGAAAATTACTTTCTTAGGTCAAACTTTCCAATGTACAGGTATGTCACCTGATCTAACTAAAGTTGAGGCAGTAGAAAAAATGCCAGAACCAAAAAACTTGAAAGAATTACAAAGATTTTTAGGAATGATTAACTATTATTATTATTATTATACAATGCTTTATTAGGTATAAATGGACATTATGTACATAGAAATAATTAATTTAACAATGAAAAAAATGGAAACAATATATACAATGAAAATGAAAAAGAATAGAAAATATATAAAAACATAAGTCCTAACTAAAGGGCGGGGTTATTGCCTATGGCAATCTCTTCCACCCAACCCTTGGAGTTCCCTATCTAGATATTTCAATAATAATATATAAAAAAAGAAGCTAAATAAATAATAATAAATAAATAAAAAATATATACAAACATGTTAAAAAAAAGGATTAAAATTAATTTATATTTTCCAAGAAATGTTTCTTCGTCAAAACCTTGAATGCCAAGCGATTCCCCAAAGTTCTAAGTTCATCAGGCAATTGGTTCCATGATCTATCTATCTAATTATGTGACTAATATGTCCAATAATTGTGTCAATCTCAGAAAACTTTTGAAAAAAGATACAGTATGGTTTTGGGATACGGGCCATTTTCAAATGGAATGAGCAAATCAAGTCCTCAGTATAAATACCTGATTAAAATCGTTAATAAAATTGAAAATCCCAATTTTCTTTTTCAATAATGTGGAATACAATATTCTTTGAGGATATGTATTTTTTTTTTTTTTTTTTCTGTAATATGCCCAACTAAATTTTTTAAATTTTTGTAGGTAACACTTGTGACTTTACTGTATGTCCCTATCACTAAGAATTCAATCTTTAAGTATCCCAAATGTTGTGGAAAAACAATAATTTTTCACTAACTACAAATTATACCAAGTAAAACAAGTGATTAAAACTTTATAGTAACTTTTTTTAAAACACTTATTTCATTTAATTGATTTTAAATCATTTCAATCTTGTGTCCCACTTTTTTTAGATTTAAAAGGGTCACAAATGTTACTTGTGAAAAAATTTGAAAAAAAAATTGAGAACCCCTGATGATTGTGAAGTTGGCAAGCTAAATTTGTTCTTCAAACATTTGATTTGTTTACATTAAGAAATATTCAGTGATTTGGGCTGTGGAACCCTACAAGTGCAGATTCATGGTAAGTGTAAAAAAATTAATCACAAATGTTACTTATAATTTTCCTGTTTTTAGATCTTTTCAAACAATAAACTTTTCTTAAAAGCTAAGATGAAAGTATCCTGTGTACACAGTAAGATCTGTAATTCAAATATTTTATTTCTCTAGGTGTTTAATAGTAAATCAATCATGTTTGAGTCACAAATGTTACTGTCACAAATGTTACTTAGAAAAAGTTACTTAGAATGTTACTTAGAAATGTTACTTAGAAATGTTGTTACTTAGAAAAAGTAACATTTGTGACTCATAGTAACATTTGTGACATTGTAACTTGAAATGATCATCTTATTAGGTGGGATACGACTACTTATTACAATTGGAAAATAAAATGTGGCCAGAGGAAGTACCTAACATATAATGTGAATTTTAAAATGTCTTATGCAACATATTGGTCATGTTTTATTATTGTTTTATCATGTGTACTTGATCCTTGGATTTGTAGGAAGGTAACATGGATGTAAAATTTAAATATGCATATTTATGGTGGATCTCACTAACTCCAGTAAGAGTTTATTCTACTGTTCTTGAATTATACAGATTATCAGTTAACATGAATGTGAGAAGTATGGAATGAGAGTGAATGTTAATAAATGTAGATTGATGATGACAGAGGAAAATGCAGAGGATAAGTTGATGATCAAAGGAGAGGAAGTGAGAAGAGAAAATTTTTTCATATATTTGGGACAATTATTGAGTGTGGAAGGGCAATGGGCAGAAATTTGTAGACGGTGTGCAATAGGATGGAGTACTTTGATGAAAAACAAGGAAGTATATAAATCAGGGGTAAAAATGGAAGTAAAAAGGAAACTTTGGGAAATGACGGTCTTGCCTAGTATGACGTATGGATGTGAAACATGGGTGATGAGTGCGAGAGTGAGGAATAAATTGAGAGTTACAGTAAGAGCAATGGAGAGATATATGTTAAGGAAGACAAGGAGAGATAGAATAAGGAACACAACAGTGAGATATATGACAGGATTTAAAGATATTGTAGGTATAGTGATTAAAAGAAAATGGAAATGGGCGGGGCATATACGAGGTTTGGCTATTAAATTCGTAGACTCTTCCCATAAAACGATGTGTGTTAAACTTACCCAACTTTAGTAGTTATCCCCTTCAATGTACTCCCCTCCTCTATCCCTATAACGTTCTAAACAAATTTTCCATTGATCGATACAGTGGTGGAGGTCATTTTGCGTGAGGCCTTTCAAGACTTTTGCCGGTTTTTTCTTAACGGCATCTAAGCTGTCAAATCTGGTACCTTTCAGGGTAGATTTGATTTTTGGTAATAAGTAAAAGTCGCACGAGGCCAGGTCGGGTAAGTAAGGAGGGTGTTCCAACACTGGGATGTTGTACTTGGCCAGGAACGTCTTCACGGAGAAGGCACTGTGGGCTGGCGCATGGCACCATTTTTGCGCAAACTTTTGTGATGTTGAAATTTTCGTGCAAAATTTGTCTCACACATTCTTTATTAATTTTAAGTGAATCAGCCATTAGTCTAAGAGTTAATCTACGGTCAGAACAAATCATAACATCAGTTTTTTCAATGTTTTCGGCAGTTTTTGAGCTTTGGGGGCGACCAGGACGTGGATCGTTCTCAACATCTTCCTGACCATCTTGAAACCGTTTAAACCACTTATAAAGCATTGATCTTTTCAAACATGACTCCTGGTACACTGTCTTTAACAAAGAAAATGTTTCACCAGCATGTTTTACGTAAAATTCAAAAATCACTCGTTGCTCAACGTTTGTATCAATCATAATTCCGGCAAAATTAAAAAAGGTGTCTTGCGCGTCGGGCTGTCACAACAGAACTAATTACAGTACAGACATGTGACAGCTATCAATGAAAACACAAGACTTGAAGCTGTCTAAATATGTTTATCATATCTTCCTAGCACGGACAGCTTTTGCGGAGCGGCTCGCGTCTACGAACTTAATAGCCAAACCTCGTAGCTAGAACAAAGGATGATAGGTGGACGAAAAAGTTAATGGAGTGGTATCCCAGAGACCATGGGCGTGGAAGAGGTAGACCAAAAGATAAATGGGATAAGGAAATGAGTTTAGTGTGTGGAGGAGTATTATGGAGGAGAGTAGCTGAGGAGAGAAGTGAGTGGAAGAGAATGGGGAAAGTGTATAGAGAAGTATGGTTGGAGTATCAGAGAGAATGAAAGGGAAATGGATGAGGAGGAAATTAGATTGAGAGAGAGTGTATATGTGTAAAAGATAGAAAGAAAGGAGAGAGAGAGAGAGAGAAAATATATATATATGTAATTTTTTGATGTAAATCTAAATTAAAGTAATTTTAATTTTATTTTAATCTGTAGCCCGGGTTTGGACCAATTGGTCACATGCCTCCTTATAAAAGGAGAGGCCTCAGATACCAATCTGATTTTGTACAACTTTATTGTGTTTTATGTATTTATGTTAAAATGTGTAAATTTAATTGTACAAATAAAGGCTATTTACATTTACATTTACATCAGTTAACAGGTTGCTTCATTTTAACAGGCTTTCGAGACTCAATGTGTATTGGTGAAATACACCTTAAGTCTATTGGTTAGGAAGTTTTTGTTAAATTTACTATTTTAGAGTTTTCTCTTTTGTTTCAGGCTAAATCTACAAAATTAACAAATGCTGAAAAGCAACGTCGCTATAGGGAAAAGAGAAAGCTGGATGCAGCAAGAGACAAAGCGTATAAAGAAAAGGAGAAGATAAGAAATAAAAAGCAGAAAAAAATTGCAGAAATGAGTGACAGAGAGAAGAGAAAAGAGAGAAAATCTTGGAAAGCTAGACAGGCTAAGTGTAGAAGGAAGAAAAAGGAACAAATGATAGATGTCCAAGAAAACTCATGCCTACCATCCACATCATGTACTCCAGCAACAAGAACTCTGAAATACAGACTTTGTGCTCAAAAAAAATACAACAAGGAGCTGATTCAAGAAATAGAAAACTTGAAACGCAAGAATCAAGCATATAAAAAATCACGAGATATGTATAAAAAGAGGTCTGAACGATCTAAACAAAGTGCAATAAATAAATTGTTAAGCACACCTGAGGACTTACTGTCACCAAAGAGCAATGTCAATAAAACTTTGGAACAGTTAAGAAGAAAAAAAAATGAAAAAATCATTGCTAAAAAGTTAGTTTTCCAGGAAACAGTGGTCCAAACATTAAAAACAAAGTACCAAAATTCAGACAAGAGAAAAACCAAGAGGGGTTTGGGATTTTTATGCCTCTCTCAACTGGTACAAAGGTACAGACTTAAATCTGTTGCCAGTAAAACGATTGGACTTCAAAAATCAAAGAGAATGGTCATTGGTCATTGAAGAACTGAAAAAAAGATCCAAAGTGAAAAGTCAAATTGAAGCATTCTTCTTGCGTAGTGATGTTAGTCGTCACTCAGCTGGGATCAAAGAAACCATCACTAGAAAAAAGGTAAAAATGCAAAAAAGGTATTTGCTAGCTTCCATGGAAGATTCATTCAAGAAGTTTCAACAGCATCATGGAGGAAGTAAACTTTCATTCACTACATTTACAAGACATCGACCATTCTATGTCTGCAAACCAATGTGTGACACAAGGGATACATGTCTTTGCAAACAACATGTAAATATCGAACTAAAGGCTAAAAAACTGAAACAATTGGGTCTTGTCCAAACAAGTGACCCACATGTCCTGTGTGAAGAAATATCTTGTGACAAGGGAGAGTTAAAATGTATGTATGGTATGTGCAATGTATGCAAGGACTTATCTGTTCACATAAGCCCCAATATTGATTCTCGTGAGCTAGAAATTCAAACTCAATGGAAAAAATGGGACATAATTACAGAACAACGAGAGAAAATTGAGAAAAATGAAAAGAAACTTTTTTCTGTGAAAGTGACTGCAAAAGTCCAAGTAGTTGGAACAAAACAACAATTGATAACAGAATTCAATGAAGACCTAAAAAAATTTAAGATCCACATTTTCAATATTAAAAAACAAAATGAAGCCTATAAGACTGCAAAAGAAAAACTAAAAGATAATGAAGCAATTCTTCATGTTGATTTCTCAGAAAATTACCAGTGCAAACTTGCAGAGGAAATCCAGGGTTTTCACTTTGGTGCTTCAAGGAAACAGTGCAGCATACACACAGGTATCCTCTACGTCAAAAGAGAAACTCCACTGCCATTTGGAACACTCTCTGAGAATTTAGACCATGGACCGGAGGCAATATGGACACACTTGAATCCAATTTTGGAACAGATAATGATTAAACATCCTGCTGTTGAGGTCATTCATTTCTTTTCAGATGGACCATCCAGCCAATATAAGCAAAAGAAGAACTTTTATCTCTTTAACAATAAATTGTATGAATATGGTTTCAAGGCTGGAACATGGAATTTTTTTGAGAGCTCTCATGGAAAAGGTGCACCGGATGGTGTTGGTGGAGCTCTAAAGAGAGCAGCTAACATGTACGTTGCAAATGGACATGATATTGCAGACCCTACATCACTGTACAATGTATTAAAAAAACAATCAAAGGTGCAACTGTACTATATTGAACCCAAGGAATTTGATAAAATAGTAACTCCAAGGGATCTAAAAGCAATACCTGGGACCCATCAAATCCATCAAGTCACAACCACAAAAATTGACATGATGAGTAGTTGAGTACTATTGCATTTAGAAAACTATCATGCTTCTGTGGAATCAATTGTTGGCTAGAGGGAACATACTGTGAATGTATGTTTAAAGCTGATACATTACAAAAATTACCACCAATTGTAACAAAATCAGGGGTCAATTACAAAGCAATTAATAATAGTGACTCAAGTGAGGAAGAAAATGATTCCAGTGGAAGTGTGAGCAAATCAAGCAATGCAAGTGATGAAGAGATAGATTCAAGTGAGGGTCTGAGCAAACCAGAAAGATTAGAAGATCCCTCTCCTCAAAAAATTAAGGAAGGAGTGTATATTTTGGTACAGTACCTCGGAAGTGCCAAGACTAAGACCAAATATAGGTATGCTGGTATTTGCCAAAATGATATTGATGAAGAAGATGGAGATGTAAAAGTTCTCTTTCTCAATGTTGTAGGGGAGGAAGGATCACTTTTCAAGGTCAATGAGACAGATCTTAGTTATGTTAACTTTGACCAGATACTCAAGATCTTACCAACCCCCAAACTAGTAAGAAAAGGACATAGGGTATTTTACAAATTCCCATTGTCTCTTGATGTGTATGAACAAAAATAAGCTTATGAAAGATGTATTCACATAAGGAAACTAGATTTAGTTCCCCAGTTGAACCTTAGCATTTAGACAAAAAAAAGAGATGGCAAAAAAAGTCTGGATTTAATTTTGTGGTAGTAAATCTGTGTTTTTACTGCAATAGAAAAAAATGACTGCTACTTTTGTACCAATTTTTTTTTTTTTTTTTTTTTAAGTAATTTCATGTTACTTAGATAGTTCAATTTTTCTTGTTCTTGATAATTTGATGGGTCTGTAGGGACCTTAATATGTAAAACCAAAGAGGAGATTTTGTTTTTATACTTGAAACTTTTTTATTGTTTTGTTTTGTGATAAAATGACAAATCCTGGTATACTGCCTTTACTATTCTTTTAAAATAAAAAGACTGCTTATTTGTGTTTAAAAAAAAACCACAGGAGTCCATTATTTTTTTTGGTACTATTCTTACAAAGAGATTGTCAAAAATGTTACAAACTGTCACAAATGTTACTTAATGTCACAAATGTTACTACGTGTTTTTATTTTGTTTCATAACTATTTTTTTTTACATTTATTTAAGGGAATGCTTTTAAGAAAAAGTAAATTTTATCATGACTCCAAGTATCAATTTTCCAAAGGATTTATTATTTGTTGATATCAAAAAAATCCAAGACTTTTTGAAACATAGTAACATTTGTGACATAAAAGGAACAAAAAATATATGAAACGTTAAAATTGAGAAAAAAAATGTTAAATATAAAATATAAAATGTTACTATTCCTAATTATTTATTTGCAAAAAGGACTTGGTAAATAATCAGTCTCCTGTAAAATAATGGAAAATATTTGGTAACATTTGTGACTAAATTTATGAGGTGGTGCCAAATTTTTAGCCAAAAATTGATAACTCAAACTAAATTGGTGTCACCTCTATTTAGTATAGACAGTTCAGAACACGACTAAGTCAGAAAATCTGAAAAAAATAAGTAAAAGACAAGTTGAAAACTGAACTTAACATATTTAACACAATTATCATTTGCCCAATATAAATGAAAATGACCCATACAGTTCATAAGAAAGAATTTAATGATCTTAAACTATCTCTTTGCAAGGCACCTATTTTAACTTACTTTGAAGTAAATAAACCTATGGTACTTACAGTTGATAGTTCTCAATATGCAGTAGGAGCTTGCTTGTTACAGGAACATAAGCCAGTAGCATATGCTTCTAAGTCCTTAACTGAGACACAGAAAAGATGGGCACAAATAGAAAAAGAGCTATTTGCTATTTGGTTTGGATGTTTTAATTTTCATCAAAATGTGTACGGGCAGCACATACTGGTGGAAACTGATCATAAGCCTCTAGTTACTTTGTTTAAAAAACCTCTTGGTGACATTCCTAATAGATTACAAAGAATTATGTTGAAACTTCAACTTTATGATCTAAAAGTAGTATATAAAGCTGGAAAAGAGATGTACGTGTCTGACACACTCTCACGAGCTGCTCTGCCTGAGAGTTGTAATGAATTTGATGAAATGTTGGATGAAGAATTGGCTGTTCATTCAAATATGTTTTTAAGAACTCTTAATGCAACAGATGCTAAATTAGCTGAAATTAGTGAAGCTACAAGGAATGATAGTGTTTTGATACAAGTCAAAAAGTTCATTTTGTCTGGTTGGCCAAATTATAAAAATTTAGTACCTAAAAGTGTACCATTTTACCCTTATCGTGGGGAATTACATACATATAATGACATTATATTTAAAGGATCTTGTATTGTAATACCTTCTAGTTTGCAAAGTAACATGCTAAAAAATATGCATTCATCTCACATGGGATATAATAAAAATAAGAATTTTGTGAAAAATGTAGTTTTTTGGCCATCACTCTATTCTAACTTGAGAGATTATATCATAAATTGTGAAACATGTAATAAGTTTAAACCTAATAATATTAAGGAACCTTTAATACCTCATGAAGTTCCATCACATCCTTGGGAGAAGGTGGGTGTGGATTTGTTTGAGTTTGATAGACATCACTATCTGATAATAGTAGATTATTATTCAAAATTCTTTGAGACAGTATTGCTTTATAGTACAAATAGTGCATCCATAATCTCACATTTCAAAAGTATTTTTTCAAGACAAGAGGTCCCAGCCCAGTTAATTTCTGTCAGGGGTCCTCCCTTTAGTTCCAATGAATTAAATAAATTCTACAAGGATTGGAATATTAACCATCATTGTTCATCGCCTTATTGGTCTAGATCTAATGGTTGTGTGGAACAAACAGTCAAATTATTCAAAATTCTTTGAGACAGTATTGCTTTATAGTAAAATCAACAAATAGTAAAATCAACTCTTGTGAAATGTAAAGATTCTGGAAGTGACCCGTACATAGCTCTGCTTCATTTAAGAAATTCTTGTGGAGATGGTCAAGAACCACCATCAAAATTGTTAAATGCTAGGCTTCTTAGGACTAACTTACCTATTGTTAAAACCCAGTTAAAAACAAAACCTGTTAGTTTTAAGCAGTTTTGGAATAATAGAAAAAAGTGTATGACTAACATGAAAAAATATTATGATAAAGGTACTAAAAATTTATGTAAATTTAAACTTAATGATAATGTTTTGTTTCAAAAGAAACCTGGTGATATCTGGTTACCAGCTACTGTTAGTAAATTGCCTAGTCAATTAAATTCTAAAAGAGCCTATGAAATAACAACTAAAGATAATTCAAAATATATCAGAAATAGAATTTATTTGAGAAAGGGCATAATAGAAAAAAATGAGATAAATAAGGAAGATGATAGTGTGGATACCCATCTAACCTTAAATGAGTATTTGCACTCTTTTCTTCCTGATACTCCTCTCATTAGTAGTGAGGTGTCAGATCAGTTGGATCAGATTCCTGTACAGTTAGACTCTGTACAACCAGAAGATGTATCTAACATACCTCCTGGTGTCACTGAAACGGAAGTAGTACAATCAGAATCATCTGAGTTAAGCTCAGAAGAGATTTTAGAATCAACTGTCATTCTTGATTCTAGTGAGGAATCATTTCATGACATTAGATATGAAGATCCTAATGATCCTGACTGGACACCTTAATAACTGAGAAAGTATTGTGGAAATGGGCTTGTTTTTAATTCCCCATTTCACAATCTTTAATTTGGATAGTGTTGTGGAAATGGGCTTGTTTTTAATTCCTCATTTCACAACCTGTTGCTCTTTTCATTTTCTTTTTATAAAAAAGGGAACATGTTAGTATATCTGGCAACACTGTAACAGATATCATCAACATTCGAGCTAACCTGTAAATTGTCGTTGTTAGAAAATACACCCTGAACTGGACACATGGCTTTTCCTGGAGTCTTATCACCTAGTTAATCTTTCATTGTGTTCTCATTTATTTAAATAGTTTTTCTTATATTAGAAACTTACATTAACCTACACATTTTTCATTACATTTTGAAACAAACACATGTTGTCAGACTCCTCTATTTTCAATCTGAAAATGCAACTCTTGGGTGTGCCTCTTATCAAATAAACGGATTGAGCAGTACATTAAGAGAAGAAGATAAATAATCGAGTATTTGATGATATATTGCCCAATTTTTCAGCAAACATGAAATTTTTCTGGAAAATCCTAGGGGCTCAAAGACGAGGAAGAGGCAATCAAGTAGTAAATCGAGAGACAGTTATGTCCTCAAAACCACCGGACAAGAAGATTTAGATTTTAGAATATGCTCACGATACTACCGATGCGATGATGACATTTCTGTCAAGGAATTTTACCGGTCAAGATATTACTACCGACCATTAGATACAACAATTATGAGGCTAAAAGTAGCTATATTGATAGATAGTCTATTTAATTTAATGTTCAAAGAATCTCTACCATTTTTGATAACTTTTCAAGCTGTGAATAGGCGTGTACGAGAAACAAGACGTGTCCAGTGACGAAGAAATGAAGCTGGTGCGGATGCTGTTCCGAATGTACTGTCTGATAGGATTGTGAGGTTGGTTGAACATAAACCACCGTTGAGTACTAGGCGGATAGCTTTAAGAGTTGGAGTCTCTCACATAACTGTGAATAGACCTATCAAAAAGAACACATTCACCCCTATTACTTGACAAAGGTACAAAATTTGTAAAAGCCTGATTATCAGAAGCGAGTTGAATTTTGCCAATGGTATGTTGGGAAAATTCGTGATGACAGCAATTTTTGTAATAAGGTTTTATGGACGGATGAGTCCACTTTCAAAAGATCGGGGATAATAAACCTACATAACTCTCACGTGTACGCTCGAAAAAATCCCTATTCAATATTAGTAAGTCAATAACACACGATTTCACACTTAATGTGTGAATGGGACATTGGGACAAATGGGTCCTCATTTACTGGCACCGATATTTCTTCTACCCAGCTTGAATTCGATATCGTTCCTAGATTGTTTACAAAATGAGATACGAGAAGCAATAGGTAAGATACCTTTGAATGTTACAACAGGAATGTGGTTTCAGATGGACGGTTTTCCTGCTCACAATGGAACAATAGTTAGAGAATATCTGAATGAAAGATATCCTGATGGGTGGATTGGGCGTTTTAGTCCTCAGCACTACCCACCGAGGAGTCCAGATTTCACTCCTTTGGATTTTTATCTATGGAGCAGGCTAAAGTTGGACGTAAACTCTTATCAACATCCTGTTGATTTAGTGGAAGATTTGGAAATTCGCCTATCCTGCGACATGATCCGCGGGAATCCACAAGAACTACAGCGCGTGATTTCCTCAATTCGTAAAAGATGTTCCTTGGGTATCCGGCATAGTGAGAGACACATTGAACAATACCTATGAGGAATTGTCATACGTAGTACAAACTAAACATTACTTTTTAATTATTACTTGTCATTTTAAACTTTAATATCATTCATGTTCATTCTATGAGTTCAAATTACATATCCCTCAAAAAATGCATTTTTCCTTTTTATTTACTTGTTCCTGAAAAAATTGTTAGTGTTTTTTTGTTTGTTTTTCATTTCATAAATATCAGGTAGGTGCAAAAAATATCAGTTTTATTTATTGTGTTAATCACGATCGTAGTGTCACAATGGCTCAAACTCGCTTTACTAAATATTTGCCATAGAGGAAGGGCGGGCTAAACGAACACCTTAAGGAAAATAGATTTTTGTAATTTTCATAATGTAACTTGATGAATTTATCACGCACCACGCCCAGGCCTAGCCGCAACGCGCCTAATTTAATATAAATACATTTGGTAAATTATTTTAATGTTATTACACGGGGTAAATATTACGTGTTAAAGAATTTGACCATTTGGGGTAGTATTGAAACTTGAGAGACAAAATTTAGTCTATTTAAATTCAGCGTCCATTGAGTTCTTAAAGATAACTTACCGAGTTTTACTATGGACAATGTTGAACTTCACATCCGCTCTTGTTAGGTTTCTATTTTTTATATATGGGGTCATTAAGATCATCTTTAGTGGATATGCTGAGTCTCCAATCAAATGCACATCGTTGCTATCAAATAACGTTTCTGGACTTTGGCTAATATATGACATGCTCAGGACTCGAGCACCGCGCATGCGTCCAGGACATCCAACACAAGTGTTGGTGAACAGTTTCTTAACCGTACAAGTTGCCTGTAGGACAACCGTTTTTCGAGACTTGCGGTTAATGTAACTGCTACGAACTTCTTTTGGAATTTTTCCTTCTATGTGGGTCCCATCAATGGCCCCAATAACCTCTGAAAAATAAAATTTTATCTGTGCTTAATCAGTGTGATTGATAGGTTCTCTTTAGAAGAGCTTTTTTTGAGGGGGATAGGGGTTCAGAACCTCTGGTCGATAGAGTACTGAACTTTGGTTCTGCCATCAAATTTGTCAGGAGAAGGTCAAAAGACCTTTTTTTTCGTTCGGAAAAGTCTGAAAAAATCTTCATCAGAGTAGCTGAGAATCAGAGAAGCTATATTAATACAATCTTATATTAAAAAATGATTCGTTTGTGCTCTTGAGGCAAGAATACAGGTATGTACTTTCTACCTAGTTACTTACTCCTAAGTGAGTGAAAACCAGTAGCAGAACTACAAACTAAAAACATGATGTGCTGCAATTTGGTACAAACATGGTAGATTTGCATTTGTGTTCTTTATTAAGGACATGTTTATCAATCACAAATTAAGCCTATGAAACTGATTAACTAGGTACCACTAATTAGTGGATTAGAGAATTGACAGCCTATTATTTGGGAAGATTTAGAAATTCTATTGATTCTTACGCTGGGGGTTTAATAAATGTTTCCTTTGAATTGTTATTGATATCTTGAATTTTTCGATACTCATCTCCAATTTACTGGTATATTGGGAGGGTCCACATGAACTAACTTTTGTTCCCAGATGGGGCTAGTGAGATATCAATTCATATGTTCTTTGAGCTGCTGAATACGAATTTGATAATGATTTCTGGCTAACTATCCTCATATGTCATCAACGGAAGCCATACAACAAAAATAACCATTAGGACACTTTACAATTTCACATTTACATTGTGCATTGCTGCTTACTCAAATATGTTTGACCATTTCTAGGTCAATAATCACAAAAGTAAATATATTTGAACATCCCTTATTAATGTATTTATTTCTACCTATAAGTTCTTGGACATCTTGAAATGAAAATACTGATGACTCCCCAGACCCTGGAACATATTTGCTATCTGGACTTCTTTCATCTGCCTCCATTGCACTTTCTGCACCTGATACATGAAATATAATTTTCTCTAGTTAGAAATTGCTGTCTAGACTGTACATTATATTTAGCCATTTTAAGGGGGCTCAGCTCTTAGAAGGGTTTTGATATCTTTTACATTTACAGGTAGAAGGTTTTCCAAATCAAGAAAATCCCTAAAAAAAGTGCTTTTGTGGATTACATTTCACACTGTCTCCTGTATGACCCAAATATACCAAGATGTGAAAGATTCCGCAATTATTCAGGTAGATGACTTCACATTTTTTTCAACCAAATTACTTTATATTGATTTAAAAACACTATAAAGCAACTTCCACTGTGGTTAGGTTAAGTTCACATTAGAAAAGAAAGATTTGTTGGGTAGGATAAGTTGAAAAATAAAAATACCTAGGTATATGTTTAAGATATTTTGCTTAGCTTCTTTGAGTCCATCAAATCTGTCTACCATTTGCAGGATTAGTCTTGCCCTTTGTGATATATTTCATAGACTTTTAGTAACATTGAGTATAATTTAATTCACTGTCTACAGTAAGACATTTCACAGAGTAAGATATTGGAATTCAAGTAAACATTTGTACCCAATACCTACATTGTAATGAAACACAGCAAAATTCAAAATATATATAGGTAATTTTAATCAAATCATTAGTCTCACTTCATAAATTGGGCAAATTTTTTTTTTTTTTTTTGATTCAATGTATCTTTAACGAAACTCGGGAAATCGACTTGGAATATCGCGCATAAAATAAGAGACAAGAGAAGAAAAAAAGTTCACGTTGCCCGCGATTTCCACAAATCTACAAGAAGAGGGGAAATATGAATCTGGCAACACCGAAACACACCTATGTGAGATAGGGACAGGTATTATTAGTACAAACGAGATTTTAACAGGACTAGTTCGGACGGAACTACCAAGTCGTCTCAATTTGTGGTAGAAAATATCTTACGCTCTACGGTGTGTTTCCTATTTTTGATCAAAGATATCCATTTCTATGTTGTTTCCACTACTCTATTTATCAATAACTCCAACGTCCTAAAAAATATGGTTACATACTCAGGTCCCAACAAATATTGGTGTAAGGGTATGTGTGTGTGTGTCCTTCTTTAAATAATCAAGAACCACAAGTCAGATTCTGATGAAATATATTTTGCATGGTCACAAATGACAGGCTCTTTGTCATTAAACAAACGTGAATTTTTCAAAATTTGAGCTTTTCAGTGAGCTTATTCAAATACTAGCATCCGATTATGCTTTGTATGGTTCGTAACGGTTTGGAGATTTTCAAAATGTCCATTTTTAAAAAAATGGACTTTTTCAATCTCAAATCTGGACTTCCTATATAGATCTAGGTAATGAAGCTTTTTTTATTATCAAGCCGCTGAAGCTATTGTGCTAAAATATTTGGGACCGACTCACCCTGTTTATAAATAGGAATAATTGTAGATTCCTTCAAGATATTCGGAAAAATGCCTTGTTGAAAGCTGAGATTAATAAGGTATACAAGAGGTTTAACTATGTTGTGTGCTATGTGTTTTAATGTTGTAGTGAGTATTAAATCTGGCCCTGGACTTGATCTTCCCTTCATATTTTTAATAAATTTAATGAGCTCTTCTTCGTTTGTAGGATCAAATTCATCAAACACTGTATCAGCCATACTTTGTTGTAAACATGTCTCATTTAAATTGGTAGTAGCTGTTACATTTGTTTGATTCAATTTAGCTCCTACAGTACTGAAGTGCTTATTAAAAATATTAGCAGCTTTTGACTTATCAACTAGACAGTCAATTCTTTCTGATGATTCGGGATCGTTAATAATTTGAATATTTATTCTTTTTTTCTTTTTATTAGGTTTAAATTCTGAAAGAATTTCCCAAACAGTTCTCGGATTGCCTCTACCTTCTTCTACTTTATTTCTACTTTTGCTTTATTAATTATGTTTGTTAAATTTTTTTATAATTTTGATAGTAAATCTTTAATCGCTCATTGTCTGGATATTTTTTTGATTTTCTAGCTAGTTTTTCTCTTTTTCGGATACATTTTACTAAACCAATACTCATCCATGGTTTAAGAGGTTTTAGTTGTTTTGTTATTTTCTTAATTGTTTTACAGTTTTCAATTTCATTTTTTATTATTTTTATAAAAAGTTCTGTGGCTATGTTGACATGACATGAAATTTTTTTCCAATCTATTTGTTCAAGGCGTAAGTTTAACTCAGTATAATCAATAATTTCAATTGTAAAATCTTTGTTTTCAGGTTCTAGATTAATGTCATTTTTAATTAATATGAATAGGGAGAAATGATCTGACTGTCTAGTTTCAATAACAGAGCTCAAAATAGAAGATGAATCTAATCCAGAACAGAAGAAATGATCAATACATGTTCTTGTGTTACTTTGTTCTCTTGTGTGTGTATTTATGTATGATATAAAATTGTATTGTGCTAAAATATTTAAGTATGAGTTTACATGACTGTATATTACTGACATCCAATAAATTGATATTAATATCTTTTTTTTTTTTTTTAGTACTTTCTTTATTAATTCAAAATACAATTTGATATAACAATATAATATACAGGGTGTCCCACCAAACTTGGACACCTCAAATTACTCGGTCCCTGAAAGAGTTTTTGAAAAATAAAAAATCCTAGGGTACATGTCCTAACTATGCGGTTTCAGTCATGTTAAAAGTTAAAACACCATAACTTTTTGATATCATTAAAAATCAAAGTTTTTTTTGCACATTTAGTTTTTATATTTAATTTTACGTCTAATTGACTGCCCATATACAGGGTGTCACAAAAAAATTATGTCTCACCCTGTACAACACTTAAGTTTTGTTTTTCGATATGACTAACAAAAAATGTGTAAAATTAGGTTAGAATTATTAATCCCAAATAAAAAATTAAAAAAACTCAGTTTTTAAAAAAAAATCAAGTAATTATTTCACTTGTGAACCACCCTGTATAAAAATTTTTGATGCCAATTGAAAGTGCGTGTTTTCATCACACAAACACTTTCTATTCTTGTTATCGAAAAAATTAAACAAACTTGAGTTATTCGAGATTTAGAAAAAAAATTGGTCGAAAAAAAACCACCCTGTATGTAAAATTTTTGTTTAAAAAAGTACTCAGGAACCATTTAAAAGTAAAATTATCAAATAAAATTCAGGTCGATCCATTTAAAAATCGAAAGTTGACACCTCAATTTCTGACTTTTGAACCACCCTGTATAAAAAAAATTTCATGACTGAAACCGCATAATTAGGACATGTACCCTAGGATTTTTTATTTTTCAAAAACTCTTTCAGGGGCCGAGTAATTTGAGGTGTCCAAGTTTGGTGGGACACCCTGTATACATAAATATACAGGGTGGTCCAGAAAGTTTGCACCAAAATCATAGGGATGATAGAAGAGACCATTTCCAACAAAAATGTTCCCGGACATTTTCCTTTATTTTTTGTCGTTTTCAAAATGGCGGCCAAAACGTGTGTTTTTCAAATATTCCGACTTTGGTTTGGCTTTTGATTAATTTAATTTTTTCTGTACCACCTAGAAAAAAAACGGATTACATTTCTGAATTGAGAATAAAATTTTAATTAAAATAAACTAAATTAACTCGTTTAATGTTTTAATGATCATGCTCATTTAGGCAGACAAAGTTGTGAACGCACCGTGACTGAAAGACTTTCTTCATGTTTGCCATTAAATGGCATGAAAATTTTAAATGTAACTAATCTGTCACTCATCAAGGAAAACATTTGTGTTTTCTCAGAATTGTAACAATGCATAATTTTTTAAAATGACTTCAGTACTTTCGGAGCTATGGGCTATTTTTCCGAGTAACCTCATAAACCCAAAAATGCATGATTGGCAATATTGAGGCTACTAACACGTACTGTCTAAGTTGTCCCCATTTTCTTCGTAAACTTGGATACCTACTTTCTCCAGTTGTTATTCCTAATTAATTATCCGATTTTTAATCTTTTATTTTAGACGGTTTATGAGGTAAAAGACCCAGGTTCGAGCCCCTGATCGATAGAATTACAGTAGGTAGGTAGGTAGTGCAGGTACAAACTATTAATTGAAAACGCAAGAGATTTATAATGACAATAGGCAGGTACATAGGTCCTGACCTGATCTAAATGTTTTATTAATCATTTTAACAACATCTTTTACTTGAAAAAAAGATAAACAAATAACAACAGTAAGTATGGAAAAACAAAATTACATAACAAAATAGGTAGGTAACAGTTTAAGGTAGTTTGAGAGAAGAAAATATCACAACAAAGAATAAAGTAAAAATAGATACACTTCAATAGTTATGTTTAGGAAAATTAATAAAAATCAGACTTTTTTTCAGACTTATCTAAATTACTAAATAGTTACCTTACATTTAGGTACAGAGGGCAAAAAATATCACAACAATGAAATAAAAATAGGTACTTTCTCAGACTCCAGATAAAAAACAATACTGTCCTTATTATAGGATAAGGAAAGTAAAAAAATAGGGTCAGTATTCTAATAATAATAATAATGTCGCCTTATTTATACTGCCCGATTAGGACTTTTAAGTCCCATTATTTTAGCAGTAAGCCCAAGACATATTATTATGTGGTAAAAATCCCAAATGGGAGGATAACTTGTCATGTCCCGGCTGGGTCTCGAACCCACGACCTCTGGAAACTCTGGATTTCACAAGAACTGTTGGAAGTGGCGTCCTCCTTCTTCTATGCAGAGGTGGCATCTCTTCCTCATGCTCCTGCGGATGTTACGGAACACCCCGGCCTTCTCCAGGAATTCGCCAAACGCCGCTACAATCCTCGCAATCAACTCTTCTTCTGTCTCAATGGGCGTTTCGTAAACCAAGTCTTTTATGTGACCCCACAGACAATAATCAATCGGGTTGAATTCCGGCGATCGAGCTGGCCATGGATGTGGACCACCGCGTCCCATCCAGTTTCCAGGGTACGTCTCGTCCAGGTATTCCCGATTCAACCGAGCAAAGTGAGCTGGTGCTCCGTCGTGTTGGAAAAAAATATTTTCCCTCACCTCTGGTGCTACTTCTCCTAGAAGGTCTGGCAGCACTTCCCGCAGAAACACGTTGTAGGAGTGGGCATCTAATCTGTTTGGTAGAATGTAGGGTCCTAACAAGTGGTCACCAACAATTCCACCCCAGACATTGACGGAAAAACGCCACTGACTTCTCACAGCCTGGACCGCATGCGGATTTTCTTCACTCCATATGTGTGAATTATGGATGTTGTAGAGGCCATGTTGTGAAAAACAGGCCTCATCAGTCCATAGTACAACGTTATCAAAGTTTGCATTTTCCTGGAGTCTTTGCAGATACCACCGGGCAAAAGCCACCCTCGGCTCAAAATCGTCCGGGGTCAGTTTTTGTACTTTCATGATATGATACGGATGCATAGGGTTTTCGTGAAGAATTCTGAGAACCGTTTGATGACTGGTACCAACATCATTGGCAACTGCCCGACTGCTCGTTCTAGGATTATCCTCGACTCTCCGAAGAACCTCTTGCACAAACCTAAGTGTCCTTGCGGTCCTGGGTCTACCACCGCCATGGTGATCAGTTCGAATTCCCTGCTCTCTTATCCTCCTGTCCACTTCTTGAAATGTTCTTCTGTATGGTACTGGTCTGTCTGGGTAACGCGCCTCGTAGATCCTCACAGCCTCTCTTGTGTTTCCTTCTGCAGCACCCAGGGCTAACATCATGTCAGCGTAGTCATTATTGCCAAAGAAACGACGACGTGCCATAGCTACAGAAAGTATGATGTTTAGCTCTTAAAATAGAGTAAGTAGGTACTTATCTCACAGATAGTCTCGCTGCATACCTAGTATTATTGTAAAACGGAAAAAATAAAATAGGTAATAAAAAGAGATTGGTAAGCTGCAAAGATTATTAACCTATTTTTTGTAGTTGCAGTTGCACGCCTAAAATATTTGATTTACGCACTTTTATTTAATTAATTAGAAATTAATCACTGAAATAAAACTACGAAGGTACTTGCTACGTATTCAAATACTTCAAAAATGATAATAACAAATAGGTAGGTAATTATTTTTGATCTAAATATTTTGTTTTGGTTTTAATTAAAATAAACAATGATTGTCTCAGACCCGAATCGAAGAAATTAGAGAACATACATAGTGCGTTGTGTCAACCTAAGTACGATATCACGGGGACAATTGGATGTCAATCTCCTCCACTGATAAACAAGTAATTTTAACAAGATAAACATGTTTTTCATACGCATCATACCTACATGCAAAGAAGGATAATGGTCATAATACCTACCTACATAATTAAGTAGGTTTCTGATACCTATTAGATGCGAGAAGGGTAGGTACTATGTAGTTAAGTAGGTAGGTAGATAAATAGGTAGGTAGGTACCTACGTAAATACAGCTTTTAAGTTATTAAATGACATTAAATTTACTTATTTAAACATGTCTTCTTGTTTATCCTTTGTCTGTCCTGCTTTATTAATAGTTCGGGGCTCGAACCTGGGTCTTTTACCTCATAAACCGTCTGAAATAAAAGATTCAAAATTAATGGGATAATTAATTAGGAATAACAACTGGAAAAAGTAGGTACCTAAGTTTTCAGAAGAAAATGGGGACAACTTAGACAGTACGTGTTAGTAGCCTCAATATTGCCAATCATGCATTTTCGGGTTTATGAGGTTACTCGGAAAAATAGCCCATAGCTCCGAAAGTACTGAAGTCATTTTAAAAAATGATGCATTGTTACAATTCTGAGAAAACACAGATGTTTTCCTTGATGAGTGCCGTATTAGTTACATTTAAAATTTTCATGCCATTTAATGGCAAACATGAAGAAAGTCTTTCAGTCACGGTGCGTTCACAACTTTGTCTGCCTAAATGAGCATGATCATTAAAACATTAAACGAGTTTATTTAATTTATTTTAATTAAAATTTTATTCTCAATTAAAAAATGTAATCCGTTTTTTTCTAAGTGGTACAGAAAAAATTAAAAAAATCAAAAGCCAAACCAAAGTCGGAATATTTGAAAAACACACGTTTTGGCCGCCATTTTGAAAACGACAAAAAATAAAGGAAAATGTTCGGGGACATTTTTGTTGGAAATCGTCTCTTTTATCACCCCTATCATTTTGGTGCAAACTTTCTGGACCACCCTGTATACAAATGAAATGAAATGAGAAATATGAAAGTTATTATAGCCCTTTCAGCATAATGCTCCTAGTAAACATGTAACTGAAGTATTATTTTCCCTTCGGTGAAATAATATTTCTAAATCACTTAAGAATTTCTCAATATTTCTATTTGAAGGAGATCTGTAAATACAAATAAATTCATACTTAAAATTATTAATTATGCATTGAATTATAATGTGATTAAAAGTTGTTGTGTTCTGAATCTCTACAGAGTCAACAATAGTTATGTTATTAGATATATAGACTACAATACCTCCATTTTTGTTACCTGTATTTTGGCAATAAAAAGCTTTAAAACCATCAATATCATAACAGAAGTCTCTTTTTGATGGATTGAATGCAGTTTCAGTTAGTACAAGCACGTTGACATTTGTTTTTATACCATCAAATAAACAGATGAACTCTTTGGATTGAATGCAGTTTCAGTTAGTACAAGCACGTTGACATTTGTTTTTATACCATCAAATAAACAGATGAACTCTTTAAAATTGGCATCAATAGAGCGAATGTTCATGTGAAAAATACCCATTCCTTTCTCTCTGAATAGTGTACAATCTTCAATGGACTTGTATCGTTTATGATTGACCTCATGATCTTGTACAGCGTCTAAAATATCCATAAATGAACTGAAATAAATAAAATATTAGGACAAAAAAAGTAAGGTAAGAAGGAAAAGAAGAAAAAAAATGAATAATTTCGTGTCTCCCTTGGGCGTTAAATAAAAAATAATATCTCCAAATGGAATCAATTGAGCTGACTACTGAGGTCTAACGCGAAGACTACAACTTCATCAAATCATCCTCATTTTTGATTCTGTGCCTCTGGTCCATTGTCTTGATCCAAATCGTTCCGTTCATGGTCCAAATGTTTCCTTTATTGAAATAAGATTGGCACTTCTTCAAGAGACTGTAATTCTGCTTTGTTAAGTCTTCTGCAAAACTTATTTTAGTATTTTTCAAAAAAAAAAATTTCAAAGAAAATTCCATCACGTACTTTCCTTGATAGAAACCTGATGATTACTCCCTTCTGATTCTTATCTGTGTAGTGACAGGCTTGGATATCATTTTCACGGAGACAATATCCAGTTTTCTCCTGTATTGTCTTTATCACTACACTCTCCTTGATTCACCCACATCTTTCACTATCCCGTATATTCTGAGATTCATCCTCCTGTCGTACTGTTCCAAGTCGTTTACTTTGCTCCTCAGGTATTTATTCTCTTTCTCTAGGTCTTGGTTCATGCATTTCATTTTTTCCATTTCCTCTTCCAGGGTCTTCAGTTTCTTTTCTAAAGCTTCTCCCACAGCCTTCTCAATAATTTTACTGAATGCTTCACTGTTTAAATTTTTTTTTTAAACATATGAACACCCAAAGAGTTGGATGGCTACGATATTTCAAACGACGGGCCAATGAGTTGTAGAACGATTCTACTACATTATTAGTTCTCATTGCCAAGCTGTGCACTGCTAGCACAATTGGTCCAATGCTATTAATCCAGTAGCGTCGGACGTATGCTAGCAGCTCTGTTATCAGGTGGTACACCAATTTTTCTTGAGAGTGTGTTATTACTTCCATCAAACCCTCTTGTGTGAGGTTTGCTGGATGTAGTGGTAAAAAAGTATTACCATTTTGATGAATCTCATTGCCTCATTTTCTGATTTTATGTAAGAACTCGGGTTTTTTTCAATATTTTTTTTTTTTTTTTTTTCGCTTGATATATTTAATGGTTTTTTGTATATCAAGTCTAGAACCAAATCTGTTAGTTCGGTTTTTGTACTGAAAAATAAGAATGGTTCTTCCATTTTATAGTTGTATTTAAAAAAAAAACTTTTTGAGGTTCATTTTTTGTGTACTTAAACATTTTTACTGACATAAACTTAACCGCATTGTCATAGTTGTCCTTTAGCGTTTTCAAGAATAGATTGTCATGGATTTTCTTGAAATCGAAAAAAAAATCCTGACCCATTTCGACAACTTGGTATTTGGTTGAAGATGCTCTCACGAGAGCATACCAGCCAGATGGATCAAATATATCAACCTTCTTGGAGGATTTTTCTATGCGCGCGTGCACGCAATCGCACTCCATGAAACTGTGCCCAGGTTCGAAAAATGTATGAGTAATTTCAGAGATATCGTATATTTTCATGGCATATAAAAACATTGAAACAATAAATCTGTTCCGATTTTGACCTGAGCATGTGTCCGAAAAGAAATGGATTGGCTTTGTCTCTTTTTTAAACATTTCTAGTTCCTTAAATAAACAAGAACCTATTTCAATGGATCCACGGTGGGCTGTTGTTTCGTCCCACATATAGTTATTGGCTAGCATATTCTCTACGTTCACAACGGTAAGATTAAACACAGAGAGTCTTCTTTTGTAGAAAATAGATTTGGCCTCTATTTTGGGACAATATCTCACTGCTTCGAGATCAAACTCTAACAAATACCCTTCTTTTTTTTGGCCTGCTCTTTGTATATATCTTTTAGGTTTCTGGCGTTTAGTTTTCTTTCTAAATGAGCATCTTGCTCAGATTGTAAAGCTACTTTCTCATCATCTGTTGAATTATCAAACCTGTAACAGGTGTCGCAGAGATCTTTTCGTGGCATTTGAAATTTGATTTTAAAGTCAGAATTAAACACCTGCCTGTAAAACCACTTTTTTTCGGCATCTACTCCATCTTCAATGCATTTGGTTCTATATATTTCATAAAGTCTTTCCATGTTTAAATCTGATGGAAAGTATTGAAAATTTGTATCTTTTCGACAGTAATGCGAAGGGACAGTTTTAATAGATTTGATGTGTTGTTGTATTTGTAATCTTGCACTGGCAGAGATTTTGTTACTTGGTTCATGGCGTCCTCTTTTGTCGGGCGTCATTATGAGACATTCATTTCTTTTCATTATAACATTTCGAACAAATGTCTGCGAAATGTTAAATGTTTTTAAAAAGAAATTCTTACAAACTTGGGATCTTCCGTTATATTCGAGAAAGTATGAATATGTCTTTTCTCTTTTAGTGCTATTACTCATATTTCTGCAGGACTTTTTATCTGCAGAGTCAATCAGGCCGTAAACGTAGACTCTTTGCCGGTCAACGTCACCTAATTTCCAGAATCTTTGAAACAGATTGTTTCTCATTTTGGCTGTGAAATTGCCATTACAATTTCGAGTACATTTGCACTCGCATTTTTTAACCTCCCTAGCTGGAACCTCTTTTCCTTTTCGATTTTCATAAACTTTACCATTGTTGCGCTTTTCTTTATTTTTCATTCTTTTTATTTTGGATGGTGTAGTCGGGTGTAACAATTGGGGTTCAAGCTGGCTTGAGGAGTGAGGCATGGACTCAGCATTTGTTTCCCGAAGCAGGAGCTCAGCATTTTTGTCCTTAAAAGGAAAGAAAAGTATGTATTCATATTATTTGTAAATAAATAAAGTTTAGTTGAATTGTTTTGAAACATTTACAAATTAAGTTGGTTGGCTGTAAATAAGAAAAACAAAATACTATGTACCTACATAAAAGCAAGAAAAACATGTTGTCACTAAGGCCGAATGGTGACTTGGCTTTGATTCCCTGCAAGATAGGAATTTATATACTATATACTAGAATAGAATCCATTTATTTAATGTTTTTCAACACATAGGTTGTTTGCACAGGTCAATTGTAGTGAAACTTAAGAATTATCATAAATTCTTGCAACAACAAAATTCTTACAAAATATCAAAAAGATAATATTAAAATAAATTACCCTTACTAGTTCTATTCCACTCTCATCCATCTCAAATGCAGGTGTATTGACAATAATCAATTCTATATCACAAAGCGATTGATCTGTGATTTCAATCAGAGCGTGGTCTGATATCATCATTGGGGGAGTGGCCTCTGTACAGTTCATCATTGGGGGAGTGGCCTCTGTACAGTTCATCATTGGGGGGGTGGCCTCTGTACAGTTCATCATTGAGGGGGTGGCCTCTGTACAGTTCATTATTGGGGGAGTGGTCTCTGTGCAGTTAATAATTGGGGGGGTGGCCTCTGTACAGTTCATCATTGCGGGGATACCCTCTGTACAGTTCATCATTTGGGGGGGGGTGGCCTCTGTACAGTTCATCATTGAGGGGGTGGCCTCTGCACAGTTCATCACTGGGGGAGTGGTCTCTGTATAGTTTATCATTGGGGGGGTGGCCTCTGTACAGTTCATCATTGGGGGGGGGGGTGGTCTCTGTGCAGTTCATCATTGGGGGGGATGCCCTCTGTACAGTTCATCATTGGGGGGGTGGCCTCTGTACAATTCATCATTGGGGGGGTAGCCTCTGTGCAGTTCATCATTGGGGGAGTGGTCTCTGTGCAGTTCATCATTGGGGGGGTGGCCTCTATACAGTTCATCATTGCGGGGATGCCCTCTGTACAGTTCATCATTGGGGGGGTGGCCTCTGTACAATTCATCATTGGGGGGGTGGCCTCTGTGCAGTTCATCATTGGGGGAGTGGTCTCTGTGCAGTTCATCATTGGGGGGGTGGCCTCTATACAGTTCATCATTGCGGGGATGCCCTCTGTACAGTTAATCATTGGGGGGGTGGCCTCTGTACAGTTCATCATTGGGGGGTGGCCTCTGTACAGTTCATCATTGGGGGAGTGGTCTCTGTATAGTTCATCATTGGGGGGATGGCCTCTGTACAGTTCATCATTGGGGGGGGGATGGCCTCTGTACAGTTCATCATTGGGGGGGTGGCCTCTGTACAGTTCATCATTGGGGGGGTGGCCTCTGTACAGTTCATCATTGGGGGGAAGGCCTCTGTGCAGTTATTCTTTGGGGGGATGCCCTCTGTACAGTTCATCATTGGGGGGGTGGCCTCTGTACAGTTCATCATTGGGGGGTGGCCTTTGTACAGTTCATCATTGGGGGGGATGCCCTCTGTGCAGTTAATCATTGGGGGGTGGCCTCTGTGCAGTTCATCATTGGGGGGGTGACCTCTGTACAGTTCATCATTGGGGGGATGCCCTCTGTACAGTTCCTCATTGGGGGGGTGGCCTTTGTGCAGTTATTCTTTGGGGGGATGCCCTCTATACAGTTCATCATTGGGGGGGGGTGGTGGCCTCTGTACAGTTAATCATTGGGGGGTGGCCTCTGTGCAGTTAATCATTGGGGGGGTGGCCTCTGTGCAGTTAATCATTGGGGGGTGGCCTTGTGCAGTTAATCATTGGGGGGTGGCCTCTGTGCAGTTAATCATTGGGGGGGTGGCCTCTGTGCAGTTCATCATTGGGGGGGTGGCCTCTGACATGACCTGTGAATTATGAGAAAAAATAAAAGCTTTAATGCACAGGTACTTTCCAATAATAAATTTCAATTATTACCTACAAATATCTAAAACATTCTCCTCTCTACAATAATGAAAATATTTTGTTTTTTTTTATTTTTCCAACCAAGCAATTTGGAACTGGTGAACTGATGATAGTAAAATAAATGGGTAACCAAAAGAGAATAATGATTTTTTTTCTTCATTTTAATAACTGCTACTGACTTTCACCCAAACATTATCCATCATCCTTTGAGCTCTACTACTAGGGGCTGATGGATATTGATTATTCAATCTGGTACTCTCTATCCATTTTTGAATTCCTGATTTTTTTTTGGCTCATGCTGAAATAGGTAAGAAGATATTAATAATTTATTTTATATACAGAACTTTTAGGTATGGTAGGTATATTAGACAGGTATATCTATTAGGCATATATTATCCTTTTAAGGGAGGTAATATTCTAAACAGATAGGTCAACTATCAAGTCATAATTATTGAACAACCTAATTACAGGCAGAAAACCCTGAATAGTTTTACCAGCATATCCTTATTTTATGATTTATAGGTATCTATGATCACAAAGAGTTATTATCTTAACTGTATCTAAATATCTACCACAGACAGGGTTTCTGAGTTTATCCCAGGGGTGTTCAATCATTAGAGTAACATTTAATTTTATCAAATGCTGAACTGATTTGCCATACCTAATATTAAATTTGGGCAGAGTTCTTTCAGGTTATGTTTAGTGACTGATGAAAACAGCATATTTTACGGTTTCACAAAAAGATGAAGTAATTATTACTACCTACTACTCATCAAACTTTTACAGAAGGGTAATAAAATAACATGATGTTGCAAATGGAACATCCTGTTATGTTGATTGTCTTTTAGCCTCCCTTCAATGACAATCACTTATTTGATTTAAAAAAAAAAAAAAATTATATTTAAAAGGTAGGTACCTTAAAAGTGTTTCAAAATTAATGCTAAAAAAATATGGGTGATTCTTACCTGTTGGTGTTAATGATGGTACACTTTTTCCTGATAATAAAGATTTTTGATAGATCTTTGCATTATAGATGAAAAATATAAAGGTATCTACAGAGTATACATTATTTAAACTGTAATAATTACTATATCAACTGCAGTAAAACAAAAGTTAGAATGACATTTAAAAATTAATTACTTTAAATTTGTGTAAAATTTTAACTTTAAAGCAAGTTGAAATCATAACCTCAAAATGTCTCATGGTCTCTGTGATTATCATTATACTGTAGGAAAATAAAAAGTCTAACTCCTTGTTTGTTTCACTTCGACAAAAAATTAAAGCCTCTTAGTTCATATTACTGTAATGAAGAACAAAAGGTTTTGAATTCGTTGAATACCAAAGCCCTTTGGGTCTCTGAGCAGTAAAAAGTATTGAGAGGCAAAAGAGTTTAACTACAAAAATCAAACACTTGTGTCTCGATCAAGAAAAAAGTAAAGACTGTCGCTAGTTCAAGAGTCACATAGGCTTCAGCGTTCTATTTGTTATCTGAGGCAAACGAGGCTAACGCCTTTTATTTAATTTTTGCACAACAGTATTAGGTTCAAGAGAGATTAAAAGGCGATGGTGGTTATAAAACAAAATAATTATTCAGAATCTAAAGATTTAACTCTAAAAAAGTTTAGAGTTAAATCTAAAGTTTAGAGTTAAATCTAAAGTTTAACTCTAAACTAAAGTTTAACTAAATGTTAAACTTTAGAAAAAATGTCAGCAGTCGATGCGCACTTCCTCTTGTTTGCCTCTGAGATTTTGGTGATTAGTGTACGATAGATTTTCTTTTATTTGTCAATTTGCGAGAAATTGGCCTATTTAATCGATATTTTTGACTTCACTAATCGAAAGAACGTGATAAATAACATAATAATTTTGAATAAAAAAAAAATCGATTTTTGCGTTAAACTCCTTTGCCTCACACCCCGCGAAATGTCAAAAAATAAGGACCACGACTTGCCGATACAGAATTTTTTGTAGAATCTAGAATGTAGAAAAAACAATATTCTACCATATTAAACAAACTTGAAGAAAATGGGTTCAGTTGTTTTGGAGATACAAGTAATTTTGTATAAAATCTCAAATTTGGCACGTGTATACAATGTGAAATAAGAATTATTAGGAGTAAGCAAGAGAAGATAATCTTTGAATTAGAAAAAGTGTGATGTGAAAATACAATGTGAAACAAAATACAATGTGAAACAATCACGAGGAAGTATAAAAAAAAATTTCAGAAGAAACCAACTAAAATTAAACACAATTTTAGTTGGTTTCTTCTAATTTTTTTTTTAAGTACAGCAATTTCTAGTTCTAATTTGTCTTTTTCTAATTCAAAGATTATCTTTTCTTGCTCCTTCCTATTTATTCTTATTTTAACTTCCAGAGAGTTAAGTATTTTTTCATTTTTTCTTCTCGTCTCAAGGATTGATTTCTCCACCTCCTGTTCCATCCTGTTCCTCCTGTTCCATAAATTCATCGAATTCGTACTAGCGGTTCTGGGTGAAAGAGACCATGCGCCTGACCACTAACTTTTTACTTAAATGCCTATATCTCGTGAACGGTACACCCGATTTTGCTGAAATTTTGAATGTATATGCATTTTACAATAACATCCTTATTTTGAAAGGATGTTATTGTAAAATGGTAGATTTTCCTCCTTGATGTAAGAAAGCATTGTCTTCAGATCCTTCTTTTAGTTGTGAGGCAATGGAATATCAAGTGAGATTCCAGTGAAGTTAGTACTGATTAAGCTTTTGGAATCCACTCCTTTATTCCAAACTTTGAAATCCGTCCACTGTTCAAGATCATTGAAAGTCTTTTTTATTGAAACAACACCTGGATTTTCCTTGTCTACTTTTATTATGCTTGCTTTTGAAATTCCCAGCTTTGATGTATTGATGACAGCTGATGCTTTTTCGAAGTCCAAAAACTGTCCCTCCATATCTAACACTTGGAATGGTTTTATTTTTCTGGCTGATTGAATGTCCTTTTTGACATGTTCCAATGTTTGTGCTCGGGAAACCTTCCATCTCTTTTCAATTAATGCAAAATCTCTATCAGCTGCGGAAAAGCTGTGACCAACAACAAGGAACTTGTGCTCAACTTGTTCAAAGATCTCTGTTTCAACTAGGTACATGTATAAAAATGTCATCATTTTATTTTTTATTTGTCCACAACAGTTGTCACTCCAGACAATTAACTCTTTTTTATAAGTCAAATCTATATTGTTGATTGCTCTTAGAAGACATGAGAGTAGTAAGGTTACAAGCGTAGTTTTTTGAGGATTTTAAAGAAAAAAACTGAATTTGCTCAAGACACGATTTCCATAGAAGCGTAGTTTTTTGAGGATGCGAATTCTATAGAAGCGTAGTTTTTTGAAGAAAAAACGGAATTTGCTCAAGACACGATTTTTGTAGAAGCGTAGTTTTTTGAGGATGTTTATACAAAACCGATTTTTTTCTCTCTCGAAATAAAAAAAAAAGAGAAAAGTAAAAGAGTTTGTTTGAAAAAAAAAGTGAAGTTGTTTTCATTTGGTTTTCAAGTAAAAAAAAAACTTTATTTACAGCTAAATATTTTCCTCGATGAAAAGGTGAAGTGGAATAGAATAGAATATACCATTTTTTTTTTTTTTTTTACTGCTGAGGTAAGACCTTTACTCCAGCAGATAACAATCAAATTAACTATGGGAATCTTCTCCATGAGAGTTTAGTATTATAATGAAATACCACACTGGTATAAATATTTATTTTCCTTTTTTGACTCTCTAGTTCTAACTGTATAGAAGTAACCTAATTTTTTTCTTCATTTAACTCTGTGCTTTTCTTTGAACTCTTCAGTAAGTTCTTGATATGCTAAAATATTTTCCCAATCTACTTTGTCCTTAAATTCTTCAATAAATGTCTCACTCAGTTTTTGATACGCAGAAAGAATTTTCCAATCTAAAAGGTAGTCAAGCTCTCGTATCATATATTCACTCAAATGTTGATAACGGGACACGACTTCCTTGTTTTTGTACAGCTTTGATAAATTGTTTCGTAAAAACTCATGACTCAGAATTTGATGTTGAAAGATAAGTGACCAATTGAGGTACTCAGAATATCTATACATAAATCCTTCTGATAGTAGAAAATGTTTGGATATATTATTCCAGTTAACATTATGCAAAAGAAGATTTAAATTGTTGAATGTTTTGGGTTTCTGATTTTCTCCATTCTTTGATGAAGTTGAGTACTGGGATAAGATACTCCAATCTTCTTCACTGATCAACGACATTTTGGCTTCTGTTTTAATATTTCTATCACCCTTTTATTTATACTATTCCTCTTCTAGAGAGAATAAAGGAGAACAAAGGAAGTGAATCAAATGTTCATTCTTTGAAACTCAGTTTCTCTCTGCTATTCAAACAGTTCACTTCTCTTTGAACGTTCCTTTTTTTCTTTCTAATTATTGAAAATAATTCTAATGTCCTCTTTAAATAATTCATCACCTGCGTGTAAAATAGAAGGTTGTGAGTGTTATAAACAAGAAATCCCTTTACACTTACTGTATTGGTTGTCCCATCAGGGGATTGATCTCAAGCCTTTGTTTCAGAAACCTTATATACACCGGAAAAAACAATATAAATCGATAAGTGAAGCCGTTCATCCTACAGTTCAAATTACAGCTTCTGAGCAATCTTTAGTTACTCCAACAAAAGAAGTCAAAAACTCACAAAACACTTTGCAATCTGCAACCCAAGATTTGAACTCCAATGTGAATGTAATGGATGAATTTTTATCCTGGAATGTTGTACCTAATGTAGAGACAATTAATAATAATTACTGTGGCATTAGGCGGAATATGCCTTATAAAATTCCATCAACAAGGAAGAATGTATAAAAAGAGTTTCTAAATAAAAATGTATATTACCTCATCTAGAAAATTATTTTTTCTTCTTTTTGTATTATGAACACTGATTCTAAGAGAAGTTTAGTACTAGAACTACATCAATCAGCTAGGAAATTTTATCCTCGAAGGAAAATAATTTTAAAAAGTATCTCAGACCTTTATCAAGTTGATCTTGTTGAAATGATTCCACATGCTAAAGAAAATGATGGTTATAAGTATATACTTACTTGTATTAACTGCTTTTCAAAAATGGCATACTGCGTTCCATTGAAATCAAAAACTAGTACAGAAGTAGCTTATCAAATGGAACATTCAATACTATCAACATTACCAAAGTATCTACACCCAAAACATGTTCAATCTGATATGGGAAAAGAATTTTATGGTGCTCCATTCCGTGATCTAATGAGCAAATATAAGATCATTCATTACTCTACATATTCAATAATAAAAGCTGCAATTGTGGAGCGATTTAATAGAACGTTAAAAAATAAAATGTGGATTGAATTAAATGTACAAGGTTCTTACAGATGGGTGGATATTCTACCTAACTTGGTACTAGAATATAATAATAGTAAACATCGCACTATTGGTATGCGTCCCATAGATGTAAATAAGAAAAATCAACATTTTGTAGCAATGCGATTAAATAAGGTAAAACAAACTTTATTTAACAAACCTAAATTTCAAGTTGGACAACTTGTACGAGTATCAAAGTTAAAACATATGTTTGAGAAAGGATACAAAGCAAACTGGAGTTATGAAGTGTTTAAAGTCGTGAGTTATAGTACTACGTTTCCCAGGGTTTACCATTTGCAAGATTTAAAGGGGAATTCTATTAAGGGATGTTTTTATGAACAAGAATTACTCCATGCTAAAAATGCAGATCTTTATCTCATAGAAAAAATCATCAAACGTAGAGGTAATAACGTTCTAGTTAAATATCTTGGGTTTGGAGATGAAGAAAACCAATGGCTACCAATTTCAGAAGTGAAATAAGAACAAATATATTAAGTAATAAAAAAAAAACAAACCTTTATTTGGAATAAATCACTAATTATTAAATGTTCAGAAATGATTTTAAACATACAAGACAATAATAAAAAGGAAAAACTTAGTAATACATAGTGAAAATATTGTATTTTTAATATTATTTTTTTGATAAATACATATTTATTTATAAAAATAACAATATCAATAACAAGTAGTGCATTATTTAGACTATCAACTTAAGCCCTAGATTGAACAGGTACTACGGAGTAAAATAAAAGTTACAAGCAAGTAGAAAAAAAAATCAATGATACTATAACTCATAACTAGCTATTAATGCACTGCTGAAATAATTCATCATTCACTATGTGGGGAGGAAATTTAACATAGTATGATCTCAACAGCTCAGGTGGACAATGTTTTAATAGCAAACTTACAGGAAGGAAATAAATATCACTATCACATAAAGAAAATAATCCATCTCGACTGAACTTATCAATTGCATTGTTGATGTATTCTGACGAGTGTTGGAATATCATTTTTAACCAACTTTTCAGAACTTTAACATTCAACGTACTGAAATTTTCTAGAGGAAATCCACTCAGTTTAGATTTCAGTGATTTCAAATTTGGACAGTTTATTAGTTCCATATTGTAACATATTTTTTTTTCAAGAACAGAGTTAAGGAATGTTGCTTTTTCGTGTCCTTTCACCATAATTTCTTTGGCTTTATGAAAAAATTTTATTATGATCTTTTTGATTTGATTATATTCGATGAATCCATCATCCCAATCAATATGATGAACATTTTTAGTGAGATACTGAGCCTCATGTCTTCTATAAGGACTTAATTGGTGAAAAGGAAAAGGTGGTTTGAATATGAACTGCTCAATTGTATCACTGTATAGTTTAGTGAATGTTAAACACTTTAAAATTAGTTCTTTATTACAATCACCACGAAAAAATTGAAGATCACATATATAAGTATCTTCCATTTTTTTTTATAATAGCACAAAGAAATTTAAGCAAATTTATGATGGAATAACAGCGGTTGACAAGTTAAAACATTAACAAGAAAAGGAGACACTCCAGACAATGCTTATGAAGTACTAGTGATGATATCATGTCTGCTTCTATTTATATGTGAATCCCTACTCTATTTTGTAATGTCCATATGCTAACGTATGCACTTTATCAGGAAGCAAATAACGCTTGTCATCAAAAGGAGACAATGCAATTTTTTTCACTGTTTTCATTCTTAATAAGTGGTTTTTACTTTCAATTGTTTCAAATTTAACACGAGTAACAGTCTCATTAAAAAGAGAATTTCTATATGTCACAAAATTCATTTCATTTAAACAAGTATAAGGAATTCCTTTACCTACATTTTTGTTATTTTTGTTTTTGGTTATAAAAGAATACATTTTAGCTTTCAAACCTACAAACTTTACAATAGGATTGGTCGGTGACTCATCTTTAAATTTTCCCAGAACTTTTTTGTTGTCTTTGTTGTACAAGTAGTGAGATGAAGGGTAATTTGATGTGTCTAATGTTTCTGATATATCGATTAAATCACAATAGAGGTCATTAGTTTTAACATGAAGAAGAAGTGAGTCAGTGTCTGTCATACACAATGCCATGTTTTCCCCAAATTTTCTTTTTAATGTGTGATAGTAGTACTGGTACATTATTAGTTTTGAAATTTCTAAAGTTACCATACCAGCGTAGATAGGAGAATTTAGAAGAACTGAGGTTTTTATTGAAATTATACCTACTAAATCTTTATCAAAAATTGAAAATTGTTTAAAGGATGGTTTTCTGATATAACATGTAGCGCTAGTCTCACTAGTGAGAAGAGTGAAGTTTTTATAACGTCTTTTATTGAGTAAAGTGCGTCCATAGGTTGCATTTGAACAGAGTTTAAACAAATTTTCTTCAAATTTTGATTTTGCTAGCGCCCTCTTTTGTGTGTTGAAGTCAATGAATGGTTTCATCCACGGGGATTGATTGAATTGTATAATACGATGAACCTTTGTCACAATCATACCGAGTTTGATGTAAAGTTTAAGATTTCGATAGTGAACAATATAATTTAATTTTGGTTCAAGAGAAGCAATCAACTTTTCAGTTGGAACGTATTTTTCTCCCAAAGTATTTAGAAGTTGATTTTGATAGTGAGAAAGCTTGAAATGTTCAATTTTACTTTTTGTTGGGGCTAATGGAAAATCATTCATATAATCATGTAAATCCTCTGGCACATAAAGATCAACTTCACAAATATATCCTATATCAGAATCATCAGGTGTAGATATCACCTCATCAAACATACCAATATCAATAAATTTGAAGTCTTTGTAAGGTAAGAAGGATGAAAGAGCAGCCCCATAAAGATTATTACAGTCAATATATAAGATTGCAGATTCATTTTCTTTAGCCTCTGCGTACCGTGTTGGAATAACTGCTACACCTCCTCTAATTCCTTCTTCAAACATTAAATAAATATCTGGGTCTGAAATTAGTTCTAACTCTACTTTAGTCATTTTCAACATACTTGACCAGACAAATGCTGGTAAACTAACGAATGAAATAGGATCTTGTCCATAAGTTTGTAACATTGATGAGCGAAAATTTTCAAATATGTCAGCCAACAATAGGGTATCACATTTGTTATAAATATCTTGATAATCCCCAAGAGTATTACATTGAAAAGTATTCCAAACTAGTTTTGCATGTGCATAGTCTTCTTCAGTTATATCAGATTTCTTGATATTATTATGGAAATTATTTTTTGGTGGTAAAGCTGTTTCTTGTAGTTTTTCATAGCTGGTTATGTAAGCATAAGGGAAAATTCCTTTCCTGGTGAGGAGATTGAAATGATTTTCATTTGGATAGTAACTTTGCATTATTTTCATTTCATTTCGTTCTAAAGTTGCTGATAAAGTATCAAGTGATGCATTTAAAAATTGTAGTGAATCAATGAAATCAATATTTTTTAAACTGAAAGATAAATACTTTTCAATTGTTTGTGGAATACATTTAAAATCTTTTGGATTTTCAATGAAGGGTGCAATTTCTTTTATAATTAGATGAGAATCAAAATTTTTGAGGTTGTGAAATACTACAGGTACTCTAAATTTTGTGTGAAATTTTTCATTGCATTCACGATGAGCAGCACCTCTGAGTCGCCCTGGTTTATTGTTTTGTGATGGTTTTGTATGAGGAAACTCAAAATGATAGTGGTCAGCAACCCGTGATTTTGGGTGAGTGTTGTCAGTGATTGTAGTATCGAAAGATTCCTCACAAATATGACAGTGAGTGCTTGTCAAATACCGTTTTTTATCTTCAACTGTCCATGTTATATTTTTATGATCTATGCGAGAATTTTGAAATGACTTTACATCTGCTAATAGTGTTTTTAAAAAATGATTAATAACATTTTCTTTTGCTCTGTATTCCCTCAATATTAAGGGAGTTTGAGTGTCATCAACTATTACATACGCATAAGATGTAGCACTTAATTTACTCTGTATTCTTTTTTTTTTTACACTTTTTTTTGCTCTGTATTCCCTCAATATTAAGGGAGTTTGAGTGTCATCAACTATTACATACGCATAAGATGTAGCACTTAATTTACCATCAACACTCATTGTTTCAAAATCACTGTATATAGCAATGGGTTGTTTAATTTTTTTATTAAATGTATCCCATTTTATGATATTATTTGATTTAGAAGGAAATCTCGTAACTTGTGGTGAATTATTTTTACATCTCTCGAAGTGTTTTTTATATGCAGAGTCATATCTGAATTTGTTTAGACAGTAATCACATATAAAAATAGGATATTTTAATTTGGGAAACAGTACATGTTTGAACAGTTGATTTTTATTTTTTATCAATAAAAAATGTGAAACTTCATTATTTGTGATTAAAAGTAGATCAATGTGATGGTTATGATTTCGTGAAGTTGAAACATGCAAAGGAAATATTTCTTTATTTTCAAATCCAAAAATTGAAACAGAAAGATTTGGGTTTCGCCTTTCAAAAACTTTTATCTGTTTGACTTCCATCGGGAAATTCAGGTGTGTGAAGTCCACATCATGTGTCATTTTTTGATAGGTTTCAACATTCACATCATTTAGCTGAGATATACCAGCTAGGATACAATACTTAAAACAGAACTGATCATGTTTATTTTTAATGTTTAATATGGATTCACTGACTTTTTTATTCTTTAGAATAGATGGAGTAGCTAACCAACTTGCTCCAGATAAAGGATTATGTTGAGCAATATGTAAATCTATCCGTAAACATTCATGAAAAATCCACCCTGAGCCTAAGCTTGTAAAGAGTTCAATTTTTTCATTCAAAATGTTATATGTCTTAGAAAGACATATTGCAGAATCAGTGTAGGCATAAGCCGTTTCCAAAGGAGAAGAAAACACTGGATAAATCCATGCTTCTTCTTCATTACTATTGATTTTATACATAGATACTTGAACACATATGTACCATTTGATACCTAGTGACAAGTTTGATTCAGAAGTTATGTAATGAGTTATAGTATCTTTCATTTCATAGAGAAAAACTTTTCGAAAATCACTACTTGAAAATTTTGAAAATTTGATTATCTTAAACTTACCCTGAAGAGCAATTTGAATTTCACTTTCGTTTGAATTTCTCCAGCAAACACTTTTGTGTTGATTAAAATAGTAGGTATTCAAAAACTTTTTTCCACAATCAGTACATAATACAGAAGAATGTTTGCTCTGATGTAAATGCTTTTTCATCACTTCAGAATCTCCAGCAATAAACTTACAATGAGAGCATTTTTTCTTCTTTTTACAATGCACTTCATGTCGTTTGAAATTATTTTTTGACTTGTACTTCTTACAATACTTGCAAATATATTTACAATGTACTTTATCCAATGACTTGATTTCATAGTCATCACAGTTTTTGTTTGATTTTGAAAATTTTACCCTTCTGCAAAATTTTTGGTGTCTCATATAGGAACGATAATTAATTGTTTTGTACTTCGCACAAAATTTGCACTGATGAAAAATGGGATGTTCTTCGTTCAGATGATGGATTAGTTGTTTTTTCCTCATTGTCTTGAATGAGCAATGATAACATTCCATTTCAATAGTATTTATATAAAATTATTGCAAATTTTCAAAACTAGGTCCTTTACAGTTGATATTCACTCAAACTCTTGGATGACTTTTGAAACACACAAGAAATCCGTGAGATGTGATGTTTGAAGTTTTATAGCATTTTTGGAGATATAATAGGGTAAAACGACTCGAATCATTGTTTCACTTGTTTCTTTGATTTCCTGTAACAAAATATTACCCATACAATTGATTATTTTTTTAAAGATGTAATTTTGAATAGAAAAATAGAAAGAAGTATAATAATTATACTTACATCGTTGAATAGGTATAAGTTACTCAGTACTAAAGACATTGATTCCATATAATGTGGAGAGTTTATTCCGAAGTATACAACTGTTCGTTGTACAGTGAGTTTACTCTCATATGATCTGAAATTGAAAATTTAATATAAAAAAAAAACAAGAGACTTAATATAAAGGTGCTTACTACCCATACTTTATTCTATCAAATTTCTCTCTCTAAGTTCTTCTAATATAGAAATTATTTCATTGTTATGTCCACTGTGTCCTGCTAATTTTGATGCGTGTAATAATTCCAATCTTGTTACTAACTCATTTGGATCATCAAAATAAACAAATTCTTTTTTCTTATTATCCTCATCCATGAAAATACCACGTCCACTTAGATATTGAATTGATTTGAGTGTTGCCAATTTTCTATCTGCAGTAAACAAAGCTTCATTTGCAATTTTCTTATACATTCTCTCATCCATGTTCGTTACAAATTTTTGGTCTGGTTGCTTCATGAATAAAAGTTCATTCAATCCTCGAGTTAGCCGAAATTTTTGTCCATTTATTTCGAGTGCTTTATATGGTGTTTGAACTAATTTTACAGGTATTTTATTCAATTCATACCTATTATTTTTTAAGCTTATACCAGTTGCATTGTCAATCTTCTCATCACGAATGTTTAATAAGTTTAAATAGTAATCCGTGTTACTAAGAGATTCCTTTTTATTAGGTGTTGATATTTTTTCAAAATTTTGAGGTGTCTGTTCATTAAAATTTTCAAATCCTGAAGAAAGATCTCCTTTGATAGGTGCTGAAGAGGGATCTTGCTCTAAAAATGTTTGATCAGAAATTGAGTTTGAGGAATGAGGTAATGTGAAATCAAATTTACCATCCCACTCAGGTGTCGTTATTCCTGGATTAATTTTAGCTGTTTTCGCTACATACATTTTTGGTGAATTCAAAATTTTTCTTACTCTCTCCTCACGAGCTACCATATCTTCTCGTGATGTTCTTGGAGAAGATGACAACTGTTCCATTTTAAATCTTTGTTTTTTCGCACTTTCTAGAACATCATGAGCTTCATTAAGTAATCTTTTTCTTACAGTGTCTTCACTCAAACTTTTTTTTTCGTTTATTTTTACCATTTTTTCTAAGGGTTCTCTCAAAGGTTTTAGATAAAGATCAATGTCCTGCTCGAAATTATTTTTTCCTATTTTTATTTCTAAAGTTTTTTGACGAATTGCTCTCTGAAATTGTTTAATCTTCTTAGCAATTGATATGTCATGGCTTAAGTTTGACTTGTTCATATTAAATGTCCTTTTCCTCTATTGTAGGAAGAAATTTATATGTTTCTGAAATATTTATCCAACCCAAACCTGAAACGACCACCTTGCAAACCACTTTCCAAGTCTATGCAGAGAAATGAAAACTGATTTGAATTCCAGCAGACTCTACATAATTCACGAAACTTTTCAAAACTCATATCTGTACTCACAAAATCAGAGTAGACATGTTTCAAATTTAAATCATCCATTTTATATATAATTACAAAGTTTGCATTGTCTCGAATGAGCTGTTTACTTATAGCGGAATATGTTTGGGCTAAGAGATATGTCATGGCTTAAGTTTGACTTGTTCATATTAAATGTCCTTTTCCTCTATTGTAGGAAGAAATTTATATGTTTCTGAAATATTTATCCAACCCAAACCTGAAACGACCACCTTGCAAATCACTTTCCAAGTCTATGCAGAGAAATGAAAACTGATTTGAATTCCAGCAGACTCTACATAATTCACGAAACTTTTCAAAACTCATATCTGTACTCACAAAATCAGAGTAGACATGTTTCAAATTTAAATCATCCATTTTATATATAATTACAAAGTTTGCATTGTCTCGAATGAGCTGTTTACTTATAGCGGAATATGTTTGGGCTAAGAAAATTGTGTCGCATAGATAATGCCGTCCTCTAGCAAAATATTCTTTAATATTATTTTGTTTGTCACAAATTACATCATCAAAAATAATTAGTGAATTTTTTTTTACTAAAGATGGTGAAACAATGTCTGTATTATTATCATAAGAAAAAAACGATACATAACTTTTTAATCCATTCATTATTTCTCTTAGAAGAATATATTTGGGTTGGTTCAAACTTTTTGAATACAAATAAATATTTTCAAATTTTAATCCATTAGGATGAGTTATTAAAGACATTAATAAGTTAGTCTTACCGCAGTTAGATTTACCACAAATAATGGCTCTAATTGTATTTGGAAATAGCATACCATGTCTCTGTCTTCCCTGTTTATTTTGCTCAATATCAAAATTATTTACATGAAATTTTTGTTTGAATCGTTGTAGTTCCATTATAAATAGCAACGTTCTACATCAAAGTGTACTATTGTAATGAGAATTAAGAAGAGCAAAGGTCTTATAAATACAGCTATTGATAAATTACCCCTAGAGCTACACATCCCAAAATATAATTTTTGCGGTCCAGGAACTAAATTAGAAGAACGTTTAAAAAAAAATCAGAAAGGCATCAATCCTCTTGACGAAGCGTGTAAAGAACACGATATTGCTTACAACAACCCAACATCCAACCGGAGAGAAGCAGATCGAATCCTAGAAAACGCAGCATGGAATCGTGTTAAAGCTAGTGACTCAAGTATTCCAGAAAAAGTTGCAAGCTGGTTGGTAACAAACACAATGAAAATGAAAAGGAAAATTGGAGCTGGAATCCAAAGACAAAGAACAACAACATTGAAAAGAGCTATAACAGCCGCTAAGAATGTTGTAAAAAACTCTAAAGCTAAAACTATTAACACATTAACAAAACAAGCATTACTTGCAGCGAAAAAGGAACTGAGAGGTAAAAGAGTAATCGGACATCCTCGAATTCTAAAAGTTCCAAAAATATCGGGTGGATTTTTACAAGCTGTAATACCGATTTTAAGTGGTTTGAGTGCTCTTGGATCTATAGTTGGAGGAGTGTCTGGAATTGCTAAAGCTATTTCTGATTTTAATGCTGCAAAAACCTCTAATAAACCAACAAAAATTACAAGTGGTCAAGGTCTTTATATAAAACCATATAAACAAGGGTTCGGAATTATTTCAAAAAACTATTAGACTTGCCTCGAAGACCTTTAACAAATGTTGACATTGTTAAAATGGTAGCAAAACTTAAACTACCATATTTTCGAGGTGTATTTTGCTTAGACACATTACCTAGAAAAATAAATGAAAATGAATGTGCTATAATAAATTTGAATAAATCGAACCAGCGTGGTAGCCATTGGATTGCTTTTAGTAAAAAACGGAACACTGTTCACTACTTTGATAGTTTTGGAAATCTGAGACCACCTACTGAACTAAGGAACTATTTCGGACAGTCTAAAATTCTATATAACTATAACCAAGAACAAACTTTTGGATCAGTCAACTGTGGTCATTTGTGTTTGAATTTTCTTGTGAAACAATATGAGTAGTAGGATTTTTCATCTAACAAGTAGTAAACCTGAAATCGTATGTCAGATATTTCCTCCCTTACAAGTATCATCTGATGCTGTAGTTGGTCTTACTCACTTTCAAATTTACAATAGTATACCTAATGTCGATGATACAAATAATGTTTTTTCGTATGAAGATGATATTAAGAAAGTTTACATAGACATAACTATTCCAGTAGGTACTTATGAACTTGGTGATTTAGAGACTTATTTAAAAAATCAACTTGGCGATGAAAATATTTCAATTAAACCAAATACGAATACATTAAAATGTGACTTTTATTGTAAATACAACGTTGATTTTAGCAAACCTAACTCCATAGGAAAACTTTTTGGGATGAATTCTAATATATATAATGCTGCTTCTGTTGTGGAATCAACAAAACCTATTCAGATTTCGAAAGTCAATACAATTCAAATAAAACTCAACATTGTCAGTGGATCATATATAAACGGTGTACCATCTAACTGTTTGTATAAATGTTTCATTTCAACACCTCCTGGATTTAGAATTGTAGAAAATCCTCATAATCCTATATATTTACCAGTGAATACAACAGAAGTAGACATTTTACACGTGGAACTCACAGATGAAAGAGGAAATTTAATAAACAACCGGAACGAAGAGTTTTCGATCGAATTACATCTGAAATTATGATAGTTATCAGTAGTGGAAAAATACATAAAAGGAAGAATTTCTGTAGAAAAATAGTTAATATTAAAAAACTTGTGAAGCAAACAAGACAAAAAACGAAGACCAAGACAAACTCTCACAAAAAGGAGTAAAAATATTTTAAAAAATCTTGGATATAGTCTAAAATGAATAATATTTTAGATATTACTAGCAAAGTTAATTTCGATGAGTCAATTGTTCGAAGCCAATACTTTACTTATGCACCATACACATCCATAACGGTTGACGCAGCAGATAATATTATAATTAGTATAAACCAAGAAAACGTTTATTTGTTGATATCTGACTCTGCAATCTATTTAGAAGGTCAAATTTTGAAATCAGATGGATCAGCATTTACAAACAATGCACCAGAATTTATTAACAATGCAATATGCTTCTTGTTTGATGAAATTCGTTTGGAAATGAATGGAGTAGAAATTGATTCTTGTAAGAATGTGGGTGTAACTTCATGTATGAAAGGTTATGTATCATATTCAGAAAATGAAATGAAAAAGTTTGCTTGCACTGGATGGAATAATAAAAAAATTAAACACACAGATAACAGTTTTTGTGGTTATATCCCACTTAAATTCATATTGGGATTTGCTGAAAATTATGAAAAAATCATACTTAATCAAAAACTAGACTTGATTCTCTGTAGATCTAAGAATACGAAAGACGCTCTTTCATCAACAACAGTATCTGAAGCAAAAATATCTCTAAATAAAGTAGTTTGGCGTGTACCTCATATCAATGTGAATGATACAATTAAGTTGCAGTTGCTCTCACATTATAAAAAAAATATTCCTATCAATATTGCTTTTAGAAAGTATAATCTTAATTACTATCCAAATATTCCACAAACAAAAGAAGGGAACTGGCGCATAAAGACAACCAACAGCTTAGAACGTCCAAGATACATACTGTTTGGATTTCAGACTGCAAGAGATAATGATATGAGTAAAGATTCATCTAAATTTGATCATGTAAAACTGAAAAATTTAAGAGTATTCTTGAATAGTGAAGCTTTTCCGTATGAAAATTTAAACCTTGACATTCCAAAAAATAAGTACATTCCTTTGTATATGATGTATTGTGCATTTCAAGAAAGTTACTATGGTAAAATTTCAGAGCCCTACCTAAACTATGAAAAGTTTATTGATGATGCACCACTTATTGTTGTTGATACTAGTCGTCAATCAGAACATTTTAAATACAACTCTACAATAGATATACGAGTTGAATATTCTTTAGAAGAAAATTGCCCTGAAAAAACAGTCTTGTATGCTTTGATAATTCATGATTGCTTACTTCAATTAAAACCATTGACTAATATTATACAAACAATTGTATAGTGTAATAAATACTTATAAACCATTGCCTTAATTTAAAAAATCTCTCTAAATAATTTATATAATCAAATTTCTTTTCAATAATTCAGATACCACACAAATTCTACCTAATGTACTGATGTTTCACTATATATTAGCTTTCAATTTGATCATAAATATAGTAAGTAAAATGGAATCATCAAGAAACTATTTTGGAGAGTCTGGTTATAACCATGTAGTAAAAAATACTTTGAAACGACACTTAAAAAAAATACACCAGAATAATTCGGGTGAACCATCACATTCAAAGAGCAAAACATCAAATGATAGTGAAGAACTAACATCATTCATTAATGAATTCCCTAGGAAGAGTCATATCCAAAAATTATCTTTATACCTTACTCCTCTGTCTACTACACATGAATTAGTACGAAAGTTAAATGAAAATAAATTTGTAACTGAAGAATATGCAGAAAAGAATTTTCCAACCGTGTCAAAATATGAAGAAGAAAATATAAAGACCTACAATAAGTGTCTTACTGAGATAGAAAATGCTTTTAAAATATTGAAAAATGAATTTAAGAAGAATAGTGAGCGTAGTACATCGTTATATGCTCAGAGACAGTCTCTTGAAGATTTTATAAGTGAAGTTGATGAAAAAGAAAAAAAGTTGAACACGATTATAGATGAATTTAAAGAGAGTCAATTGGAAAAAATGGAAAAATTAACAACACTTGTAAATTCATTACTTGATTTAAAACAAGATTATGAAAAGAATGTGAATAGTTTCAATGTATCGATAAATGACTTAAAAAAAGAAATAAAATCAGTGGATAAAAAAGCTTTGTATTCTTCTACATTCAATAATTACAAGAGGACTCATGAATCAAATTTTATAACTAAAGTTGAATCAGAAGAAAAAAAACTCAAGGATGAATTAGTCAAAATTATTGAAGAAAAGATAAGGTACTTTTTAAATAAAGAACAAAGCAATAGAAAATTTCTCATCGAAGAAAAGGTTCCTATAACAAAACACTAAACTAACCTCAATGGCTCGATCGATAAGGCGGTGGAATTGTAATCTGGAGATTGGTGGATCGAGTCCCAAATTAAGTAAAATTTTTGTAATTCTGATATCATGATTTCGATAAACACAAATATGATTTTATTTTTTCATTATTTGAACAGTTACTATTATGTACTTACTTCTTTTGAACCAGAGGATGCTGTTCTTGTTCTTGTCGTGATTTCCTTATTTCTGCCTTTTTTAACTTCAATTTTAAGTAAAGATTAATATCTTTCTCTTTCAATGGTTTCCATTCAATGTTTTTGATTTTGTAGTCTATCTCCTCCTCAAACTCTCCTTGCAATAGACGTTCAGTAATTGTTTCTCTTCTAATCAAATAGGGTACATAAACTTTTATCGTCTCACCATCAATTTCTATCTGAAAAAGAACAATGTATGTAAATCTGACAATTTTCAATGTAATTTTTTGAATTTTCTACCGAATTCTAGCCTGGACCTCTTTAATACTAACTCAGTATGATACTCAATAAAATCAAAGGAAAAAATACCACAGAAAAGTACATTATCTAAACATTTTTTTTTTCTTCTTTAATTTTGTCAACAAAAAAATTGGTCGAACTCTAATCATTTCTCTATGAAAGCTATATAAAGTTACTTAAGCTGGTACTCACCTTACATGATCGAATTTCCATTTTGAGCGTAAGCTCCATCAGTTTCAGATCTTGTACGTTATTTATTTCCACTTCAAAAGTACAACTCATTTTTTCGGATAGAAATTGATTGGTAGATTACTTGATTGACAAGTATGAGATTGAGACAACAATGATGTTATGTAAACAATAACATACCATTTATATAACAGAGTAAAATGCTGACAGCGCCTTTTGCTTTGTCTTGAAGTCAAATTAACCCTGTGTACTAAAGCATTATTCTTGCTGTTCCTACCCATTTGTTGTTCATGATGACTGTTGTCTCGAATTGCAGAGGTCTAAGGGTTTCATTTTTTTTATCATTCAACTAATATTTTCTCCTTAATAATCTAAATAATACACTACTAAATAATGCACACTTTTTTAAAATCTAACAAATCCAAATATAATAAGGTTTATAAATAAAGGGTCACTTGTTAAGAAAGAGGGTTAATTTTTTTTTCTTCTTCTTCATTGTTTTAATTTTTTTTTCCGCGAAAACTTCTTTAACTTGTCAAAATTCGAGGAATAGCAACTGCATTCTGCAACATTAGCAATTCATAGAGCTTGCTCGCTATGATGGAATTTGATTACTCCTTTAATATTCATCTGATAAGAAGTATAGAGGGTTGACACAAACAGCAGTTGAGTGGTCTAGCACTCGTATGTAGTACATAGGTTAGTGTGGGGAATTGTGAGATCCAATACCGACCTCAGTAGCTTTAGCTTCATTGATAAGGTGGTGAACTTGTAATCCGGAGGTCGATAGTTTAAATCCCATGTTAAGCAAATGCTTAGTGGAGCGAGTTTGAGTAAAACTGTATCACTATTGTGATTAACACAAATTTAATAACTTCTTTTGTGAGTTTCAACCTTAAATCTTATGAAGCTAAGTAATGTTGAGTCAGATAGTTTCAAGAGTAAAATTGCCAAAGGAATAATTTCATATCAGTAAATTAGTAACTAAGTAATGAAAAAAGAGTTTTTTTTTCCACTCTGTATACCTATTAAATAGCATGATGTAACTTAATATTAAAATGTCATCAGATTTTTCGTTTGATGGTAAAATAAATCGGTTAATTCTACGCAGTTGGAATTACACATCCACCGAGAAAACTATGAAATTATGTATGTTGAATGTTAAATCTTCAATAAAACTAGAAATAAAATATAGTTAAGTAAGAGTTTAGAGCTTCTACTTCTAGACATCTAGTTCTCAGGTTCAATTCCCACCTGGGTAAATTTATGAAAAAACTCCTAAGTCCAACAAACCTTGAATAAATATAAATGTGAAGCATTAAAATTCAACTCTCATTGAGGAGATGTGAAATCATGAAAACCACTTGTGGGTACAAAAGAAAAAACTTACTATGAAATCATGTATGTTAAACGTTAAATTTCAATAAAACTAGAAATAAAATATAGTTAAGTAAGAGGTTAGAGCTTCTATACTTCTGGACATCTAGTTCTCAGGTTCAATTTCCACCTGGGTAAATCTATGAAAAACTCCTAAGTCCATCGAAACTTGAAGAATTATAAATGTGCAGTATTAAAATTCATATCTTTCATTGAGGAGATTTGAAATCTTCTTCGCAATTCCCTTTTTTTTTTCTTCGCTTTTTTTTATGATACAAAAAAAAATCAGTTTTGTATAAACATCCTCAAAAAACTACGCTTCTACAAAAATCGTGTCTTGAGCAAATTCCGTTTTTTCTTCAAAAAACTACGCTTCTATAGAATTCGCATCCTCAAAAAACTACGCTTCTATGGAAATCGTGTCTTGAGCAAATTCAGTTTTTTTCTTTAAAATCCTCAAAAAACTACGCTTGTAACCTTACTACTCATGAGGCCATTTCGTTACCTCCTCTAGATGCTTGACCCTCGTGCCTGTCACAAACATGGATTCCAAATTCCAAAGTTGTAGCAAGACAGTTGTCTAGAATAATACAATTAATACATATTGGAATGTGTGGGCTTAGGTAAGGAAAACGCTTTTTTTAAATCAATCACAATCACACATGTGTCACTTGTTGGTAAGGTTGAGGCAACACTATCAGTTTTCAAGGCTGCAAATGCATTTTCAACTTTCCTCTGATGTTTTTCTAGCTCAATTGCTGCATTTTTGGATCCAGGACTATTAGTGTTTCTTTTCTCATTCACCAGGAGGTCACAAGTTTTGCATGTATCTGACCCAGGTTTTCTAAATTTTAATTTGGGAAAATCTTGTTTAAAAACTTTGGCATAGAACTTGTAGGAAACATGGCTATATTTAATATATCTAGTGGGTCCGAGAACAGCAGTCTTAGCGTCATATTGCATGCGGTATCCCTCTTTCGTTATCAATTTCTTAGAGTCATACGCGTATATGACTGTTTCTTCTCTCACGACAAGGCTGTATGACACCTGTCGCACAACATTGGTGTATGTAACCCCGTTAGTTGTAATAGAACCACCAACACATGTTCCTTCTTGGTCCAACGAGCCAACGTCGACTTCATGAAAGTTAAACGTAGAGTTCACCTGTAAGTTCTCGATCTTACGTCCAATCATAGTGATGTAGATTCCTTTCCGATGGATGATATCACATTCTTCCGCTGTGATGGCTACATTATCGTGGACTCTGAAACCCCCGTTGACGGCACTGGCGTGCGACCACATCCCACACTTTGTTATTAAGGTGCTTTTAGTTAACGGGAGGTTGGCAACGTTGCCTTGAAGTGATAATACCGAAAATTTACGCTCCTCAAAATTTAAAGTATAAGTTCTTTAAATAAAGTGTTTTTATAACAAAGTACCTAAAATAGAATAATAGAAGACATCAGGATCCGATATATCTCAAGATACCTGCTGGATCTTAATTATTTCGTGAGTAATTTTAAGTTTGAAATACCTCATTTGAACAAAGAAAGTTATGATTACTGATCAAAATCCATCAGCATCGCATAACTAGAGTGAGACAACACTATAGTCAGACAGAGATAGAGATAGTATCGTAAGACCAACGAAAGAGAGGGGGTGCCTCGCTCGCTCTTATCAGAGTTCACGCATTGATTCTGTTATCAGCTATCTCCCTTATCTCTTGACTCAGAAGTAGGGGAACTTTCAAAGTTAGAAAACTCCCGACCTAGCGTTGCCAGACGTTCCATGAGGAGAGTCTAGCACAAATCTAGCACCTGCACATTTTAAACTAGATCTACTAATTTTCGTATTGTGAACCAATTGAAAATGGGAACACCAGACAATGTCGTCGCGGAACTTAAGTCAGTACTTGCAGAATTTAAAAATGATATAAGAGCTAATAATGAACAGATAAATAAAAAGCTCGACCACATACAAGAATGTTTAAATCCAGTGAAAGAAGAAGTTAAAATTCTAAATAAAAAAGTAGAAATAATAGACAGAAACACCAGAAGAAAGAATTTGATAATACATGGCTTACCAGAAACTGAGAAGGAAACCCCTGCTATACAAGAGGACCTAATAATTAATCTAATTTCTCAAAAGCTTCAAGTTACAGATTTTTCAAAACTGGAGCTGGACTTCGTTCGCAGAATGGGCTTGTCAAAGCGAGATGAAACCAAACCACGTCCTATCATCATGGGCCTCACAACCGAGAGGAGAAAGCAAGAAATTTTACGCAGTTGTAAACTGCTGAAAAACACAAACATTTCTGTCCAACAAGATCTTACCGTCGAAGCTAGAACAATGAGGAAGGAACTAGTCAACAAGATGAAAGAAGAAAAAAAGAAAGGTAATGACCTAGTTATTAGGAAAAATAAACTGGTAATGAGGGAAAAAGTAGAAGAGAGTAACCAAGGAATTGGTAACAACAAACGAGCTCTATCTCAATCACCAGAAATACAGTCAGAAATTATTACCCACAAAAAACCACAGCTCCAACTTTCGAACTTTGGTGAATCTTCCACATCTGCTCAACCTGAGGTAAAGTAGGTACGGGGCGTCCTGACAATATCAAGGATGCCCTTTACATCACATTCTGGAATATGCAAGGTATGAATAAATTATACACCCTAGACGAAAAAGATACCACAGAAATAATTAAATGGGACATTATTTGTCTGCAAGAGTCGTGGCTCATGACCCCACCCACCCATATACCATATATTTCAGATTATTACAATATAATATTTTCAGCCGCTACAAAAGATAAGCAGAAAGGAAGAGGAAGTGGGGGATTACTAATTTTAATAAAAAAAAGAAATCGATTATGAGATAATAGATATCTCCAACCTTTGGATCTTCACTAAAATACAGACTCCAGATTCGCAATTTGTCCTTGGTAACCTATACATCCCTCCCAAAGTTGACTTTACTCAAGCTTTAGAAAGCCTGGAAGTTATTCTGGAGAGGATCTCTCAGTTTAAAGTTATGGTTGGTGGAGATTTCAATAGTAGAATCGGCGAGCTGAACTTTTTAGATATACCTGATTTAACAAATTCTGGATTCCAGGCTGAAAGATGCTCACTGGACACAATCACTAATACAAGAGGAGAACAACTAGTAGAAGTCATGGAGATATGCGGTTTTTTCGTACTGAACGGTCGCACCTTCGGAGACATGCCCAGCCAATACACCTTTTTGTGCAGCAGAGGTAAAAGTGTAATAGATTTAGTTTGGTGTAACTGGGACATGGCAGAGGAGGTTAACTCGTTTCATGTATCAAGCTCTCTTCTAGACTCAGATCATCTACCGGTTGTCACTGAAATTAATATACCTCTACTGTGTGAACAAGAAATAAACAGTGCATATCAATTGGATAACACTACACTACACTACAGATATGTATGGTCAGAAGAGTTAAAAGACACATTTTCAAAAGAGTTAGAGTACTACTTGATGGATCAGACTGAAAACAAAAATTATTATTGTAATATTACAACTGGTATACTAGAAAGTTCACAGAAATTAAAACTCAGAAAACTACTTCCTAAGACAAGAAAAATAAAATTTAAGAAAAAATGGTATAACTGGAACTGTCACAAACTAAAAAACAGAATATAGAGCATTGTTTAAAAAGTGGAAAAGAAATAACAGTAACGAGATTTTTCAAAATTTCTTGCATAAAAAGAGGGAATATTTTAAAATGTGCAAAAACGAAAGAAATAAATACGAGGAAGAAATTCAAAAGAAATTAGCTAATGTTCGACATGCTAGTCAATATTGGAAAACTCTCAAACAGTTCAGACCACACACAGCCGATAAAAGTAAATGTATTCAAATATCGGACTGGAATAACTTTCTAATCTCCTCATTTCCAAATAACTGCAATAGCTCAGATACCTGGTTTCACTACGTAGAGCAAGATGGCTTGGATTCACATTTCGTAATTAAAGAATTAGAAAAAGCAATAAGCGGCTTGAAGTGCGGAAAGAGTCCAGGTCCAGATGGAATTTTAAATGAACACCTCAAGAGCTTTGGATATGAGGCCAAGAAAAAGCTTTTATCCCTGTTTAATCACATTTTTCACGGAGGAAATATTCCCTCAGAATTTGCAATGTCCAATTTATTCATGCTGCATAAAAAAGGAGATGTAAAAAACCCAGAAAACTTTAGGAGCATTGCTTTACTTAATAGTACGCTCAAACTTCTGACGAGTATGATGGCTAAACGGCTTCTTAGCTGGTGTGAGGATAATAAGATATTCTGCGAAGCACAAGCCGGTTTTAGACCAGGCAGAGGATGTGTAGACAATATTTTTTCACTATCCAGTATAATAAGTATCCGACTGTTGAAACAAGAAAAACTCTACACAGCCGTAATCGACTTTAAATCTGCTTTTTTTGAGGTGGATCATGCGCTAATGTGGTCGAAATTATTTCATATAGGTATATCAGCCAAGTTTATACAAGCCTTCAAAAATCTTTACTCTCAAGCAAGAACAAGAATAAAAGTAGGCGATGATTTATTCACTCCTCAAGTAAATGTTTCTAAAGGCGTTTTGCAGGGTGACTCCGCTAGTGCTGTCTTGTTTATTTTATTTCTAAATGACATTGAGGAATTTCTAGTTAAGCACGGATCTAGAGGAGTGAATATAAATCACCAACAAGATATAATGTCTTTGCTATATTGTGATGATTTAATTCTATTTGCCAGTGACAAAGCTGAATTACAAAGGAAGCTCAACCTACTAGAAAAATATTGCGAAGTAAACAAAATGTTGGTAAATATAAACAAAACAAAAATAATGATTTTTCGACGGGGAGGCAGGGTTAGAGATTCGGATGTTTTTTACTATAAACAACAGAAGTTGGAGGTAACTGGCAGTTATACATACTTGGGCATAAACTTTTCTTCGCATGCTGTGTTTCATCAAGCAGCAGAATATGCTAATTCAAAGGGTAGAGCTTCAATAGCAAATGTGAAGAGGATCATGACCAGATCAAAAATGAAATCCTGGGAGAGCAGAATAAAGCTGTATGAAGCATGCGTTCACAGCACACTACTATACGCAGCAGAAGTATGGGCGTATAGATATGCTGATAATATTGAAAAATGCCAAACTTTTTTCTTCAAAAGCTTGTACTGCCTGCCACGTAATACCCGAACTATATGATCCGACTGGAAATGGGAACTGTCAAGTTATTTTTACAAATATTCAATCGGATGCTATGTTGGTGGATTAAACTACTCAATATGACCCAAGAAAGATACCCAAAATTATGCTACCTGCAGCTGTGTACATGGGACTTGAGATCAGCCAATGTCATCAAATATAACTGGGTCTCACAACTCAAAGGTCAACTAGTAGAACTGGGATTCGCTCATATCTGGGAATCACAGGATGTCACACTCGCGAAGAACAACATGGAAAATATCTTGGCGGAGCTGAGAAACAGGCTAATAAAAGCTGATATCGAGAGAGTTAGAATCTCTAGTTATTCTACAATGTATCGGGAGCTCAAACCTCTTGATAATATACTAGTAGACAAATCTTTTGTCTCCCCCTATCTTTTAAAAAATCTGCACATAGATGGTTGTAGAGTAATAGCCCAAATTAGATTAAGTAGTGATAGAGCGGTCAGACTATTCTCAAAGGGCAACTCTTACTCGTGGGACACTGAACAAGAGTGCACCATATGCAATCTGAAGGAGAAAGAAGATCTCAATCATTTTCTTTTTAACTGTCCACACTATAATATAATCAGGGAAAAAGTAAAATCAGCAAAAAATAAAAACTTGGTAGCACTTTTAAATGAATGCGAGCTGTCTGAACTAAATACATTGTATTATTTTGTCAAAGAAGCTCTGAGAAGAAGATCATTCTTTCTAGATGAATAAAATTGATATAAAATCAGTTATTTGTACTAGGTAGTCTCCTTTTTAGATAAAACTTACGATAGTGTGTCAAAGAAATTCTATTACTTACTAGCTACACTCATAATATTATCCAGGTTTTTTTTCTGATGTAATTTTCAGGATATATATTTTATTTGGTTTTTTTCTGATGTCTAATTTTCAGGAAAAATATTCTATTTATATTCTCCTAATGTCTAATTTTCAGTATTAATATTTTATTTGGTTTTCTTTATAATGCCTAATTTTCAGGATAAATATTCCATTTGTTTTTTTTTTCTAGTGTCTAATTTTCAGTATAAATATTTTATTTGGTTTTTTTTTCTAATGTCTAATTTGCAGGATAAGAAGTTTATTTGTTTTTTTCTAACGTCTAATTTTTAGGATAAATATTTTATTTGGTTTTCTACTGTCTTATTTTCAGGATAAAATATTTACATATTTAATTTTATTTTTCTCTAAAATGCCTAATTTTCAGGATAAATTTCTTTTTACTTAAATGGATATTCATACTTTTTATTGCATTATGTAACTTACATTTATATTTAGCAAGCCAACCCCTTGTATACAAATTTATAATTTAAATACAAGAAAATGTTCTATTCTATTCTATTCTATTCTATTCTATTAGTTAACGTGCACTCTCTTACCATCATGTGGGTCAAATCATTTTTGTAGATCATAAACACTGGTTTATCTACTTTTTCAGATCGCAGGCTGTCTGCCTTGCACTCTTGAACTCCGTGAGTAGATATGGATGTGTAGTTAGTATCCGGAGTTCCGCAATCATATCCTGTTATGTCAAGCCCAGCCACCTCCACAGACAACATTACAAGACACATTAGCATTAGAGGATACATTGTGAGAATGTGCTTCCAGAAAGATGAACAAATCAAAGAAATTCGTAGTTATCAGGGTTGTATAAAGAAACTTTAGTCAAATATCGTAAAAACGCAATTATAACACTTGAATTGAAATATTTTGCCTCTACGGCTATTTCGTTGTAATCAATCAACATCGGGGTTGTACTATTCCTCTTCTGGGGTTTCTTCGTATTCAAGATACGGACATTGATTAGAGTCATTACATATTTCAATATTATTTAATGCACTTTAGTTGTTTTTTACCGTAATACTCATAGTAGTAGGTTTTGGAAAGTTTTGACCAGATGGTCTTGACACTCTTGACCATACATTTTGGAATTTTTGATTATACTGTGGTGGTCTGTAAGGTATATTAATAGTGTTGTTGTTGATAATTTTGTTGCGATTTTTGTTGTTGTTGTGGATTTGGTGTAAGGAGCCGATTTTGTTGAGTGTACTTTTGGGTTTGGAAAGATTTCTGTTGATAATTATTCTGTTTCATGTTGTTTTGGTTGTGAGGTGAATATTGTTGTACGGATTGTTTGTGTTGAGAGAATGTTTGATATGAAGTAGCGTCTACTTGAAAGTCGTTTGTCAATGTGGCTCACCAACTCATTTTCAACTTCTGGAGGAAGCACAGTATTCCTACCATTGCAGCTTCTCCTTTGAGAATTACCATCATTAGCTGGGATCAGGGGTCTCTTCACTTCATTTCTCAGATGGCGAAGGAACGTTTTCTTCGGTGTAGAGGATTGTGATTTGGAAGGAGAAGACACTTTTGATTTATACTTAGATAATGGATTTTAGATTTTGATTGTACTTAGATAATGGATTTTAGATTTTGATTGTGATGAAAGATTTAAATAATGTTATTTTGGTTTGGGTAGTCATTACAGTGTAGAGAGATGTAAAAGTGAGAAGTTCTATACATTTTTAAGCAAACATGAAAAATAGTATAGCACGGCGCACGCTACATCGGTATCTCATATTTCTTACAGACCTCTTCGAGTTTTGCTTTCTGTCCTCTGAACTCTTCTAAAGCTCTCCTCATGTGCTCTGGAGCCCACTTCCCATATTGCCTTTTTTTACTCTTATCTGCCATATTTGAATTATGTGGAACAGGGACACACGAATTTGTATTATTTAGAATATAATGTGAGATTAGTTCATGCTATAAAATAGAAATAAATACTTACATACATACTTACTACCTAAATTAAACTGAGACAGTAGTTTAGAAAAATGTATGTTTCCTAAATCGCACAAGGTGCGATATAGGAGCTTAAGATGCGATCCAGGCAACATTGAACATTCTTTGAAAACTTGAAAATACACTATGAAAACTCATTTTTTTACTAGAAATGTTAGAAATATGGAAAATACAAAAAAAATCACATGGGACAACCAAAAAATAGGTAGAATAAAGTAAATAAATACATTTTTTACCTTTACAAACAACCTCCAAAATTAACATCACAAAATACGATTTCGTTCTATCGCCTGTCAAACACTCATTAAAATAACCTGAAACTTTCTTTTGTTTTGATTCTGCATCATTTTACATCTAGTTTTTGATTTAGTAACTAGATAGCCCCATACATACTGAATATAGCTCTAATCAGGGGTGGTGCGATTTAGGAGCTGGTGCGATTTACGGAACATTCCCCTAGCTCTTTTAGAAATGAATGTGCGCTGGTACATAGCTTCGTTTAATGCAATAAAATCAATTTTGAAAATTTGTCAGTTAGCTCATTGAGGATTTCCAACATTCAGTTGTATTTCAATGTTTAAAGGATTTTTTTTTACGAAAAGAATTATCTATACAAGAGTCAATGGGTACAGAAGTCACAAATATAGTGAAAATAATAATAATAATAAGTTTTATTGTGAATATGATATACAAAAATGTACGTACACAACGTTAAATTAAAAGTTAAAAAAGAGGTAAGAGTAAGGACTAAAGAATATTAAAATTAAAATTTATGAATACAATAGATTTAAGATTAAGATTAATCAACAGATTGATCCCTATCAACACCTCCACAAGCTATATCGCACACCTAGTGCAAAAGGTATGTAACTCAAAAAAGACGATTTTTCAGTAAGCGATTAAAATCGTTTATTATTATTATTTTTAGGATTCTTGAGAATTTTCTTTCCCAATCGATTTTTTTGAGTTACATACCTTTTGCACTAGGTGTGCGATATGTGCCCAATGTTCACAAAGGTCACATACCCACATTTCCTCACGGCGGTCTGTTGACCAATTCTTATCACAAATAATCTCGAGGAGCTGTCTCGCCTGGAGGAATTTCGATGGTGGATGACATTGTCGCAATCGAGATTACTGAGGATATGTACTGTCACTGTCTTTGTCCTCTTCACAATTGTCAGTTTGGATTTTCTTCAGGTTTACTCTAGGCTGCTTTCTTCTTCGGTTTCCTGCCCCCTGCCTCGACCTCCAACTAGTCTCATGAACCGGCTTTCTATCAGCATGAATCAGAACTTCGAAATCCTCCTCAGCTCCTGACCCTCTCTCAATAGTAGATTTGAGACTTTAAACTAAGTGTTATTTATATTATTATTTTTTTACACAACACAAACAACAATAATTTATTCAGAGATAAAAAAAAAATTAACAATATTTACAAAATAAAATATAAAAAAAAAATATTTAAATTTAAATGTACAATTGTCTTGTAATCCGGGGCAAAGTTAATGCCTTAGGCATTGTTATGAATATGTAGCATAGTTTGAAGGTCAGTAACGATGTTTTTACACAACATGAGGAAAACCTGACACCTCTGTCTGACTCGTCACTTCCCATGAATTATATTTGAAGGAAATGTGGCTGTTTGTCAAGAAGCGGCAATAACGATCCAGCCAGATGCTAGCACTGTCCTTGTATTTGAAATGTTGGCACATGCTTCAATAATGGTCTTTGCGCCGGAAGATGTCATTTGGAATGCGCTGTTATATGTTCTAAGGGCCAATCCCTCAGAACTTCTAGGATTGCTTCCTGTCAAAAGTCCTAGTAAAGGCCGAGGAGGTACAGCTAACGGCTCAAGTAAAACTTACCCACTATTACAACACAATCCCTTCGTTTCTTCTTTCCACTTTAATGCGTGGCAGTATTCACACTCCTCTGACATAGAACCTATCACAATAGCGGAGTCATGTTCGTAATAAATGTTTGGATCATAACAGAAAGCTCCATTTTCTTTCTTTTTCCAAGTTCTAAGAGCTCTTTCCCTCATTTGGGTCAGCCAGTTTTGCCTCATTTCATTTGTTTCGTTCATTCTTCTTTTTGTTTTTGACTGTAATCTGTCTCTATTTTCTTCCTTTATTTCCATAGATCTAGAAATCTCTGCTCTTTTTCTTTTATTCTCTAGCCTTTTCGTTTGTTGTTCCTCTGTTTCTAAATTTATTGCTTTTTCATTTATCTCTCTCTCATTTTCAAGTCTAGACCTTTTCTCTTCCTCAGTTTCCATTGATCTAAAAATCTCTGCTCTTTTCATTTTATTCCCTAGTATTGTAGTTCGTTGTTCCTCTGTTTCTAAGGCAGGCCATACACGAACAGGTCTACCTGCAGGTAGACCTGTTACGTGCGGAGGTCACAAACGAACAGTTGACCTGCAGGTAGTTTGTTTTCTTCGGTTCACCATGTATCCTTCAGGAGACGACTTTCTTTTCCTTGCGTTATTTTGCATTATATATTTTCGGCGTAAAAACAAACGAAATCGTCGCAAACAATGGTGCAAGGAATGGTTGCAGAGAAGAAAATTTACTAATATTAACCTCCTCAAAGAATTAAAAAATGAACCATTGGATTACAAGAATTTCCTGCGCATGAACGAAACCGTATACGAGGTGTGGCTATTAAGTTCGTAGACGCGAGCCGCTACGCAAAAGCTGTCCATGCTAGAAAGATATGATAAACATATTTAGACAGCTTCAAGTCTTGTGTTTTGATTCATAGCTGACACATGCTTGTACTGTAATTAGTTAGTTCTGTTGTGATAGCCCGACGGGCAAGACACCTTTTTTAATTTTGCTGGAAATATGATTGATACAAATGTTGAGCAACGAGTGATTATTGAATTTTACGTAAAACTTGCGGGTGAAACTTTTTCTTTGTTAAAGACAGTGTACCAGGAGTCATGTTTGAAAAGATCAACGCTTTATAAGTGGTTTAAACGGTTTCAAGATGGTCAGGAAGATGTTGAGGACGATCCACGTCCTGGTCGCCCCCAAACCTCAAAAATTGACGAAAACATTGAAAAAATTTGTGTTATGATTCGATCCGACCGTAGGTTACCTCTTACACTAATGGCTGATACACTTAAAATTGATTAAGAATGTGTCAGACAAATTTTGCACGAAAATTTCAACATGACAAACGTTTTTGCAAAAATGGTGCCATGCGCCAGCCCACAGTGCCTTCTTCGTAAAGACGTTCCTGGCCAAGTACAACATCCCAGTGTTGGAACACCCTGGGATGTTGGGAACTTACTCACCCGACCTGGCCCCATGCGACTTTTACTTATTCCCAAAAATCAAATCTACCCTGAAAGGTAGCAGATTTGACAGCTTAGATGCCGTTAAGAAAAAACCGGCAGAAGTCATGAAAGGCCTCACACAAAATGACCCCCACCACTGTTTCGATCAATGGAAAATTTGCTTAGAACGTTATAGGGATAGAGGAGGGGATTACATTGAAGGGTATAACTACTAAAGTTGGGTAAGTTATACACACATCGTTTTATGGGAAGAGTCTACGAACTTAATAGACAAACCTCGTATACAGAGTTACTTTCACTTATATCTCCTCTGATTCAGAAGAAAGATACAGTTATGAGGGCAGCGATATCCCCACACGAAAGACTAACGGCTACTTTAAGATTTTTAGCAACCGGACAGTCATATGAAAGTCTTAAATTTTCGACAAAAATATCACCGCAAGCTCTTGGAAAAATTATACCAGATACATGTGAGGCATTGTACAAAGCGTTGTACAAACACATCCAGGTAAGTAAGACTAGGTACCAATATTTTATAATTTACCTAATCTGATAGCTAGTTTGATCTTTTAATTTTATTGTGCATTCGCTAGAGAAGTTTGTAATTTTAAGAAATAAATGAAAACTGAATGAATTCTCAAAGGTATTCCTTCCGTACGTACCAATATGTTTATTTTTTATTTTACAAATCTTTACATAAATACGAGTAGGTAGTTATTTTCATTCATCATAGGTAATATTGTCCATATCAACCGTATACTTTGTGAATAATCTTCCTGCTGTATCATGGGCTGAAGTTGGTGTGAAACCTAGTGACTGTTGAGTGTGAGAACTTGGTATGGGAGTTGGTGTATATTGAGAAATCGTTATCGGAGTCTGTGTGTATTGAGGACTTTGTGTTGGAGTCTGTGTGTATTGAGGACTTGGTGTTGGAGTGTAATTTTGTGGATTGGAAGTTGAGTCAAGGACACACATTTCTGGCTCAAACAGTATCATTAATTTTTTTTTTTTCAAAAATGGCGTGCATGCGCTTATCCTTAAGTGCCCTCATTTTTACAGTAAAAGTCTTTCCCAGAAGATCCGACCAGTCTAATTGAGATTGTGGTTCTTTGAAACGATCACGGGTACTAGACCCATCCAGATCAAGAGTATGAAGAATTTCATCATTTCGACTACATTTGTTGCTTTCCAATTTTTCATTCTATATCTCACATTGCCTGTCTGCGTATTTTGCTCGGCATAACGGTTTGTTTCAAGTACAATATGTTCCATTACTTCATTGTCTACAATTTTTGTAAATGTTTTATAGGGAGTTGTCCTGATCCAGCTGTCCTTGTAATCCAAAGTCACCAGTGAATGCAAACTGCTTGTGGTTTCCTCTATACTCGTCCCACATTTCTCTGTCTAAGGTCCCTTCTAGTCCTAAGTCATTGCCTACGTTGTCCTCGCGATCTTCCTCCAAAATCAGGTCATTGATAACATTTTGTAGATGTTCATTTGAGTCTTCGTCTGATGAGTCGTCATCAGGCTGCTTAGGTTCAGTAGATGAGAGTACAGTAGGAACATTAGATGTATCATTTGAAGACGTCGGAGCATTTAGAGCAGGGGTTCTTAACCTTTTCTAAGTTGCGGACCACTAATACCACACCAAATTCTCCGCGGACCACATGATATTTTTTTTTTATTTAACCATTTTTTCTCGAAATTTGTTTATATTAATTAAAATAATAATAATAATTTTTCACTTTTATTAATATGTATAATGTAATATTTTTTTTACAGAAAAATTGTTTTAAAAACCTTAAAACTACACGTTTGGTAAAAAGAATTTCAAATTGATATATTTTTTTTTTTCGAGTTTATTTTAAATTCTCAAAGATTGCGGACCACAAAAAATCTTGCGGACCACTTTGAAGGGCTTCGCGGCCCACTTGTGGTCCGCGGCCCATAGGTTAAGAACCCATGATTTAGAGGCTCCTGAGGTTGAGGTTCAGTACATGATTGTGCATGTGAAGACGCCTGAGGCTCCCAAGTTTGAGGTTTAGCTGGTTTAGTAGATGATTGTGTCTTTGTCTGAATCGTATTCTGACTCTGACTGGTTTTCTTCTGACGATAAGACTCTTTTCTGGTTTTCTGGTATTTCTCGAGCTTCCTCAAGGAATTTTTGAAAAATAATTTTTCTTTTTGACATAATGTATACAAAAGTAATCTGAAAAAATACTAAAAATAGCATTGGAAAAGTCGACATGTCAGGAACATACCCCATGTAATGACAAAAGGAAATAATTTAATAAAAACTTTTTTCTGACATGTCCACTCTTCCAAATGTCCACCTGAAACAGAAAAAAAGTGTTAGTGTTGTGAATTTTTTATTTCCTTAAAATAATAGGTAAAATAAAAAAAAATAATAATTCGAATAAAGAATAAACCACAAGAACATAAATTATAATTATGTCACCCTAAACGAGTGACGCAGGCTCTCAGGTTCAGTGTCACCCTCTAGAGCAGCGGTCGGCAACCTGGGGTCCGCGGACCCCCGGGGGTCCGCGAGAGCTAAATTGGGGGTCCGCGAGGCCATTTCAGGATTTAAAAAATGAAGAAGAAAAATCGCTCCGAAGTACCCTACTTCGCCCTGACTTTCTATGTAAGTACAAACCTGAGTATTCTCTCGTTTCTCCTGAGTCTCGGGAATCCCAATAATCCCAATTCATAGTGAATGTTTATTAAGTTCATTGAAATTTCTTCTAATGCTCATTTGAAATCACAATTAAACACCTTCATTTCTAAGGCTGAATTTTGGCTGTCCATCCAATAAGAGTATCCTGTCCTGGCTAATAAAGCAATTAAAATTTTAACTTCATTCACAACAAACTACCTGTGTGAAAAAACTTTTTCTGCTGTAACAGCCATTAAATCAAAGTACAGGAGCAGACTTGACTTGGAAAATGCTCTCCAAGTCGGCGTATCAAGTTTGGCCCACGTATCAAAGAACTGATCGGACGGAAACAAGAGCAGCCTTCTTATTAACCAGTGATAGGTTCAGTAGGTTAATTCAATAATTTTTTACCGTTTTTTTTTTTTTTTTTTTTTTTTTTTTTTTTTAGTGGGGTTTAACGTCGCTTTCAACTGCCATGGTCATATCACGACGGGGGTTTTACCCTCCATTCGCAGGAAACTCACAAACCTGCTACTCACATTGACCTCACCCAGCCTGAGTGGGGCCGGGAAAAGCCAGCGTCACGAGAATTAGAATTTGAATGGTCACCCATCCAAGTCTTAACCTCGATGGATGTCGCTTAACTTCGGTGTTCTGAAGGGAACTGGTGTATTCAACATGCCATCGACGCTGGCTTTTAACCGTTATTAATTTGGGTAATGTTTATTATTTTAGTTTTCTAGTTTCAATAAATAACCAAATCCATTAGGAATCTTAATAACCATTTACATATCTACCTACTTTTCTTTCATACCCCCCCCCCACCCCACGCTTTTGTAATATGGGGGTCCCTTAAAAAAATTCGAGATAAGATAGGGGTCCGCATAGTTCAAAAGGTTGCCGACCGCTGGTCTAGAGGGTGACGCAGTCCAGGCGGAACCATTTTTTTCCTCTAACAGTTTCCGCAGAGCCGGCGTCACCCGCTAGAGGGTGACCAGAGTTTCCATACAAAATATCGCCGGTCCTGGGTAACAACCTTGAAATTACTCTATGATCATTGAAATTACTCTATGATGTGTGTTTAATCTATGGTCATGTTTAGATTTATTTTTTCCATAAATTAACACATCATCGATGTAAGCAATTGAAGACACTGGTGCAAAAACCAGATTTGTCCATTTTTTTTGCTTAATGGATAGAGGCCACCAAGACACACGTTTCAGTGCAAAAAATCTTCTTCAATCATGAATACCCCTTGAGTTATTAAACAAAAACACCTGTCTGGTTGTATACGTGCTGACACATTTGGGGCACTAACAAGAAATGTCCTGTACAAATCTGGTGAAAGAGTATAGTAATTTTTGAAAGAAATAAATTGAAAAATAAGTTGACAGAATAATTAATTAATTCGTCAGTCTTTGTAATTTCTTTATCTGATTTTATTTTCTAGGTAAAGTTTTTAAGTTTTCTGGAAAGTTCAATCGTTTCTTTTATTGATAAAAAAGTGATAAATTCATTCATAAAAGTAATCTTTTTTGACTCTTAGGACTGAGAATTTCATCTAACGATCCCAATGACGGTGGTGATCGTAGACGGAAAGAGAGGCCTCATTCTGTTTCGTGTGTTAAAAAAGTAAAGAACATAGAGACTGAGACAAGAGTATGTAAGAAACCTTTCTGTTCCATATTTGGCATTGGAAAAGCAAGAGTCGAGCGTTTGATTCATTCTATGAATAACCAGAACCCTTGTCCTAGAGATTTAAGAGGAACTCACTCAAACAGGCCAAATAGGATACCTGAAAATGTTGTTTCACAGATCGACGATCATATCAAAAGCTTTCCCAAAAGACAATCTCATTACAACAGGACCAAGAATGATAATAAATATTACCTTTCACCTGAGCTGAATATGAACAAAATGCACAAGCTGTATTTACAAAAATATGACCCCGATACATTCAGACAAATGAATGAGGAAACAGATGCTAATCTTAAGCCCCTAGTGACTTATGACTTCTTTTGTCGCCACTTTCAATCAAACTACTACTACTTTGTTAAGCCCAGATCAGACACTTGTCAGAAATGTGACATGTTGAACCGAAATATTGCTGCGGAGACAGATGAAGAACAGAAGAAAACTCTTTGTGTTCAGAAAGAAATTCATTTGAAAAAAGCAAATTACTTCTATAAAGCTTATAAACATACTTTGTCTAAAGTTCAAGCAAGCAATGGAGAATGTGAACTTCTAGCTTTTGACTAGCAACAAAACATGCCTCTTCCGCATTTGACCAGTTGCGACGTGTTCTTCAAGCGTCAGTTATGGGTGTATAACTTTTGTGTTTACCAAGGTTCAACTGGGAAATCGTTTTTCTTCATGTATGATGAAACTACTGCTGAGAAAGGACAGAATGAGGTTCTAAGTTTTCTCCACCACTTACTTCCTTGGACAGAACGTAGCGTCAAATGTGAAAACCGTCTACTGGTAGTACTCTGACAACTGCAGTGCTCAGAATAAAAACCAAACCCTTGTGCTATATCTCTTCACTCTTTGTTACAATCAAAGATACACTAATATTATTCATCGCTATCCAGAACCAAGTCACAGCCTTGCGATAGGAGTTTTGGCGTGATCGAAATCGAAAAGAAAAAAAAGGGAGCGAATTTATCTACCATCAGAACACTTCACTCTGGTGAAAAACTGCTCAAAGAAGTTCTCGGTCATTCCTGTTGATCAAAAAATGTTCCTTGATTTCAGAAACAGTCTAAACCCTAGCTTTAAAAAGAACATCAGCAACAAGGAGAAGGTTAAATTTACAATATCAAAGTATCGTTTGATTGAGTATACTCAAAGAAATGTAACATGTAGTGAAAATGCCAGTGGAACTGTGAAGTATTCCTTCAATCTGACAAAGCCTGGAGCTGTCCCGTCTCTTTTATCTGAAGCCCAGGTTGTTTACAAGGACACTTTACTAGTGAAGAAGGAAAAACACCAACAGGTGATGATGAAACTTGCAAGAAAATATGCACCTCCAGATTGTATGTGGTTTTACAATGCTCTCAAGTGTGATGTAGTAGGGGTTCAAGTAACAGTTGATATGGGTGAAGAAAGCCTTACAGATGACGATGATGGTGACTAGATTATCAGAGAAAAAGATCATTGTGACGTTTTGATTAACTTTTTGAAAATAAATAACAGCCTTGTTTTTAAATTTGCTCACTAAATCTCTTGTTTTCTTCTCTTTTCTTAACAAAATTTAGGTAGAAAAAATTTCGGTGCAAAAATAAGACTTGTCCAAAATGGTTTTTTGGCCCTCCTGACGTATGTGATAGATGTAAAAAAAATATTCAATTACCCCGTCTAACTCTGATAAAAGTTCAACCATTTTCTGTTGAAACTTTTCAGGTGCACAACATAATCCATATGGCATCCTTAGAAATTTAAAACGACCAAAAGGAGATATAAAAGTACAGAGATCTGAACTCTCTGTGTCAAGACGGATTGACCTAAAGGTAGAACTAGCATCTAATTTTGAAAAATAAGGCAGAACTAGCATCTAATTTTGAAAAATAACTGGCACCTGTTAATTTAGACCTATTCTTTTCCAAAGTAGGTAATTGATAAGTAGGTCTCGAAATTTCTTGGTTCAGACAATGTGGGTCAAGACAAACTCTAAGACTTTTGTCTGGTTTTTCAGTCAACACAACTGAATTGACCCATTTGAGTTGGTTTCGACTTTTTCAATAACCTTATCTGAACACATCCTCTGTAATTCCGCTTTATACCTAGATAGACATAAGTCTAAAGGGAACTCTACGAGGAGGGTCCACATGAGGTTGAGCTTTATCTTGTAAGGTAATATGACACTCTCCAGATAAGTATCCTAAACCATTGAAAATATCACTATACTTTCCCATTACACTACTATAGGACCCAAAGTTTGAAAAATCACTGTTTCCAACATGACATATTTTCTTGATTAGTTCAAAAATTTCACAAGACTTCAGTCCAAGAATGTTAGGTTGATCTGAATTACAATTAAAAAATATGGTATATATTTTTCTATTGTTTATTTCACAATCTAAAAAAACATTGCCCTACTACAGGAATTTCAGATCCCCTGTACTTAGTTAATTTTGACATAGTTTGTTTAATAAGACTTCCAGGTAACCCTAATAATTTAAAATCTTTTAGACTTAAAACATTGGCCTCTGCACCTGTATCTATACACATAGGAAAAATCTCCTAATTAAGCATGCCAACATGTTCCATTTATCTTACCTGACACATTTTTTTGAAACAGACCCTATGAAATAACTACTATTATCAGAATGTTCAGACTTACAGGTGCCATAGGTCAAGTGTGAACCGTATAAAATGACGAAAGACAATAACATACAATATCCCATTATTATTGTTGGCGTATTATTACAAGATATCACATGCCCCTGCTTTTTTTTCTTTCTTTTTTTTACAAATATAAAATATGATATATTTAATATAGCAAGGGATAGTAAATTGATTATGATAAAAATAAAAATTACTATATTACTGCTACAACTGCTCCTATCAGGTACTACAACTGCTCCTATCAGGTAATACCTGATAGGAGCTATTTTTTCGTTTCTTTAAAAATGGGTGTGAGTGTGGGCGATTGTGTGTGTGAGGGGGTTGCCTATTGCTATGGGATCACCGGGCATTTCTACTTCTGAGGACTTTTCTGGGAGCATTGGCACGAGAAACTCTGAAAGAAGGCGACGTGCAAATGAAAAAAAAAAAAAAAAAAAAAAAAAAACGATGCATCACTTGGACGGTGGCAGTAGAAGCTCTGGGGGAGATATCGAACAGCAATGTAAAATTCGGTTTGTAGCCGGCCTTTCAGAAACAAAATTCTACATGACGTTCATTCGCGAGAGCCTGGAGACAAAATGGATAAAGATCTGCATGCGTGTTTACGCGGAAGTGAGTTCAGAGGGGGCTGTTCGTCGCGTGCGTCCACAGTGACCACTACCACATCGTCCACAATTGCTCGTTCCTCTCCTGATACAGCAGCCACAACAGGACCCGGGATGGGGTACCAAATCATGCTGACTCATCATTTGGAGAGATGTCCATTCAAGTACCCAGAGCAAGTAGACCTACTTCAGGTGCAACTGTACCTGTACAGCCAAATGCGAATTCTACACCAGGTGCAACTGTACATCCAAATGCAAATTCTACACCAGGTGCAACTGTACAGCCAAATGCAAATTCTACACCAGGTGCAACTGTACAGCCAAATGCAAATTCTACACCAGGTGCAACTGTACAGCCAAATGCAAATTCTACACCAGGTGCAACTGTACATCCAAATGCAAATTCTACACCAGGTGCAACTGTACAGCCAAATGCAAATTCTACATCAGGTGCAACTGTACAGCCAAATGCAAATTCTACACCAGGTGCAACTGTACATCCAAATGCAAATTCTACACCAGGTGCAACTGTACAGCCAAATGCAAATTCTACACCAGGTGCAACTGTACAGCCAAATGCAAATTCTACACCAGGTGCAACTGTGCTGCCGAATACAAATTCTACACCAGGTGCAACTGTACAGCCAAATGCAAATTCTACACCAAGTGCAACTGTACAGCCAAATGCAAATTCTACACCAGGTGCAACTGTACAGCCAAATGCAAATTCTACACCAGGTGCAACTGTGCTGCCGAATACAAATTCTACACCAGGTGCAACTGTAGAGCCAAATGCGAATTCTACACCAGGTGCAACTGTGCTGCCGAATGCGAATTCTACACCAGGTGCAACTGTACAGCCAAATACAAATTCTACACCAGGTGCAACTGTACAGCCAAATGCAAATTCTACACCAGGTGCAACTGTACAGCCAAATGCAAATTCTACACCAGGTGCAACTGTACATCCAAATGCAAATTCTACACCAGGTGCAACTGTACAGCCAAATGCAAATTCTACACCAGGTGCAACTGTACATCCAAATGCAAATTCTACACCAGGTGCAACTGTACAGCCAAATGCAAATTCTACACCAGGTGCAACTGTACAGCCAAATGCAAATTCTACACCAGGTGCAACTGTGCTGCCGAATACAAATTCTACACCAGGTGCAACTGTACAGCCAAATGCAAATTCTACACCAAGTGCAACTGTACAGCCAAATGCAAATTCTACACCAGGTGCAACTGTACAGCCAAATGCAAATTCTACACCAGGTGCAACTGTGCTGCCGAATACAAATTCTACACCAGGTGCAACTGTACAGCCAAATGCAAATTCTACACCAGGTGCAACTGTACAGCCAAATGCAAATTCTACATCAGGTGCAACTGTACAGCCGAATGCAAATAGTCCAGTAATAGTCCACAACAGCCATGGGTAAGATGTATACCATTCAGGAAACCAATTGTTCGACAAAGACCAAGAGTACTACAAAACAATTTTGGTGACGATTTTGTGAAATATCTTACCCTCTTCTTTGACGAGGAAATTCATGAAAATTTTGAGGTGAATACTAACAAATCTATCAACGTTAATAATGGCTGAAATGAAATCTTTCTTTGCTCTCAACGATAATGGGATGTATGTATAGGTCTACCTCGAGTACGAATGGTCAAAAAAATATCGATTGCCTATGATTGTCCTAGCAATGAAGAGAGATAGATATTTGATCATTAGAAGATACCGTCATCTGGGGCATCTTGAGCCCTTAGGGGCAACATTAGCCCAACACGTGGAAAAAAATTTCACGCACCATAAAATTGAAACTACCACCAATAAATTGAAAAAACTTCTTGGTACCAAAACTATGACAATAGTGTAATCAGCTGGTAGGAGTTTATTTTATTAGTCCAAAATTTTGCGACCAGGAAGCGCTTCTGAAATTGTTGTTTTTTTCAAGTGAAAATGTGCTCCTGAAACTAATCAGATACTCAGAAAATAGAGCTCCTGGAAATTCAGGTAAGCTCAAAAGTTATTTCTTACTGTCTGTTGATGAGTTTCCTCAAGTGATATGTATCTACTATTATTTGTTTTCTAAATAAGAGCCATTTTACAGCTTGGGGTATCTTCAACCCACTTTTTGGGGCAACTTTGTCCCTGGGCCAATGTTGTAGTACATCTGACAACTAGTACATCTGACAACTGGTATGTCATTGATGGATCATACCGTGATGAGAAGGTAAGTTTAGTCACGCCCTTGGCTTCACTCTGTGTGCCTCCAATACCTCCAACACCCACTGTCATGGGTTGTGCTTTTAATCCTAACTTCTGACAGCATGCAACAGTAAGAAAATGGCTCATGCTGGCACTATCTAAGAGCATGCATAATAATATGGTTTCACCTACGACATTTTTAACAGCTACTTTCACTGTAGACAATAATACAGTAGTATTCTGAAGGTTGTGTTCTGAAATGGAGGAACACAAGTTGCAACACGAGATGAACCTGCTGCATCCTGATGATTTGATACTTGCTGGCCCACTGGGTCTGTTTCTCCTTGATGTTTAGGTACAACTTAAGTACTATATTAATGCAAATGTAACAGAGTATTATGCTTAAATCCACATTTTTTGCAACCTGTCTTAACAGGACATGCAATAGCTTGATGTGTGTTGCTTAGGCAATTAAAACACATTCGGTTGGCCTTTACCAAATCTAGCCGCTGTGATGGCTCAAGGGCTATAAATGTTGATCACTTGTACAGAGCATGGCTTTCTTGTTTACAAACTAAGCATGCAGTTTTAGATGAAACTAATGAAACTAGAGGCTTGTGAGTAAAGTTTGGTTTAACTTGAATATTGTTCTGACCCGATTCTCTGAAAGGTTCCTTGATATGTGTGGCTTGACCTTGAACAGTACCACCACTGTCCACACGTTCCATTAAACGGACTTGATTTCTGATGAACTTTAATAAATCCTCAAATGTTGGCATCCCTCAAATGTTGGCAAATTCATGGTCAAGTCTCTTGAATGATATATTATAAAGCAAATATTCAGATAAATTAGTGATATTGAGTGCCTTTAACGCTAAAATGGAAGCACCTACCTCATTGAGAAATTCGTGATACATAACTTTGGGGTCCTTGTTGACTGGACTAAAGTTGATGATTTTCTCCATGTAGGCTGCTGCTAAAGATCTTTCATCCTTGTATCTGTCAATCAGTGCTGCAAGTATTGTTTCATAGTTCCCGCCTGTTGGTGGTATTCCAGAACACACAGCTAAAGCTGGTCCTTTTAACCGGGATAAAAAATATTGCACTTTCTGGTCACTTGATAAAGCTTTGTTTTCATGAATTACTTTTTTGTAGATTTCATAAAATATTGTAAAATCAGCTAAGTTTCCATTAAAATATGGTAAATCTAGCATTGGCAATCTGGGTTGCTCGGGTTGAATACTTTCTGGCATGGATCCAGAAGTAGAACCCCTTAATTTATCCGCTAATAACTTGATAGAACCATAAAGTTCATTAAATGTGTCCAACTGTGAGTAGTCTGGTTCATAATTATCTTCTTCTTCCAATTTGATTTCCTGAATGGAGTTCACAATATCCTTATATTCAGAATAATTGGTTTCTATCAAGCATGCCTTACTTAAAAATGTGGTTTTTTGAGTTTTATCAACATTGTATTTGACACCCGTGTCATAGCACTTCTGCAACTCACCAAACAACTGTTGCCTTCTTGCTCTCAAGAGCTTTAACTTGGCCTCTGATGTCATACCTTGTACTCCTTGTAGCCTGATTCAGCACTTCCACAGTATCCCCTATCCTGGTCTCGGCACCAAAAAATGTAGCGTTCTGTTGCGAACACTCTTGCTTACTTGCTATAAAACGGAAGGGGAATGTGGAGAAATGAGAACAAAGGAACTTTATGCAAAACTTTTTTATAATTTTTGGACAACTTTTACTTTTTATGAACAACGAGGCGAGAGGAAGGGAAAAAGAGCACAACTGAAGTTATGAGAATGCTTTTAACAGTGTTGCCGTAAACACACCCGTAATACCCCAAATTACCCTGCGGGTCATTGCGGGTAGTCCCAAACACGTATCATGGCCTGTTTCTCACAAGTGCTATTGAGATTTTCAAGTTTCGAGTTGCATTTCGATGTCGGATGGACTTTTTGCTGTAAATATCATGGCTGGGTACCTACTGCATCAGTGGCGTAGCTAGGATTTGATTTGGGGAAATATACCTACGATACATAGGTTTTTCTGATTTCGGGGGATGCGCAATAACCTACCTTGTATAATAGTATCATGACCTACTAGTATGTGCTTTAGGGATGGGTAAATATTGAGCGAGTCGACTCGAAGAGTCGACTATTTCTGAAGAGTCGTATGAATCGACTCTCGAAGTTCTAAAGAATCGACTCTCGACTCACCGCTCAGCGCTCATTTCCTTGTCTGGTTTAACCCACTAGCACTAGCCATTAGAAATAGGTCTGTTACCCACTGACGTCATCACTCAACATCTCATCGCATCGGTCCCGTCCTATAGGGACCGTCAGGGACGATTTAAGAATATAATCTTTCAAACTCTTGAATAGGATTGACTGTGGCTTTATCCTTTGAAAACAAGGATAAAGTGAATCGAGTCGAGTGAGTCGTCTGAGTTGAAGAATTGAATTGATTATATTGCTGAGTTGATTTTTTGGCATAATGAAAGAATCATGAGTTGTGTTGTCGTCTGGGAAGTGTGAACTGAAATTCTTTGAAAAGAGCGGCGCCGCGGTTCCTTTTCTTTTTCTTTTGTTTCAAATTCGACGCTACGGTCGGTCAAGTGTCAAGTTTTTTTTTTAATTTTCTTGAATTATTTTTAGTGACATAATTATAGAGACAACCCTTAGGCTTTTATCATTTGAAGAAAAACAGATCAATACTCTAAGTATAAGCTATTGATAACACTGTTCCGGATAACACTTTTATCATTTGGATTTAGGTAAACATAATGAATAACGCTGCCAACTGCCAGGAGAGCGATTTGAAACAATAAAGGAAGGGGTCTAAAATTGGGGGAAACACCAGATTCCCCAGGTAGGTACCTACGCAAAATTTCACTTATGCGAACTTTTACAGCCATCTGTTTTTGACTCTTGCCGAACATGAAAACATAGACTTATTATATTGTGTCAGACATTTTGGAAAAACTTTGAAGTAAAATGAGTCGTGTCGGTCGCAGAGAAAGTGTCATCTGGGACTATTTCACTCCAGAGAACGATACTTCTGCCAAATGTGTACTCTGCAAAAATAAATTTAAACACCCAAAATCATCTACATCCAATTTGAGACGACACATGATATCGCGTCACCCAACGGTGAGTCTCAGTCAGAGGAATTTATCAACCATTTCTTCTGATCATGAAGACGAACCCAGCAGTCCCAGCACATCTGGTAATCAGTCACAAGTTCAAGTTCCACAAAGCTTGCAGCATCCTCACTTGCCTCAAGACTTGCAACAACCTCAATTGCCTCAAGGCTTGCAGCAGCCTCAACAGCAGAGAACCAGTAACAATGCTCAATGCAACATTAAACAGTTCCTTCATAAAGCAGTAACCGCAAACAGAAGAAAACAAATTGATGAGCAATTATTGAAATTGATGTGTAAAGAATATCATCCTTTCAGGATTGTAGAGGAGCCAGAATTTGTTAAACTCCTCAAGATGCTGAATCCTGGATATACTCTACCCTCAAGGAAAACAGTTTCAACATCACTCCTGCCTGTGTTGTATGAAAAGGTCCTTGCTGAAGTAAGGGACGATGTATCCAAGGCTGAATTTATGTGCATCACTACAGACGGATGGACATCAATCACCCATGAAAGCTTTTATGCAATAACAGCTCATTATGTTAGTAATGGACGCCTCCAAGCCAAAATGTTGTCTTGTGAACGATTTCCCAGCATTTCTCATGACGCTAACAACATAGCACAGTACTTGAAGAACACTTTCGAAGAGTGGGACATATCTAACAAAATTGTTGCTGTAACTACGGACAATGCTTCTGTCATGTGTGCTGCAGTTCAGAAGTTGGAACTACGACACATTGGTTGTTTTGCACACACACTGAACCTAGTTGTGCAAGAGTCGCTACATAAAATATCCGAAGTGCGACAGAAAGTAAAAACTGTAGTGGAACATTTCAAGAAAAGTACGTTTGCTCTAGACAAGTTGAAAGCTTACCAGGAGCAAAATCAGTTAACCCCGCTGAGACTTGTGCAAGATGTTAAAACACGCTGGAATTCTACTCTGCACATGTTGGAGCGCTTCGGTGTGTTGAAAATTCCACTGGTAGCTACTATGGCTGAACTGAATTACGATTCACATTTGAGCAACCAGGACTGGGCCGAAATATCTCAGTGCAAGAATGCGTTGAAAAAATTTGAATTGGTAACCGAAGTAGTGAGTGCAGAGAAGGATGTTACCATTTCAAAAATAGTTTTACCTCATAGACGAACTCCTGGATCATACGAGAAAGTTGAAAAACATGGAAAACTGCAGCCAAACGATGGAAAGTTTTCACGAAGAGCTATATAACCAGTGCAAGACAAGATTCAGCAGAATATCAAACTCATCACACAAATTCCTCTTGTACGAGTCGACCTTTCTAGATCCTCGCCCGAAGAAGCATGGTTTCGGAACTAACCAAGCAACTTACATGGAAACAAAGAGAAATATTGAACGTCGCGGGGTGGCAATTTTGAAAAACAAACTTGTTCCCGTACCATCTTCAAATGAAATAGATAGAGCCTCCACAGCAAGCACTTCCGAAAATGGTAATAGTACTCCTAGTACTGAAGAATCAATTTGGACAAGGCTTGATAATATGGTGAAACCTGAACTCGAAAAAGGTACGCCTCAGTCCAAAATGATCGTCGAAATTGAACGATACCTGAATGAGCCAGTACTACCCCGCACAGAAGACCCTCTTGCATGGTGGGAGGAGAGGAGGAACATGTTCCCAACGCTTTACGAGCTAATGACAAAAGGCTCTGCATCCAGGCGACTTCCGTAACTAGTGAAAGAGTGTTTTCAAAGAGTGGCGAAATTTTGTGTGCAAAGCGTTCACGATTAACAAACAAACACTTCTCTCAAATAATCTTCCTGAACAGTAATTTGCCATAGATTGAGAAGTGAGAAGATTATAACTAGTAGAGTGACAAGATTATTATTATAACTAGTAGAGCGCCCGGGACTACGTACCCGTTGAAACTGAACTGTTAGGGCTGTATCTTTTGAAAGGTTAGGACTTTTGCAAAATCCTTTCTTAAAACATATAATAATCAATGCGAAAGGAATATTGTGTTAAAATTTCAGCTTTCTATGTCTTACGGTTTAGGCTCTAGAGCGATGAATCAGTGAGTGAGAGGGTTTCGGTTTTATTAGTTTAGACTAGTAGAGCGCCCGGGACTACGTACCCGTTGAAAATGCACTTTTAGGGCTGTATCTTTTGAACGGTTAGGACTTTTGCAAATTCCAATCTTAAAACATATACGAAAGGAATATTGTGTCAAAATTTCGACTTTCTAGGTCTTACGGTTTAGGCTCTAGAGCGATGAATCAGTGAGTGAGTGGGTTTCGGTTTTATTAGTATAGATTTATGATCATAATTTTGTTCCTTTTAGTAACCTTACCTAGTTTTTTTTTTTTTTCCTTTTTTTAATTTTTGTCTTTCTTTTCAAGTCTTTGTTTTGTTTTTACCTAATTTAGGTAACCTAAATAGTTTTGTTTTTCCTTATCTAAAATAAAGAGGATCTCATTTTAATTTGATTTTGATATATAAATAAATAAAAGTAAATGTTATTATTTCTAAATGTCCCCCAATTCCCAATCGGACCACTGCATAGGTACCTACTGAATCGACTATTCCCAATTCCCCATTATCTCTAGATACCTTAGCTTAGGTGTAACAAATTATGCAGAATTTAAAAGAACCGCGACTCTTAAAGAAAGAGTCGAACTGAGTCTAGTGTCTACAGAACCGAATATTCTAAACGAGTCGAGAATCCCATCCATACTCCCTAGACTACCTACTGAATCGACTACCCCCATTATCTAAGGTGAAACAAATTATACAGAATTTCAAAGAACCGCGACTCTTAAAGAGTCGACTCACTGAGTCGACTACTTTTGATGAACTGAGTCTACTGAATCGAATATTCTAAACGAGTCGAGAATCCCATCCCTATGTGCTTTTGTCAGTTATGGCACCGAAATCATCAGAATGTTTTATCTACACTCACTTTTTGAGTAGGTGAAGTCACCAAGTGGAATCGTTAGGCCACTACATACTCAAAAAGTAAGTGTAGATAAAACATTGCATTTTGTTTTTGTTTTCAGTTGTTAGTTATTAATTTATTAACAATGGTTTCAGTTGATAAGTGATAGATTTGAAGATTCAGTTATCATTAGGAAAAAATCATTTATGTGGATTTTTTTTCACAACAGTAAATCCTGACTCAGTGAAGTGTAGACTGTGCCCTAAAGAGTACAAAAACTTTAAAAACACTACAAATCTAATCACGCCCCAAGCTCAGTCAAACTCATGTGGCAATGTATCGAATACAAACATTGTATCAAACACCCCTCCAGTTCAATCAACCTCGTCTCTTCAACCTCCCGGTGCGAAAAAGTTAAGACATGACACGCAGCTACGGTTGATGGTCCCGGCGAAAGTCAGCCAGAAAGCTGTTGATGATGCGCTACTAGATATGGTAGTTCTAGACTATCAACCCATCCAGATCGTGGAGAACGTAGGTTTTAGAACCTACACTAAAAAGTTAAATCCAGAGTACAAGCTACCGTCACGGAAAGTACTAGGAAACAAAATGCTGGAAGAGGTACAAAAATTGCGCAAATTCACTGAAGGAAAGACTACGCAATGTTAAGCATCTGTCTATCACATCCGATATTTGGACCTCGGACAGCAATATCTCCTACATATCTGTGACTGGTCACTTTGTAGAAAATGGAAAGTTAACCTCACAGGTGTTTTCAAGTGCTGAAATAGATAAGGATCACACATCTGCAAATATTGCCAGTTCTCTGTCATCGATCTTTGATGCGTGGGATATATCCGACAAAATCGTAACTATTGTTACAGATAATGCCAGCAGTATGAAAAAAGCGGTGAACGATTACCTGAAAAAGCGCAATCATTTGTGCATTGCGCATACTTTGAATTTGGCAGTAAAAGATTGTATCGGAAGTGAGGACAACATGACTAGAAACGAGTTGAAAAATGAAGAAATCGATTCGCTTCTTACAAAATGTAGATCAATTGTCACCCACTTTAGGCAAAGCACCAAATCGTCCAATAAATTGAGAGAAATCCAGAACCAGATGAACCTTCCGGAGTTAAAACTAATCCAAGACGTACCCACTAGGTGGAACGCCACATATGACATGTTGAAAAGATTAATAGAAATAAAAATTGCTCTATCCGCCACCATTACATCCATTCAATCGGGAACTTTGTCCAATTTAAGTGGACATGATTGGAAAGTTCTAGAAGACTGTCAAAATTTACTTGGTCCGTTCGAGCAATTGACCTCGGTTCTGAGTGGAGAAGCCTACCGCACACTATCAAGCATAATTCCATTGATAAGAGGATTACAAGTAGTCCTCAATCGTATAACTCCAGAAACGGAAGAAGGAATTCACCTAAAAGAGTCTCTGAGTAAGGTAGTTCATTCAAGGCTTGATGTTTACGAAAAGAAAAAGACTGCAGGAAAGTCTACATTCCTAGATCCTAGGTACAAAAAGAAAGCATTTGGTTCAGAAACCAATGCTGATAGTGCTCAAAAGCATGTGATTGAAGAGTTGTAGAATATTCTGTCTTTAGCGAGACTTGTCGAGGAACCCGAAAACAACCAGAGTTCGAACTTGGTTACTGCTCAAGTGTCAACAAATATGTGGGGTTTCTTAGATCACAAAGTTTCTGAATCAAATGCTGCCCAAACATCAGTGTCATCAGCAACAATCATGGTGAAACAGTACCTGGAACTACCGTACCTGGACAGAGCAAGCAATCCTTTCGAGTGTTGCCCGAGCTATGGCTTTCAATAAGACTCAACTAACAAACTACTTCACAAATCTACAGAATGTCTCAAGAAGTTCAAGTTTCCGGCTAATAAAATCTACAACATGGACGAGACTGGAGTTAAAACAACTCCGAACAACCTACCTAAGCATGTGGCTCCGATTGGAAAGAGAGACGTAAGGAAAGCAGTTTCGGCAGAGCAGGGGCAAACAGTAACGACATCGACAGTTTGTTGTATGAGCGCTGCAGGCCATTACATCCCACCTTTCTTTATCTACAAAAGGAAGAGAATAAATAGACTGCTCATCAACAATGGACCAGTTGGATGCGATATGGCAGTAACAGACGCATGATACATGAATACTCCAACAATCATCATCTGGTTGGATCATTTTGCGAGCTATGCAATGCCAACAGAAGATACTCCAATTTTTCTAAATTTGGATAACCACGTTTCCCATGTTAGTTATGAAGTCGGTACTCACGCCAAGAAGAAATTCATCCATATGCTTAGTTTGCCACCACATACCAGTCATAAGACCCAACCTCTGGAACGAGTGTTCTTTCGGCCACTGAAAGCAAACTATGTGGCTATCGACAATTGGCTATTTTCTCATGCTGGACAAGTTATCACCACATATCACATTGCAGAAATCTTCAAGGTGGCGTATGAAAGGACAGCTACAATTGAAAAAGCATCTGAAGCATTCAAAGCAACTGGTATATTTCCCTTGGATATCGGCAAATTCACAGAATCAGATTTTCTTCCTTCAGAGGTTTCCGAACAAGATGAGCATGAGGAAGATCCACTTGCTGACGAAGATAAATACGTAACAATTGGGAATCCGCAATCAGAAAACAATGCTGACACTGCTGATTCAAAATAACTGATATATTTATTTCCCTTGGATACAGTTGTTGTGGGGTGGTTGGACAAGAAAAAAAATACTTTTGTTTCTAATTATGTTGGTATAACTCCTGTTGGCAAGTGTAAAAGGTGGGTGAAGGACTCCAGAGTGGAAATTGAACGCCCTGCCATAGTGTCAAAATATAACCAGTTCATGGGTGGAGTGGATCTTGCAGACATGCTTATTGAATTGTATAGAATTCGAATTCGGACAAATAGAGGCTATTGGAGAATTCTACATTGGGGCTTTAATGTTGCAGTTGTAAATAGTTGGCTAATCTACCGTCAGCACTGTAAAGACATGGGTGAACAGAAAAACATACCATTGATAAAGTTTATGGCACAGATTGTCTCAGGATTGACCATTGCAAAGAAAATAAACAAAAGGAGAGACAGACCTTCTATTGATGAAGGTCATTTTACGTTAGAAACCATCCTCAATTTTTTTTCTCTCACAATTTCATGCCTTGGGAGGAAAAGGGTTAGAAAGGCTAGACCTGCTGTTGATAGAGACGTAATCGAGAGTTCCATAGAGTATTTGCATAAGGAGTTGAAAGACATTCCTCCCAATTCAATATGGAATTATGACGAAACTAACCTTTCTAATGACCCTGGGTCAAAGAAAGTAATTGCAAAGAGAGGCTCAAAATATGTTGAAGATATTTGCAACACTTCAAAGACAGCTACATCCCTCATGTTTTGTGGAAATACAGCTGGTGTCCTACTTCAAAAAAAGTCACGTTTAAAGGGAGGATTCCATTTGTGTGTAAGTGGGTGGTTGGAAGAATGGGTGTATTTACACATTCTACTACATAGGTAACCTCTTTTTTTTTCTTCTTTCGCCGGGTACTGCAGACTGATTTCACTAGAAGATGCCAAGACAAAGCCGAAGAAAGATTGGAGCTCGATCATACGGGAATTATGATGCTGCTGTTGTGTCTGTTAACTCTGGTCGTTTGTCAGTAAGAAAAGCATCTCAAAGCAGTGTGTCATGAAAGCTGGTACTATAACGTAAAATATTAAAAAAGGCTTAAAAAATATGTCCGGACCGCGACGATTTTTTTTTGTTGGTTCATCCGGAACCCACTACACATTTATTGCCGACCCCTGGTATAGGTGATCACCCAGGACTTGGTATTTTTGAAGAAAACCTTTGTCTGCAACTGTTAGTTCTTCAGTATTTAGTTCTAGCAGGTGTAGGTACCTCACAATGAATTCTTGAGTTTCTGCATCTTGTTCTTGAGTATTTTTGATTCTTATTAGAAGGGGAGGATCTGAGACTTGCAGGGCCACTATGCCGGCTGCTTCTTGTATGGTTGATGGGCCTTCCACAGTTTGAAACATGATTTTATCATGTGCTTCTTCTTCTACAGGACGTCGAGACAGGGCATCAGGAAGGAGATTCAATTTTCCCGGTACATGGTCAACTTTGAAATCTAGTTCTTGTAACGACAGGGACCATCTCATGATCATTGGATCGTTCGTCCCGGAACTTATGAAGCCAAAGAAGAGCTCTGTTGTCGGTTCGAAGAGTAAATTTACGACTTTCCAGATATGGGCGAATTTTTTTACAAGCCCATACTACTGCGAAGCATTCTTTTTCATTCGAGGAATAGCTCCTTTCCGTGTGGTTTAGGCTTGTGGAAATGTTGGCTATCACTCTTCTTTCATCATCCTGCAATTGTTACAAAGTTGCACCAAGTCCAACAGCAGAGGCATCAGTTTGATGAATGAATGGTGAGTTTAAGTCAGGTCGATATAGAGGTTCGGGTTTTGAAAAGGCTTCTTTAGCATTCTGAAGTACCTTTTCATCTTCTTTTGCCCACTTTTACGTCCCAAGGGTCTAATACTACTGCTGCATGAGGAATGAATTCTCTTAACCAATTACAAGTTCCCAAGAAGGATTGTGATTGTTTCTTGCTAGAAGGTGAAAAAAGAAAGAAAACATTACTGTTTCGAGGAAGAGTTACAGTTAGTTTCAGTAAAACAGCTGAACCCAATCCAAGATCTTCATCAGGAAGGTCTGCCTTGATAGATGGCAAAGTCTAACATAATTCCATCCGATGTTGTGAGGACAAAGTTTTTTAGGCTCACTGGGCGAGTATTGTTTTTCACGAATTGCCTTTCCCCGCATTTACCCATGAAAGGAATTATTTGTTCATCCAATGAATAGCAGATCTCTCAATTTTTAAACACTGATTCTTTACAGCATCCAAAACAGGTTGGATCTTCCAAAATTTATTTGAGCCCGTTACTTCACTAGATACATCCAAATTATTTACAAAATGTAAGTTAGTTCGAATAGTGAAGAACCGTTTCCTAGACATAGTTGACATTATTTCTTTTTGGCCATATTTTAGTGACCAAAATCTTGGGTAATGGAATGTCCCCATAATAGCACAAATGCCAAAAAACATTTTCAACTCCTCAGGTGTTACAGGAGGGTTGAGTGGAACACCATGTTTTTGCAATTTGATTTAGATTGGATACTTTGTTTGTCCACCGGCTCTTTTTCCAAACAAGAGATGCTGCAATGAGTTTTGATTTAATATTCATAGGCTGATTAACATGTACTGCACCAGAAGGTCTGTCTTCATTTGATTCTGCTACTAAAGGTCTCTTTTATGGCATCTCTTGATTGACCTCAACATCTAGAACAGATGAATACAAAATAATTTTAGTTTAGGATTTTCCTCTTTCTAAACTAAAGTACACAAAATGTCTTCCTAAGCTACACAAAACATTAATTACCTTCGTTGTCCATTTGAACTTCGGGCTGAAGATCTGCCTGAAGATTTGAATGGACATCTGGTTGATAATCAAATTGAAGGTCTGGTTCTTCTCTGATAAGTTCTCCTTCTCCATCACTGTCATCACCGAATTCCGAAACATTACCATCAAGAGAATCAAGGATATTTTCAATTTCGCGTTCGTCTAATGCACAGTTCTCTATCTGTAAAGACATAAAATGTCAAGTTATTTGGATACAGTACAGAACCGTATGTAACAATATTGTGAAACCCAAACTTTACAGCCCTCAAAAATGGTCAAGTATGGATAAAAAAAAACAAAACTAAAAGCTTCATTACATTCCTTGATATGTTTTTTATCAAATTAAAAAGATCAAAAAAAAAAAAAACTTTATTTTACTTACCATTAAATCGAGTTTCCAAGAGCTTGATCCATGCACTGAAAACAAATTTTTAGAAATGATCAAAAATGCACACTTGAAATTTAATGTAAACAAATATCACCTGATGCTTCAAATCAAGCTAAAACAAAATGTACAATCATGTGAGACGGTTCTCAACAGAGTTAATACTATATTATAGGTTCAAGGACAAAAAATGTACAGAACTCACAATTGTTTCATACGGTTCTGTAAGGGATACCAATTTCTTTACGAGTATAATATCATGGATATTTGAAGCTGGACAATTTAGATCAAGAATGACATCATTCAACTTTCTATAGTTGATGCAGAACCTTGGCTCTTGGGATTTGTCGACATATTCTACGACTACGATGAGTGAATTGTAAGGAGAATCTGATTTTTATATGAGATTTTGTGCCAACATTTCGTTGACCTGTTTTTTTGACAAATTCCGGTTTAGTAGGTGATAACCTTTATGGTTTTGTATATACGGGATTATAATCAGAAAGAGGGATATGATGATATATGGAAGTAGTTTGTTGTAGATTGTCTGTATTGAATACATCTGCATAGTTATGTAAAAGATCAAATAAGTTTCTTTCATGATCATTTGGAAATTCATGTGCGACATCTTCTATTTTCAGTTTAGCAGTTGGGGAGAATTGTGAACAATCCCGAAGAACAAAAGGAAGACTTTCCCTCGGTGATTACAAGTTACTCATCTGGCCTTTGGAACTACTTCTCGTAAATACTTTAAACCCCCATTTATGAGATTTATTTTTTATATATTGCTTCAATACAGACTTTCCCTTGAAGGGAATTATTTGTTCATCTATGCTATTCATTTGTTTATTTGGTGTCTCATTCAAATTTTTCCTTACATGGTCTAACAGAGGTCGGATTTTGAAAAGTTTATCAAAACCTTGTTCTCCTTGTTTCTTCATTTTAGTATTGTCATTGAAATGGATGAACCGTTTTATTTGTTTGAAACGATTTCTACTCATTGCATCTGCTATGGGTGCATACTCAGTGTCATTTGCCCAGTACATTTCAAAGGATGACATGTGCACTAGGCCCATCTGTATGAGAATTCCAAAAAATCTTTTTATTTCGGCACCTGTTGTTCCTAATATAAGGTTCTTTTCTTGAACCGCGTTTAAATTTGTTTGTTCGGCAATATAAATAAAAAAATATTCATTCATGAACTTCAAAAAATATGACACGGGATCAAGAACTTCATTGGGGGGATCAACATTGATCTTGACATGGCAAGGAGAACTTTGAAAGGTAGAGCTTTTCTAAACTTGTATACAAAACTTGACGCATTGAATTGGGTATTAGCAATTGTAGATCTCTGGGGTATACTTGTAGTTGATTCTGCTTGTGTGACCACTTGTATGGGGGTTTCTGTTGATAATATTTGAATTGTACCGCTTAAAATCATATGGTATTGTAAGAAGAAGAAGAAGTGGTTGTGCACAATGTTTATTTTTATTTCCCTCCTGTTTCTTTATCATCTTGTTTTGTTCTCTGGAATGTGTCTGTTGGATAGCGTCACCCCAAGTGTACAATAGTGTTCTTATTAATAAAAAGTTCTTTTATCTGTAATTAAAGTTACTGAGTTCTCTGTTTCTTAATAAATAAAACAATAGGTTATGGGCCCAGGTCGTCCTGGGTGAAAGATTCCCGAGATAATCCTGTTCCGGTCGTTGCTGGAGGAAAACCTGGTTGTTGCCGGTTATTTTGTTGAAACTGTTGAAAGTAAGTACTAATATTACTAATCAAGATGATGAACTCCAGACAGATTGAACAGTTTCAAGGGGACAACTTCCACAACTGGATATACAGAGTCCAAAATCTGCTTGCAGAATATGATGTGTTAGACTGCATTAAGAGTGAGGCATGTCAGAAGTTACTTAATAAAAAGAATGAAAAAGTTCTCAAAAAGGATGCTAAGGCCAAAAATCTGATAGTACAGTGCATTGCAGACTCACATCTTGGTATCATCAGAGAAAAGGAGACAGCTCATGAGATGTGGAGAGCCTTAGAGAACACATATGAGAAGAAAGGACTATGTGGCACATTAATGATAAAGAGGAAATTACTTGGCATGAAAATGATCGAAAACGAACCAATCCAACAATACATACAGCACTTTGATGCAGTGATTACAGAATTGAGAAGTAGTGTTGATCCTGATACAGAGATTAAAGATGATGAGCTGGTATGCAATTTCTTGATGGGAGTTAGCAAGAAATATGATACAGTTGTGAGTATCATTGAGAGTATGGACTCATCTGAAGTTACTTTTGAATTTATTAAAAGAAGACTTAGAAATGAAGATGAGAAGAATTCTACAGTAGTAAAAAGTGAAAATAGTGTGAAACCTGTATCATTCAATGCATCCAGAAATATAGTATGTCATTTCTGTGGCAAAAATGGTCACATGAAACGTGATTGCTGGCATTTCAACAATCAAGGAAATAATTTCAATATAAAATAGAAATTTTCACAAAAATCAACATTTAAACAAGAATGATAACAAAAATCATCAGAATTCAAATAGTCAGTGGCCCAATAATGGAAAAGCTAGCAATGTACATGCCAATTCAAGTGGTAACAAAAACTTCAAAGGAAACTACAATTTTCATTCTGAAAAACCAAATTTTGATGACAGTCAAGATCAAAGTGTGTGTTTCATGCAGATGAATTGTGAAGAAAATGATGGACAATTGTTTAATAATAAGAATACAATCAATGAAGTGAAATTTTACATTGACAGTGGATGTACTGATCATATGGTAAATTCAAAGGATGTTTTTGATAAATATGTACCTTTGAAAAACAACATAGACATAGTTGTCGCAAAAGACAAGCAATCAATGAATGCAGTTGGAATTGGCACAATTTGTGCAAATCTAGTGTATAAGGGGGAGTGGGGTAATTGTGCGCACCTAAGCGCGAAATGCTCTAGTACCTACACTAGAAAAGCTAGAAACTTGAAAATTATTTTAAACCAACAGAAATTTTGTTTTTAAGATGGCAGAGCAAAGATAGCTTTATTTTCAAAATTTTGTGTGAAAAATGTAAAAAAGTACGAAAAGTCAAATGCGCACAATTCCCCACCTGCAGGGTAATTGTGCGCAGGTGTAGGGGAATTGTGCGCGGGGGGTTATCTGAAAATAATTCCAACAACAACAATGGTAACTTGAGCTCATGATTTTTTCTGTAGGCAAATATCACACTTATAGTTGGTAGCATTGTCTACTCCAGTGCACGCTGCATGATTCCAGGAGGCACACAGCACACATCGGTACCACAGTTCCCGTGGTTTGCCTTTTTCACCACACACTAGACATTCCTCATTGGGTGGTGCAAATTCCGCTGGAGTAAATGAAAATTCTGTGTCGTCAAATTCATTGTCGTCACATAGGTCGGATACTTCTCCTGCAGACAAATCGGTAAAGTCTGACTCATCCAAATTGTTAAAACAGATTTCTTTTTTCTTTGGTTCTAGCTTTTTAACTTTGACTTTCTTTGGCTCCGGCTTTTCTACTTTGATTAGAACCTTTTTAACCTTTCGACTTCCTCCAATTTCGACGATTTTCGACTTCCTCCAATAATTGCCTTTTTGGTGTGCTTGTTAGTATCTTTGAATGGAATTTCCTGCGGTTGTTATTCTTAGATAGTCCAACTCTAATAGGAGCAAAGGAGAAAAATGATTCTTCTGAATTGGTGCTCTTGGAGGGTCCTGGGCTCTTGGACAGTCCTGGGGTTGCATCAAGTTCTGGGATCGCATCAAGTCCTGGGCTCTTGGACAGTCCTGGGGTTGTATCAAGTCCTGGGCTCTTGGACGGTCCTGTGGTCGCATCAGGTCCAGGCCTCTGGGAATGTACTGAGGCCACATCAGGTCCGGGGTCACTAGAAGGTACTGGGGTCGCATCAGGTTCTGGGGTCGCGCCAAGTTCTGATTCACGAATAACTTGAATTTGATTCGCGGGTGCATAATCTTCATCGGTGAATTTATCAGGATTTAGAGGGTAAATACCAGCTGTTCTAAATCCAGAAGCAGCTTTCTCCATTGTTGCCACTTTCATATAGGCCTTGTTAACAAGTTCGGCCAAGTCGTATTCTGTGATTCTTTGGTGTCCCGTATTAGACATGAAGAGGTTGTACTCTCGGGACAAAGCGTTCTTGAGAGGAGAGAAAAACGTAAGATCCAATGGTTGCAAGTGGTCGGACGTATGAGGAGGCAGAGACACCATATGAATATTATTCTCCTTACAAAAGTTGTAGGCTTTCATTGAGATATGACTAGAGTGATTGTCTAATACAAGTAAGACCGGGTCACTAGCATTTGGCTTCGCAAATTTTTCAAAGTGAGTGAGCCACTCTGCAAACAGATCACTGTTTGTCCATCCATTGTTAGAACACTTGTATGCCGCTCCAATCGGTCCGTTCTTTTGAAGGAGAGGACTCATTCTCTTCCGTGGGTATATGAACGTGGGAGGCACATAGTTTCCTGCTGCGCTCATACAAAACACCCCCGTCACTGTCCTCCCACGTTCGGCGGAGATGGCAGCTCCAACTTTACGATTTCCTTTCGAGGCATATATTTTGGGCAACTTGTTTGGGACAACAGTAACACCAGTTTCGTCCATGTTGTAGATTCGGTTTGCTTCAAACTTATACGTTTCCATCAGTGTCTGAAGATTGCTAAAGAACTTGTCCACTTCTACTTTATTGAAGCTTTCTATTCTGTTCAAACTGGTGCCTTCGGGTTGTCTCAAACGAATTTCTGGGTTCCGTTTGAGAAAACCATAGAGCCAGTCTTTACCAGCTAAGCCCACTTGATGGTTGAATCTGTGAGGTATCTCATTACGTTCAGCATACCGAAACGCCAATCTTCTTCTACTTCAACACACGTACACACACTTTGATTTTATTTTAATTTTTTTTTAAACTTTAATCGCAAACAAGTTGCCTTTTTTATTTACAATTATTGGACATATATAAGTACATAATATACAAAATAAACAATAGAAGCTGAGTTGGAGTACAAAAAACAATAGAAATGTTACAACTTACTACAAATAAAAGAATAAGAAGAAAATAAATGTTAGGAGTCAATTACAAAATGTTACAAATTATTACAAAGTGTTCTAAGTTATTACATAATATACAGTATCAGATTAACTTGAATAATCTGATTACTCAATGGGTGGGAATTTCTGCCTGAGCTCATTAAGTATAGACAAGACCTCCTCATCATTAAATGATGGGCACTGATCAATATGGTATCTATAGTAACATGATTGATGACAATATTTACATATACAACTATCATATGGTTCATGAAAACTCTTGTCCTTACAGGTCTTGAAGTGAAAACCATGAATTGAGTATCTTATTACATTGGATCTAAAAATACAATTAAATGATTTCCATGAATTATTATTAAATGCTGGTCCATCAGAGTAGTCATTCACAAGAAATTTAACCATAGATTCTTCTTTTCTGGTATTGTATTTTACTAGTTCAATTTCATTAAACACAAAGTCTTTTTCAATAAGATCATTTACCAAATTTCCTACTTCCGCTAAATGCTGGCACGCTGTTGCTGATGAAGAAATGTGACAACCAAGGACTTTTTTAATGAACCTACTTTTTACTCTATCTAATTCAATTAATTGGTCTGATTTTAAAAGGTGGCTGAAAGCTTTTAGACCATAGGTAAGAATAGGCTCTAGTTTTGATTGAAATAATAATACTGATGATTTAATACTAAGTTTTGTGAGATTTTTCATTCTTTGAATTGAATAAATGCATTGTTGTTTCCTTTGAGTTGTAAAGTGAGCGCCGGTACGGCAGCACGCACCTCGTACTATTTCTTACGAAATTCTTCTACAAATAATTAATTTTTAAATCTGATATTGTCAATGCTCAAGACTAATTTCATTAACCAATATCATAGTGTTTTGTCATAATTTTATTTTGAGCTTCCTTTATTTTAAAACACTAAACTTTTATTTATTTTAAAACACTAAATTGACTAGATATTAAACGAGTCCCTACTGCGTAGTTACAATATTTGAGATGAGCCTTGCTACTTGCTACTACTCAAAAAAGTTATCAAGTGCGTAATTACTAATAAATCATTGATTTTTGATTGTTGAATGAAATTATATTGTTTCTGAATACTTGTTTCTCTAAGTACCTAAACATTGAATCTTGTTTAAAAAAATATCAAAGTGGACTAATTACATTTTACTCTTTTCTTTTCTTTTACAAACGCCCCATGCTTGGATAAAACAATACTGCTAATATGTACAAAGTACCCTTGCTGCTTTCTCTCCTGATATATCTAATCATGATAAGTTATGATCATGATTATCTACATTTCGTGAAAGGAGTGTCAAACTCATCAGTGCCTATAGAATTGTGTGACTCCCTGAAGAAATTTGGTATCCTGCAGGAAATTTATCATCCCAAAGTGCGTCACTACAAATCTCCTAGATTCAAGAGAGCGGGTCAGTCAAGGCTTGCAAGGAACAATGCCAATCTTTGTAACCTCCTCTTCTTATGGAATATTGAGGGCTTCTTTGGTGCCAATAAACTCTCACCAGACCAGGATATATTCAAAAATTTCCAAATTATTTATTTTAATTTTGTCTTCTTAATCTTAAGTACTATATTTTATGTTTGTTTGTAATGTGTTAACAATACCTACGTTGTGTTGAAATACAATAAAATCTGAAAAAAAAAAAAAAAAAAAAAAAAAGTGATGTGGTAGAAAAATACATAAGTAGATAATAATATATCAACTAGAGACGATACTGGGTTGAATACAGGTAAGTTCGGTAAGTAATATAAATACAGGAGGTATGAATGAAGTACTTATGTATGCATTGAGTTCTGAGAGTTTATTGATTCTGAGTCACTGAACTCCTTTTCATTGTCAATTAATAGAGTTGCGATTTTCTTCGCTCTATTTTTATAAGATTTCATAATTGTTGGAGACATACCAATGGATGAAAATATTATTAATAAGTCTGATTTAGGGAGGTTGTGATTGTCAAGGATTGCTTTTTTGTTTTGGGAGCCTTTGAGCTCTAGCCAAAGTCTTGTTACTTCTTGAGGTTCTATTAAAATATTAGGATAATTCTTCAATATTTCTGTTACAATTTCAAAGATTTGAATCTCCTCCTCACTTTTCGTTATCTTTTTTATATCTGGCTGGGGTAAAGAGGGAGAGATTTCAATTAACCTTTTATTGTTTTGATTAATAAGGGTTGGGTGGAAGAGGTTGCCACAGGCAATAACCCCGCCCTTTAGGTAGGACATTATTGTTAATTTTTTTCATTTTATTTTTTTTACTTATTTATTTTGTCATTTGTTTCTTTGTTTGTTCTTTCTTTTCTTAATTTTATACTGTTGCCTGTTTGTCCTCCTAATAAAGCTTAAAAAAAAAAAAAAAAAAAAAAAAAAAATGGGGGTTGTAGGTGTAAGAAATAACTCACTTTGATTATCAAAAGAGTTTTCGGTTTCCATAATACTATCTTCATTTACGGATATGTCTTTAATACCCTGCGTCTGTTGTGTTGTTTGTTTACTCTCTATAATTTGACCATTATGAATTATATTGTTAACTTCCCCAGTTAGATTAGCAAAATTATTTTGGCTGTCCATAATCTGATCTTCATTATCGGTAGTAACTTCATGACCCGGAGTCTGTTCTATTGTTTGGATACACTCTGTATTTGAATTATCAGTGCTAGTGTGAGGAGTGGTACCTGCAGTCTGAGAGTTCTTAGCATTGTCCAATCGAACATGCAAGTCTGACCTCTCGGGATTTCTGGAGTTTGAAGAAGAAAAACTTGAATATTTGGATGAAAAAGCAGAAGAATGTCTTCAATTAATTGATATTCTGAGTTAGATGGGAATCATCTTTTATAAATTTTCAACTTGGCATTAACAAAATTTACTGAGTTTTCTGGAACAAGTAGTTGGCTGCCATAAAATTGCTCCTTGAGTTTTGATGTGACCAGAGAACTGTCAAAGTGCTGAAGAAAATGAGCTGAAAAACTGTTAAAGTCATCAAAACGAGAAGAATGTCTGTCAAACCAATTTCTAGCAGTATTATGTAGTTGATTACGAATGATGTTCTTCCAGGTTGTGTACATTTTTGAGTTAATAACTGAAGTAAAGATAATTTCGAAGCAGTTGGTAAACCTGTAGTTTATGTCTTGCATACTTCGACATTCCTCTGTCATGTCGCGTTAAAGTTCTACTCCTCAGAGGAGTCATTTCGCAAGTAATTTCCGTTTGTCATTCCACCGAAAGCTTGAATTTGTTGTGACTGCTGCTTCATGATGTCTAAGAATGGAGAGATAATAGAATCAACAGTATCATGCAGTGTTGGAAGTTGTTGTTTATATGATTGAGGTAAAGGGTTCATTGTGTCACTAGACAGAGATCTGGTGTCTTGGGGTTGACTGTCTCCTACTGTAGGTGTACCACTAATAATTTTTGGATCTACAATGATAAAATTGTTTTCTGAGATTTGATTGTCATTTTCTTCAGTTGTATTGGGTATCATATTTGAAGTATCCTTCGGGGGATCTTCATTTGGATTGGTCATGTTTGAAAAATGTGAACTCCGTGTAAAATAATTATGTTTAGGAATGTTATTAAGGTTCATTAATATATTGATCAAATATTATGAAAAAGTCAATGTAATAAAACAGGGCAATAAGACAGTAACAAAATAAACATAATTATGGTGTGGTTATGGCTATTTAGTGTGTGGTCGACAGTCAATGTGTGTGTGTGTGTGTGGGTTCTAGCACTTTTTTGATGAGAATTGTTTGTAGGGCGCCAGGAAATACTGAAATAATTTTCGATTAATGGAAGAAAATTGAAATATTGAACATTTAAAAAAAAATATTGTCAATTAATGGATGATGGGAACAACAAGTTAAAGCGCATTATAAGAAAAGAAAAAAAAATGGATGATGTGTTTAGAGAAGCAAAGTAGGATCATTGATGATTGTGAGTAGTAACATCGTAGGGTTTCAACCCGACATTATGGGCGTCATTTGATAAGGGATGGTTAACTGAAGAAACCGAGGAAGTAAAAAAAACGTATAATTTTGGATAGTTTGTTGAGTGGAAATTCATCAATGTTCAAAGAACGGATTGAAGAATCGAAAAGAAAGGATAGCTCAGTTGAGAGTATGACGGGGCGTTTAGCAGACTCTGTCCACAGATGACTATTGATGTTCTACTCACTAAATTGATTTTAACAAGAAAAAGAGAAAATAATGTAAGAATTGGATTGAGTTACAAGAAATCATTGGGATTGATTTTTAATGATGTACTAAGTTAAAACACATATTATTACATCAGATACAATAATTGAATATTGAAAGAATAAACAATTTAAAAAAAATCGAGTGGTATGGTTTAGGTTTTACTCTTATAAATTACTTGAGGTTGTACTAAAAGGTCTAAAATCATAAGGCAAGGTGTCATTAACATTAAAATTATCTTTGGTTGACAAAATTCTAATACTTGTTTTTGGGAGCCTTTCGAGAAATTAACAAATATATATATCTCTAAGAAAATACCAATTATCGATAACAGTACGTAATTATAATAATATTAATTTCTTTTAGATAAGAAGTGCCTCAATATTAAAACATATATCAGGATAAGAAAAGTGTGGAACAATTCTTATGAAAACTGAAAAATTGTAAATTTGAGTAAAAAATTGTTGAAATAAATACTACAAGTAACTTTGGGGTAGTATATTAAATTTGTGGTTTATAGATAAGTTAAATAGTAAATCATTTTCATTTTCATAATCAAATAAATTACAAAGCCCGATTATACACTGCTTTTACAAACCCTGATGGAGGACATTATCAATTCAAAGTAATGCTTTTTGGTTTAAAAGGTGCTCTCGCCACATTCATCCGCTTAATGAATCAAGTTTTCTCTGGTTTACTGGGAAAAATTGTTGAAGTTTTCCTAGATGTCATAACTGTACGAGACGACAATTTCTCATTACTACTCGATAATCTACAAATAGTTCTCCAAAGACTAAGACAATTCAAACTGACAATTCAATACACTTGAAAAAGTGTATATTTCGTACTTCCGAAGTGTTGTATCTTGGACATTTGATTACAGATGCCTACAATAAAGCTTCAGACGCACAAGTTAAAGCCATTGTTGATTACCCTTCACCTTCTAGCAAGAAACAATTACAATCCTTCTTGGGAACTTGTAATTGGTTAAGAGAATTCATTCCTCATGCAGCACTAGTATTAGTAGACCCTTGGGACGTAAACCCTTCAAGTGGACAAAAGAAGATGAAAAGCTATTTCAGAATGCTAAAGAAGCCTTTTCAAATACCTAAGTTCCCAGATTAAGTCTATTTGTGAACAAATAAGAAAATTTAAAATAAAAACATTGGCCAATGTTTACCGATCAGACTCATTGGTAGTCTAATCCAAGCCGTTCCAGGATCATTGGAGAGAGAACTCGTATGATAGAAGAGTCATTAGCAATGACTTAAGGTGGCAGTTGTTTGGAATTCACTCGTAAGAGGTGGGTTTGAAAAGTTAATATGACAGAAGGGTTGTCTTTGATAAGGGTTGATAAGACAAAAAAAAGTAAACAGCAAAATTTGGTTTGTTTCTGTTTATCTATGGAATGTTTTTTTTTTTTTTTTTGAAGGTGTGAATTGTTATCACTAGAGTCCGTCACAGTATTTAACCGGCAAAAATAAGTAAAATGGCGGAGCCTTGAGTCTTTTAGGAAATTGACAAAATGAAATTAATTAATTGGAATTTCGATTCGAAATTGAGTCATTGACAAGTTTTAACTAACTTTGAAATGATACCCAATGGTTCTTCTTCACTTAAAATGCGTAATTTATGAGATTTGTGTATTTGATTGAATGTTGATACAAAGAAAATTCAACAGGTAGTGTTACAACGTGTTGAGATAGATTACGAATAATGGAACTTAATTGAGAAATTTAGCTAAAAGGTACCGACTCACAGACTTGACTGACGACACAACACACTAAATAGGCCAAATGGTTTTTATCCTGACATTTTATTACGTATGTTTAATACAATGAACTTTGGAAATTTTGAAAGATATGGAAAAAAAGTTAACGGAACAGGATGATTTGCTCGTATGGTTCGACGCAGAATGTCGAAAAAAAATTGGAGGGGATGAAATCCAACGATGGATGTTTTGTACTGTGCATGATTATAAGGTTGATTTAGACAATTATTTGAGATTTAAATCTAAATGAGATTTAAATGGAAATTTCCATCTATGATTTTGACTTAATAAAGAAAACATTTCAACCAGGCTGGATTTACGTCCTAGTCCAAATAAATGTTTGATTAATTTCAACCTCTTTCTGAACTTACTCTAAGCTTACTTAATGTTTGAAAAAGGAAACGATTTTTACATTTCCTTTTTCACATCAACTCTAGGTGTCCCCAAAGCCCATGTTGTACTTTGTGTTAAAAATGTTTCTGAAATAGCTTTCCTTCACTTTCAGAGCAGGGTCAACAGTAGAGTTATACATTTTGGACAACTTCCTAATACTCAACTCGGGTGGAAGATATCGTCTCCCTGTTCTAGTAGCACAGTAGTGTGGCTGACTCTATCTCCACCACGCTTGTCCTTGGTCATAATAGTTCCTGTAGTTTGATATTGCTTAACAACATTGTTGATTCTAAATCTAGAAATACCTACTATACGCAGAAAAGTTTTCAAACATACCGGAACTTTCTCCTTACGGTGGTTAGGAACATAGTATTTTGTCCGGAAGTCTTGAGGTCCTCCACGTCCACTTCGTGGTCGTTTGCTCTTTGTTGGCAGTATACTAATGTTTTTTGAGGATAAAGTTATCCTGGTAAATTTTGTCCTTCTCTGAATAGAGGGCCTCGTGAAATGTCCTGGATGGGCAGCCAACCTTATTTAGCCTAGAAAGCTGGTAGTTATCAAAGGGTCCACTATTTTCAACTGGTGTGAACTAACACAACCCAGCAAGCATTTTCGAAAAATTTCAACATCACCAAATGGATTAAAACTTTTTTAGAAAAAATTGTATTCAAAATATATTTTCCAACAAACATACATGTTTTATATCAATGTTTTGTAAAATACGGGATGGCATCCTTATTTTAAAAACAATTACAAATTTATGTATCCAAATGATTATTTTAATAGTGTTTCATTTACACAAAGATGTTCCTCAACGTCTTCAAAGAATGATGTTAAAGTTACAACTTTATGATTTATCAATGATTCATGTTCCTGGTAAACTTATGTTTATTGCATATACACTCAGTAGAGCCAATATTAAAAGACAATAATTTATCACATGAATGTGATCCGATCTTAAATTTGGATGAAAATGTTAGGGTCCATGCAATTTTTTTAATTAATCAAATAAATGTAACCGATTTTCAATTAACTAATGATACTAATAAGTCTACAGTGGGGAATGAAGAAGGAATTCCTGTAGATAACTTTAAGAAATGACAATGTCATAAGGTGTGTCAAAGCAGCTGCAACCTGAGTGTAACATAATAAGTTGTTTATCTTTATATTATGGACCTATAAGTCTCTGCAACTAACACAACCCGTTCTGTTTCAGATCACCCATTTTTCCATGATAGCGACGGAGACTATCGACCAGGCTGTTCATCTTCTCTGCAGATCAATAATCACGGATGACATGTTGATGAAATATTCGTAGACGGGCAGCTATGGGAAAAAGCGGACTTTTTCTACTACAGTGGTTGCCACTATTATTATGGGTATGTTTAGTACTATTATGATGCTCTGCATATATTTTATTTTGGTAGGATCACATGGTATGGCAAAATTTAATATGGCAATCTCCCTCGCCATAGCTTGAGATTGGTCTTTGTTAACATGTGTTAACATGAACAAAGAAGTATTTGGCTATATGACAACAAGATTTTTCTATGGTGCCATAGACGTATGGTAGGTTCTATGGAATTCATATGAGTGGTTCATCAATGAAACAAATGGTCTACAAATTTGAACTCTAAAATTTGACAAAATGTCTGGTACAAGGTAATTGGCAAGAATTAATTGCATTAAAAAAAATCCTAAACCAATGGGATGCCCTAAACTTACAATTTCAAATTGCTCAATCAAAGGAAAAATGTTATTCTGCAAAGCAATAAAATTGTACTCTCTGTTGTCTGGTATTCACATAAAGGCATATGTAACATTTCTGGTGTCAGTCCTGAAAAAAATTACAGATGTGAACAAAATGTTTCAGTCTGACCAGGTTGACACACTTAAACTAATGGCAGAGTTATATTCATTATTACAGTATTATTAAGGGTTGCTAGTACCCCCTGACAGATTGAAAAAAGTTAGGAGGGAAGATCTAATAGTATTCAATTTTGATGACTGCATAATGAACATTGGCTGGTATTCATTTTGGCTATGGTTTTAATTTAATTTCTGGGAAAATTGAAAAAAAAAACAAATTAATAGAAATAAAGAGCAATTGTGTCAAGTTCGTTGTTGTTGTATGTAAAGAATTACAAAAACGTATCTCTAAAAATATGAAGATCCTGGAAAGTATATCTGTGTTTGCAGTACCTAGCTCTACAAGTCAATTGCGCCCAACCATTGAAGATCTTGTAATACATTTCAAGAAAGTAGCAGGGCAAGAAAACATTGATGCCACTGTCACTGAATGGAGAATACTGCCCTTAGAGAATTGGAACATCACTAATGAAGAGTCCACTGAATCTTTCTGGCACTTATCACAGATTTTTTAGAACAAATTCTAAGTTTGCTTTCAGAAAACCAAGAACTGACATTTGCGACTACTGTAGCCAGTGCCAGGAAACTTTGAAAGAGAATCCTAATGACCCTATTAAAGTACAACATAAAATCCACCTAAGAAAGGTAAAAAGGTACCAAACTCAGAAGACTGAATACATAGCTCAATCCAAAGAAAATGATTCATTATTGGTCATTGAATTTGATTTTGCTCAAAACAGACCATTACCCAAGCTTGAAGTGGACTCTGTTTTTTATAAAAAACTTTTGTGGCTCTACATTTTTAATATACATTGTCATAATAATGATTCTAGTACCTTGTATTGGTACTTGGAGAGTGAGGCAGAAAAGAATAGTAATAGTGTATGTTCTGTGGTTTATGATTTTGTGTCTCGAAAAATAACCAATAATACAAAGAAGATAGTTATGTTTTCTGATTCTGCAGGTGGCCAGAACAAAAGCATCAAAGTTAGTTATTTTTTGACTTGGCTTGCTAAAACTCTGAATGTTGATATAGAGCAGTGGTTCCCAACTGGTGGGTCGCGAGAAGGTTTCAAGTGGGTCGCCAGAAGGTTTCATGGGTCTTCGCAAGGTCTTAGTTCTTAGGTAGAAATTTTTTAAAAGTTTTCTGATTCGTAAAAATGTTAAATAAAAATCCAATGGCGCTCTTTATTGAAGAAAAAAAAATTGTGTACAAAATGTACCGACTGGACGCCACCAGTGATATGCGTGTATCATTGAGTAAAAATATACAACTTCAAATCAATGAGCTTGTGAAGGCCAGTCGGCCAAATGTGTCCCATTGAAAGACGGCACCAGCCTACTTTTTTTAAATTATTTTACGTTATTTACTTTTTTAATAACTCATTATCCTTCTTGAGAAAAATCCGCCAAGGGCGGGAATCAAACCCGCAACCTCGGGGTTCAAAGTCAGGAGTGCTACCTCTGAGCCACCAGCCCACTTTTTTTTCCTTTTTTCTTAATTTTGTTAATTAATTGAATGTTTAACAATTAATAAATTTTTATTGTTTGCCTCTTAATAAAATGATTAATTATTTGATGTTTTTTTCTCAAAACTAATACCTTTTAGAATTTGAGATTAAGAAAGATTGAAAAAAGCAACTACGAAAGAGGAAGGGGTGAATACACATTTGGTGGGTCGCGGGTCTCAGAAATTTAAAAAAGTGGGTCGTAGTGGAAGTTGAGTTGGGAACCACTGAAATAGAGCATGTATACCCTGTAAGAGGTCACAGTTATTTTGTCTGTGATAGAAACTTTGGTTTGTATTCAATGAAAAAGGTTCAGACAATAGAAACATGTGATACCTATATAAAAATCTTGCAGACTGTCATTAAAAATTAACCTTTCGAATTATTGCATGCTAGTAAGGTGATGAAAAACTAGTTTGATATGCTATCTCCATTTATGTTAAAGGTACCAAAAGCTAAAGATGACAAATGGGCCATTCAGAAATACTGTTTTTTGTGTTATAAAAATGGAACAATACTAGCATCTAAAGTTTACTTCAGAGTTTTCATGCCTTTCAAAATAATAAAATCTGGATTTGAAATCAAGACAGCTAGTGTTAAGACCTCGGGGCTTGTAAGTCAAGAAAAAATTGATGACTTGAGGAAATTAATGCATCATCTGACACCAGAGAGCCGGGAATGGTTCAACCAACAAGTATTTAGTACACAATGAGAAAACCTTTGGCATTTCCTTAACTTTTTTAAAATTATGACAGTCATAACAGCATGTAGTGTAGGGATTTTGAAACATGCCCCTTCAACAGTAAAAACTGTAAAACTGGTTTTCCCCGTCACAGGACACTCTTTTACCCCACCCGACAGGGTCTTTGGAAATATTGAGAAAAAGTTACGTGCCCACGAAAACATCATAAATCCAGAACAGTACCGCAAGACAATTGGAGAGCACGGTACTGTTTTTGAATTGGGAAAGAAAGGTTGCCGAATTCAAGCAAGCGGATGAAGAAATGATGAAAAGTACCAAAACTTGGCACTTCAGAATAAAAAGTTGCAAACGTTTCTTCAGAAAGCTCGTTTATCTGTTCACAGAGATCCTCTTCTTGATTCATGTCACCACCATCAGAAGACCTTGGGTTAAGCTGATGTTGTTCAAAAACATTCTTGTAGTAGAGAAGTTCTTCATTTTCGATCCACTCAGTGCCAAAATGTTTAATCAGTCATTTCTTCACGTCTTCTATTTTTTCTGCCTTAACTTTATTTGTATTCTTTCCAATAATTTCTGGAATTTAATTGTAGAGACTTCTGTTTTTTTTCGTCAATGACTGATAGGTTAAAATTTCGTTTCTGTAAACGGGTTCACCTTTGACTTGCGCGTATTATGAGTTAGAGCTAAGCTGTATTTTAGATTTGCCTAGCCTGTTCTGAAGTTTTTACTCTAAAAAAAAATTCTTCAAATTGAAAAGTTGGGTCTTTTAACACATTCAGCGCCATGTGTATCATTTATGCACACACCATGCAATTCACCAGAGGCCATGTGTATCATTTATGCACACACCGGGTAATTCAGCCTGGGCCAATGATGAAAATCATCGTTTGGTCGTCAGGGGCCAAGATGACATTAAGATTATAGATGCATTCAGAACTGTGTGACTACACATAAAATTAGTCTAACATATTTCTTTATCGAGTTATTTGATTTTTTCTTGTGTGTGCATTTTTGATACACGTGGCCCAGAACGTGGGAAAAAACAAAATCTACTGATCGGGGCCAAATGTTCATTTTTGAACACACATTGATTTATCAATTTTCCTTTCGTATTTCTAAAAAAAAGTCTCATTGATATTGCTTTGATCATTTCTTTTGTTGCAGATGACATTGCTGTGAATAGCGGATCAACCATGTACCTACCAACAGAAATTTGTTAGTAGGTACACGAGCTTTTTTCAAAACAAAGTTTCATTGATACTGCTTTGAAATTTTTCTTTTGTTTCAGATGATAAATAATCTTTGTTCTTTTCTGTCACAGAATGATTAAAAATTTATATTACCTATTGAAAATTTGAATTATTGAAAAGTAAATAAAAAAATAAAAATAGAACTTTTTTGAAGTAAAACACTCCACTGAGAAATGCCGAAGGAAAAGTTGACCCCTCGTAAGCTTCGAGCTAAAGTACCATCAAGTTCAATCCAAAATATGCTGATTGATAATATGAGTGGAGAGATAATAATATGACAGAAAGGTTAAAACTGCTACCAAAACAACTAGCTTACTTCCTTCTCAAGAACTGTTTAGGAATACCAAAAATGCTGTACACATTGAGAACAGTTCCCACTTTCTTGTGCCCTGAAATGTTAGATGGTATGGATAAAAAACTTCAACTGAGTCTAAAAACAATTTTAAATTTGAATATTACAAATACACAATGGTCGCAAGCAAGCCTTCCGGTGATACAAGGCGGCATTGGAATTCGAAGTTTCTCTGATCTGAGTCTCCCTAGTTTCCTTTCATCATGTTCAGGAGTGCTGCCACTTGTCTCCACCATTCTCAACAAACCTGTTGACAATGTGGTCTTGACCTCTTGGACTGAAGGAATGCAAATGTGGGGGACAAAATATGATGAGACACCTGAAAATAAAACAAAACAGGGTCTATGGGATACCATTGTTCTAAAGAAAAAAATACAAGAAGAATTGGACTTTGACGATATAGTGGATATTGCTAGAATGAAAGCTTTGCAAAACAAAGAATCAGGAGCATGGCTAAATGTTTATCCGTCCCGAAACATTGGAACCCTAATACCTGACCAAAGCTTTCAAATATGTATTGGTCAAAGATTAGGATGCTTTATCTGCAGAAAATTCAATTGCAAATGTGGACAAATAGTTGACGAGAAAGGACTCCATCCATTGTCTTGCGAGAAAAGTTCAGGTCGATATTTTAGACACGCTGAAGTAAACAACATTTTGAAAAGATCTTTATGTAGTATAGACGTACCCTCACAGCTTGAACCAACTGGTCTAAACCGAAGTGGTGGTAAAAGACCAGATGGTGCAACGATTGTTCCTTGGCAAATGGGTAAATCCCTAGTGTGGGATTTCACCTGCAGTGATACATTTGCACCATCTTATTTGAATCAAACTGCGAAAGATGCTGGCGCCGCTGCAGAAATGGCTGTCCAAAGAAAACATACAAAGTATTCAGATATAAAGGCAAGAGGGTTTGATTTAGTTGTGATGGCTGTTGAGACGATGGGAGTTTGGTGTAAGGAAGGAAAAGAATGGATAAGGACAATTGGGAAGAAAATGATAGAGAAAACTGGAGACCCAAGATCAAAGAGCTATTTAACAGAGAAAATAAGTTTAGCGATTCAGAGGGGCAATGCTGCCAGTGTGTTGTCAGCATTGCCTTCTGAAGAAATGAATGCATTGTTTTATTTATAAAATGAAAAGAAATAAAATTTAAATATTGTTGAACTTCTCAGTGGAGAGAGTGAATTTAGCAGCGACTCTGAAGATTTTGACTCTGATAAAGATCCAGAGTTTGACCCTCGTGCTGCTTCTACGAGTAGTAGCAAAATAATCAAGTTACTGCCCAAGATTCAACGTCCAGGGCCCTCTCACAAAATATTCTCGTCTGACTCTGAAAGTGATTTTGATGGATCAGCTGTAAAAAAGAGTAAGACTCAAAATGATGAACAGGAACGTGAAAGCGAAGAAGAAGTTGGTGAAGATGATATTCAAAATAATGAACAGGACAATGAAAACGAAGAAGAAGTTGGTGAAGATGATATTCAAAATAATGAACAGGACAATGAAAACGAAGAAGAAGTTGGTGAAGATGATATTCAAAATAATGAGGAGGAAGATGAAAGCGAAGAAGAACAAGTATACAATGTACGAAGAAGACGAAAAGACACGAAAAAATATGAATACACGGTCCCAGTTCTAGGAAGAGAGAAAACTATCAAGTGGTCAAACTGGCAAGGTAGACAACAAACGTTTCCATTTTTAGGAGAATCAGGAGTACATCCAGGAATCAGTGGTGAACTTGCAAATGGGAATCCAATTGACTACTTCTCATATTTCCTTGATGATCGCATTTTAGATGTTATGGTTGAACAGACAAATCTCTATGCCACGCAATGTATTGAGAATGAAGCAGATGTACTTCCCAATGCTAGAGTACACCAATGGTTTCCCACTGATGTTGCTGAATTAAAAAAATTCATTGGATTACTTGGCTATATGGGTTTAGTTCAATACCCAAACCTCAAAGACTACTGGAGTAGAAGTCCGCTTTACGACAAACCATTAGTTCGTAACACCATGAGTCGAAACAGATTCGAAATTCTCTTACGAATGTGGCACTTCTCGAACAATACTGAAGCTGGCAGTGACCGTTTACACAAAATAAGAAGCTTACTTTCTATGTTCATAGAAAAGTTCAAGTTAGCCTATACTCCCGGCGAGCAAGTTTGTATCGACGATAGTATGATTCCATGGCGTGGCCGGCTGTTATTTAGAATGTACAATCCAAGAAAACGACATCGTTACGGTATAAAGTTATACAAGCTTTGTTCTGGCAAAGGTTATACTTGGGATGTTTCTGTGTACATAGGGCAAGATACCGTACAAAACATGAGTACCACAGAAAATATAGTGTATAAACTCATGGGAGGGCTTGAACTTGAAAATGGTAACTTTGTACAAGCTCCCAATGGGCTACTTGAAAGTGGTAGAACTGTAACCAAAAGCTGAACGCTAGGGAGCGTAGAACTTTGAGAAGAGCAGAACTCCAATCTAGCTACACTGAACAAGTGTCTGCTCAGATGAGAGAAGAAATGGCTCTACTTGAAAGCCTACCCAAAAGGAGGCCAGCTGGACCATCAAGTCCAAAACTCGTACCACCTTCCCGGTTGCAAAAACCACTGACACCGGAAGAAGATCAACGCGAAGAGAGACGTGCTACTGAAAGAGCGAGACAAATTGCTCAAGAAGTAAATTACACAGGCATCTTAGATGTATCTGATGTATGCGCTAAGAACTTAGATGTTGATGTCACAGAACAGGAGATGCGCTATTATAGCACAGCCCTACTGCACTACACCCTCATCAAAGAAAACATGTCAGAACGCGAAGACATCACAGACACTGAACAAGTGTTTGTTGACAGTCTAGAAAGACAACCTTTGATGGTTCCTAATCAGATAGAAAACTATCTATCATGCATTGGAGGCTACGGGATGCCAACAGTATCAAAAACTGATGCTGTCATCATAATGCCTAGCTTGCCAGTCCATAAGATTGGAAACACAGGAGGATTTTTACATCCGATAATTGAAACAAGCACCCAACATAATGACTTGCGGGCAATACCTAGTATTGGATCCATGTTAGATGGACTGCAGTATCAATTAGGTAGAGGAGTAATTTCAAGCATTACGCCACCGAAAGGTAGTGTAATAAATGCCAACCTCCCAGGGATAACATACAAAGAGTTGCACAACCACCAGAAAGTGAGACTGAACCAGCTCGGGATTTACTCTGACTATTGTCACGAGGACGTTCCAAATACTGGACTGAATCTTGCTTTGATGCGTAGTATCAGTGATAGAATAAAACGTTCTTCACTAACGAGCAACCCACTGAGACGGCATGAGATAGAACCATGCTACAGGTACCACCAATGGATGGATACCTTGATCTCAGGCGAAAAGACACATATCCGAGAGATTCGTTCTTTCGAAAAGTGTCCAGAAGGTTACATCTCAGACTACAGTGACGAGATTGTATCATATGCCTTCAGACCAATCATTCTAAACAATGTGCCACTGAATAAGTGGAGTTTGTTGACGAGTGATGAGAGTTCTCACGAACCTTGGGTGATGCCGAAAAGTTGGCTGAACGCTAGGAATGCGCGATATAAACGCGACGTGAAGGTCACCACCCGCTCAGAAAAGAGAGGGATTGATAGATTTAGAAGTCTATCTCGACCATACTCAAAATGATGTGACTAAGCTGCATAAGCAGACATCAGTGATGTGACTAAGCCACAACAGTGGACATCAACATATATATATATTAATAATAATGATAACTGGTATACAAGTGTACCCTTGGGGTTAGGGTTATTGCAACACTCTACTCATATGATTGGCACAGTACGCTCAGACCGAAAGTACCTTCCTCCCGAAGTAGCTAAACCACTGAAGAAAGGCGAAGTTGTATCTCAGGAAACAGCTGAAGGTTTGACCCTTGTAAAATGGAAAGATAAGCGAGAGGTTACTCTTCTATCAACGGTTTCTACTAATGAGATGGTGGACGTGAGAAACAAACGCGGAACACTAAAAAAGAAACCACGTGATGTTGTTCTTTATAACAGTGGGAAATTTGCCATAGATATGAGTGATCAAATGGCTACCTACAATAAGGCCCTTCGTCGATGTACCAAGTGGTACCGGAAGTTAGCGGTTGAACTCATCTGGGGGATGGTTATAGTCAACGCCCACGTCTTGTACAATACAATTCATGAAGACGACCCACTACCGATCAAGACATTCCGAGAAAAAATAATTCTGTCTCTCCTGGACCATGGAGAACCCCCTGCTCCACGAAGAAGTCGGGGAGTCCATCACCTGGTTGAAAAAGTTCCAAAGAAGAGGGGAAGGTGTACCCCATGTTACAACCTCTTGGGAAGGAAGGGAAGAGTGCTACCAGATGGAGGTAAACAGATGCCAAAACAGGTATTCACAGTCTGTGACACATGTGATGGAGAACCCTACATGTGCCGTGAATGTTTCAACACTCGGCACTGATTGATATACATTTCATTTGATAACAATACATTTCATGTTCTCAAATTCATAACTTTTTCTTTAGCTTTTTGTTTAGATTTTGCAATAAAAAGCTATTACTATATAATTTAGGTACAGGGTTCGAACCCCTGTTTGAAATGAAAAAAAAAGTTAATTTTGTATTTTCTTTGGAAGAATTTTTTTCATTTTATTAGAAATGATTTAGGTATATCATAAAAAATTGTATGTAAGTATAAAAACTTATAAAAATCAATCATTTTCTTTATGAATAATTGTTTATGTTCTAATTTCAATAAACCTAAAAATAATATGTTTGTAAATTGAAAGATAAGAGTTTTTTTTTTACCAAAAAATTTCATTTCAAAACCATAAGGTTCTTGGTAACATGTTACGGGCAGGGCCAAAATTAGTGCGACTCTGTGGTAGTCCTGGGCCATGAGAATATTGCCACCATAAGAAATACATGTAAAACGTGCTCATTTATGATACACATGGCTTGAATTGAAAACAAGTTTTGTGTGCAAAAATGATACACATGGCCCTTTGGTAATGTAACTCTGTGTTCATTTATGATACACACGGCCCAGCATGACGAAGTCGTAAAAATGCCTATGGCCTAGGATAATAAAAGCTTGAAAATCTGCTTGGCGCTGAATGTGTTTTAAGTTTTGTCCATTTCAGTTTGAAAATAAAGAAATAAAAACTTTATTCTTGCATTCTAAATAATATGTTTATTATGTTTTTATCAAGAAAAAACAACCATTTTTGCATTGAAAGATTGCTACAAAGAAAGAAGTAGGATAATAAGAAGGGGGAAAACTTGAATTAAGGTTACGGCAAAATCTACAAAATCCACTTGGTTGCGGCAAAATCGACAAGATCCAAACTTGAAATCTCTCTAGCTCTTAAAGTATTCGGTTTATTTGAATTTTGAGATCACTATTGCCCTATAAACACCCCATTACATACATTTAAAGTATCAAAACACCTATTTATAGCCCACATCATACTGTAAAGGTTTTTGGTCGTTTTCTCAAAACTGTAAAACGTGGAGCTTGTCCAATTTGCTTCGGCTACCCTCTTATTATTTCATGTCATCTAAAATAAGTTTTGACGTTGTTTAAACCTTCAAAAAGCTCATATTATTCAAAGGTCTTTAAAGATGAAAAGCTGTGGGGTGAATCGAATCACAAATTTTCTAATATGATTCTGTATATTTTGCCCCTGAGGTTTGTTTGAGGATACCTTAGTTCATCGTGAGCAACTTGCTGCAAAAAAACTGTGTCCTGAGTTGAATTCTGTTTTGTTGGATGTCATTAAAATAGTAAATGAGATACGACACAAGGCTCTCAATTCTCGCTTATTTGAAGCTCTGTGCGAGGAAATGGGTTCTCAGTACACACCTCTACTCCTGCATGCTGAGGTCCGGTAGCTCTCAAGGGGAAAAGTTCTGACGAGATTATTCAACTTACGTCAAGAAGTAACAGTATTTTGCCAACAACAAAATTTACAGTTTCTTCCACTTCTTACGGAACAAGTAATAAATGGACAGAGAAGAAACAGAGGATGAAGCTCTATTGATGGACAATGACCAGCAAGAAGTTGTTAATGATGAGAAAGACAGAGAAGAAACAGAGAATGAAACTGAATTGATAGACAATGACCAGCAAGAAGTTGTTAATAATGAGAAGGACAGAGAAGAAACAGAAGTGCATCAATATCAAAGTATTCATGTCAACAGGGAAATAACCACAACTCAAATCAAACTAGAACTTCAAGAAAATCGAAACAAGGTAGTCGACAATTTTACTGGTGTTACTCAAAATAAAAATAAGGTTAATTCTAGAAAAAGGACGCTGGCCTCAATGGTTGAAGAAATTAGAAAAAAATCAAGGAATCATAGTTCATGAAAGCACCGATGATGAAGACAAGGGAGAAAACGATGATAATACATATGTATGATCTTGACTCTCTATACTTTTTATCCAAAAATAAAAAAAATAATACTTGTATTTTTTATTGTTCTAAGAGCTCTTCTAATAGTTTGAGGCTTATAAGTAGAAAATTGAAATTTTGAAATAAAAATCATTAAACTGATTAAAACAAACAAAAAAGGTATAATGTATTGTTTCTTTTTCATTAAGATTCATTTTTTGGAGGGTCACATTCGTTATGTCACCTTCGTTACTAATGTACTTGAGGATTTTGTTGCCATAGAGTCATAAAAAGTAATTTTTGAAGGTATTTTGACTCTGATATTGTGGCTAACAATATTTGACGTTATATATCCAAAGATGAAATGAATTGATGAAATGAAGTTTCATAAATTTTTGCGATTAAAAATTGAGTCACAAAATGTTGGATTTTTTTTGGTCACGTTCGTTACCGATCTTAGAACCCCAGTACCAGGTGAAAAAAATATTTTTTTCCTGAATCCCATAACAAACATATTCCCTGAAGTATTGGCGACAAGAATCAATGCTCATTAGCTTTTTATTTTTCAAAGTGCTTTCTATATCAGACGAAGATTAACAAAATTTTAGATATCTGGTCACGTTCGTTACCGTGGACGTTCCCACATACAATTTTGTTTTTTCAAAAGCAAACATGAACGCTGATGCTGACGCAGAACCATTTGTTGGTACAACAACTAGTGTGTGTGCCAAAATTAGACAATGCCTGTTAGATCTTGACGAGATTGATGATTATGAGACCCATGGTGTAAACATACCTGATTCTGATGAAGAGGATGCACCTCCAGTCAAATCATGAAGATATTGAGTCCTTGTTTTCGACAGACGCCAACGGTAGGCCTATCTTCAGAGCCACCATGTCGGCTAGACTTTTCCTGACTTTGTTAATTTGCTCTTAGATTTGATGACCCTGCAACTCGAGATGAAAGAAAAAAGTTACATCGAGCTTGTCCCATTACCGATATTTTCAACAGATTCATTAGAAACTTTCAACGAAATTATGTTCCTGATGTATATGCATATATTGATGAAATGTTGATTCCTTTCAGAGGAAGATGTGGTTTCAAAATGTATACGCCAAATAAGCCCGCAAAATACGGGATCAAAGTCATGTGCCTCACTGATGCTAAATCATCTTACCTGTACAACACCTATAATTACTCTGGCAGGGATTCCGATGGAAGAGGACTCACAAATGATGAACTGAAACTCAGCAAACCTGCACAATCTCTCATTCGTTTAACCCATGGGTTCTTAACCTATGGGCCGCGGACCACAAGTGGGCCGCGAAGTCCTTCAAAGAGGGCCGCAAGATTTTTTGTGGTCCACAATTTTCTTTAGAGAATTTAAAATAAACTCGAAAAAGAAATATATCAATATGTGGAACGAAGTTTTTGCATCCTGTGAACATTCTTTTTACATGAATTTTGCATGTGAAGTTTCTTTTTGCATCGTTGTGAACTTGAAGAAAAAAATCTTTTCCCCGATTTTTTTTGAAAAGGTCCGCGGAAAATTTGGTGTGGTATTAGTGGTCCGCAACTTGGAAAAGGTTAAGAACCTATGGTTTAACCCAACCAATTGCTCGGAGCAATCGAAACGTTACCGCAGACAATTGGTTCAGTTTTATTGAAGCTGTAGACCAATCGATTAGTAGAGGCCTAACCTACGTAGGCACAATTAAGAAGAACAAGCTAGAAATACCACCTAATTTCCAAGCCTTTCGCCGTAAAGAACTAGGTTCTACAATGTATGGGTTCAGAGGAGAGAAAACTCTGATTTCCTTTGTGCCCAAACCGAACAAGGTTGTAATGCTAGTGTCCTCTATGCATCATACCGATTCATACCCCTCAACAAGCCAACGACAGCAACAAACCTGAAATTATACAATTCTATAACAAGACAAAACCAGGAGTTGACATTATGGACATAAATTGTGCTAATTTCGCTACCAACCGACGTACTAGGCGATGGCCCATGGTTGTGTTCTTTGCATTACTAAATGTCTTTGGCAGTTGATTTCCCATTTTACTCAGTGTTTCTGGAGACGATGGTCTTCAGATTATTTAAATTCTTTAAATCAAAGGACCAAGTGGACAAAAAAGAGTGAAAACATTAAAGTTGGTGATGTGGTCTTAATACTGTGTCCCATTATTAATCCTCAAAATTGGCCCCTAGGCCGAGTGTCTGAGCTCTTACCAGGTAAGGATGCTCAGATTAGGGTGGTTAAGGTTAAAACTCAAAGTGGTGAAATGGTCCGATCTGTTTCTAAATTGGTCGTCCTTCCCACCTCATCCTAATCCTTTTCTTATTTATTACCTCATGCTTTGTAGATATTTTCAATATTCATTCATTTTTTTTTTCTTTCATAAAGGTCTAATTTTTTATTTATTTTTTGTTGAAAAATAAAATTGGTTCTTGATAAGGTAATGTTGGTTTTTTATTTCAATTTTACTTTAGGTATCTTATCATGAGCTTTCTTTGATACTTTCTTTAAATAATTTTAATTTATTTTTTTTTTCGTATTTTTTAAATGGTGTTAATTTTATTTTTCCAATTCTTTCATATTGTGTTGTGCCTTATTAATTAGGAAGGACCCTTCTTGTGTTTTTTATCTCTCAAACCGCGTTTTTTCGCTGGGGGGGTGTATGTCGGGTCCTCTCTCATTATAAAATCACACATGTAGATAATCCCGTGCCTGGTTAACGGGAACCAACTTACGAAAGTTTGGTTCTCCTGATAAGAGCTCGGATCCCTCCTCGAAGGCACGGGACCGTCAGAATCTTCCCGAATCTCAAGTGAGTGTTACCTTTCTTTCTTTCTACGTGTGGTATTTTCTTCCCAATAAAAACCAGCGGCGCTCTTTTTGCTACCGACCCATCAGGTATCATTATAAGAAACTGATGTACTGACTCAAACACACACTAAAAATGAAAAAAGGACCAGGTCCTAACTAAATTTTAAAAAAAAATCGGCTTCTAAAAGTTATAATATCTCAGAACAAAAACGAATTACGGCCTCTAAAGGTAGTGTAATATATCAGAATGAATTACAAGTGAATTGTGTTCCTTAAAAAATACTTGGGCACATTTTGTATGAATCAAATTTAGTTTTGACTTAATGTAGGTTGTCGTCGAAATAGAAGAAATTAATTCAAGCTATAAAATCTGGCCATTATTGTACGGCCTGGCCATACGCCAGCCTCCGTGGCGTAATGGTTGTGACTACTGCTTGTAGTCCAGAGATCCCGAGTTCGATCCCCGGTTGGAGCAGACTTTTCGAAGAAAATTCTGTTCCCTCCAAACACGTGAGGGTGGCATTTCCGGCCCTAACCAGACTGGGTGAGGTTAATGTGGGTAGCTGGTACGATTCTCAGCGAATGGAGGGTAACATCCCCGTCCAGATCAGGACGTTAAAACCAAATACACTCACCGGAAGAATTAACCGGACACTTCCTGTTTTCCCCTTTAACACCGTGTATTTCCATGCGGCTGCAAAAGGTTGTAACTTCTACTGTAGATAACATTTTCCGATGATTTTTGTTTTGTATAAAAGAAAACAGATTAAGGATTTAAGCTCATTATAAGAAAAAAAATCAGGAAAAATCATTGCAACTCATGGAAAGACAAATGTAAACTTGCAAAACACAGAATTTTAGAGGTGTTTTATTTAGAACACACTCAGTTCACTGTTTTATTTTTATCATTCGATTTTTCTTAAAAATACAAAAACCTAAAGATTTCAATTTCAACATGACCTACTAATACAAGGATTTAAAAAAAAAACACAATTCATTGAGGATGTTTCAAAAATCTCAAAAATACGGTAAATTGAAATTTTAAATTTTTCTTTCCATGAGTTGCAATGATTTTTCCTGAATTTTTTCTTATAATGAGTGTAAATCCTTAATCTGTTTTCTTTTATACAAAACAAAAGTCATATAAAAAAGTTATCTATGGTAGAAGTTACAACCTTTTGCAGCCGCATGGAAATACACGGTGTTAAAGGGGAAAACAGGAAGTGTCCGGTTAATTCTTCCGGTGAGTGTAGAATCGTTGGCGTTAGGAAGGGCATTGTCGTGAACGGAGTTCACGAATCAAAAGTTTTGGCCAGCGAAGTTTCCACTTTCCTATAAAAGCTTCTGCATCGAGTGCCCAAAGTTCATTCGATCATTCCAATAATTTTATTTAATACCATCCTAGTTGTTCAAATAATTCTCGTTTTCACAAGTGACTTTTCTTAATGAAAATCGACTATTCTTTTCGTAAACTCATTCGTTCGTTTAAATTTATTTCGTATACCCACCAACCTAGGACCTTTCTATTTTTTTCGATTATCGACACAAATTTTTTTATGTTGGGGCTGCAATCGTCAAGTGCTGCAGAACATCAGCTAGGGCCTCTAGCTGATGTTCGAATTAAGTTTTGGCCAGCGAAGTTTCCACTTTCCTATAAAAGCTTCTGCATCGAGTGCCCAAAGTTCATTCGATCATTCCAATAATTTTATTTAATACCGTCCTAGTTGTTCAAATAATTCTCGTTTTCACAAGTGACTTTTCTTAATAAAAATCGACTATTCTTTTCGTAAACTCATTCGTTCGTTTAAATTTATTTCGTATACACCAACCTAGGACCTTTCTATTTTTTTTCGATTATCGACAGGCATCCAGCCCTAAAAAACTTGCTCCACTCTACCAACCTCAACCATGAGGTTGAACAATGCCGACCCCAATATGGGATAAAGGCAAGGGAGATTTATATATATAGTGTCTTAAGGATATTAGGTAGAAAACTCTGAATGGACACTAGCCGAACTCACATGGCCGTCATTCTGAAATATCACTTCCTACTTTTAAAGACCAAATTTTTAGGAAGGGTAGATATATATCCGAAGGGACATTGGCTAAATTCACTTGGTTTTAGTTTAGGGATATTACGTTCTACTTTTAGAAGCCAAGTTTTTTCGAAAGTAGTTGGGACTTGGTCTTTATTTCATTATACCTCTACAACAATGTATTTTGTCCCTATAAATTTGCATGACATTTTTTCTCCCTCTTTCTTTCAGATACCCAAGAGAAATGGTTCCAGAAACTGTCAGTGGCAATGACGGATACCCCCTCTACCGTAGAAGGTCAACTGACAATGGAGGACAGTATGCTACATTGAAAGTGCGAGGAAATGATATGGATGTAGATAATAGATGGGTTGTCCCTTATTCACCCATATAGTCAAAAGCATTTCAAGCACATATCAACGTAGAATACTGCAATTCGGTCAAGTCCATTAAGTACATATGCAAATATGTAAACAAAGGATCAGACATGGCTGTATTTGCAGTAGAAAGCAGAGATGAAATCCTACAATATCAGCTGGGACGATACATCAGCAGTAATGAAGCTGTGTGGAGAATATTTTCTTTCCCCTTCCACGAGCGATATCCTACAGTGGTTCACCTAGCTGTGCATCTGGAGAACGGACAACGGGTTTATTTCACCTCCGACAATGCCCAGGCCAGAGCTGAAACAACCCTGACAGCTTTTTTTCCCTCTCTTCATCTGATTCATTTGCAAAGAAACTCCTCTACTCAGAAGTACCGACGTATTACACTTGGAACACAAGTACCAAGAAATTTGTAGCCCGTAAGGAAGGGAAACCAGTAGAAGGACAGGCAAATATGTATGCGTCAGATGCAATAGGCCGGATCTACACTGTGCACCCTAACAATGCGGAGTGCTTCTATCTTCGGTTGTTGTTGGTCAATATCTGCGGCCCCACATCATTTCAGGCCTTGAAGAAGGTGGAGGATAGCGTTTGTGAAACATACAGAGAAGCGTGCCAGCTCTTAAACCTTCTGGAGAATGACTCCCATTGGGACAATGCACTTTCAGATGCCTCAGAAACGGCCTTACCTCAGCAAATACGTTTCCTGTTCGCTATAATTCTAACAACTTGCGCTCCATCGAACCCGCAAGAACTTTGGGAGCAACACAAGGAGAGCATGAGTGAAGATATTCTCCATCGTCATTCAAGCGACATATATACACCGGTAATTTTCAACCAAGCGCTTTTAAACATTGAAGATATTTGCACATCAATTCCACAAACATAAGTCGTTAGACCAATTGGGTTTAAAGATTGATATAGATAGATCAGTGACCAGATTGATTACCGGCGTGAATCTATCTTCAATGTTGAAGAGCTCCAGATATTTGTTAATGAAAACATCACCCAACTAAATTATGAACAAAAGGAGGTATTCGAAATTATAATGAGTAGAGTTATAAACAAGCAAGGCGGATTTTTCTTCTTGGACGCTCCAGGAGGAACAGGGAAAACTTTCCTGATATCTCTTATCCTCGCAAAGATACGAGCCGAAGGTGGAATCGCATTGGCAGTCGCATCCTCCGGCATAGCGGCCACATTATTAGATGGAGGCAGAACTGCTCATTCTGCACTGAAGCTACCACTGAACGTTGATCTGACATGCAACATCGCCAAGAACTCAGGCAAAACAACCATGCGACCTTATCATTTGGGATGAATGCACAATGGCGCATAAAAAATCATTGGAGGCTCTGTCGAACTCTCTGAAAGATTTCAGAAGCAGCGCCCAGATTTTCGGCAATGCATTAATTTTGCTGTCGGGCGATTTCCGTCAAACATTGCCAGTATTTCCCAGGTCAACCCCTGCTGACGAAATAAATGCCTGCCTAAAGTCTTCTTCTCTGTGGTGTCACGTAAAGACGCTCACTCTAAAAACCAACATGAGGATCGAGCTCCAACGTGACAACACTTCAGCCAGAGAGTTCTCTAAGCAACTGCTGGAAATTGGAAATGGTTATGATACCACTCACAAACTACCAGAAGATTTCTGTACTCTAGCCAGTTGTACAGATGATATTATAGCTTTTGTATTTCCCAATATTGAAACCAAATTCACAGACAAAGACTGGCTGAGTTCAAGAGCTATTTTGGCACCAAAGAATAGTGATGTTAATACTATCTACTCAACAATACAGGACAAAATACCAGGCAAGTGGTATCACTACTCTTTTACATTATTTGTCATTTTATGTATCTAAATTTCTCTTGAAGTAAACAAAATATACCAGCGGCCATCTGTCGTGAATTCGCCTGGTGCGAACACGTGGAAGATAACGACAGAGAAAATAAAAACTAATTGTTTGTGGATCTAAAGGGGGGATTCTAAATGTTTTGGTTATATATTTATTAATTTCACAATGTACTTATATAGTTATGAATTAAACATAGATAATAGGTTTATTAAGGCGAATCAATGTCACTTGGCAAAACTGTTTATCTTACTAGATTATGCACTATTGCAAAAATCAGACTATAATAAAATTACTTTGTATTATATCAAAATGAAAGATTGACTATTTGAATCACTACTATTTAACTTCACTAATTTAATCAAATATCTAAATGTCACTCTATTGAAACTACTAATGAACTCGGTACTCCTCTAGTCGGAGTCTAAATTACTTGCCACACCTCTAGTCGGTGCAGCTTCTAGGACAACTTGAACTTCCGCCCTCGTCGGCGTCTCAATTGCAACACCTCTCGTCGGCGTCTGAATTGCAACTAACTTTAGGCCTCTTTCCTAAAGTAAAAAATGTCTGTCATTTGTTTACAAAAGTTATTAATTAAATATTTCGGACTAGTAATTAAAAACACCTCGCGTTCGCGACATTCCCCCCCATAAAAGGAAAAAGAATTATAAGAGAGAAATAAATATCATAATAACCTACAGAATAAAGTACTAATAAACATTGGTTTTATAAACAGCTAAAATAATCTTCTGTAACTCGAAAGTACTTAATATTCATAATTACTTATGATTGCTTGGACTGCTAACATATTTGAAGTACAACAGTAGACCGCATATTAATTTATTTTTTTAAACACAAAAATATTGAACATAAATATTTCATGACATACCTATGAAAAGAAAAATAAACTGCTATCGAATCTCTGAAAATTGGAAAGTTTTAACATAAAAAAATTTAACTTCTTCAGAGGAATAAAAATCAATAAATAACATTTTATAATAATAATAAGGATAATGGACATTCCCGTTAATGTAAATCTTCAGAAATATTAATTTGTTCCTCAATAACCTTTTAGTCCATTTCCATTGAGTAGAGGGAGCTAACAGGACGAGTAATTATGTTACCATTGGAAACTTGAACATCAACGGTACCTACTTTATTATGACGATTATAGTAGAGTTTCCGTACTATACCATAAGGCCAATTTGATCTTTTTGTTTTACCTTCTCTAATTAAAACAACCTCGCCTGGTTTTGGTTCTACACTCGTCACTTTACCCTGACGAAACATGGTGACTTTCCGTTCACGTAGGCAAGACACATGTGGTTTTGACCAATGTCTCCCTATGGCTAAGCCGTAGTTAGACTGAACGTCTCTAGTATCATTCTTCCAAGGGAAGTTTACATAATATCTACTATCTTTAAATCGCAGACTAGACTCAAAAGTCTGCAAGGCAAGATCGTCATCTACAATAGAACAATTGTCCTTTATTCTGATGGTTTGCAATTCCCATAATTTACGTACATCATCGGTTGAATCTAAACCTATCTCAGTTCTAGCATACAAAGAAGAAGAAGCGATATTTTGATCTTCTGATAACTTACTTTCTGTGGTGGTTCCACTAAATACGTATCCAAATACAGTGTTGAACAGATACAAATTATCTTTCACTTTAATTTTCTCTGGCAAGAAAAACTGGGCATAATAATCAACTCCTAAGAGTATGTCAAACTGCATTTCAGGATTATCTAATAAGTACCGGTCAGCTAAGCTATAGTTTTCATTTAACTTCCTAATGAACTCCCGGTCACATAATAGTTTATTATCAGCACTAACAATTGTAGGTACTACCAATAATTTCAGTTCAAAATTTGAATCACTTGTAACCATGTCTAGAGACACTTCTGGAGCTTTCATGTGCTTGGGTTCTAAAGCCCCAAATGTATAAACATTCATTGGCATTACTTTACCAGTTTCTAATCCCAGTAACTTCTGCAGCCTTTCACTTACGTACGAATGGCTACTAGCTGTATCTAAAATAGCCCGAACTTTAATAGTTTCATTGCTATTCTTGCCTTTTACATGAAGTACAGCAGTTTGCATAAAAACTACAGTATTTACGGCGCATACCGTTGTAGCGGAAAACTCTTGCACATTTTCCTGGCCTGTTAATGCACTATTAGTACTAATATCTACCTTCTTATCACGCACAGAACTAGATCTGGGTGCAGAGTTAGACCTAGGTTTACTTCTAATGAGGTCCCAATTTCTGTATTCTGAATGCTTATCAGGTCCATGACCTTTAGAAAACTTGTCTGGACAAAGTGCCCTATAATGATGTCCAATTTTTCCACAGTGCCAACACTTGGTATAATTTTTACAATCACGAGTAGGATGAGATAAGCTCAGACAAATATAGCAACGCCCATTTAGTTTCCTTTTTCTTTCAATCAGAGTAGAATAAGTCTGGCACTCATCACTAAAGTGATTTCCCTCACAAAAAACACATTTATAATTATTATTACGTCTAACTGTGTTTGGACTAGAATTTTTAATACCACTGTTCTTATGCTGTTGTCTATCTACTATTAATAGAGACTCAGCGGTATAAGGTTTCTTCTCATATCTCATAGGAGTAATGGGTGATTTAAATTGAAACTCACCTGACCTAGCAGTGTTAGACTTTTCCGTGGAGCCTAGAGACTTCATGACACTCTCTACTTTAAGCTCATCTTTCATTTGTTTCCTAATGATCTCTACAGATATATTTTCCCCATTTTTTTTTACTAACTCATATTGGGTGCCTGTAGTCAATTTATTGTACACCACGGAAGCTAAAATTTTGTTCTCTACTACATCTCCTAAATTTTCTAACAACTTAAGCTTTACTTCTAGCTCGGTATAAAACTTGTGAACATCTTCCTTTTTGTTAGAGGGAAGTGTCATTTTCACTATGTCATTGTAAAGTTTATTTGCAACAATGACTTCACTACCATATGCTTCGTGCAATATTTCCTTTGCTAGTTTGTAATTAGCACTGGTCATTTTTACACCATCTAACAATTTAGACGCGTTACCTGTAAGCTGCATTTTGAGGTATTGTAACTTTAGACTATCAGGAATATTTGTCTTACTATCTATGATTTGGACAAAACATTCCCAAAACTCACTGTACCTCTCGGGTTCCGAACCATCAAATTTAATAAGTTCTACCTTTGGCAGAAAACTATAACTGGAGCTGTCCATTGGTTGAGCTCTTTGGACACTAGGATTGGTTAAATCTAATTCCGTCTTCTGAATTCGTAATTCTTCTACCTTAATACGATCTCTGTATTCTAACTCGACTAGCTCAATATCCTTCGCCTGTTTTTCTAGCAAAAACTTACGCTCATTTTCTTCTTGCTGAATATCCTTTGCCTGTTTTTCTAGCAAAAACTTACGCTCATTTTCTTCTTGCTCAATATCCTTTGCCTGTTTTTCTAGCAAAAACTTACGCTCATTTTCTTCTAGCTTAATACGATCTCTATATTCTGACTCCTGTTTTTCTAGCAAAAACTTACGCTCATTTTCTTCTTGCTCAATATCCTTTGCCTGTTTTTCTAGCAAAAACTTACGCTCATTTTCCTTTTCTTTGCTTTCCAACTGACGATCAATTCCTAACTTCACGGACTCATAATCAGCTATCTTAGCCTCTACTTCTGAAATCTCCTGTATCAATCTATCGTGCAGCTCATCGCTAACTGTTGTGTCTAGGCTTTCTAATTCTGACTCATTTTCACTTAAAGCATTTTCTAACAAATCTCTTCTAGTGATATAAAGGGCTAATATCTCTTTAACATAATTAATTTGACTGACTGAGGCTTTCACAAAACCTTCAGTGAAAGCAGACCTTTGAATTAGGTGTATCTCTGATACAGTAGATTCAACCTTACTGAGTTGATTTTTACTTCTAGTAAAGTTACGCTTTAAAACAGTAACTGAAGCCATTTTAATCTAAGATAAGAAAAAAAATTAAGGAAGAAAAATATTTAAATATGTCAACTAAATAAAAATAATCAAAAAAAATTACATACTTACTAATTCATGGCTATTTAACTACCTACGTAGCATCTAATAAGTAATAAGAAATTACTCAATTACTATTAACTGTTATTTGTATGATGCTAAAAATTGTACCTGGTAACCTATTTCCTACGACAATAGGTACTGCTAAATTTAAATAAGTAAAGAATCTACATAAACACTTTGTCTGTAGATAAATATAAAAGGATCATTAAATCAAGCTACTCACTAACTCAAATTATTAAAGGCTTGAAATACTTTAATTTTAATCCTAATTGAATAATAATAATAATAGTTATAGCAGAATACCAATTAAATTGTCATCATAACGATTCATAAAAAATGGTAACACCTGAAGTGTTTTTCCATATGACTTAATTAATCAATCCTTTAATTAAAAAAGTCTCTAATTAAATTGAATGTTCGATCAAAACAATAAACAAAAGAAAAGTGAGAAGTTTAAAAATAATAATTAGCAACTTATCAGCTGTTTGAAATGATGTTCTGTGTGCAACTTCACTTCTCAACCGGGTTGACTAGATTGCCGCTATCCTCTCTCTAGCGCTGCTGTCGCTGTAGCTCTGATTACAAGATGTCTGCCAACGCGCGCATGAATATTGAAGGCTGGCGTCCTTGCGTCTGGTAATCCCAGAATCCCTTGCGTGAACTATGCCTTTGACGATACACTGCACCGGGAAGTAGTTCGGTTTCTAACTTCAAAAAATATTGATTTTCCTCGTACTTTTTACGATAAAACTATTGAAATTATGTTTAAATCACTTTATTAAAACTTTATTATAGTAGTTTTATTGTAACCACGCTCTGCTACCAAAATTTTTTCTGTCGTGAATTCGCCTGGTGCGAACACGTGGAAGATAACGACAGAGAAAATAAAAACTAATTGTTTGTGGATCTAAAGGGGGGATTCTAAATGTTTTGGTTATATATTTATTAATTTCACAATGTACTTATATAGTTATGAATTAAACATAGATAATAGGTTTATTAAGGCGAATCAATGTCACTTGGCAAAACTGTTTATCTTACTAGATTATGCACTATTGCAAAAATCAGACTATAATAAAATTACTTTGTATTATATCAAAATGAAAGATTGACTATTTGAATCACTACTATTTAACTTCACTAATTTAATCAAATATCTAAATGTCACTCTATTGAAACTACTAATGAACTCGGTACTCCTCTAGTCGGAGTCTAAATTACTTGCCACACCTCTAGTCGGTGCAGCTTCTAGGACAACTTGAACTTCCGCCCTCGTCGGCGTCTCAATTGCAACACCTCTCGTCGGCGTCTGAATTGCAACTAACTTTAGGCCTCTTTCCTAAAGTAAAAAATGTCTGTCATTTGTTTACAAAAGTTATTAATTAAATATTTCGGACTAGTAATTAAAAACACCTCGCGTTCGCGACAGCCATCGCCGGCTCCGCTAAATCATCAAGCACACACAAACGATAATCATACAAACATAAGATATATTATTGTATATAATTACTAGCGGGTTATAATAACTACCGCCGCTTCGCCAACCCATCAAACACACACGATGCACACACATCACACCATACACACACACACATACACAAACAAATATCATTAATTTATTAGGTTAAAAAAAATTGAATATTTTTTGTCGCCCATCTATTTTCTGTCCTTACCCGGCGTAGTTTAAGAAAGGCTCATCAGAATGTTGCGATCGATATGTTAAATGAAAGCTTAAATCCTTACCTAAAACTTTCTTGCTTTGTGTTGATAAAAAAACTTAAATTATTCTTGCGTCTCCCATCCAATATTTATCCTTACTCATTGTAGCTTAACCTTAAGGAGATATAATCTAGCCTAGAAGAATTCCCTAATCCATGTGCAAAATTTCAGGTTTCTCGGTCAAACGGTGTGGATTTGTATAGAGAACATATACAGGGTGTCCCACCAAAGTTGGACACCTCAAATTACTCGGCCCCTGAAAGAGTTTTTGAAAATAAAAAATCCTAGGGTACATGTCCTAATTATGCGGTTCCAGTCATGAAATTTCTTTATACAGGGTGGTTCAAAAGTCAGAAATTGAGGTGTCAACTTTCGATTTTTAAATGGATCGACCTAAATTTTATTCAATAATTTTACTTCTAAATGGTTCCTTAGTACTTTTTTAAACAAAAATTTTACATACAGGGTGGTTTTTTTTTCGACCATTTTATTTTCTAAACTCAATAAACTCAAGTTCTTTTAATTTTTTCGATAACAAGAATAGAAAGTGTTTGTGTAATGAATACACGCACTTTTCATTGGCACCAAAAAAAATTATACAGGGTGGTTCACAAGTGAAATATTGACTTGATTTTTTTTTATAACGGATTTTTTTGAATTTTTTATTTAGGATTAATAATTCTCGCCTAATTTAACACATTTTTTGTCGGTCATATCGAAAAACAAAAATAAAGTGTTGTACAGCATGAGACATATTTTTTTTTGTAACACCCTGTATATGGGCAGTCAAAGAGACGTAAAGTTAAATAGAAAGACTAAATGTGCAAGAAAAACTTCGATTTTTAATGATTTTAATAAGTTATTGTGTTTTAACTAATATTGTCGTATGGACCACCCTATAGATATTCTCTTAAACTATCATGTGGGTACTCGAAGTTGTAAAAAAATTCAACGAAGACTTCGAATCGTGGGGAAAAACAAGTAAAAAACACGAATTTTGAAGCCATTTTCAATTTGGTGTCCACACTGAATGATTTTAAAACTTGAAATAAAAAGTAGGTAGGTGTAGACACAATATTGAAAATGGCTTTTTGAATTCATTTTATTCTTTCAGATTTGGACTCCTCGTTGAATTTTAGACAATTTCGACTACCCATATGACGGTTTAAGAAAATATCTACAGGACGGTCCATGCGACAATATTAGTTAAAACACCTAACTTTTTTATTTCATTAAAAATCAAAGTTTTTCTTGCACATTTAGTTTTTCTTTTAATATTAACGTCTCTTTGACTGCCAATATAAAGGGTGTTACAAAAAAATTGTGTCTCACCCTGTACAACACTTTAGTTTTGTTTTTCGATATGACCGACAAAAAATGTGTAAAATTAGGCGAGAATTATTAATCCTAAATAAAAAATTAAAAAAACTCCGTTATAAAAAAAAATCAAGTCATTATTTCACTTGTGAACCACCCTGTATAATTTTGTTTTGATGCCAATTAAAAGTGCGTGTATTCATTACACAAACACTTTCTATTCTTGTTATCGAAAAAATTAAATGAACTTGAGTTATTCGAGATTTAGAAAAAAAATTGGTCGAAAAAAATACCACCCTGTATGTATATTTTTTGTTTAAAAAAGTACTCAAGAACCATTTAAAAGTAAAATTATCAAATAAAATTCAGGTCGATCCATTTAAAAATTGAAAGTTGACACCTCAATTTCTGACTTTTGAACCACCCTGTACAAAAAATTTCATGACTGAAACCGCATAATTAGGACATGTACCCTAGGATTTTTATTTTTCAAAAACTCTTTCAGGGGCCGAGTAATTTAAGGTGTCCAACTTTGGTGGGACACCCTGTATACATACACACACACACATACAGACAGCTTTCTTTTATAGATATAGATATAGGTAAATATTGTAAGTAAGTACTTATTTTAAAACAAGAATCCGTCCAAAGAGAAAGAACCTCAGTCCAAAAATCGATTTTTTGGGAAATCGAGAAAAACTGATTAACTTTAAAAGTTCTCATTAAAAAAAAATGAAAAATATGTGGCTAAACTACTTACTATAAGATATGTACAACCAAAATATTTTGATTTTATATGTAACACAAGACAAGATATCAGCACTTTTGTGTCATGGACTTAGGTTCTTTTTCTTTGGAACGGTGGACTGAGGTTCTTTCTCTTTGCTTTGTCAACTTTAAGAGGGATGATATGACATAAAAACCATATTTTAAAGGAAGAATTAAACATTATTTTGTAAATAATAATTACTTTTTGTATTTGAGAGTTATTTCGGAGAGTCCTGATAAAGTAAATCAAATACTATACTGTCGGCCAAGAAAAAAGCTTCGTATAAAATCCTTGGTGTTCTGCAGGGACATACTGAATCAGTTTTTTTATATCATTCATTTTATCCTTTTTTATTGGCACCCTTCCTCCAGGATATGCACTCTCACTTGGGAAAACAGGGACACCAACGTTGGGAAATTTGACATAGAATGTATGCTGGACAACACAATCAATGAATTTTCTAGCAATGATAGTGCCAGGTAGATCAGAATGATGAATATGAGAAGTGTGCCATACTACTAATTCCAAACATTATTTTCTGATCATTTTGAACAGTTCTGGACTTTGTTTCTTCAGATAGCACTTGCTTCTTATAATGACGTGTCCACCAGTCTTTAAAATTTAATATGTCTGTTGTTTCGATCTCCTTCACTGTAAATTTGTTGTTTATAGATGAAGTTATTGCCAACTCTGTTATCTGATGCAAGGTGTATAATCTGTCCCTCTTTTTTAAATATCTTTTGATTATGATAAAGTCTCTATCGCATGGGAGAAATGAGTGTCCTCTGACTGGGAAGTAGTGCTCAACTTTTTCAAACCGTTTGGAATCAGTTAGAGCTAAGAGTAGACGAAACAAATAATGGTTTTTGTTCTGCCCCCCACAGTTATCTGAGTACAAATGGAGCTCTTTGTACCCTTCACCTGCATAATTTTGCAAGTAATCCATCATGAACGAGCAAACTTCATCAGGACCTTTTTTGGCCTGTCCTTCATGGTAAATGTATAGAACTGCAGTGTTTTTCTTGATGTTATGGATGCAGAAAATATTCACTGTCAGCTGACGCATATAGAATGTCTCCTGAACTGGTATCATAGGCAATGGTATGTTTGCCATAAAATCCATACTCAAAGATAATACATCAGGGTCATTAGGATTTTCAGATTCAGATTTTAGTTTTTTATAAAACTTACTGGCCCTTCTCTTATGTATTACCAATTCCGCAACAGCACATCTCTTTGATGTATCATTGAGAAATGGATTTTTTATTTTTGTATTTAATTTCTCGCAGATACCACAACAGTCAACTTGTAGACGTCCAAATGAAAACTTGAAATTTTGTTTGAAAAAGTTGGTAAAATATTGATAACTCACTTTTACACTGGGATGTTTGTCCTTAAACATCTTGTGAATAATTTTTATATTCAGTCTGGAATCCAAGTACTTTACACCACTTCGATAATAGCTGTCCTTCACATCAAAACTATCGATATGGTTTCTGATCAAAGCCCTCACTTCAGGACCAATAGCATTGCCTTTTGGATTCTTCCCACGCATATCTCTAGGGGATCTATTATTAGCTGCTAGGTTTCTCAGTCTTTTGCTTCTCTGGATAGTGACACCAAAGATAGCAAGAAATGCTTTCAAGCAAATTACAAATCGGTTGTTTTCTACAACCACATGATACCTGTACGAATGAGCATTTTTACTCTTCCCATTCCTGGGACGACATCTCTGGACGTTGTTCACTTCTATAAGTCCTTGTAAAAATATATCTTGTTCATTTTTTGTATCAAAGCCATAGAACTTCCCAAATAGTTCCTCTCTCCTTTGGGGAAGTAACTGATCTGCAGCACAAGTTTTCAATTTGCAAATGAAAAAAGAACAAACCAACAAATCACTATAGTAACACAGTAGGTAGGTACCTACCTAAACTAAGTATTTAACCAGCCTCAACAGCTCAGTGGTTAAAGAGTCTGCCTGAAGCAGTATAAGTAGTTTATTATTATTAAAAAGTATTACCTGCAAGTGTTTCCTGGACACTTTCTAGGAACAATTTTGTTCTTGGTAGTATATTCTTGGCCTTTGATGATGGATTGCTTCCTGATATTAGATTTCCATTTCTCTGGTTGAGATAACCTTTTCTTCCCAACTGCTTCTGTTTCTACATCACTAGAACTCGAGTATTCCGAGGAAATCATGTCAAAAGCACTGTGATATTAATCTATAAGTTTTCTTGAAAGATCAAATCTAATATCATTTCAACTATTTACTATAATATGAATATCACCAAAAATTATCTATCTGATTTATCACAAATTCACAATAAGCCAGAAAAAGAGTTGATTTCCCCCGAAAAAATGTTGTAATGAAAACGTAAACAAATATCAGCTGATAACGGACATTCGGAAGAGAAAGAAACTCAGTGCTGGACTGAGGTTCATTCTCTTTGAAACAAAAACAAAAAAAATACCACATCGAAAAACACGGAAAGGGATCAAAAATTAGGTTGTTTATGCGTGGATCCAATGTATTTATGTTCGTAGAATTCAAATCTGACTCTAACTCAAAATCGTAAATTTTGGACTGAGGTTCTTTCTCTTTGGACCGATTTCTTTTCTGCATCTTTTTCTTTCTTTGTTTGTTCATCCAGTGATAAACAAGTAGAACAAACGTCTGTTCTTGGTGATCCAAATCCTATGTTAAAATGATTATTAAAAACTTTTCTGAAAAAGCACTGCTTCACTCTGAGCAATATGTCACTTGAGCTTGAATTGTAAAGCCTCCACATTTTCTAATATTCAAATCAGCATCCAGGTACACTCTTACAGTACTTTTCAATCACATTGAAATTGCAAATGAATTTTTTCACAGCTTCTAGTTTGCTTGCATTTTGTGCTGACTTTCTGTCACCTCCACGGTTTTCTTTTGGCATTTTTCCTGTTTTTATGAATCTCTCAATCATACCTTGAACTCTGTGCTTTGTGATACATAAAATGCCAATAAACATATATCTACATACCAATACTTTCTGACCATTATTCTTCCTAACAAAGTATTTCACAATAAACTTTTTCTTTTTTGAATATTCTGTGGACTTATCTCTAACAGGGTCACAATGATTTGTGTGGCTGAGTATGTAAGCATCTTGCTTAATCTTATCTCTTGACTCATAAATTTTTTGATGGAATCCCTTGATGTCGTTTGTTTGGAGAGAAGAACATTGAAAACCCTTTCTGTGCTTACATTTTGGAGGCTTGGGTTCCATAGGAGCTGAATACCTTTGTAGCTTTTCCCTGGTTCTCTTCCAGTCTGGAATCATCAAAGTTATTTATTTATTTTTTTACTCAAATATACCTAGTTCATTTTCAAGAAAAATAATATAATCATGTTTTTTTTTTTTTTTTGCCAATAACAGCTAATTACTAGATTGCTTGAGTAGGCCTACACATTAATTTGCATTTTTTTATAACAATAAAGGGGAGGTTAACACCACCATCTCATTTCGCTCATACCGGAGGTTTTACCTCCAATCGTAGGTTGACGTTCTACTATTCACATTAACGTCACCCAACGTCACTATATTTAAAAGTAACCATATAAAACTAGGATAATCGAGTATCAAATTTGTGACTCTCACAGACGCACTATACGGGTAGACACTTTTTCTCATAGCCGTCTCAGAAACGCACGATACTGTTAGAAGAGTAAAAATAACAATACAGGTTAAGTGTTAAAGCTGTCTGCTACGAGTATAACTGCCCATGTCATTGTCAGCGGTGATGGTATTAACTTGATAGAGCGATTTTCGACTTGCACCTCAATTAGCCAATTTTCAAAACCAAATAGTCAGTCCTTCATCTCCAACTGCCAATTAAAAAACGTGCCGGAAAAACTTCATACCACAATCGTGCCTTTTTTCCGTCTTAAATATCTACCAGAACGACTAAAGCTAACCTGGTACCTCCAAAATCAATGAGTAAACCTTGATGTAAACTACGGTTAAATGAAATTTTTCTTAAATTCAAAGAACAAAGTGAAGCACACGTGTTTATTTACACAGATGGATCGGTGGATAAGGAGCAGAAGAGGAGTGCATTTTCAGTGAATAACGAGCTAACAGGAGAAGTCCTAAGATACAAAATAAATGAGGTTACTAGCTCATGGTGTGTTGAAGCGTTACGAGTACTAGGCTCTAAAACTCATGTATTATCAAGAGTACACTAGCACTGATGTTGTAGTTGCAACAGATTCAAAAAGCGTCATTGCGTCCTTGAGATCAACAAAATGGAAGAACATGAATAACACTATTGTCATGGAAACTAAGCGATATTACAAAAGTTTGATAGAGAGAGAAAACCAAATACTTATGCTATGGATACCTGGACATGAAGGAATAGTGGGCAATGAAAAAGCTGATGAAGAAGCAAGGAGAGCATTGGAGAGTGGAGATGACTATGAAATGAAGAAAGATCCTGGAATGAAGATGCGAGAAGTGAATGAATTAATGAGAAGAAAGTTTCAGAAGTGGTATGACAAGAAGAGTGAAATCACCGGAGTCCAGTTTAAGATGTTGAATGAGAAGATACCTACAAGTATGTGGAGAACAAGACGAATGAATAAAAGAATAATTGTGACTTTATCGCGAATAAGATGTAAGCATGCCCGGTATCCTGTGTATTTGAATAGAATGGGTATGAGTGAAACTGATGAGTGTGAGTGCGGTGAAATGGGTGAGTTGAATCATGTGATGCTAGCGTGTGAGAAAATGAGAGGTATGAATGAGTTTTACAGTGAAATTCTACCATTTGTAAAAACATTTCCTATTAATGTAGACTTTTTATGTATGGAGACAACTTCAAAACAGTTTAAGAGTTTTTATAGATTTATTTTAAAAAACAATATTGTAATTTGATTTAAATTTTATTGTTCTTGTACTATCAAAAATAAATAAAGACTGGCCAAAGTGGACTTGTACCCGCTTAGGCTCAAAAAACTAAATAAAAAAAAAAACTACGGTTTACATTGGTTGTTAAAGGGTTAATAGAAGCTTTTTGGACCTTAACCCATTCAATCCTGAATTTTTAAGATTTTTTTTTTTTTTGAAAAATAAGAACAATTAACACTTACGAATACAGAATTTTTTTTTTTTACACATATTGTGGTTGTGGTCTCACTAGTGATGTACAAATACCCGGGTATTTATTTTTGGGGTAAATACCCGGGTATTTACCCATTTCAGCACATTTCCTTGCCAATATACGCATAAAACATCTTCTCCTATTCCTGATCCCTCCCTCTGTGATATAAACATTAAAATGTTGATCATTAAGGTTAGGAATTACAGAACTAATTATAAAAAATGTATTTTTAGGTAAATTAGTCATATATTACTCATACTTGTTCTTCCATGCCTTATCCTGCTCAAGTAGGGATTTTAGATTGCCCTCCAGTTGCCCTGGTTGTAATTACCTATTACGTAAAATTACTTAACCTTTTGCACTCCAGTGAAAAAAAATTGGAACTGGGTGATTCTCCAAAAAACGTACCTTTTCATGTAACTCGCAACTATCCCGTCAACGCTTAACTTAAAAAAGTTCAATTATCCGCAATAATGAAGATAGTAATAGTCTAAACTATTTCTGATAAAACACATTTTTTAATAAAATCGCAGATTATTAAAAAAAAAATACATTATACCATTAAAATCATTTCCGTAGACTGTAACTCGTTTAAAATTCATTATTAAGCCTTGAATTATTCAGTTATTTGCAACAATTTCACAAAAAACTTATCGTTAATACTTTGACAAAGATATGGCGACAACTCTTTTATCTTCCTTTTATTTTTGTAATTTTATTTTCAATACTTTATAAGATCTAAATAAATGAGGCTGGTTTTTTCGTCATTTCCGTAGGCAAAGGAAAACAGTTTTAAAAAAATGCACTAGAGTGCATCTTTCTCCTCTTTGTCATATCAAAACATTGTGCGGACATCTAATTTACTTGTTTTAAATTTGATAATTTGGGGTTCTTCAAAATTAGTTGAGATATAGAATCGTATAGGCTAAGATCTATGCTGACGTAAGATTTAAAATCATTTCAGTAGACAGTTTTTTTAAATAATAATTATATGCATTAAAAAAATAATATATCTTTTTTAAATTCCTTTTTGTGTACAATTAATAGAAATGTTGTTTTTGAAATTTTATTTGTGTGAAAATGAGTGCTTTTTAATCCTAAACTATAAATTCATCATTTCCGTAGACATGTGTTGCCTACGGGAATGATAGGTTGCCTACAGAACTTTGGGTGGAAGAGATTGCCTAAGGCAATAACCCCGCCCTTTAGTTAGGACATACAGGGTGTCCCACCAAACTTGGACACCTCAAATTACTCGGCCCCTGAAAGAGTTTTTGAAAAATAAAAAAATCTAGGGTACATGTGCTAATTATGCGGTTTCAGTTAATTTTTTTTATACAGGGTGGTTCAAAAGTCAGAAATTGAGGTGTCAACTTTCGATTTTTAAATGGATCGACCTGAATTTTATTTGATAATTTTACTTCTAAATGATTCCTGAGTACTTTTTTAAACAAAAATATTACATACAGGGTAGTTTTTTTTCGACCAATTTTTTTTCTAAATCTTGAATAACTCAAGTTCGGTTAATTTTTTCGATAACAAGAAGAGAATGTGTTTGTGTAATGAATACATGCACTTTCAATTGCCATCAAAAAAATTTATACAGGGTGGTTCACAAGTGAAATAATGACTTGATTTTTTTTAAAACCGAGTTTTTTTAATTTTTTATTTAGGATTAATAATTCTCGTCTAATTTTACACATTTTTCGTTAGTCATATCGAAAAACAAAACTAAAGTGTTGTACAGGGTGAGACATAATTTTTTTGTAACACCCTGTATATGGGCAGTCACAGAGACGCAAAATTAAATATAAAGACTAAATATGCAAGAAAAACTTTGATTTTTAATTAAACTAAAAAGTTATGGTGTTTTAACTAATATTTTCGCATGGACCACCCTGTAGATATTTTCTTAAACTATCATGTAGGTACTCTAAGTTGTATAAAATTCAACGAACACTTCGAATCATGTGGGAAAAACAAGTAAAAAACACGAATTTGAAGCCATTTTCAATTTGGTGTCCACACTGAATGATTTTAAAACTTGAAATAAAAAGTAAGTAGTTGTAGACACAAAATTGAGCATGGCTTTTTGAATTCATTTTTTTTCTTTCAGATTTGAACTCCTCGTTGAATTTTAGACAGTTTCGACTACCCATATGATGGTTTAAGAAAATATCTACAGGGTGGTCCATGCGACAATATTAGTTAAAACAACATAACTTTTTAGTTTAATTAAAAATCAAAGTTTTTCTTGCATATTTAGTCTTTATATTTAATTTTGCGTCTCTTTGACTGCCCATATACAGGGTGTTACAAAAAAATTATGTCTCACCCTGTACAACACTTTAGTTTTGTTTTTCGATATGACTAACGAAAAATGTGTAAAATTAGACGAGAATTATTAATCCTAAATAAAAAATTAAAAAAACTTGGTTTAAAAAAAAATCAAGTCATTATTTCACTTGTGAACCACCCTGTATAAAAATTTTTGATGCCAATTGAAAGTGCGTGTATTCATTACACAAACACATTCTCTTCTTGTTATCGAAAAAATTAACCGAACTTGAGTTATTCAAGATTTAGAAAAAAAATTGGTCGAAAAAAAACCACCCTGTATGTAATATTTTTGTTTAAAAAAGTACTCAGGAATCATTTAGAAGTAAAATTATCAAATAAAATTCAGGTCGATCCATTTAAAAATCGAAAGTTGACAGCTCAATTTCTGACTTTTGAACCACCCTGTATAAAAAAAATTTCATAACTGAAACCGCATAATTAGCACATGTACCCTAGATTTTTTTATTTTTCAAAAACTCTTTCAGGGGCCGAGTAATTTGAGGTGTCCAAGTTTGGTGGGACACCCTGTATATTATGTATATATTTATTTATTTTTTTCTTCTTCTGTATTGTGTATTTTAATTTGTAATTATTTGTATTGTGTATAATATGTCCTATTAATAAAGTGTAAAAAAAAAAAAAAAAAAACTGATCCAGTAATGATAAACTGATACACTTGGGTGGAAGAGAAAACCACAGTCATCAACCCATCCCCTTAATTGAAATCCATTTTTGATAGAAAAGATGGAGACGTCTAGTGATGATTGAAAAGATGAAGAGTCAAGTGATGATAGAAAAGATGAAGAGTCAAGTGATGATAGAAAAGATGAAGAGTCAAGTGATGTAGGAAAAGATGAAGAATCAAGTGATGATAGAAAAGATGAAGAGTCAAGTGATGATAGAAAAGATGAAGAGTCAAGTGATGATAGAAAATATGAAGAATCAAGTGATGATAGAAAAGATGAAGAGTCAAGTGATGATAGAAAAGATGAGGAGCCAAGTGGTGATACAAAAGATGAAGAGTCAAGTGATGATAGAAAAGATGAAGAGTCAAGTGATGTAGGAAAAGATGAAGAATCAAGTGATGATAGAAAAGATGAAGAGTCAAGTGATGATAGAAAATATGAAGAATCAAGTGATGATAGAAAAGATGAAGAGTCAAGTGATGATAGAAAAGATGAGGAGCCAAGTGGTGATACAAAAGATGAAGAGTCAAGTGATGATAGAAATATGAAGAATCAAGTGATGATAGAAAAGATGAAGAGTCAAGTGATGATAGAAAAAATGAAGAATCAAGTGATAATAGAAAAGATGAAGGGTCAAGTGATGATAGAAAAGATCAAGAATCAAGTGATGATAGAAAAGATGAAGAATCAAGTGATGATAGTCGAATTATGATGAAGATTCTGACCCAGAGGAGTCAAATAAGCTGTTTTTAATTATTAAAAAAACCGTAAACTTTAAATTTAGAAATTATCCGTTTCAATTCAATTACCTATAATTGACCTTGAATTTTGAAGTGTTTCATTTTTATTTTATGTTTGAACATTTATTTTTACAAAATGAACCTAATGTTTTTTGGCCCATTGCCCATTGAAAAAATTGTTAGTTAGTTTCATTTGGTTCTGTTATTCTTGCAGTTGGTAGGTGGAAAAAAATCAATGGAAAAAAATTGACATTTTTTATGGATAGCTACAAGTATAATAATTCTAGGTATCATTGATAGAAGACTAATCTAAAATATAGTAATCTGAAAAACTATTAGATTGTTTAAAAAGTTATTCAGAAGAATATTTACTGGTATTCCGTAAAAAACGTCATTTCCGTAGACAACCAAGTAATTCCCGTAGGCAGCCGTTTTAAAAAAATCCCCAAATTCACAGTTAAAAAGGAAAATATGAAAACACCGTTGGTACCGTTAGGTTCCATAGTGAAATTAGAATGACCCAGTATTTTTATTTTTTTATTTCTAGTAATTTATGTCATTTTCAATTTTCATATCGAAAAGGTACGTTTTTTGGAGAATCACCCAACTGCCCATAAGGTCCAGTGCATGTCCCACATGCAACCATAGAAACGCCGCTACACTCCAGTATAAAATTCACAAGAACAGTCCTTAAGGTCCAGTGCATGTCCCACATGCAACTATTAATAACGCTCTTACGGTCCAGTGCATGTCCCACATGCAAGATTTCCCTCCACTTTATTCGATTTCATTTTATGTTTTCCTTTAATTATCACCCTATCAGATTTATTCTAGTCGATTCGTGATATTCCGTAGAATATTTACGAACAAGTCAAAAGTGTCTAAAATGTAAGCCAGCTGTGTAAACAAACATTATTATCAGTGCAACCTGCGGAAGGTTGGTTCAGTGTAGTACCTGTTCTATCGTCTTTATTTCTGTGATAAAAATGTCTAAAAGAAAACTGTATAGTTTTATAGGTAAAGAAGAAGCAAAGAAAATTCGAAATTTACTTTGTGGTAAGTAATTCATTTTCTTTATATGTTTATTTGAGGGTCAAAGATACCTCTGCAAAGTATATCTCTGTCTCTTTCTAGCACACTTGTTGACATGAGTTAGACAAAGATGGATGATGTGTGATACAGGGTGGCGTTATTAGCATTGATTTCACGACCCTCTTCAACACATTGTCTTTTTGTACTTCCACTACCTACCTTTTTTTAACAGTGTTTTTTACCTAATTATTTACCCATTTTTAGCTCCCATATCGGAATGAGGAGGGGAAGTGTAACAGTGAGTACGTGAATTCATCAGTTCCAATATTTTTTAGTTATTTTTATATGTTTTAATTAAGTGTGATATCCGAATTTGTGTTTAAATGTTGAAAGTGTCGATAATTTATCAGTGAAAGTCAAGAATCTACAAAAAATCGGTGTAATTGTGCTAAAAAATAGAATCTTAATCCATACAAGAAGTTCAAATTCATAACCTCAAAATTATTAACCGTCATTTTGTTATCATTCTTATCAGCTCTTCCCTCATTACATGTCTATTCGAAAAGAGGGGAAATAATATTCAAGTGTAAAGTATAGCTAACTTCACACAAAGGAACACAGAGAAAACACGCTTATAACAAAAACACGCTCAAAACTAAATTTAAACCTCTTTAGTCCCGTCAGCACATTTCGTGAAACCAAGATGATGAATGAAGAATTAATCGCAGAGATAAAAGGAGCAATTCAAACAGAAATAAGAGGAGCATTAGGATCGGAAATTGTGAAACTCAATGAAGCATTCGGACAGATGAAAACCGAAATTGTTCAGTTCATGGATACTAAGATAGAAGAAAAAGTACAGGATGCAACAAAATCCCTGAATGACAAAATATCAGCTTTGGAAAACGAAGATGTACAACTAGAACAAAGAATCAAGAAATGTGGAGAACAGGTTGAAGAAGAAAGGAAACGCAAAAACATCATAATTCATGGACTTGGAAATCTAAGAGATTGGAAAGAAAGAGAGGAAGCAGTTTTCTCCATGATAAGAGACAAGATTGGAGTGACTTGTAAAAATGAGGATATAGACAGCATCATCAAGCTCAATAAGACCCAAGATGATGGTCCTCTTCTGGTGAAATTTGTCACAATGAGAAAAAAGATAGAGGTAATAAGTAATCGAAAGAACTTGAAAGACACAAATATCTTTCTAGATGAAGACTATAGTAAAGAAATAGTCGAGAAAAGGAAATTTTTGAAAAAAATATTGAAGAAATTCAAAGATGAAGGCAAATCAGCATACTTGAAGAGAGATAAGCTCTGGGTAGATGGTGAGGTATGGTCAAGTGAAGAATTTTACAACAGGAAACAAGATAACTATGAAACAGAAGATATTGAAATGGGAGAAGGCACCAGTCAAATCAGCAAGAAGAGATGCAGATCCCCAACACCAACAGACACACTGGCTGACAAACCAAGAGGAAGACCGAAAACTCAAACACCTAAGTCTGCAAATCAAAGAAAAATAAATAGTTTCTTCAATAAAAATTTGGAAAAACCACGGTCAAGTTCTGTTGGTACTGTGAGCTCAGATGTCGGACCCGAAATTGCAAAGTTAGTGGACAAACTTAACGCTATAAAGAACACACCGGAAGTAGTGGGAGAACACACACAAGGAGCTACTGAAACCAATGAAACAAGATACAGTCCTGGAGAATCAAGAGAAAAACAAGATGGTACAAACGGGACCAAGCCAGCCGGGGACAATGGAACCGAAGAGGACTAGCAACGAATGCAGCATAACGAGAAGGAAGAAGAAGAAGTGAACAACAGATTATCAAATGTAAACAACAGCGGCAAAAATTTAAAAAATGAAAACAAAATTAAAAATTCTGTAGAAATTAGAAAATTGTCAGAGGAAATTAAGTTGAATAAGTTACACATTTTATCCTACAACGTTCAAACTTTAAGAACTGAGGCCAGACTGCAAATTTTAGAAGATGAACTAGAAGGTGTTGATTGGGATGTTCTGGGCTTAGCTGAGGTAAGAAGGATAGGAGAAGAATGTGTAAACTTAAAGAGTGGGAATGTCTTCTACTATGTGGGTGAGAGACAAGGCTTAAGAGGAACTGGCTTTATTATCAACAAAAAATTGAGGAATAACATAAAATCATTCATGTCAAATACTGATCGTATAGCGCAGGTTATATTAGTCGTGGGAAGCATTTATGTCAGGATAATTCAAGTTTATATTCCAACATCTGACTGCTCTGAGGAAGAGATAGAAACTTTTTACAGTAATTTGCAAAGTACAATAGATGAAAAACAGAATAGAAATACAAAAACATATGTGATTGGTGACTTCAACTGTAAAGTAGGATATAAAAAGTATGGAGAGCTAGAAATGGGGGACTTTGGTTATGGAGTTAGGAACAGAAGAGGAGAGAGGTTACTTGAATTTGCAAGTGAGAATGAAATGTTTATTGTGAATAGTTTCTTCCAAAGTTTAGAAAAATGGACTTGGACCAGTCCAAATGGTATAGCTAGAAATGAAATTGATTTTATTGTGACAAAAGAGAAAAGGACTATAAATAATTACACAGTATTAGATAAACCAAACATTGGTAGTGACCACAGAGCAATTAGGGCAATAGTATTACTTCCAATTAGTAAAAGAGATGCAAGAAAACAGAAATTTACAAGAATAAAGAAAATGGATGGAGAAAACTTGAGAGTCAATCAAGAAAAGTACTCTAAAATCTTGGAATCAAATTTAGAAAAATGTAAATTAACTAAAAATTTAGAAAAAGATTACAAGTCAATGAATGAGACACTCATAACAACCGCAGATAAATTCCGGAGGAAAAGAAAAACATGGCATAAGAAGTTATCGGAAAAAACACTGAAACTATTAAAGAAGAGGAGAAAACATTAAAAGAAGTAGAAATTTGAATAAATCAGAATACACAGGATTGTGTAAAATGATAAGAAAAATGGCGGAAGATGACATCCAAATATACAACAACAATTTTCTACAAAAGGCAGTTGAAAATAATTCTAGTTTAGTCAAAGCAAAAGGTGAATTAAATGTCGGAAAAACAGAAATTCTTAGTTTAAAAGGAATAAATGGGGAAATAATAAGAAATAGGGACTCAATTGTAGATAGAATAGCTGAATTTTACTCAGATTTATATAGAAGCGAAGATAGAATCAATAAAGTAGAATGTTGTAAACAAATTGAGAGCATCAATGAATCTGAGGTTATAAAAATGATTACAAAAATGAAAAATGGAAAGTCTGGAGGTAGGGATGGTATAATCATAGAAATGATAAAGTATGGTGGGCCACAAATAATAAAAATTATTACCAACCTTTTCAATTTATGCCTTGAAATAAAAAATGTCCCCAGGGAATGGTGTATATCTAAAGTGTGTTTGCTTTTTAAGAAGGGTGATAAAAAAGACCTGAACAACTACAGACCCATAAGCCTACTCAGTGTCGTCTACAAACTTTTTTCCAAAATCTTAGTGAATAGGTTGACACATACTTTAGACAGTAAACAACCACCTGAACAAGCAGGGTTTAGAAGTGGCTACTCAACAATAGACCATATTTTAGTTGTGAAAGAGGTTCTGAGGAAGGCAGAAGAATATAAGATACCGGTATGCATGTTATTTGTGGACTATCTTAAAGCGTTTGACTCGGTAAATATGGTATCAGTATTTGAAGCTCTCCAAGAACAAGAAATTGGAAAAGAATATGTTGAAATGTTACAATTAATTGCACAGAGGAACAAAATGGAAATACAAGGTATAGAAATCAACGTTGAAAAGGGCGTAAAACAAGGTGACCCTGGCTCGCCAAAATATTTCAATGCACTGTTAGAAAAAGTATTTACAAATCTAAAATGGGATAATAAGGGGTTAAAAATAAACAACAGACGGCTGCACCATCTTCGTTTTGCAGATGATATAGTGTTGTTTGCTGAAAACATAAATGATTTAGAAGAAATGTTCAGAGAGCTAATGGAAGAGGGAAAAAAGGTAGGATTAAAAATAAATATGGCAAAAACAAAATTACTAACAACAAACATAGAAGATAGAAGAATTATAAAGATAGGCCAAGAAATTGTTGAGGAAGTACAAGAGTTTGTCTACTTGGGTAGCCTCATTACTAAAAATGATGACTGGCCTGAAATCTATAGAAGGATAAAACTAGCATGGGGCTCCTTTGCTAAGTATAAGAATTTCCTTAAAAGCCCATCCGTCAGACTAAAACTGAAAACCAAGGTTCTTCAAGCATGCGTACTACCCAGTCTTCTTTATGCTTGTGAAACATGGGTATTGAAAAAAGCCTACATTAAAAAATTAAGATGTGTTGTGAGGAGAATGGAGAGAGCAATTCTAGGGATAACATTAAGGGACAGGAAAAGGAACAGCTGGGTAAGAGGGAAAACAAAAATGGAAGATATAGGAGGAAAAATATGGGGTCTTAAATGTAAGTGGGCAGGACATATTTTAAGACGAGAAGATAATAGATGGACTAAAGAAGTACAATTTTGGACAGTTAGAGAAAAAAGGCGGAAAGGTCGACCAAAGAAAAAATGGGATGAAGAATTTAAAGTATTATTAGGGTCAAACTGGAGAGAAATAGCAAAGAATAGAGACAGATGGAAGATAGTAAGAGAGGAGGGAAAAAGATTGTTTGTATAGAAACCCATGTCACTTATAAACTGATATTAAAAATATTATATAGAAAAAATTCTCACTGGATATTTCTAATATTCTCATTTACTGATTTTATGTATAATTTTATTTTATTTTTAATATTGTTATATTTAAGTATTGAAAAAAAAATATCCCAAAAGGCGTTAGCCTTTTGGAGGCCTTCAGCCAGCATGAAGAAATTGGTAACAACGAAAAATTAGAGAGAAAAAAGGGAGCAGTTGAATAGAAAGAAAAAGTCTATATACTAATCTTTTGTCCCTAAAAAAAAACAATTTCATGGCTGAGAACAATTTTTCTATTTGTATATTGTAATACTGTTTCAAATGTTTTTTGTAAATTATTTGTTCAATAAAGGCTATTTTATTTATTTATTTATCGCTAATTGGGGATCTATTGTTCTTTTTACAAAGTCAAAAGTTTGGGTCGTCTACAAACACCCTGTATACGAGGTCTGTAATTTGAAAGAAAAAATCTACTGGACCGTAGCGCTTCGTTTCTTTCCGAAACATCTCGACCTGATGAACAAACAAAACAATGCATGTGGGACATGCACTGGACCTTAAGGACTGTTCTAGTGATTTTTATACTGGAGTGTAGCGGTGTTTCTATGGTTGCATGTGAGACATGCACTGGACCGTAAAAGGTTAAACAAATAAAAATATCACAGGAAATGAAAAGAACCACATTCAGAAACAGAAGAATTTTATTTTTTTAAATTGAAATTAAATTACAAATAATCTACTCTTCCTCTTCTTCTTCTTCTTCTTCCTCCTCCTCCTCATCATCATCAGCATTCTCACTATTCTCACCGTTACTCTCATCCTCACTGATCAGAGGTTGTGCTTGTGCCCCATTTGCCTGCAAATCCAACCTGAGGAACTTCCAGTTCTGGCTGATATAAGTCAATTTGGCTGCCCTTTCAGCCTTCAGGCGATTTCTTTTTTTGTTGTGTATCCAGGAGAATGTACTAAATGTACGTTCTGTCGCAGCAGAAGTGGTAGGTGAACCCAATATTTTTACCGCTACCTCTGCAAGGGCACATGTCCCTCTCAATCCCCGCCACCAGAAGGTTGGGGAAAAGTTGTTTCCTTCTATTCCTTCCCACAAGAATTGTTTTGAAAATATGTTTGCCTTGTCTCGATAGTCGGCAAGGTTTGTTTTGAGGACAACAATGTTTAAACTCATATCCTTTCCAGTGCAGTAGAGTCGTGAGTTGTGAGTCTACTAACTCCTTCCCTTGAGATGAGGGATTTAGCAGATCTGCTGCCAGATGAATGGCGTGGATACCAAAAGATTTTCTCTCTTGAATTTTTTTTTTCTTCTGAGTTGTTCAGAGGGGAGAAGGGGATCTCTTCATAGAAAGAAGTTTCTAGTTTTGTCATCAGAGGGATCACTCTGTGTATCTGGGGCTCATTTCCTTCTAATTTGATTAGCGTTTCCACAATTGGTTTCAAAATGTTTATCATTTTTTGAACTCTAACCCAGAAAATACCTTCATCAAGTATACGGTTTTTTAATTTGGGGTAGTAAGTTCTCATGCTCTATGGCTATTACTTGTAGTACCACCTTATTGGCTAGCAAGCTTTGCAAGCAAAAAAAGTGACTACCCCATCTTGTTTTACCTGGGAATTTCAATGAAATGTTCACATTTTTCTCTGCACCTACTTTCATAAAAATGGCATTGAGTTTGTGGCTATGTTTGATTGTACTCACAACATCTGTGACATGCTTGATGAATGTATTCACTGTATCACATTTTAGGATGTCTCCACACATAAGATGTAATAAATGAGCCAAACAGCCTAATGTCACCAATGAGGGGTATTTTTCATTAACTAACTTTAATGCTGCTCGCATGTTTGCTGCATTGTCAGCTATCACAACAAGAAACTTTGAAGGAGTGTATTTCTTCAAAATTTTGTCTATTTGCTCAAGTAAATATTGAGCATCATGCTTCCTATCTTCTGTGAGCACAAAGTCCACAACCAAAGGTTCTGGCTTGGTTATCACAAAGTTTATGATTGACTCGTTTCTCAAGTTAGACCAACCATCACACTGCAAATGGAGGTACTTGGCTTCTGCTATTGTCTTAGTTACAGCATTTTGTGCAGCTGCATATTCAGTCTCCAACAGTGGTGCCATCATGACGATTTTCTCGTCATATTTGACGATATTTTAACTCTCTTGACGGGAAAAAAAATGTTTTGACGGTTGACGATAGTTTTTGACGATATTTTCTTATAGTTGACGGTTTTTTGACGATTTCTGTGGAAAGCTATGGACATAAATCCATCCGTTAAAATTGGATTTTTTGAATCGATTTTTTCGTTCCCGCTGTTATTTTCCTCGTGTGAACACGCCCTATTGTTTACATTTTAATGTGTAGGTTACGTATTACGTAGGTGTAGCCTGTAGACGCGACACTATGCGGCGTATGTACTATGTAATTATGAGCGCATCGAGATCTTTTATATTTGTGAGCATTGTTTCTCGGTCACCGAGCCGCCAGGTCTCCGGTACTCTAGACTCTTTGGGATGTGGCGTCAAGTGGCGATTACTTGAGCCGCGAGCTCCCAAGATAGAAAACTAATTCACTGTGGAATTTAAAGGGAAAGCTAAAAAGAAAAGCTCTTGGTTAGCTGGGAAAGTTCTGACAAGATCAGAGTCGAGAGAGAAGTTGCAAAACTTCCGTATATTATTTTCAAAACATTTCAAAAACATACAGTGTGAAGATAGTTAAAGAAGAACGATACATAGAGTAAATATGTCAGGGTTTCACAAAGGATTTTATGCGGTCAGTTCCACCACATCATTCCCCCCCTTCGAGAAAAAAATGAGGCAGGGAAGACAAGGGTTTGATTCCCTGTGGTGGAAACTGTGGAGAGAACATGATATGAACAAATTATACATGAAAGATAAAGGTTTTATCTAGAAAATGACACAAAATATATAGATATGATTAATGCTGAAATATTGTACCAATACCTGATTATTTTTTTTTTGACAAAAATATATCTGAGTAGTATACAGAGATTATGCCAACAAATTTTCTTATTTGCAATGTTACATAGGTATTTAAGATTTACAAGTTTCCATGATAGGAATAATAAGATTATTCTTGGTGAAGAAAAGCAAAAAAGCTAGGAAAACCAAAGTATGAGGGTTTGAAACTCAAATTTGAATTTGCTACAAGTAAGGACTAAGGTTAAGTGAACATGATGGGTACAATTAAAATAATGCTATACATGATCAGAATGATAAAATTGATTTAAGTTCCTTGTCAATTTAGTATTATGAGAATACTGAGATAAATCTTGCTGAGGAAATATGTAGTTTTAACAATATTATGCAGCAGGGGAAATGAAAAATAATGTAGGTGCTTAAAGAAATTATTTTACACAGTGGTAAAAATGTGGTAAAAACCAAATTTGATTGTTAATATTGTATCCAGGGGTAGATACTAGATACATGAGATATAGAATTTTAACAGATATATGATAATATGAGATTTTAACCATATAAAAAAGAAATTCTTAGGTAATCAGATAATTGTCTTAAAATAAGTACTAAGAAGGTATTCAAAGGTGAATACTGTGAGGCAATATGCATTTTTTACTAAAAATGTAATTGAACCAAATTTTGTAAGTGAACAAAGTAGAATTAATATTTTCTACAAGAGTTTGAGAGAGTTTTCAAATAGGATGGTATACCTACTTGAGATCAATTTAAATTGTTTAGGAAGCTGAATTTAGACCAAAACAATAAAAAAAAAATTCTTAATAATTTTCATGTTGGAAAATGACTGTACAAAGATAATACAACTGTTATTTACAAATTATAGCTGTTGATAATTGATTACAATACATAATTATCTAGGTGTGCCGGGGGTCGAACCTGGCGACCTGACCTAGTAACTATGGGACTACTTGGACAAGATGCGCTTGACCTGGGACTTGAACCAGGGGAAAAAGGCTTAGCTGCAGGGTTCAAGTTCGAATTGGCCAATGTGGCAGTGGAAGTAGAGGTATGATTACTGTTCTGAGACAGTGTCTCAGGACTGGCAAGTGGAATCCTAGGTAAACTGATGGACCTAGCGGTAGACAGAGGTCTATGCTGAGATTTCTGTGAATGTGCCAAGTTCTTCCTGGCCTGGGCAGGACATCTCTTGGAAGAATCAAAGTTGGTACGGGGTCTGAATGAAACATTCTTACCAGTGGGCCTAGGAACAACATGCTGTGGAGTGACAGGCATCTGAGTGGGAAAATCATGAGATGTGGAGGGAACAACCAGGTTGCGTTGAGGAGAGATAGGCACTTCAGTCACCGGTGTGGTAGGTACTGATGGTGTCTGAGCTGGTACTGGAACAGAGTTTTGGACAACAAAGCGTTGTACCAGTGAGTCGCTTGATGGAGGTGGATCTGGAGGAGGTACCAGTACTTGGTCTGAGGTGAAAGCTGGCTTCACCCTGTCACGTGACACAACAGCAAGGCGGTTTCCAATCTTGATAGTGAAGGTCTTACTAGTTCTAGCAATGACTAGGTGGGGCCTGTGTAGGGACGTTGTAAACTTGACTTTACTCCATCCACGCGCAAGTATACATGGGTACACTTTTCAATGCTGGGATTGGTGTATGTCTTCTCATTCACATGCCAAGAAGTTTGCTTGGGGCGGATAGAAGCAAACACTGTGTGAAGTTTTTGCACATAATCACTTGTGCTCATTTCTGAGTGAGGAGGCTCAAAGAACTCACCAGGGAGGCGGAGGCTGGTTCCATATACCAAGTTGGCAGGGCTGGCACCAAGGTCTTCCTTGAAGGCTGTGCGTAGTCCAAGTAGAACTACGGGTAGTTCCAAGGACCAAGAAGTTGTGGAAGCTTGAAGACGGCACATCAGAGCAGCTTTGAGTGTGCGATGAGCTCTCTCAATAAGACCATTGCATTGAGGGTGGTAGGCTGTGGTGTGTTTGAGCTCTATACCCAATAGTGAAGATACTTCTTTGAAAAGGTGAGAAGTGAAATTTCTTCCTTGGTCTGTCACTAAGTATACAGGAGAACCAAAGCGCACAATCCAACCGTTGAAAAACGCTTTTGCAACAGTTTCTGCAGTTTGATCTGAGATTGGGAGTGCTTCCAACCAGCGAGTGTATCTGTCAATGCAAGTTAGTAAATAAATATTACCTTGTGAAGGTGGCAGTGGCCCGACAATGTCAATATGCACATGAGAGAACCTCTCATCTGGAACTAAGTACTGCACAAGAGGGCTCTTTTCATGTCGGTTGACTTTTGAGATCTGGCACTCATGGCACTGGCGTACCCATGATTTGATACACTTGTTCATTGATGGCCACACAAACTTGTCTGAGATGAGACGGCATGTAGCACGACCACCAGGGTGAGACATGTTATGCAGCTGCTTGAAGAGCGCATAACGTAGATCCTTGGGGACATATGGACGTGTTCTGCCAGTTGAAGTGTCACAGTACAGTTTGACATTGTCAACAGTCATTTGACAAAGGTAGAGGCTGTGTGCTTCTTTGTCCAGTAGTTCCTTGAGCTCAGGATCAGAGTTTTGAGCTTGTAACATTTCAGTAGCAGTTACAGCTTTCTTGATAATTTCTATCCTGGATAGAAAATCAGCTGGAGCATTGTCCTTGCCTTTCACAAATCTGATGTCTGTGGAGAATTGGCTAATGTAAGACAAGTGACGTACCTGTCGAGGAGAACCATTGTCTTTCACTTTGGTGAAGGCATATGTGAGAGGTCGGTGGTCAGTGAAAATGGCAAATTTCCTGCCATCTAGAAGATATGAAAACCTCTGTATGGTGGCGTATATGGCTAGAAGCTCTCGGTCATAAGTAGAGTATTTTTGTTCAGCAGTGTTCAGTTTCCGGGAAAAGAAAGCCAAAGGTTGAGCCTTACCATCGAGACATTGGTGAATGGATCCTCCAATAGCTGTACTGGAAGCATCAGTCATGATACTGATTTCCATGTCTGGATCAGGGAATGCAAGCGTGACCTGAGTGGCAAGCTTCTGTTTGCACTTATCAAATGCTTCCTCCATTGTGGGTGTCCAAGTGAGCTTGGTCTTGGGTGGAGGGTTACCACTGACATGGAGTGGTGCTTGAGTGTCAGCCATGTGGTTGTGAAAGCGGTGGTAGAAGTTTATCATACCCAAAAACCTCTTCATTTCTCCTACGGTCTCCGGCTTGGGATATGACAAGATGGCTGAAACTTTGTCTTGAGAAGGTGAGATACCATCAGCAGAGATGCTGTAGCCCAGGAAATGCACAGATTCCTGTAAGAATACACTCTTACTGACATTGATTGTGAGTCCATACTCAGCTAGTCGAGCAAACAGTTGATCAAGATGAGCAATATGTTCATCCTGAGTTCTTGAGGAGATGAGGAAGTCATCTATGTAGACAAAGACAAAGGGAAGGTCAGCGGTAATTGAATGCAGGAAGCGCTGAAGAGTCTGAGATGCACCGCATAGGCCAAAAGGCATGCGCATGAACTCAAAAAGTCCAAAAGGTGTCACAACAGCAGTTTTGGGAATGTCATCTTCATGCACTGGTATTTGAAGAAAAGCTTTCTTCATGTCAATAGTAGAGAAGATGCGAGAACCATGCAAGCTTGTTGCACAATCTTGAATGTTGGGTATGGGATACCGGTCAGCAACTGTCTGGGCATTGAGATTTCTGTAATCCCCACAGGGTCTCCAATCTCCTGACTTTTTGGGCACCATGTGCAATGGGCTGGCCCAAGGACTCTTGGAGGGTCTACAAATACCTTGTTGAATCATGAACTGAAATTCAGCTTTGGCAGCTTTCAATTTCTCAGGAGGAAGACGGCGAGCTCGAGCAAAACAAGGTTGTCCTTTTGTTTCAATGTGATGAGACACAACAGAATTTTTGATTCCAGGTAGAGAGTTGATCAGTGTCTTGGAAGCAATATTGTGTTTTAATATGAGCTTCTCAACTGATTCATGTAAGCCAGGTTGTACAGCAGTAATACTGCACTGGATTGATGAGATTGATACACCACAAGACTTCTGGTTTGTGAGAGGGTCAATCAAACATGAGTTCTTTAGATCAACATTGAGACCATATTTTAGCAGAAAGTCAGCACCTAGAATAGGACTGGACACATCAGCAATGGTGAAAATGAAGGGAAAGTTCCTTCTGAGGTTCAGGTTGAGAACAAGGAGACGCTCACCATATGTTTTGATACGGGAGTCATTAGCTGCAAACAGTTCAAAGGACTGTACATTGTTACGGTCAGCAGGGCTGGGAGGTAAGAGGCTGATGCAAGCTCCTGTGTCTATTAGGAAACGCAATCCTGTGTTGTGATCAGTTACTTGCAAGCGGGAGGTTTCGTTACCCTTCCCTACAGCCGCTAATCTGTCAGGGAGGGTTAGTAGTTTTCCGACTTCTTGTCTGCCTCAAACTTGCAGGTAGCAGGGGCAGCACAATGACGAGCTTCTGATTTGTATTTGTGATGTATATAGCAGTACCTGTGCTGAGCTGCAGGTGAACGGGTGCGGGACCTTGAGTGGCTGCGGGATGAATGTTCAGATGTGGATCTCCTTAGCAATGTTTCCAGTGATGATGAAAGCTCCTGAACTTTCTTAGACAGCTCATCTAACCGAGTCTCAATAAGAGATGTGTCATGGTTAGAAACTGTGGATATGGTGGAGGTAGGATGACTAACTGCCATAACTTTGTCTGCCACTTCTGCCTGTTGTGCCAGGGGCGTGGTCAAACTCACTGCATGTAATATTTGTTGGGTGTAGGTAGGCAGTTTTTTTAACCAAATACCACGTACAATGGATTCAGGTATCCCTGTGTCAGCAAGGCGCTGAATTTCTCTCAGGATTTGGCTGGGAGTCTTGTCACCCATTTCCATTGTGCCTAGAAGCCTGTTCAATCTTTGTTCTTCTGATTGGCCAAAGCGCATGAGGATGGCTTTCTTGAGAGCAGAATATGTTCTTGTATTTGGGTTACGAACCACATCACTGACTTCTGCCAAGATTTCGGGTTCAAGTTTAGCAGTAAGCTGTACATATCTATCATGATCAGATACAATGCCAGCCAGAGTGAATTGGGATTCCACATTGATAAAATACATGGCTGGGTCTGGCTTGTAAAAGCGAGGGATGCTTACATGAGGCATGGTGATAATGGGAACATTAGGCGTGGCGCCTAAATTTCCTGAAGTTGAGGTTAGATCCTTCCCTGTGGATCCTTTGTTCTTGGTTTCCTCTTCTCCATCACTCATGGTGAAATAGAGGAGTAATGAAAGACACGAAAAACGGACACGGCGTGGGTTTAGAGACCACGAAAACACGGTAACGGCACGGTCTACCCCGGTGGGCAGAGAAAGAGAACGAAACGGAAAAACGAACACGCGGCGCGGTCGACTACCGGTAACGAAGGTAGGTTCGGATAAAACGGCGAATGGTCACCAATCAATTTGGCACCAATCACGTCGGGGTCACCAATTTGGGATGTGGCGTCAAGTGGCGATTACTTGAGCCGCGAGCTCCCAAGATAGAAAACTAATTCACTGTGGAATTTAAAGGGAAAGCTAAAAAGAAAAGCTCTTGGTTAGCTGGGAAAGTTCTGACAAGATCAGAGTCGAGAGAGAAGTTGCAAAACTTCCGTATATTATTTTCAAAACATTTCAAAAACATACAGTGTGAAGATAGTTAAAGAAGAACGATACATAGAGTAAATATGTCAGGGTTTCACAAAGGATTTTATGCGGTCAGTTCCACCACAACTCTGTAAAATGAATTTTGAAATTTAATTTTTTTCAAAGTTCAAACTCATTTCAGTTAATTTTCCCTTTGGTTACTTCTAAACTTTTATGTGTTTTAGTGATAAAATGTAAGTGTAAACTGAGTAAATACTGTAAATAGTGTAGCATGGTTTGGTGTAGGTACTGGGCATGAAGTTTTCATAGTGGTAAATCGGATCAAGCCCCAAAAGATGTCTTGTGCACTTATCACTCAATTATTGTCCAAACACTTCTTAGGTAAGTGCTAGGTGCCTACCAAAAAAGGTTAGAAGGGCAATGCATTGCTTTGCTAGAATTCAGAGCTGGAATAATTCTAGGGACAATTTAATGCATTTTGGTCTGTTTAATGAAAATTTGACAATAATTGAGTGATAGAGGTTTGAGCTGGACCTGTAAATACCCGTAGATACCTACCTAATTTTAGTTACTTTAATTTGTTGTTTCATGGTGCTGGAATTTTTTCTTTACAGAAAGACCTAGTTTTTTGGTGGTTGTACTGTACATTCTTATTTTTGCTTTTTTAATAACTTACCAGCATGTCTAAACCAAACAAACAATATCTTCAAAAGTTCAGGCCAGAGTGGCTGAAAGACAAACTCTTTGAAGAATGGCTCATCACAAAAAATAATGAAAATGGTGAATTAATAGGATTCTGTAAATTCTGTGTATGTTCTCTTGGTTCAAATAAGTATGGTGACTTAAAAACTCATCTGAAAACCAAGAAACACATTTCAGCCAGCCGAACAGTGACCCCAAGCAGGCAGCCATCTGTAAGTTCCACATTTGTTCTAAAACCTTGTAAATCAAAATTAGCTGAAGGAAAAGCCTCATTATTCATAGCTGAACATTGTAGTATCTTGGCAACAGATCATTTGGGTAAATTGGTGAAAAGTATGTTTCCAGATTCTGAAATAGCAAAAGATTTTCAAATGGCCAGAACAAAATGTAGTGAGATACTGAAAAATGTTATTGCACCTCACTTTAAATGTAGGTAGTTTAAGAGATGACATGGGTGAAAGCCCATACAGCTTATTGATTGATGAGTCTACAGATGTTGGAGTGTTGAAATTTCTTGGTGTGGTCATCATTTATTTCAGTGTAAATAGTGGTAAAATTGTGTCAACATTTTTGTCACTTACACCTATCATAGAATGTAATTCTGAAGCAATAGTTCAAGCGATTAAAACTACTTTGTCAGAATTTGGAATTCCACTGAATAATATGAAGGGTATTGGTACTGACAATGCAAGTGTCATGGTTGGCGTTAACAATGGAGTTCATGCACGTCTCAAACAAGACATACCTAACTTGATATTGGTACGTTGTGTGTGTCACTCCATACAACTAGCAGTATCAGCTGCATCTGTAGATACTATTCCAAGATGTTTGGAATTTCTCATCAGTGAAACTTATAATTGGTTCTCTCGTTCAACTCAAAGGCAAGCTAAATATGCCCTCCTTTACCAAACAATGAATGATGGACAAAATCCACTGAAAATTGTACAATCATGTCAGACCAGATGGTTGTCCATAGAATCTGCCGTCAGCCGAATTCTTTATCAATGGTTGGAGTTAAAAACACATTTTCAGATAGCATCATCAGCAGAAAGTTGTTATACAGCTCAAACCCTTTTTGAAATGTACAAAGATGAAAAGAATTATGCATTTTTGTCATTTTTGAAACCAGTCTTAGTACAAGCTCAGAGTGTAAATAAATCATTTGAATCAAATGATGTAGACAAGACAAAACTTCTAAGTGATATAACATTGTTCATCATGAGCATAATGAAAAAAGTTGTGATACCAACAGTTAGGATGGATATTATGAAAACGAATGTAGAATCCAACCTTGACCCAAAACCTTATTTAGGTTACGAATTTGAAAAAACAGTAGAAAAAATGTTGCAGGCAGAACAGCTTGATGTTGAATCAGAAAAGGTTCTGAGGAAACGATGTGTTTCATTTATTGTAAAATTGATTAGTCAATTGCGACAGAGACTTCCTGATAATCTAGAAACCCTTCAAAAAATTGAGCTACTATCTGTCCAATATGCAAGATCTGCACTAAAAAACCAGATTACGCCTCTCCTCGAAAGCATGCTAGTACCACCTGCACTAATTGGAAAAATTGAATACCAGTGGACTGCCATAAATCTTATAGATTGGAAATCAACAACAACAACAGAATTTTGGATTGAGGTCTCCAAATACAGAGATGCTCTTGATACCAACCCATTTGAAGAGCTAAGTTTGCTATCTCAATGTTAGTCTTACCTCACTCCAATGCTGATGTAGAACGTGTCTTTAGTCAGATGAATATTGTGAAGAGTAAGATAAGGAACAAGATGAAACCTGAAATGGTGAATTCAATACTAACAATTCGAGCTGGACTTAAACGGACAAACCATACATGTCATGATTATGAGCTGCCTGACAGTGTTGTTTCTAAAATTGGGACATGTGAGGCATATGCAAGGAAAAATACTCCAGACACCCAACCAGCATCATCACAAGGAGAGGAGCAGCTGGACAGTGATGAGGAATTCCAAATATGAACAACAAAACAAAGTTCAATCTATTATGATGGTTGGTAAGTGATCTTCCTTGTATATAATATATTTTGCATGGTGATTGCTGATGCATGCTGTTCAATAAAAACCCCAAGAAAGCCGGGTGTAACCCGCTATTTCAATCTTTTTTAAGGTATAATATTGTTGACGACTTTTTTAACGATTTTTTTTCTTCCTTGACGATTTTTTGACGAGATTTTTGCTACGCCATGACGATTTTTTTTTAAATCTGTTGGCAACACTGGTCTCCAAGTGTCTACTGGTTAGCACTCTTCTTGTAGGTAAGGTGAAAGCAGGTCTGATCTTCTTAAAGAACTCTTTCCATAGAGGATGTTCAACAAGTGACAACGGACAACCACTGACAAAAATAGCCCTTGCCAAGCTTTGTGACAAATTTTCCTGGAAAAGAAAACAAAAAGTGATAGTTAACCCTTATCTTGGCAATGTGTATGTTTGGATACCATCAGTTTTTTTTACTCTATTGGCCAAAAATTAATCCTAAAGCATTTTTTCTTCCACAGAAACATTTAAAATTATAAAATTATTTCAATTTTTAAACGCTTTATTTAAAGTGGCAGGATGGAGCTCTTCCATCCAACCATCCAATAATCATCCTTCCATCCAACCATCCAATAATAAATTAAAAATTGAAATTCTCTGCCAAGATAAGGGTTAAGACCAGCCTATAATTAAAAAAATGAGTGCTTGAGTGGCATTTATTTTGTATAAAAATGAATAATGAAAAAAAAAAAAAAAAAAAAATGGTGTTAATATCCCATGACTTTCCTTATCCTGCCAGGAATAACAGCTGCTTTTGTACAAAAATAAAAGTGGCAAAGTTTTTGTCTAAGGTAACATCCAAAAAATGAGTGAGACTTATGGCTTATGGCCAAAACCAACTTTTTGAAGTCCCGTGGCTCTAATTTGTCTAGAAATATTGAAAACTGGGTAGGTCAGAATTTTAACAAATTCAATACTTTCCTTATTATAGGAATATAAGGAGAGTAAAATAATTAAAACAATTTTTAAGAACAAATATTAAAATGTAATGGTAAATAATGATAATAATATTTAGATTATGCATACATAAAACTAGATATTTATTTTTTCTTAATGGAACAACCTGAGCAACACATAATTATTGTGAATTTCAAAATGTATTCACATGGGCTATGCCACTATTCTCCTAAAAGTCAATCTTGTTATATTATACTCTTTTTAGTCTCAATTTCTCAAATAATATCCAGCAAACCTTTATAATTCAAGAATGTCCAGGTCCAAGGCCTTGTGTGCATGTTACACACGTACAAATGGTGAATGTTTCAAACTATAATCCCTCTACAGTCTACATCTAGAAGTAACAGACAAACAAAACAAATAGCTAGTCTCTGGCTTCTAGTTTTCTAGGTATACCTTGGCTAAGGCCTAAAGCACAAACACTCATAAAAGAAAAAGCTTGGGGTCCCAGAACCCTAATTTATCTATCAATAATGTCATATTGACAGAATATACTTACAATTTTTTTAAGTAAAGAAGGTAAAAAACCCTACTTATTTGCCAAGCAAAAAAGAAAGGAAAGAAAAAGCTCTAAGCCAAAAGGCTACATGTAAGTTTGTAAGTAGGTGCCTGGTGCCATGAAGCTTCCGTTAAATGACATTTCCCAATAGCATAAAACTAGAAGAGAACTTCAAATGCCAAACAAGTTTTAAAAAACAGGATAAACATTTTGTGGTTTTACTCTCTCAAAAGCTGTAATAAAGGTTTCACTGTAATATGAAGGCAGGTTTTGCAGGTTAAACTTAGCATTAATTAAAATTTACAAATTTAACTTACATTTATCTGGGTATCCATATGGTCTAGAAAAGAGTGCATATTTAGCGATACTGATGACATGGTGGCTATATCTGTTGTATCTGATACAGCACTGACAGGAGATATTGGATTGATGAAATCACTTTGCATTGATGACCCTGCTGCCATGGTTTGATCTGCACAAGAACTTGCAACCTTCTTGGGAGTTGAAGAACAAAAAGTATTTGGTGTTTTCTTCACAGAAAACAACTTCTGCACTTCAGTGGGACATTTTTTACATGCTTTCCTCAGATGTGTCTCCATTTTATTAGAATTGCCTACTGTATACTTCTGATTGCAGAAAGTGCAGAATATCCCTGCAGAACTTTTATTGAAGTATCTCCATACAGGCCCCTCTTTTTGCCCATGATACTCAGGGAGATTTTACTTCTATAGATACCTCCCAATTCAACAAATGGATTTACAAAAACAGTTCTTTCTTTCTATTTATTGCAAATTTAATTTTCCATTTTCAGTTTTCACATTAAAGGCTGATTAGAACTACAAAACAAACACAATTAAAAATTTGAATTCTCCCTCTAAAGAGTAAAAACAATTGTAGTTCATTAAATCACCACTTGAAATTTTATAGAGCTCAAGTCAGAAAAACTTTATTTGGGCGGGAATATTTGAAAACGCAGTTTTAAAGACTTGGGGAATTTACCCGACCCCTGGGGTAAAAACCCGATTTTTATTTACCTTCCCGCGGGTATTTACCCCGCGGTACATCACTAGGTCTCACACAGGTGACCATCGAGTCACAATTAAAAAAAGTACCTACACATATTACGAGTAGGTACCTATGAGGTATGTTTTTTTTCCTCCACATTTATATTTTTTCTGATAAAATTCAGGACACCACAGACCAATTTATCTATTACTTCCATAACAAGAACCAAATTACATGGGATTTTAGTCTACCGATAAGTTGACCGATAAAAGTTGAAGTGTAGTGTTCACTGATAACAAAGTAGTTGTATTGGAGTCTGATGAATATATTTCAAAGCTTTGAAGAAAGATAGAGATTATGTTGTGAATACTATCAAAAATAGCACAGTGATTTCACATAATTATGAAAATAAATCATCTAATGAAGATATGGCATGAAAGACTTGGCCACTTGTATCAAGATGCAGTGAAGAAATTGTCAGTACTTGAAATTAACAAGGATAAAAATGGTGACACCTTTGATGTATTGTGTCTGCCCCTCTTCTTGACAGTCACATTTCTCTTGTAATAAATTTATTTATTTATTTATTTATTTATTTAATAAGTTAACGGGAGATACCCAGTTTTACAATGTGACCCTAGTCTTAATACTAATATTAATATAAAAAGAATTTCAAAGGAAAATACAGATGAAGAAGTTAAATAAAATGACATGAAAAGTTGGTACATATTAGTTTAAATTAATAATTGTTTAAACTAAATGAAAATGTTGATCAATGTCAAATAGATGTCATATTTTATATCATGAAAATTGTCACTGAATAAAATAGTCAAATTGTACATACATAAAAAGCTATGACAGTCATTGAATAAGATAATAAAATAGTCAGTAAATAAAATAAAAGTGTGACTGTCGTTGAATAAGATAATAAAAAAGTCAATAGATAAAATAAAAGTGTGACTGTCATTGAATAAGATAATAAAATAGTCAATAAATAAAATAAAAGTGTGAATAAGATAATACAATAGTCAATTAATAAAATAAAAGTGTGACTGTCATTGAAAATTTTTAAAATAGTTAATCGATATACTAAAAATATAACCGCCATTGAATAAAATAATAAAATGATTAATAGATAAAATAAAATATGACTGACATGATTTATAATAATAAATAGTAAATACTCTAGCGATAAATTACTACATAGTACTGTCGATTTTTAGGGTAATAATTGATATAAAGTTCTACCTTTGGATGGATTTTAGGGCTATCAGTTTTGATTTTAGCAAACAGATAGAATCATGAAATATGTCAATGGAAGGATCTTGCTGAATAGCGTGATTTGTCAATCTTTTCATCCTCGTGATTACTGAGTTCATTGCGATATTTGTCCTGCAGAAATTTTCCTCTAGTATGTCAGAGTTCCTGGTGTTTCTGCCTCTCACCCGGATGTCGATCTTTTCCAGAATGTCAGGCGCATCAATCATGTTTTTAAGCAGTTTGGCCAGGAAGATGATGTCTTGTACGTCTCGACGATGTTGAAGGGTCAAAATATCATTGTCATTTAAGATGTTGGTGTAGTTGTGGTTTTCAATGGTCTTATATTGTCTGTATGCTAATTGTCTCAAAAATTTATGTTGTACGGATTCTAATTGTTTTATATGAATGTCATAATATGGGGACCATAATTGAGATACATATTCTAAGTTAGGTCTGACAATTCCATAGTAGAGGTTCTTATATGTCGTTGGATTTTTGAAGTCTTTTGAGTTACGATTTAGAAAACCTAGCATTTTAAAGCCCTTTTTAGTTATATTGTCAAAGTGTGTAATAAATCTTAGGTCTGGTTCTAGTGTCACTCCTAAATCTTTCATTGAATACGCTCTTGGAACAAGTTCATCATTAAAATAGTAGTTGTGTATTATTGGTTTTTTTGTCCTATGAAAAGTCATTATTTTGCATTTTTTTATATTAAGTGTCATTTGGTTTTCTTTGCACCAATGATATATGTTATTCATAGATGTTTGTAATTTTATACATCAGTGGTGGATCTTATGGGAATACCTATTCTTTTATCATCTGCATATAACCAAAATGGAATGTCAATACGGGTGTGTATGTCATTGATGAAAATGTCGAAAAGTAAACCAGAGAGGTGTCCACCTTGAGGGCAGCCTGACATTACCGAGTAAGGATTAGAGAAGAACGTTTGGTTGCGGTTCTGTTTATAGACTACTATTTGAATGCGTGAAGATAAATAATTATAAAACCATGTCAATAAAGGTCCTGTTAGTCCATAGGCTTCGAGTTTTGCACATAAATAATTAATATTCACTACGTCAAAAGCTTTAGAGTAGTCTGTTACACAGCAGTCAAATTGTCCTCCACTGTTAAGAGTTTTGTCAACAAATTGAGAAAATGATATTAAATTTGTAGCAGTTGAGCGTTTTGTCATGAAGCCATGTTGATTGTTTATGATCAAAGGAGATAAAATAGGTGCTAGTTTTCTATATATAATAGCTTCTAGTAATTTGGAAATGCATGATAACTTACAAATGGGACGATAGTTCTTTATGTCATTTCTGTCACCGTTCTTAAAAATTGGTATTACATAAGAAGTTTTCCATTTGTCTGGGTATATACCTGTAGCAAGCGTCCAGTTATATAAAATAAGGAGAGGTGTCACGATAGTATAGGCACATTTTTTTATGACGATGGGCGGGGTATTATCTGGTCCACTTGAAGAATCAAACTTGAGATTTTTTATTTCATCTAAAATGTCTAATCGTGAAATTTTAATTTCAGATAAGGCAGATGTCAGACAATTGTCAAAAGTGAACAGTGGGGGTGGAAGTTGAGCTTGGGAGTAAACTGAGGAGAAGTTCTCAGCGAACATATTAGCGATGTGATTGCTATCAGTAGAAATAGTGCTGTCTAGATTGAACGTCGATGGAAGATCGGTGTCATTTTTCATGTTTTTAAGATAAGGCCAAAATTTTGATGGGTCAGATGTTAATTTTGTCTCGATTTTGTGAATATAAGCTCTATAGTCATTGCTGGCTTTTATTTTACACGTACGTCTTAATGAGGTAAATAGTGATCTAAGAGTAATGTCAAGAGGGTTCTTTTTCATATGTTTGTGAGCACACTTTTTCTTAATAATAAGATCTTTTAGCTCAGCAGTTGTCCAAATTGGAAATTTGAAGTCTGTAATTTGTTTCTGAGGTATGTGGCATGCTTTTAGTCTGTTTATGTTTTCGTAAAAAATGTCTAGGGCTAGGTTTATGTCAGATTTGTCTAGTAAGTTGTCCCATTTAAGTTCTTTAATAGATTTATTGAGAGAAGAAAAATTACCATTCTTGTAATGAAAGACATGTGATGGTGTGGTTTTTGACTGTGATCGATATTTGGTGTTATCAAGGGTAACGGTAAGGTCGATAAATAGGGGTGGGTGATGAGTGTCAATATTTACAAGACTGTCATGAGATTCTGTCACAGTAATTTTGTTACTGTTAAAATTTGTGAAGATCAGATCAATGATATTATTATTAGCATTTGGAATGAGGTTATGTTGTTTCAGGTCCATGTAGGACATACAAGAACTGAGAATGTTTATATGAGTAATTTTGTTGCTTGATGTGATGGTGAATTTATTCTTTTCAGGGTGTTTTTGCCAATGCATTGATGGTAGATTAAAATCGCCACAGATGATGAGTTGTGGTTTTGTCCATTTAGAAATTATGTCATCTAGTGAGTTGGTGTATGATATGAACTTTTCTGGAGATGTTAATGGAGGGAGGTATATGGCGTTAATTATGAAAGTTTGATCTTTAATTTTGAAGTAAGCGTATATTGTCTCATTGTCGATTGTTGATATTTTTATTTGATTTGGTAAAAGTGTCTTACGTATCGCGAGGAGGACTCCACCTCCCATACTGTGCTGGGATGTATATTGTGAGCGATCACATCGATAAATTTTATAGTTGTCGAAACCTAGTTCTTTATTGCTTATGGAATCACAAAGCCATGTTTCAGTGAGAACAAAAATGTCAAAATCAAGTAAAATTATGTTGCATCTTAAGTCTTTTAGTTTTGTTCTGAGACCTCTGGTGTTTTGATAATATATTTTGAGGCTTTTGATATAGGGAGAGTTCTTATTAGTTAGACAAATTATGTTATTACAATTTACACCGGAATTGAAATTACTAAATACGTCAGAAGAATGGTAGATTCTATTGTTGATGACTGGAATTTCATAATGAGCTCTCTCATCAGGATAGATATTATGTGTGGGGTAATAGGTGTCATAAACTTCATGTGGAATATGATCAAAATATGAATGAATATTGTCAATAAAATGAGTGTCAGTGTGAAATAAATAGTTATATACAGTGTCAGTAGGTAAAACACTATTTACAATGTCAATAGATAGTGTGTCAGTAGGGGAAATATTTACAGTGTCAATAAATAATATGTCTGTAATTTCAGACTCGTCCTTACTTAACAAAAATTGTTCCTAGTATCTTGCCGTCGGTTATGCTGATTCTGCTGATTCAAGTTCCCTTGTGTGTTATGTTGTCGATAAGGAGGGAAGTCAGTGTCGTAGTTGTTTACATATTGCGGGGCGTGATGATTCCTTGGCTGCTTCGAAGTTACTGGGTGTGACTGTTGATCGTAGCTATGTTGATGCCATGAGAATTTCTTGAAATTGTTAGTTTCCCAGTTAGGATTGCGTTGATAAACTTTTTGATGATAATTTTGTTTACTGGGGTTTTCGTGCTTTTGATGCAGTTGGTATGATGACGATGACGTCTGCTCTGGTTGTATAGGTGTACGATTTATTTGCTTGTTTTGGAGTCTGATGTTCTTGCTGACTGTTCTGCAGATTTTGCTAATGCCATTATTGTTGAGATGAACTTGTTGATTGTAGTCCCAGTTGTTGACTATTTCTTTTGTTTTGTATACAATGACATTAGAAAACTTTCGAAGGTGGAAGTATATACTTTTATTTACTTGATTAATATGGTAGTTGAGATTAATATTGTCAAATCTGTCGGGTATTTGAACGAAGTGTATAATACTTGATCTGTATTTTCTGATGATTCTGTCAATTGATTCTTTGATTTCAAGCATTGGTGTCTTCTGAATATCGTGTGTTCCAGCCATGAGGATGAGATGTGAACATGATACAGAATCCTTCAATGAACTGATTTGAGGAAAATCGCTGTCATCATAGATGTTGTCTTTGATTTTTAAATTGTTTGGTAGATATTTGACTAGGGTGGATTTCAAGTTCTTTGCGTGATAATCTCCGATAATCAGGATGTCAGATTTTTCTTTCGTTTCAGGGTTTTGTGGTTTGATAATAGTTTGCTTTGATGTGTTGGGATGAGATATCATGTTGGGATGAGATATCATACTAATGGACAATAAAGTAGTCCATTAGTTACCTTCTTGTCAGTTACATTTCTCTTGTAATAAAGTAGTCCATTGGTTACCTTTTTTTCAGTCACATTTTTCTTGTAATAAAGTAATCCATTAGTTACCTTCTTGTCAGTCACATTTCTCTTGTAATATAGTCCATTAGTAACCTTCTTGTCAGTCAAATTTCTCCTGTAATAAAGTAGTCCATTAGTTACCTTCTTGTCAGTCACATTTCTCTTGTAATAAAGTAATCCATTAGTTACCTTCTTGTCAGTCACATTTCTCTTGTCATATAGTCCATTAGTAACCTTCTTGTCAGTCACATTTCTCTTGTAATAAAGTAGTCCATTAGTTACCTTCTTGTCAGTCACATTTCTCTTGTAATAAAGTAATCCATTAGTTACCTTCTTGTCAGTCACATTTCTCTTGACATATAGTCCATTAGTAATCTTCTTGTCAGTCACATTTCTCTTGTAATAAAGTAGTCCATTAGTTACCTTCTTGACAGTCACATTTCTCTTGTAATAAAGTAGTCCATTAGTTACCTTCTTGTCAGTTACATTTCTCTTGTAATAAAGTAGTCCATTGGTTACCTTTTTTTCAGTCACATTTTTCTTGTAATAAAGTAATCCATTAGTTACCTTCTTGTCAGTCACATTTCTCTTGTAATAAAGTAATCCATTAGTTACCTTCTTGTCAGTCACATTTCTCTTGTAATATAGTCCATTAGTAACCTTCTTGTCAGTCAAATTTCTCCTGTAATAAAGTAGTCCATTAGTTACCTTCTTGTCAGTCACATTTCTCTTGTAATAAAGTAATCCATTAGTTACCTTCTTTTCAGTCACATTTCTCTTGTCATATAGTCCATTAGTAACCTTCTTGTCAGTCACATTTCTCTTGTAATAAAGTAGTCCATTAGTTACCTTCTTGTCAGTCACATTTCTCTTGTAATAAAGTAATCCATTAGTTACCTTCTTGTCAGTCACATTTCTCTTGTAATATAGTCCATTAGTAACCTTCTTGTCAGTCAAATTTCTCTTGTAATAAAGTAGTCCATTAGTTACCTTCTTGTCAGTCACATTTCTCTTGTAATAAAGTAATCCATTAGTTACCTTCTTGTCAGTCACATTTCTCTTGACATATAGTCCATTAGTAATCTTCTTGTCAGTCACATTTCTCTTGTAATAAAGTAGTCCATTAGTTACCTTCTTGACAGTCACATTTCTCTTGTAATAAAGTAGTCCATTAGTTACCTTCTTGTCAGTTACATTTCTCTTGTAATAAAGTAGTCCATTGGTTACCTTTTTTTCAGTCACATTTTTCTTGTAATAAAGTAATCCATTAGTTACCTTCTTGTCAGTCACATTTCTCTTGTAATAAAGTAATCCATTAGTTACCTTCTTGTCAGTCACATTTCTCTTGTAATATAGTCCATTAGTAACCTTCTTGTCAGTCAAATTTCTCCTGTAATAAAGTAGTCCATTAGTTACCTTCTTGTCAGTCACATTTCTCTTGTAATAAAGTAATCCATTAGTTACCTTCTTTTCAGTCACATTTCTCTTGTCATATAGTCCATTAGTAACCTTCTTGTCAGTCACATTTCTCTTGTAATAAAGTAGTCCATTAGTTACCTTCTTGTCAGTCACATTTCTCTTGTAATAAAGTAATCCATTAGTTACCTTCTTGTCAGTCACATTTCTCTTGTAATATAGTCCATTAGTAACCTTCTTGTCAGTCAAATTTCTCTTGTAATAAAGTAGTCCATTAGTTACCTTCTTGTCAGTCACATTTCTCTTGTAATAAAGTAATCCATTAGTTACCTTCTTGTCAGTCACATTTCTCTTGACATATAGTCCATTAGTAATCTTCTTGTCAGTCACATTTCTCTTGTAATAAAGTAGTCCATTAGTTACCTTCTTGTCAGTCACATTTCTCTTGTAATAAAGTAGTCCATTAGTTACCTTCTTGTCAGTCACATTTCTCTTTTAATAAAGTAGTCCATTAGTTACCTTCTTGTCAGTGACATTTCTCTTGTAATAAAGTAGTCCATTTGTATCTATATCAACACAGACCATCTTTTTATCATCTATGACAAATTCATATGATGTGCATCTAGGTTTTTTTGCCACATTTGGTAATTGTATATTTTTGGGAATTTGGTTCTTCATCCCAGTTCCTGTTCCCCAAATTTTTTTATCAGCACGTTAATGAATCAATTTTTGGGTATTAAAATATCTATCAAAATATAGGCAAGTTCTGGGTGGTACAGTCTGATTTCAGCATATTACTCATATAAAGAACTCTTGAAAGTTGATTATTAACTAAAAAGATATTAAAATTTTATATAAGACTTAGTCAAAGATGACGGATCCCGTTGTTCCACCTCCCCCTCCCGGAGCACCTGCACCAGCTGCTGGTCAGAGACGTCCCCATCTTCCAGACGATGCAGAAGAACCCCCCTGCTCAGCGTGCGAGAATACAGCCTCACGGCGATAATCTCAATGCACCACAATCCGCTATGGTTTGTGCTGGACAGTTCAAGCAATCAGAACATCTGAAGTATTGCATGAACACCCTAAGTTCGCCCTTCCTCATATTCCCGATCGTGTACATCACAGTGGAATCAGAAGCATTTAATAGCTTCTTTTCCAAAATATGGTACGGACTAATTCGTACTATGTACCCGGACTCAAGATATGATGCCGCAGGTATAATCACCGAGGAACAATTTCAACTCGTGTGTCGCTATTTCCTGAAGGCTAGAATAGACCACGTCTATTCGACCCACTCCGGCAGAAGGCCCGAGCATCGCATTGCCATGCCAAGGCAATTCATGCTTCCAAAATGCGTATCCGATATCATCAACTCAGTTGGTTATGTCGCCATAAACGGCGGCGCATATCGATGCGTACCCCAGCCAGAGCTAGCGGCAGTCGACCAAGCTCGCCGTTTGCACGTTCGCGTCACTCACGCGATGCTCTCCGGCTACTCCCATCTGATCTCAAATGCGATAAGCAGGAACCTCGTCAAAGAAGGCTTCCTCTCATCAGAGACGAATGGAACTGCATGGTGGCTCCTCTCCCCAAGGACTACCCAGGACATTACTGCAAATGCCGTCAACCAAGATGAATGCCAAGTCATTGGTGTATTCAAGGAATGGACTCCAGCGGATGCCTGTTATGCAGCGATGGTCCAACGCGGCTTCAACGGCCACGTAGCGTCCCTCTCTGATAGGTTGTGGTCAACAGACTACATTACTGGTATCTCGTCTATGACATACTCGTTCCTTACAAGCGCCTGATCTTGTAACTATCTTTCATGTTAATATATTGTTAACTTTCCACTTTTCCTCACTTTTTGTAAAATTGTTTATATGTTTATGTATGCAAATTTGAAATAAAGTCGAGGTCAATCGGAATTAAATTTAATTCCGATTCACCCTGTTCAATAAAAAAAAAAAAAAAAAAAAAAAAAAATTAAGAATATTAAATGTATGTACAATTAAAAATATTAAATGTATGTACAAAATGTGTATTTAAATTTGAAAATAAACAAGAGACCTTGTTTAGACTGCTGGAATAAAGGGACTTTTCAGTCTCACCTCGGCAGTATAAACAAGGTAATTTCTATTCTATTCTACAGTCTCTGATAGTGACATGACTGCAGATTCTCCTACTGATAAAACAGGGTGTCAACTTTCGATTTTTAAATGGATCGACCTGAATTTTATTTGATAATTTTACTTCTACATGGTTTCTGAGTACTTTTTTAAACTAAAATATTACATACTAATATCACATTGTAACAATTTTCACAAGTGCTCTCATAAATTTTCAAAAGCCCAAAATCCTGCGCCAAGATATGATTTTTTTTTATTTTTTTTAATAATTCGACGGAGTTAAAGCTCCATTTATTACAAAAAACATAAAAATTAAAATATAATACAATAAAATACAGTTAACATAAAATAAAATGGACATAAGAATATAAATTTACAAAGTTACAACCCAATCAAGTTAGGTCAAGTTAATTGGACACTAGTCAGTAAAAAAATGTAATAAATCACTTAAATGGCAGGAAAACAGATTCAGACCAGCATGACTGGCGATATTTCCAATTTTCTTCATTCGGTGAAGGGGCGAATGTTCACCTAGATTAGTTTTGTTTCCACCTCGATTTGTGAAACGTTTGTTTTGTTTTTCATTGTGTCGATTTGATTTTGTCATTATTTTGCATTATTTATTTCAGTTTGATTGGGAATTTTTTTTATGTAATATCTCTTTAGAACTAGGTTTGGTTAAAAACTATCATTGGTCCCTTCTGGTATTTCTTACATCTTCTTTGAACTTGGAACATTGGTTTGTTTTTAGGCGCCATCTGCCATCATGTCGACTTCACGTTCTCCTGCTGCGACTGCTGTTCCGCAAACTCCGGAGGTCATCTTCTTCGGTGCACCCCAGACCGTGAGGATGTGCCAGCAGGTTGCAGTGGTTGCAGGTCTGCCCTATGTGGCGAAAACGGTGGCGACATCAGGCGCCACAACTGAAGCTATTTTTAGGAATGCTGTGCAGTATATTGTATATTGCAGCTAGGAAAACTGCCGCGGAAGGTGGTATTCCGCCCAACTCTGTGGCAGTTTTGTGGGCAGGGAGTAATGATATATTATTAACTTTTTACTCTTTATTTTTTTACCATGGAAGATTTTCATGAGTTGGCTGATTTTTTGGAACATCTTTTGATAATGATGTGCAGGATCATGTAGCATTAGAAAGAAAGTTCTGAAGGACAAAGGAGACCCAGCCCAGCAGCACGGACCCTAAGACCCAGCAGCAATTTGAGAAATGCTTGGATTGACCCATGTATAATAGCACATATCCTAAAGCAGCTGAGTTTAGATATCTTGATATGCGTTTTCAGGTCAGGATGTTTTCAGACAAGTAAAAACTTGAGTGAATGTGCTATGTTTCTATTATGTTCCTTAACAAGTATTGAAATCTTTTCTTGTACCTTTTTGTTAATGTAGGTACCATAAATAATCTCTAGAAACAAATGGTTTCACTCATACCTATTAGTACAATAATTATTTTAGAAGACAAGACTGAATCAATCTAAAAACTGTCTTAATTCATACATACATCGAATTAACCCATATATGTCCATTGGGTCGTTAGCAACCCCGCGGGAATTTTATTTTTCTAAATCTGTGGGATTTTTTTTTGAACCCATCTCACTGCAGACGGATGGACAAGATAATAAACAATAGCCATGTTGAATCTCATTTCAGTTGGATTTCGTTATCAGTACCATGAGGGTCTTTGAAAATTGATCAAGAATTGAACATCGGAATTGGACAGAAAAGCTATGAAAATGTAAGTTATTCTAGTTATTTTCTTTAGTAAACCTATTTTATTAACATTTATTTTGTATAAATAGTTTTCTTTAAGACAGTCATACGTTGGGGTTGCCAACGACCCAATGGGCAGATTAGGAACCTTTTGTTCAATGCTCTAGTTATAGTGAAACAATCTATTGTGATAATTTCTTCTCATCTCCAAAACATTATACTGAAAGAGATCAATGTGAAAGCGACTGGAACTGTCCAAGCTGATCGTACCCAAGGTTGTCTTCTACCACCAGTCAAGGATATGGAGAAGGAAGATCGAGGAACGTTTGCATGTCAGTTCAGTGCTACGTACGAAATCAATGTGGTTCGTTGGAAAGACAACAAAGTAGTGACAGGAATAACTACCCAGACGGCACAGAAAGTGTTTAAAAAGATTTTAAAAACACTTATTTTGACAAGATTCAAACATTTTATAAAGGTTATTTTGACAAGGCTTAACAATTTAGACACACTTTTATAAGGTTACTATTTCCTCCCCCTGAGGATTGTATTAAGCTTATTTTTACAAGGTTTTGGAAATTGCATACCTACTTAATAGTTTCAAGGGGCTCCATATTGAATTTAAACCGCCGCCATTGCCCGGGAAAATTTGAAAATTGTCACAGTAGGTCCAGGAAATTTTTAAAATTAATTTGGATTTGATGAAAAATATACAACTTTATTGTGAACTTTTATTATGTAGCACGCATTATTACTATTATGTATGCAGGAAAATAAAGGAATGATATATTAGAAGGGAATACAATTGTAAGTACTTTATTATGAACAAGAATGAAGACTGGGAAAGTAGGCAAATATCTAGATAAAACAACTGATGTTGCTATGGCAACATAAATACATAAATTTATAGACATAAAATATACAACAAACTTCAAGGCAATTTGGTCTACAATGATGAAAAGCTGTTGATGAAATGCTAAAATTAATAAATAAGAAGACAATTAGTGTTTTTCAGTTTTATATTTTTCCATTTCCATGGTAAAAGAATTGAAAGCAAAAATATGTAACAAACAATAACATGAAACAAACAGAATATAATACATAGAATCAGCAGATAAATTAAGCCAAGTGGACTTAATTAATCTAAATCTATTATACATATAGGTAATTAAGAGAGAGATATGCTGAAATGCCATCTTCCTGCCCAGCAGCAGGCTGCCCGAAGACAAAGAATATCAGAACAGAAGTTGAGATTATTAAAGAAGAAATTAGGAAATAGAACCCAGAGAGAATTTTGACTATAACATGACATTCCTAAAAAAAAGAACAGTCTCCCAGAAAGTTTTTTTTGTTTGTTTGTTTAAAGTGGGTTTAACCTCAATTGCTTAGTCATATAATGACCAAGGTTTTACCCTCATTTGCAGGAAACTCACAAACGTGTTACCCACATTAAGCTCACCAAGCCTGGGTTGGGCCATTTTATTCTGAATTTACTGGGAATAGTACCAGGTAGCCACATTAACCTCACCCAGCCTGATAAAGGCTGTGTATACACATGCCAGCCTCATATTTTCAAAAGTAGGAGAATTATCTGTTTCAAAACAACAAAAATGAACCAAAATCTTTGGATTACGGGCAGTAGTCAAATCCTGAATAATGTAGGCTAGGTACTGTTTTAAAAATTAAAAATTATAAACACATTACCGTAAAGTCTTACAACTTCAGACACTATCACAATTTGAGCCGCGCGGAAGAGGTTTTTTTGAACTGATCATTCAACACTGTCGAGAGGTGTAAAAAAAAGAAAAAAATTGCTATTCGTATGTTCTCGGATATTACTTCAAGATTTGTTTTCAACTGAAAGAGCGGTAATTTTGAAAAAACAAAATGATCATTTTGGTAAATTATTACAAATTTGATTTTTTTCAAAAAATTCAACTGAAAGAATTTTTTGTTTTGTTTTTTGTACAACTTGTGTTTTTGAAATGATATGCTGATGTAACTTTTTAAAGATATAAATAAAATTGTGGTTTAACATTTAAAAATATATTTTTTTATTTTTCACTTTATGTACAGAAAAACACAATAAGGGGGAGTGGGGTAATTGTGCGCACCTGTTTTTGTTAAATTGTAGTGGACTGTATATAATTAAGGCAGGTTTAAGAGGATAACTTTAACATAAAACTTACCCATTACCACTTAACACTTTTTCGCGGATAACGGCGCGACGCGACGCGGCGGTTCTATCGCGAGCGGGATATGGTAATGAAAGCTTTTATGATTTGGAATTTGTGGGCTTTGATTAACTAAATAATGATATTTAATTTGAAAATTGAAAATTGAAAAATGAATGAAAAATAAGGCACACCTATATGCTGTGATGTTAAGCCGACGAGAGAGAGATATGTTCTGCTGGAGAGATAAGTAACTGCAGTCGGTTGCATATAGGTGCCTAACTTGCACTAGGTCATTTCGGCAAAGTTTGTACGTGTTAGGGTACCTACCTAATGCAGATACCAAACAGCACCTAAGCGCGAAATGCTCTAGTACCTACACTAGAAAAGCTAGAAACTTGAAAATTATTTTAAACCAACAGAAATTTAGTTTTTTAAAAGATGGCAGAGCAAAGATAGCTTTATTTTCAAAATTTTGTGTGAAAAATGTAAAAAAGTACGAAAAGTCAAATGCGCACAATTCCCCACCTGCAGGGTAATTGTGCGCAGGTGTAGGGGAATTGTGCGCGGGGGGTTATCTGAAAATAATTCCAACAACAAGAATGGTAACTTGAGCTTATGATTTTTTCTGTAGGCAAATATCACACTTATAGTTGGTAGCATTGTCTACTCCAGTGCACGCTGCATGATTCCAGGAGGCACACAGCACACATCGGTACCACAGTTCCAGAGGTTTGCCTTTTTCACCACACACTAGACATTCCTCATTGGGTGGTGCTAATTCCGCTGCAGTAAATGAAAATTCTGTGTCGTCAAATTCATTGTCGTCACATAGGTCGGATACTTCTCCTGCAGACAAATCGGTAAAGTCTGACTCATCCAAATTGTTAAAACAGATTTCTTTTTTCTTTGGTTCTAGCTTTTTAATTTTGACTTTCTTTAGCTCCGGCTTTTCTACTTTGATTAGAACCTTTTTAACCTTCTTCAAATTTTTACTCTCCTTTTTTCTTATTTTCGGCTTCCTCCAATAATTGCCTTTTTGGTGTGCTTGTTAGTATCTCTGAATGCAATTTCCTGCGGTTGTTATTCATAGATAGTCCAACTCTCTCCTTGGGAATAGGAGCAAAGGAGAAAAATGATTCTTCTGAATTGGTGCTCTTGGACGGTCCTGGGGTCGTATCAAGTCCTGGGCTCTTGGACAGTCCTGGGGTTGCATCAAGTTCTGGGCTCTTGGACGGTCCTGTGGTCGCATCAGGTCCAGGCCTCTGGGAATGTACTGAGGCCACATCAGGTCCGGGGTCACTAGAAGGTACTGGGGTCGCATCAGGTTCTGGGGTCGCGCCAAGTTCTGATTCACGAATAACTTGAATTTGATTCACGAGTGCATAATCTTCATCGGTGAATTTATCAGGATTTAGAGGGTAAATACCAGCTGTTCTAAATCCAGAAGCAGCTTTCTCCATTGTTGCCACTTTCATATAGGCCTTGTTAACAAGTTCGGCCAAGTCGTATTCTGTGATTCTTTGGTGTCCCGTATTGTACATGAAGAGGTTGTACTCTCGGAACAAAGCGTTCTTGAGAGGAGAGAAAAACGTAAGATCCAATGGTTGCAAGTGGTCGGACGTATGAGGAGGCAGAGACACCATATGAATATTATTCTCCTTACAAAAGTTGTAGGCTTTCATTGAGATATGACTAGAGTGATTGTCTAATACAAGTAAGACCGGGTCACTAGCATTTGGCTTCGCAAATTTTTCAAAGTGAGTGTTCAGTTCAGCATACCGAAACGCCAATCTTCTAAATTCCTTGGGGGTCAGGCCGAAGAAAACTTTTGAGAGAGTAAGCACGTAATTTGCCAAGTCGACTTCAACGGTCTCGGAGAACACTGGTTTTCGTCCAAGGCGAACTTCTAACGAGTGCTGAGTCAACTTTTTTCTCAATGTTGCTTCTGGAATGCTGTAAAGTTTTCCGACTTGACGAATCGGTTTCTTGTATTCCCTGATGTCACTCAAAGCTTTGGCAAGAGTCTCCGGTGTGTAGGACATTTTGTCCGTCTTTCGAATGTAGTTCCTTGGCATCTGTGAACAATAGTTTTTATAAAAACAAGAAAAGTAAAAAGACAAGTGTGATAGTATAATTCTTACCATATAAATACATGAGGGGTAATCATGCGCATTTATCTGCCATGTTTCTTTCCGTGTTTTTGGTGCTTTAACAGCTAGAAATATTTATATGTATGTACTCAAGAAAGGAGAACACTGATTTTTTAAAAGAGTCAAAGTCACAAATACTGGAAATTCAAACATTAAAAAGTTCAAACAAATAATTAAGAACAGAATGGTTTTTTTTTTACCTTTTAATCAAATGAGGGGTAATCATGCGCAAATAATTATAACAAAGAAAACAATGAAAAAACAAAACTTACCGTCTTATTTTCAGCACTCCAAATTTACTAACGAGATGGCTACTTTCAAACAACTGATTACTACCCTCGACAGAAGATAAACAAAGTCACGCGGCCAAGACCTATCATTTGATCGCACTCGTCTCAGAGTGCAGCACTAGTCAGTACCGCTCTATAACACGCTATAACTTCGTTATGAGGGTGCGCATGATTACCTGCCGCGCACAATTCCCCCACTTCCCCTTACCTAGTTTAATGTGTAAAGAGTGTCTTACATGACAGTACTTGCTGACTTCCTAATTATTAATGCTGATCCACAGTTTTTGGACTTGATCTATTTCTGACTGACATTCTATCGTCAGTTCTGTTACCTGCATCGAGCAAGTCAGTTTCTCACCCATAGTTTAAAGTTTTATTATAATAATTGTAATTTTCTAAGTTTCAAAATAAATCGACTTTCGGGTCTAGCTTTTTTAAAAAGCCTTTTGTGTAACCCTACATTATTTTTGGCGCAGTAAAACGGAACCTAAATTCAAGTTAAGTGCAAATTAACCGCAGTTTTTAGGGAACCACTCCCAGATTTTTTTTAAAAAATAAAATAAAATATTTTTAAAAGTGAATTTTTACAAATAAAAATAAATAAAAGTGAATTATAAAAAATATAAATTATAACTAATAATATCTGAGCGAAAATCAGAACATTATTAATAATTTTAAGTGTTAAAATTGTAAACATAAAATAAATGCTTCAGGAACATTAATTTAAAAATTATTGAAATAATTTTTCAACAGTGAAAAATATCTTTTTTATTAAAAGGAACCCCTACTAATAAATGGACATTATTAAGTAGTCAGGTTTCCGAAATATTTTAAGAAAATATTTAAGGGAATCATCATCCTTTAAAACAATTAATATTTAAGTTCCTGAAAATAAATAGCTGATTCGTATAGCTACCTACATAATATCAAAATTGGATTCCATTCTCCTTTCTTCACAACATCTCTCTCTTCACATCTTTAAAAATACAACGGATTCTACTTTCTTCACAACATCACTCTTTTCCAGCATCACTCCAGCAGAATAAGAAAAATGAAATTTAGATCCGCTATAATGTAAGTCATTTAAACTTTATCATATTTCTGGATATTTTATTTTGGTGATAAAATTTTAAATTCTAACACTTCAGTATTTTTTCCTTCTATTTTATCCCCTTTCTTTAAAAATTCAAACTGGATTATAATCTACATCCAATTTTAGAAGAATCAGACCCAGATTCAGATCAGGAAGAATATCAAAACCCCACCTGCCCTAGATCTTCAACTTGACATGCTTATCCGAGAACTAGGACAGTTAAATATGGCACAGGTACCAGTTTTGACCGGTGAACACCTAAGGGTGGTCCCTGATTTCAGGGGGGAGGCGGAACTCCTTCCGGAGTTTTTGTCCATCGCAGAAAAACTGTGAACTACTTTTATAATCCTAATGATGTAGGATGTTTTCAGAATGTGTGGTTGATGTCATCACTAAAATCTAAGATAATTGGGGACGCTAAGATAAATATAACATCATTTAATATCGCCACCAGGCAAGACTTAAAGACAGCACTATTGACTACATACAGTGATAAAAGGGACGCGTATACACTCACAATTGAAATGTGTAACTTGACGCAAGGAAGTGACTCACCCTTTGAGTTCTTGAACAAAATACAGAAATTGGTGAATTTACACAACAGTTATTTAGAAACACATAATTTGGACCAAGCAAACCTAAGACAGTACATTAACAAGTTAGTGTTAAGAACATTGCTAAAAGGATTAAAAGATCTATTAGGATCACTGATGAGAACAAAAGACCCCCAAAATTTAGGTGAGGCACTCAACATGCTTACCAATGACTTCCAAATAGACGTAAACAAGAAAACACCAAACAATAATAATCAATTAATCACATAGCACATAAACCAAAATTTACGTCACCAACACACAGACCCTTTGTACCGAATAGACCATTTGTTCTGTTCAGACCTCAACACCCCATAAACAGACCTCTGTTTGACCCAAACCGATTCAGAAACTATCAGAATAATCAAAATAATAATCAGAACTTTCAAAACAGGCCTTCAACTTCAGGCATAAACAGACAAAACAGATTTACACCACGCACAGCCCCTAAACCAATGAGTGGTGTCCAAACAATTCGCAATAATAATTTGCATAGTTTAGAAACATCAGATAATAACCCACCAATCGACAATTTCGAGGATCGAACCCTCGGAATTCAATATCTTCAGTACGAACCGCCCATGCTAGAATATTATTCTGCTAATCCTTACATGTACTATACTGATTACAATGATTATTCGACACAACTAGAACAGGACAATAATCCTGAATCAAACACATTTCCGGATGATGAAAATTTTCCCGTAGAAGCCTCGGAAAACACAACACAAGCATAAGGAACATTGAGCTCCTGAATATTGCAGACGATAGCGATAAGCTACCGTTCATTAATCTGCATTCCTGTAAATTACGTTGTTTGATTGACACAGGCAGTACCAGGTCATTTATCAGGCCGGACATAGCCAAGAAATATTTCTCTAAAGAGATAAGAACAGATAATTTTAAGATTAAAACTCCTCATGGTATTAGTTATGAAAATTACAGTGTGGTAGTTTCAGCTCCAACAGAATTCAGACCTAAAGTAAATACTTTTGTAAAATATCACATATTTGACTTTCATTCGTTTTTTGATATCCTCATTGGAATGGATATACTAGAGAAATTTGGTTTAATAATTGATTTAAATAACAACAATCATCAACTACAAGAAAACAATCCCCCCCACCACCCCATTTACAACCACCATCAACAACAACTACCACAACAAGAATTCCACCATCATATCCAACATTATGGTACACCACAGCCACTTATACTAGACGAACAAAATTTAATGACTAAACAAATCAGTTCTCCAAATTTTCCTTTTCCTCTATATCATCAAAATCATCATATATAAAGAAATTGGCGCAACCAGAGAAAAGCACCATATCTATACTATACCAAAATGTAAATGGTCTCAATACCAAAACAGAATCTTTTTTTCTAAACTGCATGAGACAGGACCATGACGTTCTAGCAATAACTGAATTGAAATTACAAGATAATGTTAAAGATAGAGAACTGATTGATGAACGATATCAAATCATCAGATAGAATAGGGACCTATCTGCCACAAATAAAAAATCAGGAGGTTGTTTAATATTAGCAATCAAACAAGAACAAGTGACCCATTTAAAAGAATGCATAAATACAGCGGATATCGAATGTATATGGGCAGAAATAAAAATCAGACATACTTTTTTAATATGTCTGGTATATTTATCTCCTCCAGTAAAAAATGAAACACTCGAGTATTTTTATGAAAAAACTGATTGATTTTAATATCATTCAACATTATAAGAATATATTAATCGTAGGCGATTTCAATGTCAGCTCTTTTTCGGAAGAGAATTCTTTGTTTTCTTCTAACTCTATAACTATACAAAATATTGTAGATTATCTTGATATAAAATCTTACAATAATATTCGTAATAACTCTGGGATTATTTTAGATCTGGTACTTTTCAGACATAGAATAAATAATAATGTTAAAAGACTTGTTCAGGTTTCAGTGTCACATGCTGAACCCTTGGTTAAAGAGGATCATCACCATCCTTCTTTAGAGATTAATATGTTTTATAATAAAACTAGCGGGTTACACCCGCCACTTCGCCAGCCCATCAAACACACAGAACGCACACACACACGCTGAATCATTCCCTTGATTCATATTACACAATTCTATGGTTAGCGTACAAGAGTCCCGCTTGTCGCCATACGTGGTGAGAAGAGCGTTTTTTAACTGTGTCCAAGTAGTGATTGAGAAGGTACTCAAGTTTAATTTTGCTTCTCCCAAAATTTTAGCTTTTAAGGAATTCATCGGCCGCATCATAAAAATGTGTGACCAGACTTTCCCCCAATGAAATAAATTCAGATAGGAGTGCGACCTCCCCTCTGAATTCAGGGATCATCTTTAAATGATCGCCCTTCAATTCTGGTGGAGCCATGTTTAGGTTGGTAAATTGATTTACAAGTTCGTCTTGAACCACTAAATCCGTTTGATATTCGATATCAGAGTCTGACCCAGAGTCAGTTGACTGGGTATTATCGGATTCTGAATCCGTGTTTGAAATTTTAAAAATAATAAAACGATAACAAAAGATAAGGATAAAATTAATAAACAGCAAGAATTATACGCGAAAGGATAATTGATATGAGTAGGTCAATAGGTGACCGCTAGTATCTGGAGTAAGAAAACTGCCAGTAAACAATATACGTGAGATAAAAAATATTAGATTATTCTACAAGGAGAAAAGGTAAACAACAAGTACTAAGAAGTCGGGAAAGGAGTAAACACCTTTCAACAATAATAATGTGAAGTAAATAATTCTTACAGTATAAGTAGAAATGATGACATCGCCGGTGCAAAGAGATAAGATTCACAGTCCACTGCTGAAGCTCCTTGTGGGGTCCTTGCTCTGCCTAGCGCCTGAGACAATGGTAGCGATGTGTGTCTGTTGTCTCTAGTGCTGAGTGCTGATCCGGGGTTCTGGACTCTGGAGTTCCTGGTGCGATGTGAATAGGTAGTCTCTTGGTGTTGGCTGATGAAAAAATGGGAGTTATCCCGTAGAGATGGTCCCGTGGGTAATCCAATAATAATGATAATCAGGCACTATTACACTGTTAAGCACTGTTATACACTTTTATAAATTTATCAAAGATGAGTTTTTTTTTATATACACTGGGGACCACAATTAGGGGAACGCTTTTTTAACCCCATATTTCACCTTGAATTGTATAAATTGTGGTGATGAAACATGATCTGAAAGATAGGTATTTTTGTTGGGAACATGAAACAAGTCATTTTTTTGGGCTACTTCAAAGGGAAAATTTTATTTTTTGACAATAATCAAACAATGTCGAAAAAGTGACAAAAAACAAAGATTTGAAATTTCGAGAACTTTTGCGGTGAATGATTCAAAGGATTTTTTGTTCAACTTTTTACTTTCCTTATCTTATAGAAAGGAAAGTAATGGAATCGACCAAATTTTCTTGTATATGGTTCCAGACATGAAAACATAATTACTAGATATTTGAGGGATGAATGTTCAAATCTTATTTCTGAATGAGAAATAGTCATTAGATTAGTTCATTTGAACCAATATCTTCTTCTTTTTCTCTCTCTTTGCAGGCTTTTCACTAGATCAAGTTGAGGAAATGGTTGTTCAGGAGCTTGTGGATGCAGATGACTGGAGCAGTTACTCCCCAAACTTGCTCAAGACTCCGCACCATCCACTTCTTCAACCTGAAGCAGAGACAGCCCGTCTCCAACCTGAAGCAGAGACAGCCCCTCTCCAACCTGAAGCAGAAAGACCTCAAAGGCTGATAGGGAGCCCCCCTCCAAGGATTACTCCAGCTGAGAGTGAACCCTCGACCAGCCGGCGGCGACCAGTTTTAAAAAGAAAAAGTAAAGCCTCAGCTAGTTCAAAGTTTGAAGAACTGGCAGAAAAGAAATTGTGTACATACAAGCTAAAAGAAAGTACTGCGAAAATAAATAATATTATTGCTAAGTTAAATTTAAGAATTGCCTTGACCAAGGCTAAAGATTATCTCCCTGCTGAAGAGATAAAGGAGCTAACCAATGAGGAAGATTAAACTCATTCTATCTTAAAGGAGAGGTCAATATCAACCGTTTGACCTATTATATCCTATAATGAGGAAATTATTGAATTTCTTTTCCTTTACAACCCAGCTATGATTACCTTTAATTGTTTCTCCTTTTTTTGTTTTTACTTAAAGAATTGAACTTATTTTCCTAGATAACCTGACTGTGACTATCATTAAGTTTTTTGTTTTTTATCCTGTAGTTAGAAAATTATTAAATTTATTTTCCTAGATAACCCTACTGTGATTTTCTTTAATTTTCTCCTTTTTTTGTTTTCACAAGAATTGAACTACCTTTCCTAGATAACCAGACTGTGACTATCTTTAATTTTTTCATTTTTGTTTTCCTTATCCTATAGTTAGGAAATTATTGAATTTATTTTCGTAGATAACCTGACTAATCAACTTTAAGTTTTCATTTTTGTTTTTCTTAACTTATGGTTAGGAAATTATTGAATTTATTTTAAAAGATAACCTGACTGATTAACTTTAAGTTTTCATTTTTGTTTTTCTTAAATCTATTGTTAGGAAATTATTGAATTTATTTTCATAGATAACTGATTGATTAGCTTTGAATTTTCATTTTTGTTTTCTTATCTTATAGTTAGGAAAGTATTGAGTTTATTTTCCTATTTTAATTTAAAATACATTTGTTTGTTTACTTACATTAAAAACATCTTGTCTTTTATTTTTAATAAAATACAGTAGAATAATTGAAATATTTGACAACACACAGTGGCAGGGCTTCATTAAGCAACCCATCATTTGAGGTGGAACAAAGTAGAATATGTATGAACAGTTATTATTATATACATTAGGCAAGGTTAAGATTAGGAATGTAATCCAAGAGAAGCATATCTCTGGCATTCATTACAGCATTGTTGTCCAGGGGCATAAGAGGATCCCATGGTAGTTCATCAGGCATATCATTTGGGACGGGACAGTTATGATCTATTGCAATGATATGGAGTATTTCTGTAGCAATGATCACTGTCTGACATGTAGATAATTTTAGAAGCATTCCAAGGGATAGAACAGGAAATATTTTCTTCCATACACCATAGGACCTTTCAACAGGATTCCTTGTTCGGATGACTGCCTCATTGTAAATATTATGGTTCTCAGTTGGAGTGTTGAGAAAAGGGGTTATCACATGTTGAGTGTTAGCATACCCACTGTCAGCCACAATAATTGAATTGCCAAACTCTCCTCTTTCTACACGATTTTTCAGTTTTGACTGGTTGAATATAGTTTGATCATGTGCTGATCCAGGCCACTGTGCAACCAAATCGATTATTTTCAGATTCCCTGAGGATACGGTTTGCACATTCAATGAGAAATAGCCTTTACGGTTTCGAAAGTTCTCAGCATGTTGTCCACCTGGTGAAATAATTTTAATGTGGGTGCAATCTATTGCTCCTATTATTCTAGGAAGTCTAGAGCGCTTGTAGAATTCCAATTGTGTTCTCTGAATATCTTCTTCATTGGCAGGCATTCTGATATACTGCCTGTGTAGACTTGCAATGGCTTCTGACACTTGCTTCACAATATTACTAGCTGAAGATTTACTCACTCCACAGAAATCTCCTGCTGCTTGAAGAAAAGTGCCTAGGGCATAGAACCGTAAGGTCAAGAGAAGTTTGATGATTGGTGGTATAGAATGGTTTCTATCTGTTTGAGATTCTATCGACACTTCTATTAGAGTTAAAATGTGCAGAACTGTTTCTTTGTTTAGTCGAAATCTAGAGAAAAATGGTTCATCATCTAGATCAGTGAAATGATCAATCCGAGGTTTCACTGTATATGGTTGCCTCTCCCATGCCAGAAACTCTCTAAAAGCATCTTCATCAGATGAAAAATCACTAATTTCAACATCAGAAACATCTGAATCCATGATTGATAGTTCAAGAGTGTGTGCTGCAACAAAAAAAAATAATATCATAAATATAATATGTATAAAAAGATACAGATTTTTGGTTGTTTCATTTGCTATGGTTTAATATCTGTCTCAACACAAAATAGAAAGTATCAGAGAAGGGTTTCACCCTACAAGCATTGGCCTATTAGAAAAACTATTCACATTAGCCTCAACTAGACGTGGTTAGTTAATTCAATTCATAATTCGGAACTAGGTTTATTAAATTATGAAATTTACAGACTCGACCGTGAAGAAATTAGAAACGATGTTGCAAGGGGTGGGGGTATTTTGATAGCCTGTAAACGTTCCCTACCGTCTCGTATTATAAAAACATCCAATACTAGCATTGAAACTATTTTTGTCTTGATAGAACTATTCAATAAAAAAATCTTGGTTAATGCCACATATTTACCACCTGAACCAAGTTATGCTGATTTATCTGCTTACACATCACTACTTGATGAGGTTATCTCAAACTATCCAGACGCGGTCACACTTATCTTTGGTGACTTTAATTTACCATTTTTGAAATGGAATTTTTGCGAAAATATTCAACGCTTAGTATGTTCTGACTCAAACATTGTGTCTGAATTATTGTTAAATACTGCTGCTTATCATGATCTTTTTCAAATCAATTATCATAGAAATTATAGAGATCGTATCTTGGATTTAATTTTTGTGAATTGTGAAGGGTCCACTGTACGGGTTGCTAATGATCATCTTTTGCCAATTGATGAAAACCATCCACCATTAGAATTCAATGTTGATATCCAAACAAAAACCAAAAGTTTACCTCCTAGTAATAAACATGAAATACGCGCTTTTAGTAAAACTAAACTTTCAGAGTTGAGAGAATATTTTTCTTTCATTGATTGGAAATGCCTATGTGATGATTCTTTATCATTAGATAAACAGGTGAAAATCTTTTATGAAACTGTCAACATAGGTATAAATCACTTTGTTCCGAAGATAAAAATAGATAATTTCAAATTCCCAATTTGGTTTTCTAAAGATCTTAAAAATAAAACATTACTAAAAAAATCACTACACAAAGAATATAAAGAAAAAAAATGCCCTTTTATTTATTCTCAATTCAGTCAAATTCGACGGGAATGTAAATCATTGTCTCATTTGAATTACCAAGAATACATTAAAACATCTGAAATTAATATTAAAAAAGATCCGCGTAGATTTTTCCAATTTGTCAATAGTAAAAAGCGCAATACAGAACTGCCTACCTGTATGCAATTAGGTGATAAAATTGCTAAAACACCTAGTGAAATTTCTAATTTGTTTGCGACTCACTTTTCCTCTGTTTTTTCTGACGAGGTGATTGTTCCACCAAATTTTAATTTTGAAAACTCTGTGGATGGTTTATCGATAGGTGAAATTCAATATTCTGAAGTTCTCAGCAAATTATTGAAACTCCCTCCAGTTACATCTTGCGGCCCGGACGGTGTACCCTCGTTCATTCTAAAAGAATGTGCTTTACAGTTGGCTGAACCCTTAACCTTTCTATTTAATCGTTCCATTGAAACAGGTTACTACCCCAAGGATTGGAAATCATCATATATAATTCCATTACATAAGAAAAGTAATCGCTCTTTAGTCCAAAATTTTCGCGGCATAAGTAAAATATCTGCAATACCCAAAGCCCTTGAATCCATTATTTATTCAAAATTGTCACCTCATATTCAAAAATTAATTGTTAAAAATCAGCATGGATTTGTAAAAAGTAAGTCCACGGGCTCAAATTTAGCCTCATTCATTGAATTTGTTTCCCCTTCTCTTGAAAATGGAAATCAAGTGGACTGTATATATTCAGATTATTCATCTGCTTTTGATCTCGTAAATATCAATATCTTATGTTCAAAACTTAAATCTTACGGACTTTCTGATATTTCCTGGTTTTACAGCTATCTATCAAATAGAATTCAAATAGTAAAATATGAAAACACATGTTCAATCCCGATAACTGTAAATTCAGGATGTCAACAAGGTGGACATTTGAGCGGTTTGCTTTTCAATGTTTACATCAATGATTTACCATCCTATATTGATGATTCTATTGGGGATTGGTTATTTGCCGACGACTATAAAATGGCAACAGTGGTGAAGGGTTCAGCTAACAGCGAGCAATTACAACATGCTATCGATTCTCTGGTCTCTTGGTGTGAAATTAATAGAATGCATCTCAACATCAAAAAATGCCAAGTAATGACGTTTACTAGAAAAAAAGAACCCTTATTGTTTGATTATTACATCAACGGAGAGAAAATAGCCCGAGTGACTGAGGTCAAAGACCTAAAAGTTACCTTGACTCCAGATCTCAAATTTAACAACCACTATCAAGTAATAGTTGGCAAGGCATTCAAAACACTTGGGTTCATTAACAGATACTCCAGAGGTTTTGAGTCTCCTCTTACTCTCAAAACGTTATTTTGTTCTTTAATCAGGTCTTCTCTGGAGTACTGCTCCACTATCTGGTCCCCAAGTTATGGTTGCCATGTTGACTACATTGAGAGGGTTCAAAGGAGGTTTTTGAGAGTATTGGCCTACAAAATGAATAATAACACTAATAATATTAATTACAAAGAATTAATGAATCAGTTCAACCTTCAAACATTAGAACACAGGCGAGATGTTTGTGATGCGATTTTCCTTTTAAAAGTTATGAACAACCAACTAAACTGTCCTGAGCTTCAATCGCAAATTAAAACTCGCGATAATGTCAAAAATACTCGCAATAAAAATCCATTTGTGACAAATTTTTGTAGGACCAATATTTCTCAGAACCATCCTATCAATAGGTGTATACGTTTATGGAATATAATATCTAATCCACCCTATAATTTGAACATCTATGAAGAATCAGTTAACTCTTTGAGAGATAAACTTCTCAAACTATCACATGTTCCACTGAGAGACTAGAGCATTATTAGCAAAGTTTTTATTTTTATTAAGAGATTTTTTTTCAATTTTCATTTTTTTTTTCCAAGGTAGGATATTTCTTATTATATTAAGATTGTAGTGTTAAGTAGGGAAAACTTGTATAAATGGGTAGTTCCCGTAAGTTTATATAAAATTAAAAAAAAAATTAAAAACTAGCTTGCATGGGGCTAGAAAAAGGCAGCAATTTGTACATAGAGGGCACTATTGAAATTTGCATTTCATATTATGTACAATACAATAAAATAGCATGTAAATTTTATGTCAACTATCTCAGCAGCTATAAATCTTCATCATAGACAGAACAGTCTATAGTAATCTAGTTTATAGTCAGTCAGATATAAAGATGTAAGCAAAAATATTTTCACTTACCTTGGAAACAATAGGTAGGTAGTTAGAAGAGGTAGATACAAATGCAATGATTTAAATTTATTGAGTATCGTGTGAAATGAACCCATTGAACATCATGTAAAGTGACCCTTGAGCGCTAAAACGTTCAAAATGCTTTCACAACATTTTGTAAACAAAAGATATAAATATAATTAAAAGTTTTTTCCCTCTCATTCCTGTGTTGAGGCTGTGTGTAAAAAGCCAAAAGAAAAGTGTCTTTGTCAGTTATTTTTCCACTAACGTTTTTCCAGGTGTATTCTGTACTCTGCATATAACTTAACAGTTTATGGGCCCACACATTGGAGTCTACTATGTCTATGTCCAAGGTAATATCTATTGAACCCTTCAAAGGGGATAATTTTCACAACTGGAAGTTCAGGGTAGAAGCTTTATTGCTTGAACATGATTTAAAAGATTGTATTGAAAATACAAAGTACCCCAAATTGATTGATAAAAATGATGGGAATGCCATCAAGAAAGACAACAAAGCCAAGAATCTCTTGATTCAGTGTATGCATGATTCTCAGTTGACAGTTGTCAGAAATAAACCCACACACAGCATACTCTATGTGGCAAGCTTTGTGCAATATGTATGAGAAGAAAGGTCTCTGTGGAAAAATCATGTTGAAGAGAAAATTATTATCAATGAAAATGGTAGATAATGAGACTCTAGATGAATACTCACTAAGATTTGAGAAAGTTACTGAAGAATTACAATTTTCAAAGTTAATACAAGTGAGTTAGTAGGTACCCAAAACTAAATACCGACCAAATTTAATAATTACCTGTACCACGTTGAATGCACCAGTTCTCGTTAGATCACTGAAGTTAAGCAATGTCGAGTGTGAATGGGTTACCGCTATGGAATTCTAAAATGAATACGTGATGCTAGCTTTTCCCGGCCGAACTCAAGCTGGATGAAGGTTAATTTGAATAGTTAGTAAGGTAGGCCAATGCCTGGAGGGTTGAACTCCGTCACGTAAGGGACCTTAAAGTAAATAAAATTTCTGCTCTAGCGTTTGAACAACTGGTTACAAATCTAACCGATCTCTCAGACAAATAAATATAGGTAATAATTAAGCTATTCAGTTATTACTCAGTGGTCTATGTATCCGTCGGTGGTTGTAATGGTCAAAAAGTCATAATATAATAATAATCATGAAAGGTGACCTGTATTTTTATAGAAGATAGCTAATAATAAGATTGGTTTTCGTCTGAGACAAAATTGTGGTACCTCTAAAATAGTGGTTATTAACAAAAATCTTATTGTACTTATGTAATTCGTTTCAGAATGAAAACGGCTTAAAATCGATTATATCAAAAATGAAGGAACCAGAGTCAGCGCCCAGCCTTCCCCACCAACCAGAGTCAGCGCCCAGCCTTCCCCACCAACCAGAGACAGCGCCCAGCCTTCCCCACCAACCAGAGACAGCGCCCAGCCTTCCCCACCAACCAGAGTCAGCGCCCAGCCTTCCCCACCGACCAGAGTCAGCACCCAGCCTTCCCCACCAACCAGAGTCAGCGCCCCCCAGCCGCAGCCTTCCCCACCAACCAGAGTCAGCGCCCAGCCTTCCCCACCGACCAGAGTCAGCACCCAGCCTTCCCCACCACAAGTCAGGCCAGCCTTCCCACCACAAACGCCCCAGCCTTCCCCACCAACCAGACCTCTGAGTCCAGCAAAATTGTTGAAAATGAAGGTAAGATATAATTATATAAGATGGTCAAAAAGTGCCTTATACAGTTCTACAGGGTGTAACCTTTGTTTGTAAAATGAGAACTCCAACTTTGTATTTAATATTCGTAGTCTTCGTAAATCTATACTTATAAAAGAGAGTTTCACTCACTCACTGACTGACTCACTGGCTAATTCATCACTGTTTCTCCGAACTGGTAAGTCCTAGGAAGCTGAAATTTGGTAGGTAGCTTTGTCTTATAGTCTATATATTTTTAGAAACTCCAAAGGGGACGCCAGCCACGGTGGTCCAAAAGTTTCCATCATCATCATAGAGTGGCGTCATTGTGAACGATGGTAGCCAGACAGTGCAGGAATGACTAAGCAATCCCACCACTGTCTTTACAAGGAGGCTCATAATTGACAAGGGCCCCCAGAACCAAGTCAATGCTGGTCTACTCACTGTTTAGAGTCACCCAGTCAGGCTACTGGTCTATTCTCTCTTTATAGTCCCCCAGCCAGACTGCTGGTCTACTCATTGTTTATAGTTCCCCAGCTAGACTACTGGTCTACTCCCTGTTTATAGTCCCCAGCCAGACTACTGGTATCCTTCCTGCTTATAGTCCCCCAGCCAGACAATTTCCAATTTTGAAAAATGCAATTGGAACTTTGAAACATTAATTAAAAAGCAATTTGTTTTTTTGGACTTTTCCAAAATTTGAACTAGTTTCGAATTCATTCTAGACATCCAATGATGAATTATTATTGATTACTCTATTCTTTTATCTTTTTTTCCAAGATTCCAGCTCATTTGGAAGTGGATACGACCAGTGTTCTTACTTATCCTCTTCCTTCCCAAGCGTTTTTTCGGTTTGTAGTGATACTGTCCCGGTGTCCATCTTAATGGACACATATGTTGTAGTGGTAACTTCCCGAATGAAATTTCATTGTTGTAGTCGTGCTGCCCCAAGTCCATCCTAATGGACAATACGGAATTTCCGAGTTTCGTTCGATTTTCAAAGTTCGTAAACGGTTCTTAGCAAAGAGGTTTTCTCATTTTATGGAAGGGAGTCTGTCGCGTTCAGGGCGGGAGTTTTAAATTTTTTAAAATGTACTTTTTCATATCTTTTTGAGAATCTCCAGGGGATCTTGGCATTCAAGAGTTTTGGTTTTCAAATTTTGGTAAGTACTTCAATTTTTTTGCACAGAACTATTTAATTTTTATGTTATTAACAAAAACAAAGTCTTTCTCTGCATTTTGATACTAGATAATATGGGGTTTTACAAGTTCAAAGTTATGGGATACCTAATCAAACTTTGTCCATCCGGATGGACTTTGGGAAACTAAATATTAATTTATTTTTGTTCTTCTTATTCTCAGAAATGGCAAAGAAAAGATACACTCCAGATGAGCGATGATGATACCTCTGAATCCAGCAGCGATGAAAATCATGGTGGAAGAATAGGAGGAAGGAGGAAGAAGACAGGTGAGACCTCTTCCATCAGCTGAAAAGAGAAAAAGGAAAGCTGGACACCTACCACATTATCTTGACAGTAAAAACTCTGAACGGTGTAGAAATCCTCTCTGTTCCAAGAAAACAAAAGTTGCATGTATTAAATGCAAAGTACCACTATGTTTCACTCCAAATTCTAACTGTTTCCTAGAATTTCATGGCTAGCTTGATCTAGTCAAACATTACTCTATTTGTTATCTTTGTTGTTAGTCCAAATATAGAATTGGCTAAGATATTTTCCTCTTTGCCAAATATGTATGTTTGGAATTTATTATAATTTTTCAACATCACTGAATTTTTTTTTGGGAAGTTATCACTACAAAGTCAATGTCCATTCAGATGGACATCGGGGTGCTATCGCATCAAGACATAAAAATTGCTTGGGATTGCACCACTTCAATCATTTGTCCATTTGAATGGACATTGGGTAGGAAGAGGTTAAGGGATTTTTATCCCGAAAAAGGGATTTTTGGGGGTGGTCTGGGATAAAAAGGGAATTTAAGGGATTTTTGTACATGTTAGCGATTTTTGTACATGTCAACTCTGGCATCTTTCCTAATAAATGGAAAACCTCGTATGTTTCACCGAGATTCAAGTCGGGATCAGGCGATAAAGCCCTGATTAAGAACTTCAGACCAATATCAATCATCTCAATCCTACCTAAACTATTCGAAAAACTAGTATCTGACAAATTATGTCCAATCCTTCGCCCTATAATTAATAATCAACAACATGGCTTTGTTCAAAAAAAATCTACAGCGACCAATCTGCTCTCGTTCACCCAGTATGTATCTAATGTACTGGATGAGGGGGGGCAGGTCGATTGCATTTACACCGATTTCGCCAAATGTTACGATAAAATCAGCCATAAACTTCTTATCACAAAATTAGAAACCCTAGGAATCAACGGGCAAATACTAAAATGGTTAGAAAGTTTCCACACTAATAGAAAACAAATTATTGTAATCCGGAAAACGGGAGAAGATGGCGGGTTGACTGAGTTCTTCTCAGACCCTATTAATGTCCCATCGGGACTGATTCAGGGGGGGCACGTATCTACCATGCTCTTTCTTTGTTTTATTAAAGACCTCTCTGAACAGATTCCTTATAACGTGGAACATTGGTTCTTTGCTGATGATCTGAGAATAGCCAAAATAATCAAAAATCCTCAAGATACACAGGCGTTACAAGCAGCAGTGTCATGTCTGTTCTCCTGGTGTGATCAAAACCTGATGAAATTAAACATCAACAAGTGTAAATATATGAGCTTTTCTCATAAACACAACCCACACCCCAGTACTTACCACATCAACAACATAGAGTTAGAACAGATATCCTCTGTACGAGACCTGGGAATGTACCTACAACCTAACTTGAAATTCAACACACATTTTGAAATTATACTTAATAAATCCTACAGAATGCTTGGCTTCCTAATGAGGAATACTCGAGATTTCATTAATGCAAAAACACTCAAAATGATCTACTATGCTTACGTTCGATCAAATCTCGAGTATTGCTCAGTCATATGGAACCCCAAGTATAATGTTCACATCCAATCTCTAGAAGCTCTTCAAAAAAAATTCCTAAGATACCTTGCCTTTAAACAACAAACAACAATTGGGGCCAACTACTCTGAAATTATGGCAAGCAACAACATAATGAGCCTAGAAAAAAGACGAAACATCATAGATCTCACGTATCTCTACAAAATCCTGAACAACCAAATCGACTGCCCAGAACTCCTTGAACAAATCAATTTTAGAGTAAACGTCAGAAGGACTAGATGTGAGGATGTGTTCATGGTTCCATATAGGAGGAAAGAAGTAGGATTACATTCACCTATTAACAGGATGCACACCATGGGAAATCTGGCTGGGAGAGCAGGCATTGACATATTTAATTGTAATCTGACGAACATCAAACATCTGTTTGATTGTGATTGAATGAATGTGTTGTAAATATTAATATGAATGAATGAAGTGCATGCGAATGAATGATTTTTTTTTTATCTCTACCTAGACATAAGCATTAGATTTAGACATTTTTTATATTATATTATTTTTGTTTATAATTAGTTATTTTATATTTTTATGTATTATTGTATTTGTATTTATGTAATATTGTATATTGGGTTAGAAGCCCGTGAATAAAATAAATTAAAATTAAAATTAAAATTAAAATTCAAGGGATTTTTGGATAAGTTTATAAGAAAATTTCGATACCTAGTAACCTAGTGCTTATTACCGTTGCTCATCAGATTTAAAAAAAATTAAATGTTAAATTCAAAATTGAAGCATAACTTGAAGCAATAAAAGTTATAAAAGAGCCTAAATTCACTAAATTGTCATCATGTGAGCGCGGCCGGTAGGTTGCTGCTCTCTGAGTTGATGTTGCTAACTTCATACCTGTGTTCTCACTAAAGCGCGTACCGCGCAAATTTCAAAAGTTTAAAATTATTTTGTTAATTTGTAATTGTAAAGTAAAAATTAATATTAAAATGATTATAAATTGTAAAAAGAGTGAGTTTGCGTTAATATTGTAATACAACACATACACGTACGTAAAGCTAAAATATAAATTATAAGTAAAATGAGCGAATCAGAAGAATCTAACTTTAGCTCCTCATCAGAACAGAAGTCATCAAATCCAGCAAAGAGGGTGAAGAAAAAGTTTATCGGAGTCGTATCATACGACTCCGATAAAGACCCAGAATTCACAATAGAGCGAAAAAACCAAATGATGTTAGTATTCAAACAAACTCCCAGAAATAAGTCTTCGTCTTCCAGTAGCTCTTCGTCTTCCAGTAACTCATCGTCTTCCAGTAACTCATCGTCTTCCAGTAACTCATCGTCTTCCAGTAACTCATCGTCTTCCAGTAACTCATCGTCTTCAAGTAACTCATTGTCTTCCAGTAACTCATCGTCTTCCAGTAACTCATCGTCTTCCAGTAGCTCTTCGTCTTCCAGTAACTCATCGTCTTCCAGTAACTCATCGTCTTCCAGTAGCTCATCGTCTTCAAGTAGCTCTTCGTCTTCCAGTAACTCATCGTCTTCCAGTAGCTCTTCGTCTTCCAGTAACTCATCGTCTTCCAGTAACTCATCGTCTTCCAGTAACTCATCTTCTTCCAGTAACTCATCTTCTTCCAGTAGCTCTTCGTCTTCCAGTAACTCATCGTCTTCCAGTAACTCATCGTCTTCCAGTAGCTCTTCGTCTTCCAGTAACTCATCGTCTTCCAGTAACTCATCGTCTTCCAGTAACTCATCGTCTTCCAGTAGCTCTTCGTCTTCCAGTAACTCATCGTCTTCCAATAACTCATCGTCTTCCAGTAACTCATCGTCTTCCAGTAACTCATCGTCTTCCAGTAACTCATCGTCTTCCAGTAACTCATCGTCTTCAAGTAACTCATCGTCTTCAAGTAGCTCTTCGTCTTCCAGTAACTCATCGTCTTCCAGTAACTCATCGTCTTCCAGTAACTCATCGTCTTCAAGTAACTCATCGTCTTCCAGTAACTCATCGTCTTCCAGTAACTCATCGTCTTCCAGTAACTCATCGTCTTCCAGTAACTCATCGTCTTCCAGTAACTCATCGTCTTCCAGTAACTCATCGTCTTCAAGTAGCTCTTCGTCTTCCAGTAACTCATCGTCTTCCAGTAGCTCTTCGTCTTCCAGTAACTCATCGTCTTCCAATAACTCATCGTCTTCCAGTAACTCATCGTCTTCCAGTAACTCATCGTCTTCCAGTAACTCATCGTCTTCCAGTAACTCATCGTCTTCCAGTAACTCATCGTCTTCCAGTAACTCATCGTCTTCCAGTAACTCATCGTCTTCCAGTAACTCATCGTCTTCAAGTAACTCATTGTCTTCCAGTAACTCATCGTCTTCCAGTAACTCATCGTCTTCCAGTAGCTCTTCGTCTTCCAGTAACTCATCGTCTTCCAGTAACTCATCGTCTTCCAGTAGCTCATCGTCTTCAAGTAGCTCTTCGTCTTCCAGTAACTCATCGTCTTCCAGTAGCTCTTCGTCTTCCAGTAACTCATCGTCTTCCAGTAACTCATCGTCTTCCAGTAACTCATCTTCTTCCAGTAACTCATCTTCTTCCAGTAGCTCTTCGTCTTCCAGTAACTCATCGTCTTCCAGTAACTCATCGTCTTCCAGTAACTCATCGTCTTCCAGTAGCTCTTCGTCTTCCAGTAACTCATCGTCTTCCAATAACTCATCGTCTTCCAGTAACTCATCGTCTTCCAGTAACTCATCGTCTTCCAGTAACTCATCGTCTTCCAGTAACTCATCGTCTTCAAGTAACTCATCGTCTTCAAGTAGCTCTTCGTCTTCCAGTAACTCATCGTCTTCCAGTAACTCATCGTCTTCCAGTAACTCATCGTCTTCAAGTAACTCATCGTCTTCCAGTAACTCATCGTCTTCCAGTAACTCATCGTCTTCCAGTAACTCATCGTCTTCCAGTAACTCATCGTCTTCCAGTAACTCATCGTCTTCAAGTAGCTCTTCGTCTTCCAGTAACTCATCGTCTTCCAGTAGCTCTTCGTCTTCCAGTAACTCATCGTCTTCCAATAACTCATCGTCTTCCAGTAACTCATCGTCTTCCAGTAACTCATCGTCTTCCAGTAACTCATCGTCTTCCAGTAACTCATCGTCTTCCAGTAACTCATCGTCTTCCAGTAACTCATCGTCTTCAAGTAGCTCTTCGTCTTCCAGTAACTCATCGTCTTCCAGTAGCTCTTCGTCTTCCAGTAACTCATCGTCTTCCAGTAACTCATCGTCTTCCAGTAACTCATCGTCTTCCAGTAACTCATCGTCTTCCAGTAGCTCTTCGTCTTCCAGTAACTCATCGTCTTCCAGTAACTCATCGTCTTCCAGTAGCTCTTCGTCTTCCAGTAACTCATCGTCTTCCAGTAACTCATCGTCTTCCAGTAGCTCTTCGTCTTCCAGTAACTCATCGTCTTCCAATAACTCATCGTCTTCCAGTAACTCATCGTCTTCCAGTAACTCATCGTCTTCCAGTAACTCATCGTCTTCCAGTAACTCATCGTCTTCCAGTAACTCATCGTCTTCCAGTAACTCATCGTCTTCCAGTAACTCATCGTCTTCAAGTAACTCATCGTCTTCAAGTAGCTCTTCGTCTTCCAGTAACTCATCGTCTTCAAGTAGCTCTTCGTCTTCCAGTAACTCATCGTCTTCCAGTAACTCATCGTCTTCCAGTAACTCATCGTCTTCCAGTAACTCATCGTCTTCCAGTAACTCATCGTCTTCCAGTAACTCATCGTCTTCAAGTAACTCATCGTCTTCCAGTAACTCATCGTCTTCCAGTAACTCATCGTCTTCCAGTAACTCATCGTCTTCCAGTAACTCATCGTCTTCCAGTAACTCATCGTCTTCCAGTAACTCATCGTCTTCCAGTAACTCATCGTCTTCAAGTAACTCATCGTCTTCAAGTAGCTCTTCGTCTTCCAGTAACTCATCGTCTTCAAGTAGCTCTTCGTCTTCCAGTAACTCATCGTCTTCCAGTAACTCATCGTCTTCCAGTAACTCATCGTCTTCCAGTAACTCATCGTCTTCCAGTAACTCATCGTCTTCCAGTAACTCATCGTCTTCAAGTAACTCATCGTCTTCAAGTAGCTCTTCGTCTTCCAGTAACTCATCGTCTTCAAGTAACTCATCGTCTTCCAGTAACTCATCGTCTTCCAGTAACTCATCGTCTTCCAGTAACTCATCGTCTTCCAGTAACTCATCGTCTTCCAGTAACTCATCGTCTTCCAGTAACTCATCGTCTTCCAGTAACTCATCGTCTTCAAGTAACTCATCGTCTTCAAGTAGCTCTTCGTCTTCCAGTAACTCATCGTCTTCAAGTAGCTCTTCGTCTTCCAGTAACTCATCGTCTTCCAGTAACTCATCGTCTTCCAGTAACTCATCGTCTTCCAGTAACTCATCGTCTTCCAGTAACTCATCGTCTTCCAGTAACTCATCGTCTTCAAGTAACTCATCGTCTTCCAGTAACTCATCGTCTTCCAGTAACTCATCGTCTTCCAGTAACTCATCGTCTTCCAGTAACTCATCGTCTTCCAGTAACTCATCGTCTTCCAGTAACTCATCGTCTTCCAGTAACTCATCGTCTTCAAGTAACTCATCGTCTTCAAGTAGCTCTTCGTCTTCCAGTAACTCATCGTCTTCAAGTAGCTCTTCGTCTTCCAGTAACTCATCGTCTTCCAGTAACTCATCGTCTTCCAGTAACTCATCGTCTTCCAGTAACTCATCGTCTTCCAGTAACTCATCGTCTTCCAGTAACTCATCGTCTTCAAGTAACTCATCGTCTTCAAGTAGCTCTTCGTCTTCCAGTAACTCATCGTCTTCAAGTAGCTCTTCGTCTTCCAGTAACTCATCGTCTTCCAGTAACTCATCGTCTTCCAGTAACTCTTCGTCTTCCAGTAACTCATCGTCTTCCAGTAACTCATCGTCTTCCAGTAACTCATCGTCTTCCAGTAACTCATCGTCTTCAAGTAACTCATCGTCTTCAAGTAGCTCTTCGTCTTCCAGTAACTCATCGTCTTCAAGTAGCTCTTCGTCTTCCAGTAACTCATCGTCTTCCAGTAACTCATCGTCTTCCAGTAACTCATCGTCTTCCAGTAACTCATCGTCTTCCAGTAACTCATCGTCTTCCAGTAACTCATCGTCTTCAAGTAACTCATCGTCTTCAAGTAGCTCTTCGTCTTCCAGTAACTCATCGTCTTCAAGTAGCTCTTCGTCTTCCAGTAACTCATCGTCTTCCAGTAACTCATCGTCTTCCAGTAACTCATCGTCTTCCAGTAACTCATCGTCTTCCAGTAACTCATCGTCTTCCAGTAACTCATCGTCTTCCAATAACTCATCGTCTTCCAGTAACTCATCGTCTTCCAGTAACTCATCGTCTTCCAGTAACTCATCGTCTTCCAGTAACTCATCGTCTTCCAGTAACTCATCGTCTTCCAGTAACTCATCGTCTTCCAGTAACTCATCGTCTTCAAGTAACTCATCGTCTTCAAGTAGCTCTTCGTCTTCCAGTAACTCATCGTCTTCAAGTAGCTCTTCGTCTTCCAGTAACTCATCGTCTTCCAGTAACTCATCGTCTTCCAGTAACTCATCGTCTTCCAGTAACTCATCGTCTTCCAGTAACTCATCGTCTTCCAGTAACTCATCGTCTTCCAGTAACTCATCGTCTTCAAGTAACTCATCGTCTTCCAGTAACTCATCGTCTTCCAGTAACTCATCGTCTTCCAGTAACTCATCGTCTTCCAGTAGCTCATCGTCTTCAAGTAGCTCTTCGTCTTCCAGTAACTCATCGTCTTCCAGTAGCTCATCGTCTTCAAGTAGCTCTTCGTCTTCCAGTAACTCATCGTCTTCCAGTAGCTCTTCGTCTTCCAGTAACTCATCGTCTTCCAGTAACTCATCGTCTTCCAGTAACTCATCGTCTTCCAGTAACTCATCGTCTTCCAGTAGCTCATCGTCTTCAAGTAGCTCTTCGTCTTCCAGTAACTCATCGTCTTCCAGTAACTCATCGTCTTCCAGTAGCTCTTCGTCTTCAAGTAACTCATCGTCTTCCAGTAGCTCATCGTCTTCCAGTAACTCATCGTCTTCCAGTAACTCATCGTCTTCCAGTAGCTCATCGTCTTCAAGTAGCTCTTCGTCTTCCAGTAACTCATCGTCTTCCAGTAACTCATCGTCTTCCAGTAGCTCTTCGTCTTCAAGTAACTCATCGTCTTCCAGTAGCTCATCGTCTTCAAGTAGCTCTTCGTCTTCCAGTAACTCATCGTCTTCCAGTAACTCTTCGTCTTCCAGTAGCTCATCGTCTTCAAGTAGCTCTTCGTCTTCCAGTAACTCATCGTCTTCAAGTAGCTCTTCGTCTTCAAGTAACTCATCGTTTTCCAGTAACTCATCGTCTTCAAGTAACTCATCGTCTTCCAGTAACTCTTCGTCTTCCAGTAGCTCTTCGTCTTCCAGTAGCTCTTCGTCTTCCAGTAGCTCTTCGTCTTCCAGTAACTCATCGTTTTCAGTCCCCGACGCCCTGCTCAAGACATTATGGATGAGTCGCCTACCTAAAAGCATACAGGTAGCACTCGCTTTAGTCAAGAACGAGACCCTTGAAGAGCTCGCAGCTCACGCTGATGATATCTTGGACGCATCTCAACCAAATTCATTGCAGATCGCGGAAACATCACTTCATTCTGACATCACATCAAAATTGTCCCAACTCGCACTGACCTTCAGTCAAGAGATTGCCGCTCTTCGCCAAGAGATATCCACCCTCAAACATCATAGCAGCAGAGCACCTTCACCAGCGCACAACCGTACCCGTGCCCAATCTAGACCAAGATCACGTCGGGGTCACCAATTTAGCGCCGGGAGTATATTAATTAACTCAGTTCGTTTCACTTAAGTGATCTCTCAATAAGAGGTTTATTGATCAGAAGGGCATGCAAATATGACGATATGTGAAAGTGAGAAGTTTATACATAGATTCTAAAACACAAAATATTGTGTTTTAACATTTCAAAACAAATAATTCCGGCAGCAGCGGCTCAGATGTGAGTAAACAAGAGAAGGAAGAGATCGCGTGTTTTTGTTCAATCCAAAAGTTTTTGAGGTAAGATTAAAAAAAAACATTTTTCTTTTGTTTTTATTCTGTTTCTTTTATTCCTCAGTGTAGTAACTGTCAAATATATTGTGTTTTTCAATTTCCTTTGGTTACTAAACTGAATTGTTCCTTCTTTGTATATTTATTAATAATTTTTAAAAAATGTGTGAGTGCATTTATTATGAGCCCCTTACGTACATGTAATATGGGCCCTTGGTCTCGGTGGGGCTCATATTAAATGTACTAAAAGTAAAAATTACCTACTTAAGCAAATACTTTTTATTATGTTACAGATGCCACGCAAAATCTTGAACGCAAAGAAGAAGCCGTCCAAGAGGAGGCTTTGGGACAAGTCAAAAATGGTAGCAGCCATCAAGGCAGTGAGAGAGAAAGAAATGGGTTACAAGAAAGCTGTGAAACTTTTTAATGTACCCAGAGAAACATTGCAACGGCTGGCCAGGCTTCCTGGAACACCTGAGGAGGTTAGCAATTTGAAATTGGGAAGAAAACCCATCCTACCAATGGAACTTGAGAGCGAACTTGTAAAGTATCTGGAGGACCTTTCGGGTTAGTTGGTCTAATAACGAATTACTGGCTAATAACCCCATACAAGTTAAATGTAAACAATACGACGGTTCTTGAGAGAATTGGTATTAGACCGAAAGGGAATTGCCAAGAAGCGGGCGATTGTTTCATATAACCGAAATTATGTTGACTAAGCTTTTGCCGAACCGTTATGGGTTGAATGGCCAAACTGATGGCTAGAGTAGTCAGTCGTCAGTCAGCCCTCAAAAAGAAAGGTAGCTAAACAGTTCCCCGTAATATCCGTCTCCACCGAAGTCTACTCGTTGTAATTAATTTAAGTCTAGAATAGGTAATAAATATAATAAAGCAAAACTATCCTCAGAGTATATTTCTTGTGACCGCATATCCCATTATCTTATCATTTCATCTCCACCCGCTGCCATACCATCTATTCCTATCGCAAGAATCGATAAATAGTGTTAAGGATATTCAGCAAAATACGCCCTCGGCGTTGAGGATGAAATCCCCCGAAACATTTGGGGCCCGAACTGGGACTCGAAGGCAAAACAGTGGTTATAAGGTGTTTAGAAAGATTTTTTTTAAATTTTTAGCGTTTTCGATTTGCGTAGAGCCTGTTTGATCAAGAATCTCAGAAGGTGTCAGGACAATGTTTCTATTAAGCATTTTGCTCTCTAGTTTGGTCTTGAGCGTGACACCGCTCAATCTTACTGGCTACGATTGTGGAGACCCTGATACAAATTACACAGCAATCTCTACTCATGGTGTGCAAGAGTGTAAGACAGACGCGTTGAAATCAGATAAAAATGATAGGCCTGTCTTTATGCTCTACAAAAATGACATGTGTCATGTGATGACGAAAATTTGCATGATGACTAAGAGTACACTAGTAACCAGATGCGGAATGTGGTCTCATGTGAGTGCTGTGAACGGTGGTTTCCGGATCAGTGACAACGTACTACTAACAGCAGAGGAATGTCATATAATACACCGAAAAGGATATACATAACAAACTCATGGAGAAGAATAGAGAACATTCAAGTGAATTCATCGATGGACTTCCATGAGGTAGATGTCGGAACCCAAGATCAAGAGGGAGCATGCATAGGCGGATCAGTCACTACAAATGGAATCACATACTCTAATGTAGTAAGACAAGTGTCTTACAGTTTAACAGCAGGAGAGGAGACTGCTATATACCTGTATGATTCCAAGAAACTTGTGACTAAGGAAGGATATCGAATTAGGGTTGGGACATCGACATCGATGTTTTAAAAACATCGATACATCGGAACGAAAACATCGATGTTAACATCGATGTTTTTTTTCCCGATGTTCGATGTTAACATCGATGTTTTTTTCTCGATGTTCGATGTTTTTGTTAGGTGGGCGCGCTGCTTCTGCTAAATGTTAAAAAGTTGCCAAAAATGCGGCTAGCTTCTACCTTCATAAAAGATTACAATGTTGCCAAACGAATGCAAAGTTTTGCCGGACTTTTCGTGCTTGCCGTCCGGCTAAATTATTCTCATTCTCAATAACCGCTGAAAATTTGAATTTGTGATAAGATCGGAAGGATACAAGGAGGTTTGGAAGGAGAAGGACAGATAATAAAAAGGCTGGTAATTTGAGAAAATAATTTACGCAAATTTGGAACGTGAAATGTTGATTCTCAAAGAAAAATTTAAAATTAACTGGTAGAAAATTGAAAGGGGGAAAAATTACCATCTTTCACTTAAAGTTACACAATCCTTTAATAAAATGAACTCAAAGAAGCATATGACAAACTAAAAAAAAACACACAAAAACAATATTGAAAAAATCAAACGAAACCATATGAAGAAGAAACTTGAAAACTCAAAAAACAAAAACAAAACAATGTGGGAAACATTTAACACATTAACGGGAAAAAACAAAAATGAACCAGATATAAACATAAAAACTAACAACAATGAAACAATTAAAGACCCAAAAATACTCGCGGAACTCTTCATCAACCATTTCCTTGAATCAAACACAGAAAAAATAAACAAAAACAAAAAACTCCTTATAGATCATTGTAAAAGCAACACCAACAACAGCAACCAACGGCCACAACAACAAGAACAACAACAACAACAACAAGAACAACAAAAACAATCTCTTTCTCAATTACAACAACACAAACAAACACAAGAAAAGAACAACAAAATACTACACAAAACGGACCCCAAAGAAATAAGAAATATAATTAAAAAACTCAACAACAGCAAAGGTTCTGAAACATATGACTTACCAACAGACATTCTAAATCGAAACATATTTACCCTCTCTGAAATACTCTCCACCCTCATCAACAAATCATTTACAGAAGGCTCATATCCAGAAATAATAAACACTTCCACCATACACCCAAAAACACAAAAAAGGAGAACGAAACAACATAATCAACTACAGACCAATCTACAAAACATCTAACATCGCTAAAATATATCAAATCGCCTACACAAACCGCCTCCTCAAACACCTTAACGAAAATAATCTCCTCACACCACACCAACACGGCTTTAGAACAAACCACTCCAAATCAACTGCTTGCTTAGAACTCATAGAATATGTAGTCGAAAACATAGATAAAGGCAACATTGTCATGACCTTGTACTTCGACCTTACAGCTGCCTTTGATGTGGTAAACAAAGACATTCTATTACACAAACTCAAACAACTAGGAATTGAAGACAACAATTGGATAAGAACATTTCTGGAGAAAAGAAGCATCCAAGTAAAAATTAAAAACGAACTATCCATGACAAAAAAAATTGAACATGGCGTTAGCCAAGGATCCAACCTAGGGCCTAACCTTTTCCTAGTCAACATAAATGATGTAACAAATATAATAGACGAAAATAACACAGAAGAAAAACTAGTAATATTCGCTGATGACATTAATATAACCATAACAGCCAAGACTATAAGTGAACTACACGAAAAATCAAACAATGTTATAAAAAAATTCATGAATTGGTGCATAGAAAACCACATGATACCCAGCGTGCAAAAATCAAACTACATATTATACAATATAAAAAAACAAAAAAAACCTAATCGACCTCAAACTTAAAATACACAATGAAGATCTCAAACCTACAGAAAAATAAAATACCTGGGCATATACATTGACAATAATTTGTCATGGATAACACAAAATGAACAAATCTGCAAAAAACTATCCCAACTCTGCTTCATCATTGGTCAGCTTAGAAAAAACATAGACGAAAAATCACTCCTCACATACTACTATGCACATGGAGAAAGCTCCATCAGATATGCCATCACAATTTGGGCAACAAACACAGAACACAAAAGAATATTCACACTACAAAAACGAATCATTAGAAAAATATACAGAATAAAACAACAAGATACAGTAAGAGAACTTTTTAAAACACACAACATACATACACTCTATGGTCTATACTATCTAGAATCATTACTATACATACACAAAACTCAAGAAACACTCCAACACAACCAAGACAACCACACATACAATACAAGAAATGCCAAACAAATCACAGTCCCTAAACATAAAACATCATTCTTTGAAAGAACATCTAAATACAATGGCATAAAATACTACAACAACTTGACAACAGAAACAAAAACACTAACCCTACCTCAATTCAAAACAAAAGTAACCGAAAATATCATAAATATAACACCATACAATTTTAAAGACCTAGAGAACATTACATACTAATTTAACCACACATACCAAACACATCCATGTACACACACCCACACCTCCACATACCTATAACACTTCCTTAACTCACACTCACGCGCCACACATCACAAAAATACATCCTGTCCATTTTTTTAGTCATGAGTTAGTCCGTAAGTTAGATAGGGTGACAATGTTTTATACATTTTTCAATGTCTTACAAACAAATAAATATACTATACTATACTATAAAAGTCTACTCACTTTTTTTTACCTCAATACCAAGGTTTTTAACCACAGCTCTTAATGGACTTGGCAGGACTTGAGGGTCCAACATCTTGAACCTTCTCTCTCTTAGAACCAATTTTTTAAACTTCAAATTACAATTAGGTACAACTAAAAAATATACTGAAAACTGAAAGTAAACTGAAATGTCTGAAAAAAAAAAAAAAAAAATGAAAATCAAAACATAACGGTAATTTTTTAGCAGGGCTGTGTCCGGACTTTTTTGTCGTTATTTTACGCTTGGCAACAATGGCACCTTATGGTCAAGACTCAAGAGACTGATTGCTAACTTCTCTTTTAAAATTTTCAAAAAGAAAAAAATAATAACTTTTTTTTTTTTTTTTTTTTTGAAGTGGGGTTTAACGTCGCTTTCAACTGCCATGGTCATATCACGACGGGGTTTTACCCTCCATTCGCAGGAAACTCACAAACCTGCTACTCACATTGACCTCACCCAGCCTGAGTGGGGCCGGGAAAAGCCAGCGTCACGAGAATTAGAATTTGAATGGTCACCCATCCAAGTCTTAACCTCGCTGGATGTCGCTTAACTTCGGTGTTCTGAAGGGAACCGGTGTATTCAACATGCCATCGACGCTGGCTTATTATATAATAACTTTTAATTTAAATTGATAAATTCTGATTTCTGTGCTGATAAGAGTATAAATTTAACATTGACTTTTATAGAGAATTGATTATAGAGCTTTTATAGGAATTAAAAAGAAGATAATTCTTATCTTCTATTTAATTCCGTTATAATTATAGTTCTCTAACAGAATTTTCTTTCTGTTTCAGACAACTATAATAAGATAAACGCATAATGAGTACCTTATCCAAAATCGGAAGGTTACCAAGCTATGCGCTTTTAACTTCAGGATCACACATTGATCCTTTTGTACAAGATATAATGAAATCCAGCTTTTCGGATTGTACGATGCAAGCCCTAAATGAATACACTCGTGGAATGTACTCCATCGAGCTACATTATGAACATCTCTACCGTTACGACCGGCCAATTTCCACTGAACATAGCTTCTCGAAAGCATTCAGTGACAGCCCAGCCTTTCACGCAGCCGTAAGCCATCTCACTGAGCAGTTATCCTGCTCTTATAGATTATTTTCTATAAAAGCTCTTATAGAGCTTTTATAGATTATTGAACTTTTACTTATAGAGACTTTTGATATTCTAATCTTAAAATGCCTCCAAGAAGTAGTAAAAGTGAGGTTTGGAAATACTTCACAAGTTTATCTGCCAAAAGTGCAAAGTGCAAAATATGTAGTAAAGTTCTTCTCACATCAGGTAATACTTCAAATTTGAAGGGCCATCTCAGTGCCAAACACAAAACCATTTTACTGGCTACTCTGGCTAGAACTGAGAATTCTCTGGCCTCAACCAGTGCTATTGCCTCAAGCAGTGCTATTGCCTCAACCAGTGCTGTTGCCTCAACCAGTGCTATTGCCTCAACCAGTGCTATTGCCTCAAGCAGTGCTATTGCCTCAACCAGTGCTATTGCCTCAAGCAGTTCTATTGCCTCAACCAGTGCTATTGCCTCAAGCAGTTCTATTGCCTCAACCAGTGCTATTGCCTCAACCAGTGCTATTGCCTCAAGCAGTTCTATTGCCTCAACCAGTGCTATTGCCTCAAGCAGTTCTATTGCCTCAAGCAGTTCTATTGCCTCAACCAGTTCTATTGCCTCAAGCAGTTCTATTGCCTCAAGCAGTTCTATTGCCTCAAGCAGTTCTATTGCCTCAAGCAGTTCTATTGCCTCAACCAGTGCTATTGCCTCAAGCAGTGCTATTGCCTCAACCAGTGCTATTGCCTCAAGCAGTTCTATTGCCTCAACCAGTGCTATTGCCTCAACCAGTGCTATTGCCTCAACTAGTGAAAATACAATTATAAGCCAGTTTCAAAATATTGCTGCTTTGGCTGAAGGTGGAGAAAAACACCGGAAGATAACAAATTCTATTTTAGATTTCATAATTCAGGATAATGAACCATTTTATGCAGTAGAGAAAGAAAGGTTTAGACAGTTGATGAAAACCATCATACCCGGTTACAAAATTCCATCAAGGAAATTTTTTTCCAAAATGCTAGATGAAAAATATGATGCCCATTTTGAAATTTTTAAAAATAAATTGCAAGAAGTATCAGCAGTTTCATTAACAGCAGATGCATGGACAGATACCTTCCAGACTCGTAGCTTCTTAGGAGTAACCGTTCACTATATAGACGGTGATAAACTGCATTCAACTACTATCATGTTTCATCAGTTGGAGGAGAGCCACACTGGTGAATATTTGGCCTCAGTATTTCAAAGAATGTGCCAAACCTGGGATTTAACTTACAGTAAAATAAGTTGTGTGACTACTGACGGAGGAGCAAATATAGTTAAAGCAGTGGAAATATGTTTTGAAAAAAAAAACATTTGCATTGTTTTGCACACTTACTCAACCTAATGGTTTCCAAAGCTCTTCAAAATAGTAAGGAATCAGCTGATATAATACTAAAAGTCAAAGCTATCACAACTTACTTTAAACAGAGTATAGCTGCAAGTGATGCTCTGCGTGAAGCAACCAAGTCTAAGAGCAAACAAAAATTAATAAATGATGTCCCAACAAGATGGAATAGTTCATTTTATATGATTCAGAGGTTTCTAGAACTAAAGCCGGAAGTAAACAAAATTTTGAGTGAAAAGCCATCTGCTCCAGATATGGTTAGTGCAAGAGAATCTAATGCTTTGACTGAGATTGTGGCTTGTTTGCTACCTATGGAGAAAGCCACCACTGAGTTGAGTGGAGAGAAATATGTTACATCAAGTATTGTAATTCCAATGGTTTACAATATTAAAAAGAAATTGGAAATATTACAGCCAACAACAACTGCAGGAAAAGAACTCAAATTAAACCTCATGACTGAGTTTAAGAAACGCTTTGCAGCAATAGAAGAGAGTCAGAATTTGGCCCTGAGCACAATCCTTGATCCCCGTTTCAAAGATGCTTACTTTGAGGATGCATCAGCCAAAAGTAGAGCAGTGAGAAAACTAAGCCAACTGATTAAAGATGTGGATACACAAACACAACTAACAGAATCATCTGATTCTGACTCATCTAATATAAATACAGGTATGTAATTGTTTGTAATTGAAATAAAATTAAATAACTCAATTTGTAGGTATTTATTTGTTGGGTCACTACATGATTTCACAACTTTGGTGCTCACTGTAGGATTTAAAAATCTCATCAAATCATCATATCTTTATCTATTTAATTTTTTAATTCCTATGCTAATGTCAATATATCCACTTTCAATGATTGTCATGTACCTACATGCAGAAGCATCCATGGCTACTCAATGTCCTCATGAGGCTGAGTAGGTCCTAAAATTAAAAGGTGAAACATAATTTGTGATGTACAAAATGTATTAACACAATTAAATTTCATTTTTCATTTTAAATAATCCATACCTATTGTAGATATTTTTGTTTTCTTTTTCAGATCAGAACTCAACTTATTCTCTATGGGATACACATCACCAGGTGGTCAGTAATGCCTGGAAGAAGAAAAAACGTAGATGTTGATGCAACTACCTCTCCTGAGTTATCACACTATCTGAGCACACCTCCAGGACGCCTGGGAGACAACCCTTTTCTTATACTGAGTGAGATGATCCCATCTAGTTGTTCTCTCTATCAAATTGCTAGGCAACATTTGGTCATAATGGCCACATCAACGCCATCAGAGCGTTTATTTTCAAAGGCGGGCGACATTATCAGATCTGAGCGTAGCCGCTTAAAGGGAGATAAAGTAGAGAAAATTCTCTTTCTTAAATCAAAAGTTGATTAAGTAATTTATTTATTCTTCTAGCAGGCTGCACCCGCTATGCTCAGATCTGATTATGTCAGATATGAAGGACTTTTTCTGAAAGTCTCTTTGGTGTCCACAGCCTAATCAAATTACCTGGCCAGGACTCAAACCTGAGACCTCTGGGTCAGTATAACTATAAGAAAAGGAACGGACTCAAATATCTGGCAAATAGATTAGAATTTCAAGAACCGGTAAAAGACGTGTTTGATATAGCTGAACTAAATTTTAATTTTTTAACATTATCAGGGGCATTTGCAGGGGGTTAATTTTAAAAACTTAAATGAGACTGCCCATATTGCATTTTTGAAAAGCTGATTTAATTTAAAGAACTGTACATGTTTAAAAAAAAAAAAAAAAAAATCAAGGCCAAAGTTATAGGGTTTGAATACTTTTTTTTTTAAACTCAAGTAAACTTGTTAGAGAAAGGATCTTCCTGTTTCAGAATTATTTTAACACAGCATAATATGAGTCTGACTCCTTCATTTTGACTCCATCCAGGAGTATTTTATTGTCTATGACTTGACAAAGCTGTCGGTGTTTCAGTTCAACATCCTACAGGGTACAAATATAATAATTATTTAAATAAAAGATGTTATTGTTTCTTTTTTTTTGCAAATACCACTTGGTTTTTTTTTTCTCTCTCTTGTATCTAACTATTCAAGTCTCAGGAATTAATAATGATTATAAAGAGAGGAATCTTTAGTGGAAGTAACCAGTTACCACCCAAAAGGGTAACGGTTCAACTCACTCGAAGGCATTTTCAACTACTTATTACGTCACTATAAGAGCTCTTAGTATGCATGTATTAAAATATAAAGTCGATGTTTTTATTCGATACTATCGAACATCGATGTTTTTGTTTCGATGTATCGAGTTTTCGATATATCGTATTCTCAAAACATCGATGTTTTTGTTTCGATGTCCCAACCCTATATCGAATGCCATATGACCAGAAAACTGCAGTAGTAGGCCCATCCCGGTATATATGGGAATCAGAAGTAGACACATCATCGTGCCATGGGTCCCGGTACACAGACCTGTATGATGGTATAGCATCACATTATAAGTCTGCACTAGGATCTGACTTTTACATTTTATTTTTTATTTATTTAAACAATAAACGGGCTTAATTGCCCTGTTCTAACTATTGTACAATATATTTCCCTAACTAATCCTAGTGAAAAATATATAAAATTCTATATCTATTTAGATTTCATACAAAAGACAATAATACTAATATTATTAGATCTAAAAAATAAGATAAAATGGGAAAAAATTAAAAGAACTGAGTTGATTTTTTTGTGTAATTCACGAATGAACAATGGAGTTGTGATAGAAGTGTTTGATCTCATTGGTGTTGTGGATAGAGAAAAGGTCAAGGTGCTCTTTTAACTTGTTGGCTGAACGCTGAAAGCGAATCATCGGGGAATTTTGGAGGTAATTAGAGCGAACATAAGGAGGTCTAAAAGGTAAAGTAGAGCGATTCGTATATTGTGGAACATTTATGTTAATGGATGAAAGAAGATCTGGAGCGTCCAATACTGAGCTTAAGATTTTATGAAAGATAATCATATCGTACATGTCTCTTCTCATGTACAAAGGCAATAAGTCTAGCGACTTCTCCAGTGTATCGTAAGACTGATCTGGAGTTCTCATTTTGTACCCCAACGTTCTCAAAGCCTTACGTTGGATTCGTTCAATCCTACCAGAATGAAAATTATATGAAGGGTTCCAAATGCTGGAGGCAAATTCTAATACCCCACGAACTAATGAACAGTATAGAATCTTGAATGAAAGAAAGTCTGGGAAATCTTTTGTTGATCTGGTAATAAAGCCTAGCATTCTAAAAGCTTTGGAACAAATGGCATCTATGTGTGGAACAAAAGATATTTGAGAATCAAAGACAACGCCAAGATCTCTAACAGAAAGTACTCTAGGGATAGTACTAGAATCAAGGGTATAATCATAAAGAATGGGATTTTTAGATCGAGTAAAGGAAATGACATTACACTTGGATGAATTGACATGAAGAAGATTAGCTTGAAACCATTGATTAAGTGAGAGAAGAGCACTTTGCAAAATTTCGCAGTCAGACGTGGAACGAACAGATCGGAAAAGTGTGAGATCATCGCAGAACAAGAGATATTTTACATCGTGCAGTGACAGACAGTCTTGAACATCATTAATGAAAAGGAGAAACAAAACAGGACCCATATGAGATCCTTGAGGAACTCCAGAACTTGCGAAGAAGGACTGGGATGTAGAAGAAGAAACACGAACCATGCACTTACGATTAGAGAGATAACTGGAGAACCAGAGAAGAAGAGAGCCTGAAATACCATAGCTAGAGAGTTTATCAAGAAGAATCCTGTGATTGACGCGGTCGAAAGCCTTAGTTAAGTCAAGATATAGAGAATCCACTTGGCTATTGACAGATATACTAGAAGAAATATAGTTTAAATAATTCAGAAGATTAGAAGAAACCGACTTGTTAGGCATGAATCCATGTTGATGTGGAATAATTAGACGAGTTAGTTGAGGAAAGAGTTTTTGAAGAACAATGGATTCAAAGAGTTTTGGAATCGTAGAAAGAATAGATATGGGTCGATAGCTAGTAATCAAGTTTTTGGGATTGTCCTTCTTGGGAACAGGAGTTACATAAGAAATTTTCCATGAAGACGGGAAAATACCTGAACTCAAGGATTCATTGAAGAGGAACCATAAAGGACCAGAAAGCGTATGGGCACAATATTTGAGAAAAATGGGAGGGATGCCATCAGGGCCCATACCTTTATGAATACTAAGAGACTGGAGTTTATTGAGAACATCATTGAAAGACAAATCACAAGAAGGAATGGAGTCACTAGATTCAAACTGAAATTCAGGAGAACAAAGAGGGACATTCATGAAGACAGAAGAAAAATGTTCTGCAAATAGGTTAGCTGAAGAAAGAGAACATGATGATTTAAGATCGCCATACGTTAGAACTTTGGGAAGAGATGATCCACCTTTAAGATTTCTTTGGAATTTCCAAAAATAGCGAGGATTCTCATGGATACTATTACTTACAGAAGAAATATATGAAGAGTAACAGTTTTTAGCGGAAGACTTACACAAAGAACGAAGATGAGAAAATTGGCGATAGAGGTTAGGATTACCAGAAGACTTAAACAACCTGTGAACAGTTTTTTTCTCAATGATAATAGATTTTAGATGGGATGTGTACCATATGGGAAATGAATCTTTTTTGTAAATGAATTTGAGGGACAAAGACCTTAATGATATTAGTGACAAAGTCATTGAAACGAGTAACATTGTCTTTAACATTAGAACAACTGAGATAAGAAGGCCAGTCGAAAGAAGAGAAGATTTTATTGATGAAAGCGTATGGAGCTTTACGAAAATTAAACCCTGAGAATTCATTGTCTGATACCACCTCAAGATCGAAGGAGAAAGAAATAGCAAGAGGAGGATGCTGGGAGTCAATGGCAAGGAAAGAATCGGTTTCCTCCACGAGACAATCGCCAGACGAAGAAGAAGAACAAAAAACAAGATCAAGGAACCTACCAATGTGATTGGGAACGAAATTCAATTGAACGAAGTCGAGATAAGAGGTCTGATCTAGAAGTATGCATCCGCGCGGAGTTGGGCTGCTAGGGAGAACACCTGGAGACCAAGACAACTCGGGTAGATTATAGTCACCAACAATAAGAAATGTGTCATTAGGATATAGAGATGAAATACGTTCAGCCTCATCAAAATGAGAAGAGAAAAACTCAGGTGGCGAGGAAGGAGGAATATAGACAACACCCAAAACAATACTTCTCTTGCTTCTACATCTAGTATTTATAGTGACACGTATGAAAGCCTGTTCATAACCATGAGAGTAATGGGAAATTAAAGAAGAAGCAAAGATGTCACGAACAGCCAAGAGAACTCCACCACCAGACTTTTTTGAAGTGTTGTCGAGGTTTCTATCACATCTGAAAATGGAGAAATTAATGAAACCTATTTCTGATGAAAAGTGGGAGGAAGCAAGATTGGTCTCTGTAAAAATGAAAATATCATAATCATTAAGCGGTAATGTAGCTCGTGTTAGATATAGTAGATAATACGGCATTCTCCTTTCCAATAATAGGAACCAGCACCTCCTATGTCTGTAACTTAGCATTGAGGAAAACAGGAAACTCCCGTGTGTACCTCGTCGGTGATCCAGTGTACATTCTTGCTGCTAGGTCCATGACTAGTCACAACCCTGCTCCCATAGATTTGGATCTAATACTAGAGCTCAAACTATTTTACATAGAAGAGAATAGGTACTAGAAATAAAACGACTGAGCTCTACAGAACCATCTATCAACAACTGTGTGACAAGAATCTTTTGTATATACGCTCTTTGCTTTCACCGGCAAAAACGGAACCAGAAGAATTCGCATGGGCCTACACGAAAGAGAGCGAATACACCGCAATACTTAGAGGCGAGGTGGTTGTTTACCTCATAAAATGCAAGCCTGTTGTAGTTAGTATTCGTGATGATACAAGATGTTATCAAGAGATACCTGTGACTTATAAGAATTCATCCTTTTACCCTGCTGCTAACTGAAATAGGTACTCCGTTAGTATGCTCACCTCTAACCTCTAACGCCCCAGCTGTACAAGATTGAAGGAAGATGGGTCAAACTAGAAGGGGAACCTTACATCCCCACTGCCTGCCCCGAGCGAATTAAGTGCAGCTCCAAACTTAAAGTGGACATTTGGCGCCCGCACTAAAATTGAATCGGCAGTTTGAAGAAGGGAACAAAGACCAAAAATTCAAAATCGCTTTTTTTTGTGAAAATACTTCTTTTACTGTTGATACACATGTTAGTGATGAGAACAGAACGAAAACCTGCTTCTAATATTCTTATTTCGTAGGCATCAAATTCTATGAGTTTGAAGAAAGAAACAAATCCGGTCTTTGTTCCCTTCTTACAACTAAAGTTACGCAAATTCCTGCCAGGGAGCAGCAGTGAGGTAGGTGGATGTTTATCAGCTGATGTTTGTTTTGATAAGAAATTTTCAATTTTCCTTTTGAAAAAATTATTAACGTTAATAATCTTAAGTTAAAATGTCATCTAGCAGTTCGACCTTTGACAGCTCTAGTTCTAGTGATAGTGATGATCCTCGGCCTCCTCAGCCTAAAAAGAGGAGAGGAGTTAGAAATATTGGAACGTACAAGTGCAATATTCAAAAGCAAAAACGATTACGTGGTACAGAATATACTAGTATCAGTACTGGCAGAAGGGTACCTGCCTAAGCAAATAATGAAGGTAAGTACCTAATAATAAAATTACTTATGTGTTGCTTTACTTTTACCTACGTAGGTAACTAGGTATCTAAACTATGTAGATAAAATACCAAGATATAGAGTTGTCAGTAGGTAAAATACCTTTTTTTTTATATATATAAGTTTTGCGTTGGTTAGGGGAGGACGGGGTAGGTTTGGACACGGGGCAGGTCTGGACAGTGACAGTTTTACATGAACCGACAAGTTTATGCAAAGAACGAGCACACCAAAATATTACCAATTATCTGAAAACATTTAGCTTCTACTTTTTATTCACGCCGGAGAAAAGAAAGGGAGCAGGGACGCGGAAGATTGTTTCGAGATCACGTAAGTAAATTTTTTGAAATGTGCGATTTTTTTTTAAAAAATTTTGTGTTACTGTGATTTTATTTTTAATAAGTTCATAATATAATTTAATTATTTGAACATATTGTGAGAGGTGTCCTGTTAAATTAAATATTTTTTTAAGATTTTTTTTTTTATTTCTATTGTGAAAAACATAGGTGGGGTACGTTCGGACGAAATTGACTGGGGCTGGTTTGGACGTTGTCCATACGAGCCCCAGGTGTCCGAACCAACCCCATATACATTTTTTCTCATGTTAGATAATTATTTTTATTGATTGTTTAGTTGGTTTAGGACTTAGAGGCTGCGTTTATCAAATCTCTGGGTAGTGTGTACTCTTGTGTAAGCGATTTGATTGGTTACACCTGTTTTTACACACTGGGTAAACAGTTACACAGGGTTTGATAAACGCACTCTTAGTTAGATCTATACTTATACTTACCTAGACAAACCTCAGTGGTGCAGTGTGCTAACGCAGGGGATTTCGGATCTGTAGGTTGGTGGTTCGAATCCCGCCCAAGGCGAAAATTTGACTAGGTGATTAATCGAGGTAGGATAATTTGTGACAAGCATTTCTTGTGCTAAACACAATTAAAATACCTTTATATACTTACCTAGATGTTCCTTGTCTTTTGTTACAGAATGGTTCGAACACGCCCACCTCCTAAGCAAGGCAATTTTAACCCTGATGACATGAAAGCAGCCATTGATTTAGTAAAGAATGGTACCAGTTTCAGGAGAGCCGCTGAAGTCCACAATGTGAAAAAATCTACACTTGAAAACTACTATAAAAAACATCTAAATAATCCTGAACAAGAAATTACTTGTAAACCAAATTATAATACCAGGCAGGTATTCACTCTGGAATTGGAGATTGAATTAAGACAGTATTTGATTAGAAGTGCCGAAATGTTTTATGGTTTGACCAGAGAAGAATGCCGTACATTAGCGTATGAAATGGCAAAAACTAATAATTTGAAGTACCCTCGCTCTTGGGATGATAACAAGAAAGCGGGCGAGGATTGGTTGTACCACTTCATGCAACGTCACCCCCAATTGTCCCTAAGAACACCAGAGGGTTGTAGTATTGCTAGGGCTTCTTCCTTCAATCGGCATAATGTTACATCATTTTATGACAACTTGGAAAACTTGTACAATCGGTATCCCCAGTTTGCTGAAGGAACACGAGTTTTCAACCTTGATGAACTGGTATGTTGACTGTGACGAAGTCTCCAAAGATAATTGCTGAAAAGGGAATTAGACAATGTGCCAAAGCAGCTTCAGGTGAAAAAGGAACTTTAGTTACAGTTTGTTGTATTGTTAGCGCTTCCGGAAACACGGTTCCTCCAGTGATGGTCTTTCCCAGGGTAAATTTCAAAACTCACATGCTCCATGGTGCTCCTCCAGGGTCCCTAGGCCTCGCTCAGAAAACCGGTTGGATGTGCACAGAATTATTTGTTGAGGTGATGAAACACTTTGTGAAACACACAAATTCATCCAAAGATAGGCCTACATTGTTAATATATGATAACCACGAGAGCCATCTCTCAGTGAACGCAATAAATTTGGCAAAAGAGAACGGTGTCCATATTCTTACCTTACCACCGCACACGTCTAATAAATTACAACCACTGGACGTTGCAGTGTACAAACCTCTAGAAACATACTATGAGGCAGCTGTTGCATCATGGATGAGCCACAACCCAGGCAAACAATTCACAATTTACAATACAGCAGCTGCAGTGGGCATTGCTTACGCTCGGGCTATGACACCAACAAATATTATGTCATCTTTTAGAAGAACTGGTATCTATCCATTTGATAGACATATGTTTACAGAAGCTGACTTTCGACACTCACTGGTCAGTGAAAGACCAGATCCCTCGGCACCTCAAGACCAGGCAGGACCCTCGGCACTTCAAGACCATGCAGGACCCTCGGCACCTCAGGACCATGCAGGACCCTCGGCACCTCAGGACCATGCAGGACCCTCGGCATCTCAAGACCATGCAGGACTCTCGGCACCTCAGGACCATGCAGGACCCTCGGAACCTCAGGACCATGCAGGACTCTCGGCACCTCAGGACCATGCAGGACCCTCGGAACCTCAGGACCATGCAGGACCCTCGGCACCTCAGGACCAGACAGGACCCTCGGCATCTCAAGACCATGCAGGACTCTCGGCACCTCAGGACCATGCAGGACTCTGGGCACCTCAGGACCATGCAGGACCCTCGGAACCTCAGGACCATGCAGGACCCTCGGCACCTCAGGACCAGGTACTATGGTAGTCGCGATAGCGATTCCAGCTGATGTAGCTCAGAATCAAGCTGGTGCCACATATGTAATGCGTGCCATCACAGCTGCTGATTTTCTGGCAGAGAGAGGAGGTGTTCAGTTTGATCTAGTTACAGTTCAGAATAACTTCAAGATCATCTGCCACGATTACCTTGAAAACCTTCAAGCAGATACAGCATCAATGGCCTTGGATTTTTGCTCCAAGATTTTATTTACAGTGGCAACTGAGGCTAGATCTGTAAAGAAAGCTACTGGAGATAAGACATGGAAATTTCTGTTCCCATATGAGTTGAACAATGTTAGATCAGTGAAAGTTTTGTTCGTGAGCACCTACAAAAGGGATGGGGCAAATTACAAACAGAAGGCCATGGATGCAAATTCTGTGCAAATGTCTCTGCCCATAAAACAGGCTTGTCTATTGGCAATGAACACACTTGCCAAGGTTGTTGAGATAGGAGCATTGATGAATCCAGCCCAGTTTGTCTTCACTCCTCTGGCTGGCGCAGTCTTCAGTAGGACTGATATTGAAAAGATTGCCGACATCCTCCAGTGCCAACAGTATCAGGTAGTTAACATACTGAACGAATCTTGCCAATCTGGAGGACATCATCTAAGGAACTCGACATTGTCAATCGCCTTGATTGCTGCTGTTGTGAACACAAGAAAGTTACTTGAGACTGGAAAGTCTCAAGAAGCTGGATCTATAATAACAAAGATCACACGACAGTACATAGCAGCAAAGAGGCAGCTGACTTAGTTCCAGACATCTTCAATGGTATTGCGCCATATGCCAATGGTGGAGTGCCTGCTGGACTTGATGCTAAGACCATAGTGAAGATGTTCAAAGATGCCACTGAGATCAACCCTATTAGGGCTAGGAATGCAGCCAGAGATGGTGGTGTCATTGGAAATAGAAGGCGTAGAGGAGGTGGTGGTGCTGGACAACGTGGAAGATATAGAGATCAAAGCCCAGATGAAAGTGTTGATGATGAGGAATCTGTTTGTTTGTCTTCCTTTAATTTTAAACACAACTTATTTTAATCTATAGTTTTAAACCGTTTGTTAATTTTGTATATAACCCGCATTTTTAGGCATAGGCTGGAACTTATACACACAGATTTGTGTGGACCAATTAATCCTCCAACAACTAATGGAGAAAGGTATTTTCAAGTCATAGTGGATGACTACTCACACTTTACAAAAGTTTTTCTACTCAAACAGAAAAATGAGGCTACTAAAAATGTTATCAACTATGTGAACACTGAACAGTATTGAAGCTGAACATGGTACACGAGTTTTCAAGATTCGTTGTGACAATGGGGGAGAATTCTTAAACAATTCTCTTCTAGAATTTACATCACAGGAAGTGATTCGACTTCAAACAACAGTACCTTATACCAGCCAACAAAATGGTGTAAGTGAAAGAATGAACAGCACTCTCCTTGATAAAGCCCGATGTATGATATCTGATTCCGATTTATCCAAGAAAATGTGGGGGGTTATGCAGTTAAAAGTGCTGCTTACTTATTAAATCGGTCCCCTACAAATGCTCTGAATGGAAAAACACCATCGGACAGATGGTATGGAGAAACTGATTAAGTAAAATCAGAGTATTTGGTTGTAAACTTTGGTACTCAATTCTACCAAAGCGTGGTAAACTTGATGATCGTGCTGCAGAAGGAAGACTCTTGGGATATGAGCACTGATCAGATAGTTTCAATATTCTTGTCTCTTGTATTTTTCTTTGTTGTTTGGTGTTTTCCGATAATTCTGTAACTAATTAGTGATAACAAATTATATTTTTAACATACCCAGAGCAAAAAAAAATCATTTATTACCAATTTGGAACTTTTTAAGGCTTCAATGTACTCGAAATACATGCTGGGTCACATGTCCCCCGACACGATTTTGAAATCTTAAAGGTATTAATTTTTTGTGTGAATAATACTTTTTTAAATTTGTAAATAAATATTTTTAAAAGAGTAATTAAAATGTGAATTTTTTGGTATCATAACATTTATTTATTTTTTTTTTAGAGAGTTTTCTTGATCTGAAATAAGTCTTTAAAAATTTGTACAACTGGGTCACAACTATTTGTTTAACAAGTGATTCGAGTAGGAGACAAAAGAAAACAAGTTTTCGTGATGTTTGAGATTGCGCATTGAAGTAAAGGAAGCGGTTCAGTCGTTCAGTTCGCCAGTAGCTATTGTGATGAGAGTATGTGTCGTCATACGTGTTTTTTCCGGAATTAATTTTTGGTAAGTTAAATATTACGATCATGATTCACAACTAGGTCACATAGTTTTTTTTCGTTATTAATTATTTTTCAAACAATATTTTTCTTTTATTATTTGTAAAATATGTGCTATTTTTAAATATCAATTTCCCTTTGAAAGTAAAAATGAATTTTAAAATTAAAAAATTGAAAGTGTCTATTATTACAACTGGGTCACGTACAACAAGGTCACATTTTATTTGTGACCGAGTTGTAAATGTGTGACCCAGTTGTTTTTTTCCCCCTTTGGATGTTAGTTACTTCTTAACTTATGTATAATATATGAATTAACCAGTTATTTTGACTTTTTTATTTTTTACAGATACGAGTATGGCAAAGTCAAATAAACACAATGAAGCTCTAGAGGCAAAGAAAAGAGAAGCAGCAAGAGAGAGAAAACGTCTGTCACGTGCTAGGATAAAAGCAGACCCCGAGAGATACGAGGCAGAGAAAGAGAAGAAGAGACAGGAATGGAAAAAGAGGAAGGAGGAAGGGAAGGTATGTTAAACATTTTCCTTCAGTTTTTGCATAGTGACCCGGTGCCAGCATTGTAGGTAAAAATTGGAATTTAATTAGTATGGATTTAGATGATTTGGTGAAGTAAAAATCCTTCAATGTTGCAGTGAGCACCTAGTTGTTTTTAAACCCTAGTGATATAGAACAACAAATTCTCAATAATATTTTAAAAAAAACATTATTATTATTATAGGACCCTTTCTAATTATATTTTGTAACGTTATGTTATAGGTGAAGTCAATCAAAGAGATGTCTCGAAGAGGTCAAAAAGCACAAAGAAAGAAATGGAGAGAAGCAAACAAAAAGAGGAAAGACAAACAGCAGCTAGAAATGATGACTAGCGAATTTATTGATGTGAATTCCCCTCCTGATTCCCCATCCCAAGAAGAAGCCCATGTGAACATTGAGCCACAACCATCAACTAGCCGTCAGAGAGCTTCGGGTGAGAAAAGAAGAAGAAAAAACAATTCCGAAATGAAGAAAAAGTTAGAGAAGTTGGAGAAAAAATTGCAAAAAGAGAAGAAATCAAAGGAAAAGTACAAGAAACGATACTATCGTCTAAAAAAGAACAAAGGCAACCCATGTATATCATCACCATCTCCTAACAAAGTAGTAACCAAAGTTCTTACAGACAAGAAGGAAGTTAGAAAAAGACTGCTGTTTCTAGAAGTAATGAAAAAACAAATTAAGACTAACAAGAAGAGCTTGACGGAAAATGAGAAAAAGACAGTAGCAAAGTTATTGAGTGGAAATATTGTCAAAGACTATAAACAAGTTAGTAATGTGAGAGACTTCGCGAAAATTGCTGGAGTTATGAAAGGACCAATGAGCTTAAAACGAAAAATGAAACTAGGCACATACAATAATTTTGTCTCAGTTGTTCATGCATTCTTAGAAGATGATGAAAATTCAACCCAATCCCCTGAGAAATCTGCTGTGATTTCGAAGAAAGGGGTACAGAAAGTAAAAAGATACCTCAATGATAGTCTTCTGAATCTACATCAAAAGTTCATTAATACCTACAAAATAAATTATCATACACCACATTTCGCAGGATGCGACCTTTTCATTTGCGCCATAAGAAGCTGAACGAAAGAGACACATGTAGCTGCATCAAACACGTGAACTTCTCATTCAAGATACAAAAATTGCACATGCTAGGAATCTTACAGTCAAAATCCCCTCAAGATTTCATGAAAAAGATTTGCTGTGATGTTTAAAATCAAAATTGCATGTACAGGTCATGTAAAGAATGCAAACATAAAGCAATTTGTTCGGATGAGCTAAAACTTGAACCAACAACCAGAACGTTCTATCATGAATGGAAGCTAGTAGAACACATATACTTTAACAATAAAAATGAAAAAGCTACCACTAAAATCACATCTAAACAGAAAGTTTATTGTACAATGGGTGAATTAATTGAAAAAGTAAAAGATTCAATCCCCATTGTATTTGCTCACCACTATCGAGCAATGCACCAGATTAGAGCAGCAAAGTTCGTGAAAAACAACCTAGACAATAATGAAGTATCCTTGTTCATTGATTTTTCCGAAAACTATGTGTTGAAGTATAGTGAAGAAGTTCAGTCTTGTCATTTTGGAGCAAGTCAACAACAAGTATCACTTCACACAGGAGCGTTCTATTATAAAATGCATGATAAAATAGAACACAAGACGTTTGCTACTGTATCTAAAAACACTAGACATGACCCTGCAGCCATATGGGCACATTTAAAACCTGTACTTGAACTGATTACAGAAACAGTACCTTGTTGACACACTGTATTTCAACAGCGACGGTCCAACGTCTCAATATAGGAACAGGAAAAACTTGTACTTAGTATCTAAGATTCCATGTGAAGTAAAATCATTCAAAAAACTTACATGGAATTTCTTCGAAGCAGGCCATGGGAAGAGTGTAGCGGACGCAGTGGGAAGTGTGGTCAAAAACCATTGTGACAAAAGTGTAACAAGAGGCAAAGATATTGCTAACATAGAAGATCTCTTAGAAAGAATGAGCTCGACAAAAACTCATGTTATGGAAGTACCTGACCAGAACATTATCAAGATCGAAAAAATCATTCCAAATAAACTGAGACCAATCCCCAAGTGTTTGGAGATTCATGAAGTGGTGTGGAATAGAGAAAGTCCAAACAACCTGACTCTTAGAAAGGTATCCTGCCAAAGTTGCAGAGATGACAATGTTTGTGTGATTTGTAAAATTGAAGGCGGAAAGACAATTTCTTCGAAGACTGGCAACCATGACAGGACAGTTTAGCTGTCTTTGAGAAGTTTTCGCGTCGAGTGAGTTCTAGAATAAGCCATGGCTGAGCCTGACTTAAGCAGTCTGAAGAAGGGAAGAGGTCTCATTAGAACGTCCCTTACTAAGTGTTTCAAGAAGATTGAAGATGAAGCAGATTCAAGCAAGATGTCTGGACTACTCGAGTGCATGAGGCTCAGATTTGAAGAACTGACTGTTATGGAAAATACTATCTTTAGTATTATGTCTAAAGACCCTGAAGTGTCAGAGGCAGACTTGGAGAAAGAACATGATGACATTGACAGGTACACTGTACTGTACTACCAAGGTAAAAGTTTAGTTGAGTCTAAAGTACAGGTTAAGAATGAAGGTGAGTCAAGTCATTATGATAGTGTTAAATGTGAAACAACCAATTATCACTGCAAATTGCCTACATTGAAGTTAAGAGAATTTAGTGGGAATTTGAGTGACTGGTTACCGTTCTGGTCTCAGTTTGAGAAGATAGATTCAGATCCCAAAATGAATCCTAGTGATAAGTTAGGTTATCTAACTATGTCCATGACTGCTGATTCTCCAGCAAGGCAGCTTGTAGACAGTTACCCTGCCACTGGAGAAATGTATGACAAAGTTGTCAAAACTTTGAAACAGAGGTATGGTCGAGAGGACCTGTTGACAGAATACTATATCAGAGAAATGTTAAAGTTGGTACTAGAGAATAGTAAGCAAAAGTTGGATATAGTATCTCTGCATGATAAGTTGTTGTGTCATATCCGTAACCTAGAATCACTTGGTGTGACCACTAAAAATTGCGGTCCTATTCTTATGCCCCTTGTTTCCTCATGTTTACCTGAGGACATCATGCAGATGTGGCAGAGGGTTACCCGTGATGATAGCAGTTCTACTGACAAACTAGAGAGTCTATTGACATTCCTTAAACGTGAGGTTGAAAGTTCTCAAAAGTTGGCGTTAGTTAAGTCAGGGTTTGGTTTAAGTACCCCTAGCCCTAAAGGCAATGTGAAACCCCATATGAAACCCAGCCAAGAGAAAAGTAGTTACACACCCACTGCTTCAGGATTGTTTAATACACATGTTAATATAGAATGTATTTTTTGTCAGGCTGAGCACAAGGCCCAAGATTGTAATTAATGAGTGAAGTGAAAATGCTCGAGAAACCGATTTCCATTTTTATAGCAAATGGCGAGCGTATGATTGCAACAGACCTAAAACTAGGTTAGCAATTTAGCGAATGTATTTACAGCGACAATGTGAGATGAGGTCTGAAGTTCAGACTCCGCATGAAAATAAACAACAGACTACTCTGTTTCGTGTAATTTGTGTATTTCTCAGATAGTAATAATCTGCCTACCGTATAGAGTACAGAGTACACCTCATCATCTCGTAATCTTACAAATAGTCTTCTATTTTCAACTTCATACTTCATACTTGGTAATATGGCGTGCGATTCGCTCTGGGATGAGTGGTTGACCTCATGTTCGGGGGGCAGCCCCTCCATTCCTGTTAAGGAGGCAAAGGAGCCGACCCTCGACGAGCCCGAGGATAAAAGGAATAGATTTTTGCGGGCGCTGTCGCGGTCTTTTAAGACCAAGAGGATCCGACCACCTGGAGCGGCGGTGCCAGATGTCGCCGTGAGCTCGCCCGGGAGCTCGTCTTCCCCCCAGCTCAACTTGCGAGAGTGTCCTCCCCCGCCCACCATGGAGTTGGAGATGCAGGAGAGGATACTCCTGAGCCGATTATGTGACGATAGGGTATTCGGAGCAGTGAGTTTACTGTTGTGCTTTTTCCGCGAGAGGAGAACAACTGTTTTACCGACAGGTGATTCGTATGTAACTATGATTACCAGAATTTCTGGGGCAGGTTTACCTGTTGACCTAGCTATGTTTGAGACAATATATTTTAAGTTTTTGTCTTTCAAGGGGCTGACTAGGGAAGAAGTTCAAAATGCTGGGGAAGAAGCAAAATTCAAAATGCAAACGCAACCGGCGAGTACCAACAAGGTTAAAGGACCAGCCCCAGGTATAATCAATATCAACGCAGAAAGGATGTCATATGCAGACATGACAAAAATGGTGAAAGAGAATATTGACCCCGAGACCATCGGGGTGGAGATCAAAAACGTGAGAAGAGGTAAAAACGACCACCTGATAATCCAGACCAAGGATAAAAAGGGTAGAGACACACTTAAAGAAGAAATCATCCAAAAACTGGCAGACAAAGTTCCAGACATGAATCTTGAGGTGAGCGGAAACTACAAAACCACAATTATATCAGAGATACAGAGCTCGGCCGACCTAGATGAAATGAGAGGAGCAATCTCTAGAGCCCTGAACAACATTGATTTAGCGGAGTTAGAGATCAAAACAAGAGAAGGTAGATATGGCACAAAAACTGCAGAGTTCACGATTGAAAACTCTCAAGCAAAGGAACTGCTAGCCCGCGGAAAAATCAAAATAGGCTGGAGCGTGTGCTCAGTGAAAAAAAAGGTAAAAATCATCAGATGCTACGTCTGCCTAAAACTGGGACATGGGCATTACGAGTATGAATGTCGGCAGAAAAAAAACCCAAACAAGCAAATTAAGTGCTTCAACTGCACACAGCACGGACACGGGGCAGCTGATTGTAAAAACCCCCCAAACTGTAACACATGCAGAAGAACAGGACACAGAGCAGACTTTACCATGTGTCCGTACTTTAGGAACCGTCTCTTCAGACAATGAAAATCCTACAGATAAACACCGACAGAGGGGGAGGAGCCTTGGACTTAATGACCAAATTAGCCATTGAAAGCTCATACGATATATGTCTAGTAAGTGAACCCCACAAAAAATGGACTGAAGATTGGCCAGGTCACATTGATGCCAAAATTCTGGTTATTAACAAATCTCTTGCAATATCAACAAGGCACGGGAAGAGGCCATTCCTGGATAGACATTGGCCCCGCTAAACTAATCAGTTGTTATATCTCAACAAATAGCGGTATAGAGGATTTAACAGACATACTAGAAGATATTTCCTGTACCTTAAGGGACAGGACCGGCACTGAAATCATAATAGGAGGGGACTTCAATGCCAAATCATGGGGATGGGGCTGTAACTATCAAGATCAAAGGGGCAAAGTAGTTGCCGAGTGGATCGAGTCTAATAATTTGGTAATACAAAACAGGGGAAACACACCCACCTTTAAAAGGGGGACTCAAGAATCCATCATAGACATCACGCTGAGTTCTGAGAGTACTGCCGCTCGAGTAACTAACTGGAAAGTTTTAGATGATGTTGAATCACTTAGCCTCCATCAATACATCAGCTTCGAAATAAACAACATTACCCCTACCATAAAGGATGACGCACCAAAAGGTTGGAAAATAAATACCTTCGACAAAGAAGCATTCAGAAGGGAAATAAGGGGATGCACAGCGGACGATGAGAAGGAACTAATTGCTCTTCTAGAAAGGGGGTGCAATAAATCAATGAAAAAATGGGGTAACGAAAAAAAGCGAGAAGTTTACTGGTGGAACGAAAACATATCAGGTGCAATAAATCAATGAAAAAAATGGGGTAACGAAAAAAAGCGAGAAGTTTACTGGTGGAACGAAAACATATCAGACAAAAGGAAAGCCTGCAATCAAAAAAGAAAAAAAGAAGAAAATACACTAGTCTAAGAAGAAGATCGGCCAATTCAGCAGAGTGCGACCGACACAGCATACGAAGAATATAAACAAGCAAGAGTAACTCTGAAAGAAGAGATCTACAGATCCAAATCAAAATGTTGGAAAGATCTATGCGCGGACCTGGAAAGAGACATATGGGGACAAGCCTATAGAATAGTAACAAAGCGAATCAAACACAAACCTCCGAACATCCCTCCGGACCTTAGGAAGTTTCAAATAAATTTTCTTTTATTTGTTCAGTCTTAGTTTTCTGAGTTCAGTTCAATTTTCTTAGAGCTAAGACAGTGCTTTCTCCCTCACCCGTTACTATGTGTACGATACTCGATTTTTTGTCCGCGTTACTTTCTGCTTCAAGTTCCGCCTTTATGTTGAGGAGTGGGGGAATAAAGTCCTCGGTTCTGTCTCCTGCTACCAGAAAACAGTATGAAATCTTGGTTTCTTTACCTTTGATTCTTGCCAGACGCTCGATGACCTGAAACCCATTGTTGATCACCCCCTCTGTGACTGCGTCTTCAATTTCAGGGTTCCCCTTTATGGCAAGTGCAAGCAGCTTTTGGTTCTTGGCCCCTACTTTTGAAAACAGAAAAACTGAATTTCCTACCTTTGATGCTGAAGGGTCTCCTACGAGAATTTTAGAACTGGAGAAAGTTTTTTCGGGCCAGTCCTTGTTGATCAGGTCCTTGTTTAGGGTGTTTACTGGATCCTCCTTCTTGAATAATGTTTTAGCTCCCTTGATCTCCTCCAGTAGGATGGCCTCCTCATTTTTCTCAACTCTCCGGTGTGTTTGAACGCTCTTCTTAAGTTTATCATGCTCCTTCTTGTCCAGAATAACCAACCCTTTCACGTCCGAGAGTGCCTTGATGCAGATTGAGTGCGCGATGTCAATCTTTTTTTTAACATCCAGCTTGGTGTTTGGGGCAAGTGAGTCCTTGAGATCAGCTAAAAGCCGCTCTAGGTTTCTCACGCCTTCCTGGAAAGTAACCGTCCTAGATTGATATTCCTCCGTTTCCTGGTTCTCTGGTTCTCCTATGCGGTTATCTCCTTCGGTACTCGTCTCGCTTGCATCCCTCATTTGCGCAACTGCTTCGATTCTCAACCCGCTTGCATCCCTCTTTTGCTTGTCTCCTTCGTTTCTCGTCCCGCGTGCATCCCTTGCCCCGTCTTCTCCTGCGCGCATACTACCTTCGATTCTCGTCCCGCTTGCATCACTCCGTCCGCTTGCTACACTTGGATTCGCCTGGGCCTGCTTCGTTGGAGTTCTGCAGACTGACATTCTCTTTCTGTTTACCTAGAGTATGTACTTACCATATACCAGGTAAATACCTAGTACATACCTCGTGACCTCAAGTGTAAACAGTCGCTGTGCAATCCGATGCTGCTGACTCAGCGGTGCTGCTTGGCTTGCACTATCCAACTTGGCTTCACCACACTTATAATTATTGAAATATTTTTTTTTAAATGAGAATATTTACTAATTAAATGCCTTTTGGCTTAACCCGGATTTTTTTTTAATTTATCTGGAATAAACGTCCCTTCTGGACGTACAAGATGGTACAAAACACACCTTTGTGACACATTTTTTGCTATTTTTTAAACTCATTAGAAAACTTCGAGAGAAAAAACCGTGTGAAGACACATCCTAACTCGTTCACTTCTCGGACCGAACTCCAGGTAAAATACCTGGCTCCAGTTTAACTCCAACTATCTAGGTGAAATACCAAGATATAGAGATGAGTAGGTAGGTATCTTGGTATTATTGAGATAGAGAATAGATGGTATGTCAAAAATGTTAAGGTGACAGTATACAAGCACTCACTAGTTATAAGTAGGTACTAACATTTTTTTTATCCCTCTTTGAAATACCTATACCTAATACCTTCTTGTTCTTGTGTTTTTTTTCCAGGTAATTGTTCTTGTAAACACAAGTGCACCTTGCAGTTCTCTCCAGAGAATAGGAAGTCATGCCTGGACAGTGTTAGTCAGTTGAACTCCAAGAATGAGCAAGATGTATTTTTGATGGGCCTCATTGATTCTACACAACCGCAGCGAAGACGCTCCAAGACACCAAATCCACTAAAGCGTGATAACATATTTCATTATCATGTGATGAAAGATCAGGTTCGACAACGTGTGTGTAAGAAGGCATTTTGTATCCTGTATGCTATTAAAAATAAAGCTCTCTTTAGGCTGTCCACATTCAAAAGTCAAGGTTTTTCACCAAATGATTTACGTGGCAAGCATAGCAATCGAGGGAATGCAATGCCAGCCAATATTCTGGCACTCATCGATGAGCACATGAAAGAAATTCCTCTCAAAGAATCACACTACTGTAACAAGGACATAAAATATTTGAGTGCTGATTTGAACATTACGACTCTGCATGAACTCTTTTGTAAAAATACGATTTTTATCGAAAGAACTACCATGAACATTGCAGATATAGATTCGGGCGTCCGCAGATTGATGTCTGCTCAACTTGTGAAGAGTTAGGCCCGTATTTTTGAACGTCCCTAAAACTACTTTAGGGACAACCGTCGGGATTTTGAAATTTTTTGGCCAATTAAGTATACAAATTGTAACTTATGAATCTCTCGATTCCACTGAGATCATATAATATGGAGGGAACCTTACCTATCTCGAGTTGAACAAATTTATGCGTCCAACTTTGAACAGCTGATGGTCCCTCTTTCACAAAATCTCGGCTTCTGATTGGTTCAATTTATTTGAATTTTTTGTTTACTTCATGTAAAGGCGGACATCTAAACATCTTTAATTTTCACGTCAGATACCAACTCTTATATTACTACATAATAAGTAGAAAATAAGGAAAGTAAAAGAGGAAGAAAGACAGAAATTACTAATATGTAAGTATGAAAATATTAAAAATATTATTTCAGAAGAATTAGGTAGTTTAGGTACCCACTCTTTCGCGAGAGAAAAATTACTACAAGTCCGGCATTGATTTTGAAATCAGCTGATGGTCCCTTTTGAACGCAAATCTTGATACATCGGGTTCCCTCTATGTTATATGATCTCAGTGATCGATTCCGTTTCCGCACAGGCGCAATATTGGGCCCTATTCAAAAGAAGGAAATGCTTTTTCTTCCGAAATCCAAAGGAGTTGCTTCGATCTACAATAAAAAAGTTTTGAGTACAATAAAGAGTTTTTTCTTTTATCAAATATCAAAAGCTTTTGTTTCTATGGAAGTAAAAGGTATATGTACATCACAAAGCTAAAAATAAAGCTTGCAAACATTTTCTTTGCTCACGAGCAATTACAATTTTTCTGTGAATATGGCCCATTTCACACAGAGGGTATTTTCACCTCTATGTGAAAATCATCTGTGTTATTGTTTACATTTTCTAATCTTTTCAAAAATAATTTTTGTCTGGTGATTCTTCTTGTTTAATAGTTTTAAATTTCTTTATCCTTTTTAAGAATTTAAACAAGTTTTTTCCGAGATGGAAGCCAATTTGAAAATAATTATTACTATTCCGATCTCAGCCTTCTCAGCAAGAGAAGTACCTACAATTTATATCTCACAGGCACGTTGAATATTGATATCAGTGTCGATGGCACGTTGAATTCACCAGTTTTCGTTCCGTCGATTATGATAAGCAACGTCCAACGAATTCAGGACTCGGATGGGTGACCATTTAAATTTTGGACAATCTTGATGCTAGCTATTCCCGGTCCAACTCAGACTGTGCTATCTATTGTTCAATAATTGAATTAATTTATTAATAAAGAAAAATGTTAATTCATTGTTTTATCACATATCCAATGTTCTCTTTTCAATGTTGCATTCTACTTATTTTATGACTTTTTATGCTCGACGGTGTCAGGAGTCACAGTGTCCGAGTGGTCTAGCGCACCAGACTTACATTGAAGTGAGCTGAGTTTGAATTCCGGAGGAATTAGACTTTTTTATATCTGTATTTTGAATGTTACGTGGTTTACTAATATCTGGTGTGGAAAAATGAGTATTGGTAGAGACGACCACTTGTGACATACGAGAATAAAAAATGAATAAAAAAAAAAAAAAAAAATGAAAAAAATGAAAAAATGAATTGATCATTTGTACAACACACAAATATCAATTAATAATTTAACGTTTAAAGTAGATCAGGTTCTTGAACTACTTAATAAATTACCTACCCATGCTTGTAGAGGTCCAGATGAAATCTCCCCGTTAGTTTTTAAACATTGTGCAGAGGCGTTAGCCGGTCCTTTAACTCTCATTTTCCAAACATCCATAGATTTAGGTACATTTCCCGACAGATGGAAAATTTCATTTTTAACTCCAATATACAAACAATCAGGAAGTAAAGATCAAATTACAGAATATAGACCAGTCAATATAGCCTCAATAATACCGAAACTTTTTGAAAATCTCGTGTCTAAACAACTTTATCCCATCTTATCATCTCTCGTCTCTGACCACCAACACGGATTTATGAGCAAACGTTCGACGTCTACTAATCTCGTATCGTTTACGGAATACATTACATCTGTATTAGACTCGCGTGGTGGTCAAGTAGATGTAATATACACAGATTTCTCAAAATGTTTCGATAAAATTCCACATAACATCTTGATATCTAAATTAAAATCTATTGGAATAATGGGGTCTCTCCTCAACTGGATGGAGAGTTTTCATAAAGGTAGAAAACAAATAGTAAAAATAAAAGATGCGGATCCTGAAAAATTACGTACTAATAAATGCGTGTACTCCGATTCAATTGATGTACAATCAGGATGTATTCAAGGGGGGCACCTCAGTGGAATTTTATTTTTATGCTTCATTAATGATATAGTGTCAGTTATACCGGATAGTGTCAGAGCATGGCTTTTCGCTGACGATTTAAAAATTGCTAAGAGAGTTACAGGCCCGGACGATGCTTCTGTACTACAGGAAACAATCAACCGTCTCCACCAGTGGTGTAGTGAGAACCTTATGGAACTTAATATTAAGAAATGTAAGGTCATGACTTATCATACCATTAACCATCCATATGTAACTAATTATATAGTATAAATAGTGTAAATAGTGTTTTATTAGATAGGATTAGCGAAATCAAAGATCTTGGTGTTACATTCCAAAATAACCTGAAATTCAATGCACACTTCAAACAAATTAGAAATAAATCTCTACAAATGTTAGGATTATTATATAGACATACAACTGACTTCAAGTGCCCATCAACTTTGAAAATAATGTACTATGCTTATGTTAGATCTCGTTTAGAATATTGTTCAGTTGTATGGTCACCACAGTACCTAACACATATAAAATCTATTGAGAGTGTGCAGAGAAAATTCCTCAGAATGCTCGCTTATAAATGTAACATCCAGATACTTGATCATAACTATGATTATATAATGGGTAATCAGGACATTATTAGCCTTTTAAAACGAAGGGAAATAAATGACTTAACTTTCCTTATAAAACTTTTAAAAAATGAAATTTATTCTCCTGAATTACTTGGTAAAATCAATTTTAAAGTCAAAACAAGACCAACAAGATCTAATGATATATTTAGTTTGAAACAACATAGAACAAATATAGGGGAATATTCCCCTATGAATAGAATTCAATTGTTAGGGAATAGAATAGGTGGAGACTATGATTTGTTCCAAAGTAATGTTAAGGATATTGTTAAAACTATTTTTTAATTTTATTGATAATTTTAATTTAAATAACGATTTTTTTGTTTGTTTTTTTTTGTAATTTTATTAATGTAATAAAATGGAACATTGTTCCGTAAATTTATTTAAAAAAAAAAAAAAAAAAAAAAAAAAAAAAAAAAAAAAAAAAATATGTTACTTGAAATTTCGTCAACCTACCGACATACGTTGTGATATAAAATCACAAATAAACCAGATAGAGCCAGCGTTGATGGCGCTGTGAATGCACCGGTTCTCGTGGGACCACCAAAGTTAAGCAACGTCCAGGTGAAGACTTCGTGATGCTGGCATTTCGACCCAACCCAGGCTGGCTGAAGTTAATGTGGGTAGAAGGTTTGTGAGTTTCCTACGATCGCAGGGTAAAACCCCCGTCGTAATATGAAAAAAAAAACGAGATAGGTAAATGCTACCTTTGTCCTAAAATGAGGAGGGTACAGTAAAAATATTTTTTTTGTACATATATACTTGATTAAAAGATACATATAATATTTTTTATTAATATTTAGAATATAATGACAAATATTTAACTTTCAATAAATACAACATGTCTATTGTAAATTAGTTTGTCCAAACTACTTGTTAGCAAACTTTTTTCTTAATCAGATGTCTTCAGGTCTTTCAGGCTCTATTAGGCCATTCAAAATTAAGGATATCTCTTGAAAGATGTTCGTCTTCCCAAAGAAAATACGTGGATATACGTAGGTATATAAAAAAAGTTTTCTTTCTTTCTTTCTTGGCGGTGCAAAATTAGCGTTTTGTTTGTTTCTCGAATATTGCCAGCATAATTATAAGGGATTATCACAAATTTGTTAAAAAGGTTATCTATTTGCAAAATAAATAAAATACAATAATAGTTAGGAAGTAAAATCACTTCCAAGAAATATTATAATGTGTCTTCACGAATTTCAAAAATACCGATGAGAAATCACCGGCAGTTGTAAAGTGACCAATTTCCGACACTTCAAAATTTCAACAAATTTCATTCACTTTTAGGGTCAGCTGATTGGAAATGCAAAGAAACGTGTTGTTTATTTATATTTATATCTACATCTTTCTGGCTGAAATGGTTTCTGCTCATGCGCTGAGCAGCGCTCAAGATTTGTGAGGAGCGTTCAAGACTTAAGTTCAAAATAAATTCTGTCTCTGTGGCTGATATGATTCACTGCGCATGCGTATCCGGACCACTCACACTAAATTTGTTTTAGGGTCGTTCAAAAATACGGGCCTAAGGCCCGTATTTTTGAACGACCGGATTTTTTTTTTTTTGAGTGGTCCGGATACGCATGCGCAGTGAATCATATCAGCCACAGAGACAGAATTTATTTTGAACTTAAGTCTTGAACGCTTCTCACAAATCTTGAGCGCTGCTCAGCGCATGAGCAGAAAGCAGTCGATCACAACATTTTCTCATTTCAGCCAGAAAGATGTATATATAAATATACATAAACAGCACGTTTCTTTGCATTTCCAATCAGCTGACCCTAAAAATGAATGAAATTTGTTGAAAATCTGAAGTGTCGGAAATCGGCACTTTACAACTGCCGGTGATTTCTCATCGGTATTTTTGAAATTCGTGAAGACACATTATAATATTTTTTGGAAGTGATTTTACTTCCTTAATATTATTGTATTTTATTTATTTAACAATTATATAGCCTTTTCAACAAATTTCATAATTATACTGGCAATATTCGAGAATCAAACAAAACGCTAATTTTGCACCGCCAAGAAAGAAAGAAAACCTTTTATATATACCTACCTACGTATCCACGTATTTACTTTGGGAAGACGAACATCTTTCAAGAGATATCCTTAATTTTGAGTGGCCTAATAAAACCTGAAGGACCAGCAAGACATCTGATGAAGAAAAAAGTTTGCTAACAAGTAGTTTGGACAAACTAATTTACAATAGACATGTTGTATAATTATATTGAAAGTTAAATATTTGTCATTATTAATAATATTCTAAATATTAAAAAAATATTATAACATATGTATCTTTTAATCAAGTATCTGCAAAAAAAAATATTTTTACTGTACCCTCCTCATTTTAGGACAAAGGTAGCATTTACCTATCTCGTTTTTTTTTTCATATTACGACGGGGGTTTTACCCTGCGATCGTAGGAAACTCACAAACCTTCTACCCACATTAAATTCAGCCAGCCTGGGTTGGGTTGAAATGCCAGCATCACGAAGTCTTCACCTGGACGTTGCTTAACTTTGGTGGTCCCACGAGAACCGGTGCGTTCACAGCGCCATCAACGCTGGCTCTATCTGGTTTATTTGTGATTTTATATCACAACGTATGTCGGTAGGTTGACGAAATTTCAAGTAACATATTCATTTTTTATTCTCGTATGTCACAAGTGGTCGTCTCTACCAATACTCATTTTTCCACACCAGATATTAGTGAACCACGTAACATCCAAAATACAGATATAAAAAAGTCTAATTCCTCCGGAATTCAAACTCAGCTCACTTCAATGTAAGTCTGGTGCGCTAGACCACTCGGACACTGTGACTCCTGACACCGTCGAGCATAAAAAGTCTTTGAAGGGCTCGGGAAATCATGAATAATGAGTACATTTGGTAGATAACTGTGTAGAAAATAAGTAAAATGCACAACATTGAAAAGAGAACATTGGATAGTGATAAAACAATGAATTAACATTTTTCTTTATTAATAAATTAATTCAATTATTGAACAATAGATAGCACAGTTTGAGTTGGACCGGGAATAGCTAGCATCAAGATTGTCCAAAATTTAAATAGTCACCCATCCGAGTCCTGAATTCGCTGGACGTTGCTTATCATAATCGACAGAACGAAAACTGGTGAATTCAACGTGACATCGACACTAATATCAAGATTCAACGTGCCTGTGAGATATAAATTGTAGGTACTTCTTTCGCTGAGAAGGCTGAGATCGGAATAGTAATAATTATTTTCAAATTGGCTTCCATCTCGGAAAAAAACTTGTTTAAAAACTTAAAAAGGATAAAGAAATTTAAAACTATTAAACAAGAAGAATCACCAGACAAAAATTATTTTTGAAAAGATTAGAAAATGTAAACAATAACACAGATGATTTTCACACAGAGGTGAAAATACCCTCTGTGTGAAATGGGCCATATTCACAGAAAAATTGTAATTGCTCGTGAGCAAAGCAAATGTTTGCAAGCTTTATTTTTAGCTTTGTGATGTACATATACATTTTACTCCCATAGAAACAAAAGCTTTTGATATTTGATAAAAGAAAAAACTCTTTATTGTACTCAAAACTTTTTTATTGTAGATCGAAGCAACTCCTTTGGATTTCGGAAGAAAAAGCATTTCCTTCTTTTGAATGGGGCCCAATATTGCGCCTGTGCGGAAACGGCATCGAGCACTGAGGTTATATAACATAGAGGGAACCCGATGTATCAAGATTTGCGTTCAAAAGGGACTATCAGCTGATTTCAAAATCAATGCCGGACTTGTAGTAATTTTTCTCTCGCGAAAGAGTGGGTACCTAAACTACCTAATTCTTCTGAAATAATATTTTTAATATTTTCATACTTACATATTAGTAATTTCTGTCTTTCTTCCTCTTTTACTTTCCTTATTTTCTACTTATTATGTAGTAATATAAGAGTTGGTATCTGACGTGAAAATTAAAGATGTTTAGATGTCCGCCTTTACATGAAGTAAACAAAAAATTCAAATAAATTGAACCAATCAGAAGCCGAGATTTTGTGAAAGAGGGACCATCAGCTGTTCAAAGTTGGACGCATAAATTTGTTCAACTCGAGATAGGTAAGGTTCCCTCCATATTATATGATCTCAGTGGAATCGAGAGATTCATAAGTTACAATTTGTATACTTAATTGGCCAAAAAATTTCAAAATCCCGACTGTTGTCCCTAAAGTAGTTTTAGGGACGTTCAAAAATACGGGCCTTAGAGGTCAAAATAAATCGAATTAAGTGCAGCTCCAAACTTAATGTGGACATTTGGCGCCCGAACTAAAATTTTATTACCGGCATAAGGTGGCACTGAAGTGATAAGAAATTAGTTGAAATATAATTAGTAACGAAATAATCATTACAAGTGTTGAGTAATATTTTTGTTAATTTAAGAAGTTTAACTAAATTTTGATAATTGCCTATTTTTTGAAACTTTTGCTAATAATTGTGGTGTGTGTGAATATTTAAAATACAGAGTAATAATTTTAGTGTTCTATTGTCCTTTGTAAAATTTCCGTCAGGATAGTAATTAAATCAAGCATAAAAACCATTTTTAAAATACCTTAAATAATTTTTTTAATTTAGATTTTAGTGTTTGCAATTAAAAGTGTACCGTCAAGACATCAAGACAGTGATATTTGAAGAATAGAAAGTGCATCAGCCAGGAAAGGAAGAATATCAATATTATTGCCGACTAGCAGAGATAAGTAGTTCATTGTTTCTGGGTTAAATTTTTCTTTGTCCTTCTTAAATCTGTTTGGTATAGCCTATCTTTATTTTTATTATGTTTCTGATTAGATTAATATTCTTTAGAAATGTGTGATAAATATTATGAAATTAATAGACTGTCAAAAGAAATATTATTTTATGAGGTTATAGCACGAGGAGAGACCACTAGAGAGAACGTAACTCTTGATGAATTAAGAAAAATACTAAGAAAATCCATTAAAGACAATAAGCAAATATTTAAACTAATAGCAGACAGGAAGGAAATCGCTGAAAAAGAATTGGATACCATTAGATCGAACCTTTCAGACTTTGGTAAAAGTTTAAATTCTTCCCAGCTTGATCAATCACTGTTAGAAGCAAGCATCACAAAATTCTCCCATTATCAACATAGACTTAATCATTTCCGTTGCAAGGAAGAGTCGAATTCCTTGTCTAGTATTAAAGACGACCTAGTCGATTACGCAAAAACTTTAGGCGATAAAATTCAAGAAAAAATAAAACAATATGAAAGTTTAAACACGATCAAGGGAAATTTGGTAAACCCCGGTTCCGTAGACGTAGCAGGGAGCGCAAAAGCCCAAAATTCAGACACCATGGCAGACACCAACATAAAAACTCCGAGAGTTGAACCTACGACCTATGAGGGTCGGGGTGACGTGGAGGAATTTTTAGACGAGTATAAACTAGCGGCCACGTTAAACAATTGGACAGATGAAATTAAGTTTAAATCTTTACCGTACTACCTTAAAGGCCAGGCGAAAACGGTTTTTTAGAATTTTAAGGGGGAAATCCAAACTTGAAATCAATGTGAGAATCTATTAAAACAAAATTTCAACTCAACCGGAAAAAAGGAATCGCTACATTTTGAGATGTATAATAGAGGACAGGAGCTCAACGAGACCGCGAAAGAATACGTTGAAAACAAAATTAAACTTATGCTAAAAGCAAACGTAAACATGGTGGAAAGGAAAAGGCAAAATTAATCCTTTTTGGATTAAGGCCAGAAATAGCGGCCCGAGTTTCATTTATGTCCGGAAATAATACCATAAAGGGTCTTAACACTCCAAGCGCCACGTGTATCTTTGAGAATACACCCATGTCCATTCCCCACAGGCCGCGTGTGTCTTTGAGAATACACCTATATCCAACCTCCATGCGCCAAACCTAATTTCCTCCCACGCATACGCTTAGGCCAAGGGTGTTTTGAGCGATTTTACTGTCCCAGGCCAAAGTGAATTTATGATTTGGGATACTTAGACAAGTCGATTTGTATATATAAAGCTTACTTTTAAGAGTGAATAGATCCTAAAAAGTTGTTTTTGTGTGTGTGCATTCTGCAGAATACACGCGGCCTGGCATCTTGCACATTGGTAATTTTTGTGACATTTGTGATCGCTTCATGTGCCATACGTGCTTCAACAATGTCCACTAGAGTCCTGAGCTAGAAACAATCTACAAAAAAAGCAAACAGACTTTTTTGTAGGTACTTTGTAAATTTATTTTATTGGCTCATGGTTCATTCACATTCACATAAAACCAATTATCTACCAAACCTAATAATTCCTAATTGTAAGCAGGCTTGGTAAAACAAAGAAAGTCAAAATACTAATTGTATGTTATTCCACCTGTAAAATATTATACATGTTCAAATACTCAAGGTACAACTGTTTTCTTCAAGATTAGATTCATTTTTCATAATAAAAGATGATTTACCTTCTTTATATTCCATATAAAAAAAAATCAAATTTTCCTTCGTTGCTTATTACCCCTCAGAACATCGTAGGAAAAAACTGATTCTGCAGAAATACAGTGCTAGGCCAGCACTATCAAGCCACAATGTAAACTCCCATATACGTGTATTTTTCGGAACACACTGAAGTTCTGAACATTAGCCTCTCAAATGTATTCTCAAGAATACACGCGGCGTTGTGGGGATAGGACATGGGTGTATTCTCAAAGATACACGCGGCGCTTGACAGTGAAATTTCTCAAAACACCCTTGGCCAGAGCATGTATGTGGAAAAAAAGTAGGCTTGGCGCTCGGAGTGTTAAAGAGAACATAAATGAATGCTGGTAATCCTAAATGAGCTAAGCCACAAATTTTCGAAATCTTTTTTATTGCATAAATTGAAGCTGTACCAGCGCACATTCATATCTAGCAGAGCTATGTGGAAAAAACAATTTCAAGTGCCCGATTCAATGCAAATCTAAAGGAGCTATGTTGTGCAGCCACTGCTTCATGAGGACTACCGGTGTCAGATCAGTGTACTTAGTTCTTTGTTGTTTACGTGCAGTGATTTTATTTTCTTTGGCTTTCTAGAAATTTATAATTAAAAATAGTTGTGGGTTTTTCTTTTTTTAATATTAAGAGGGGTTTTCTGATTTCAAGAAACAGTCTAATGTCGCTCAGCAAAGTTAAAGCTTTCCCAACCAGTAGTGGTGAAAACGTCAAAAATTTCAAGAGGAAACAGTCATGACTGACTGACAGAGTAAGAATAATACCGCAAAAGCCATTACCATCACCTGTGGTGAGTACCTTCGTTGTTGCAGGCCCTATGTAAATGCAAATACCAATGCAAGGACATAAATCACATTCAAAAAGTGAATCTTTTCAAGGATTTTGACAGTCTTGATAATAATGCCCAAGGAAATTATTTGCTGGCAAACATTGAGGTATTGAACATTAACAGGCGCAGGACAAATGAAGCTACCAGTCGTAGGCAATGCACCATTTCTTTCTTTGTCCCAAAAGAATCGGAGAAGCATGCCAGGGTGTGTAAAAAGACTTTCATGATCATATTTGGTATCATATCATCTAAAAGAATTGAGACGCTTGTCAAAAAGACAAAGCAAGGTGATACTTCCTACAGAGACTTGAGAGGTGGGCCCATGACTTTCAAGTTCACAAAGTTAGACAGAGAGCAAGTAAAAAAACACATACAATCAATTCCTACAGAACCCAGCCATTATTCAAGAGTATTTGAGTCAAGATTTGAACTATACTCGGTTATACAAAGCATTCAAAAAGGAACGCCCAACTAACAATGTGTCCTTGAAATTTTACATTCGAGTTTTCAAGACTGACTTTCGAAAACTGAAATTTCGCAAACCCAGAGTGGATACTAACTTGCAGAACATGTAACGTTCTTATATGTGAGCAAAGAAGTCCCAATAAAAGTGTTTCTACTAAAGCAAAGGCAGACTTGGAGTTGCACCACCGGAAAGTGCAAGCGGCTCTAACATCTACACTACCCTCAAGTGACACCTGTACAATTGTAATAGATTTACAGAAAGTGATAAGAAAAATAATCTTAAACTGATGTTGGAAAGATTAAAAGAATTGAATGCTCATATTGGGTTTGTTCTTAAGAACTGCTTGTTAGTCCCCAAGCTCTCATACCTGCTCAGAACCAGTCCATTCTGGAAATTCAAAGATGTCGTGAAATCCATTGATCATAAACTTTACAGCACTCTCCAGCATATTTTTAATTAAGACTTAATAACTCAATGGAATCAGGCGACGTTGCCTATTAGATATGGTGGGATTGGTGTTCGTAAGATCTATGACCTCGCTTTGCCCGCTTTCATTAGCTCTGCTCACGGTGTGCAGGACCTAGTCTCACAACTTCTTCCTCAGGACGTTATGGTTCCCGTACATGTGCTAGATGATGCTGTGGAATTGTGGCAATCTACTGTTGGCGATTTACCCCAGGCTAATCATCTTCACATTCAAAGAGAATGGGATAACATCCATTGTTATTTCTGACCTTGCCTTACGCACCCTTTTACGTGGCATTAAAGAGCCACTTGGATCCTTGATGCGGACGAAAAACCCCGAGGATATGAACGAGGCACTAAACACCCTCATAAATGATTTTAAAATAGATACTTCATCTACAAGAAGTAACAACAACCAACAGAAGAGCACTTAACACTACACTCCGCCCATGATGAAAGGCCCAAGTTATCACAACAACGGACGTCAGAATAGTCCCCAATACGCAGGTTGGAGTCAAGGCCAACAAAAACCTTTTCAAACCATTCAACTCTAATAACAATTGGAGAAACAATAACAATTTCAGCAACAACAACTGGAAAAACAATAACAACAACCAGCAAAACTCATGGAGATCAAACAGCGGCACAACCAAAATGTATTGGCCAAACCAACAAACCCCTTTCAAAACCAATACCGATGAGTACTACTACTAGGAATTCAAGAAACCATCACAACATCGAATCAGACCCTAATCAATATGTGGACTATGCATATACAATCCAAGAAGAACCTTACGAAGAAGGAGCGGAACTTGAACACGGCCCCTAAGAAATTGAAGAAGGCCCTGGAAATTTTTGCATGCCAGCCTTGGAGACGGAACACTACTAAACCTTACAAATTCGGAAAACAAACTTCCTTACTTTATTGTGCCGAAATATAACTTTCGCGTTTTTTATCGGCACAGAGAGTACACGCTCTTTTATGAAACCTAACTTAGCACAAAAATATTTTAATAAACCTTTTAAAAAGATCCATTTTAATCTGTACAGCTCATGGAAAAGTGAAATTCCATACAGCATTACCATTCCAGCATTTGACACATTTAGAAGCAACAAAACTGTCAAATTTCATCTTTTTGACTTTCACGACTTCTTCGACTGCTTGATCGGAATGGACTCGTTGGTTGGCATTTGGAAATTGTGTGGCCAGGATATACTTTTCCAACTTTTTGCGACAACAAAATTAGAAGACAAGAGTATAGCAGCAGATGAAATCTTCAATATGATGAATGATAAGAACACGTTACTCTACTTGAAATTCCTGAACTTCATTCTACCCATATTTAATCATGTGAACTCTTTGTTCCAATCTGAAAAACTCCTTGTGATTTACGTGGTACTAAAACAAGCAATATCAAACCAAGTGTCATTCGAAACCATATCCACGAGCATATCACAAAGTTTGATGTGAAAAAAACTCACTACTCAAACAAAGAAAAGTTCTACCTAGACACCCGCTAGAAAGTAAAAAAAAATCATAATATACAATTTTGATAATAAAAATACCATTCAATTTCATTCATGTGGTTGACAGTTAGGATGAGAATCTTTCAGACTTATAAACTGTGCAGCCATTAGTATAGACTTTTTCAATTATATGTGGAAAAAGGAACTAATGACAGTAGATGATTATTAAATGGTCAATTCTGTTTTGCAAGAAAACGTCATAACTCTGGCCTCGTTTATCCGAGGCTCAATATATTATACTCAAAAGATTCGCCTCGACAACCGGCATCTTTTGGTACCACTTCCACCCCCCTATCTCAATTCTACCCCCCCCCCCCCCCCCCCTAAGGGTGGTTTATGTACATTAGCAAAGAACTCGTTATAAGTCGGGCCTCGTTTATGCGAGACTCAACATATGATACTCAAAAGATGTGTTTCGATGAGTTCTATCTTTTGCCCTCATGTCCAGCCTCCTATCTGCCGGTTGATCCAGGGTTCGATTCCCATTCACATCGCAGTATGTCGTAATCAATATCATACGTGTAATGTTCATTCTTCGAATTGAAACAACAAAGTTAAAGTTAGAGTAAATTGAATGATCTTGATGCGAATCGAACCGAGGACAGAACCTTCAGAGTCCAGACTTGAGTGCAGCGTAACCAGTGACGCTCATTAATTTGCTGGTCACAGACTGCGATGCTCGGATTCCAGTATGCTAATGAGGTGAGAGACGTTGCTGGTGCATTCTAGAGTTCATTCACACTGTGCAACCAGACTATTGTTGGAGCTTGGATTTAATTTTGCTAACAACGACGCTCATTATTATTGTACTCAGGCAATTCATACTGGGTGGATGATTTATACTGGGTGTATGTAGACGTAGGATATTATTTTTATTTAGTTAATTATATTAGCTTCCCTCAATTCTTCTTCTATAGAAAGAATTTCATTGTTATGAGCAAGTAAATTTCCAGCGGCTTGTGATCTTTTCAAAAGTAAAAGCCTCTGAATCAATTCATTAGGATTGTCGAAATACAGGGTGGGGCAAAAGTCTGGAAACCCCTGAATAACTGAATGTGGGTAATCCTAAAAGAGCTAACTGACAAATTTTCGAAAATGATTTTATTGTAGAAAATGAAGCTATCTACAAGCGCACATGCAATGCAAGAACTATGTCAGTATTCGAACTCAAAAATTTAAAAAAATTCCCCAAGATAGCGCCAGGGGTAATTGAACATGGTAATGTAGATCTAAAAGAGCTATCTACAAGCACGCTAATCCTGTCAGATGCCCTCAACATTCAGTTCTGTTCAATGTTTGTTTTGATTAGGTTCTGTTATTATTGTCGTTGCAACTAAACTGATAGTAGTGACAAAGTTAAGATAAATAAGAATAACACAATTAGCTTTTAGTGACAAAGTGTTCACACTGTGCTTAAAAGTTCAATCACAGGATGTCGCTCTCCAAAGAGCAGCTGGAAAAAGCTTTTCCTACCACAAGAAGTAGTCCGAGCAAGAACTTCAAAAAGCGGCAGTCGAGGTTGAGAGTATCTGGTCAAACATACATGACCAGTTCTGTGAGAGTAATCCCGGCAAAGGAACTGCCCCAACTAGCGGTAAGTTTCTTATGGTTATGATATACGTAGGTAGATCAATAAGTACCCGTGTTTAGGGACATGTTACATCATTGGTGAAACTTGTTGATACTTGTTGATGGAACGACATCTCAAATGACCACATCCAAAGTTTGAAACTGATTACTCTCTTAGTTTTCATTTATCGGTCACTTGAAGTTGTTGTATTGCGTATAGTTGAGTGATATGGAAAAAGAACAGTACCGAGCAGTTATTCGATTCCTTTTTTTGGACGGGAAAAAATGTGATGAGATAAAATTAAAGTTAGATGCTGTGTACGGGAGCTCTTCACCTTCTATGACCACTGTTCGCTTTTGGTTTAATGAATTTAAACGAGGGCGCACAAGCATTTTTGACGAGGACCGCCCAGGACGCCCAGAAGACGTGTGTACCGAGGAAGTCGTGGAAAAAGTGCATGATATGATTCTCAAAGATCGCCGAACAAAAGTGCGTGAAGTAGCTGAGAGTGTGGGCATTTCATATGGAACTGTTTTTAAAATCCTTCATGATAAGCTGGGCATGAGAAAACTATCGGCGCGATGGGTGCCGCGATTGCTCACAATTGACAACAAACGAATTCGGCTGAATTGTTCAAAGGCTAGTTTAGAACTCTTCAATCGCAATCCAGATGATTTTTTGCGTCGAGTTGTGACCGTTGATGAAACCTGGATACATCACTATACCCCAGAAACCAAATAGCAGTCAAAAGAATGGACTTTGGTTGGAGAATCTGCCCCAAAGAAGGCGAAATCGGTCCAATCGGCCGGAAAAGTCATGGCTACCGTTTTTTGGGATGCAAAGGGAATTATTCTTATTGACTTCTTGGAAAAAGGAAAAACAATAACTGCTGCATATTATAGTGAGTTATTGACACGATTTGATGCAAAATTGAAGGAGACACGCCCCCATTTGGCGAGAAAGAAAGTCTTGTTTCACCATGACAATGCACCAGCTCACTCATCTGGAATTGTTGCTGCTAAAATCCATCAACTTGGATACGAATTATTGCCACACCCACCTTACTCACCTGACCTAGCCCCCTGCTATTATTTTTTGTTTCCTAACTTGAAAGTTTGGCTCGGTGGAAAGAGGTTCAGCTCAAATGATGACGTCATAAGCCAGACAAAGGGCTATTTTGAGGAGTTCGAAGGGAGCTACTTTTTGGAAGGGCTAAAAAAGTGGCAGGATCGCTGGAAGAAGTGTGTAGCCTTGAAAGGAGACTACGTCGAAAAATAGAACCCAAAAATGTAAGTATCTCGCACTCTTTTTTCAAACACGGGTACTTCTTGATCCGCCCTCGTATTATGTTTCCCCGTTGTAATAGTTAGGTGCTTGTTGCAACATCCAAATCACAGGGACAAATTTATTCGAACCTGAGCCTCCTGGGCACAAGTTCAGTGCACTAACCACTAGACCACAGAGGCTGAGTAAGTTTTTTAGGCTAAAATATGGACAGTACTGAAATCGGCTGAAATTTGACCTACCCATTTTCACATTTTCGCCGTTTTTACTTTCCTTATCCTATATAATAGGAAGGAAAGTATTGTATTCGCCCAAAATTTGACCTTCTCAGTTTTTCACATTTCTGGACGAATCATGGCCACTAGATACCAAAAAATAGGTTTCAGCCATTGGGGTGTTTGTCTGTCTGTGTGTCTGTAAACAAGTTTTTGGCATTTGATAGTGTTTATCAAGATAAGGAAAGTCGTGTGATGTTCACACCAGATTTTTTTAACGGTTCAAGATAGAAAAAATTTATAGGAAGACTTAATTTTTTTTTTTTTTTTTTTTTTTCATTTTTCACAGGTGACCTGCAAATGTCGTTTTGAGTGCAAGGATGTAGAACATAGTCAGAAGGTTAAGTTGTTCAAGGAATTCCACACTCTCAATAATAATGAACAAGGAAACTACCTGATGTCCAACATGACTATTTTGAACGTGAACAGACGTACAACTGATGAAGCTTCAAGTCGTCGACAGTGCAGTGTAACTTTTTTTGTCCCGAAGGAATCTGGAGAATTTGCCAGAGTTTGTAAAAAAACATTCATGGATATCTTTGGAATTAAATCATCCAAAAAGATTGAGAACATTGTCAAGAAAAAGAAGAAAGGTGATGTTACCTATTCAGATGTAAGAGGTGGCCCAACAACTTATAAATTTACCAAACATGATAGGGACCAGGTGAAGAGGCACATTAAGTCTATCCCTTCAGAACCTAGTCATTATTCAAGGGAAACAAACAATTTTGAATATCTCAGCCAGGATCTAAACTACTCCCTTCTTTTGCGGGCATTCAAAAAGAAACACCCTGCCAGCCAAGTATCACTGAAATTCTACATACGTGTATTCAAGGCAGATTTCCCAAATCTAAGATTTAGAAAGCCAAGAGTGGACACTTGCAGGACATGTGATGTTCTGAATGCTGAACAGAAAAGCCCCAACAAGAAATTATCTAAAAAAGCAAAGCACGATATTGAATTGCACCACAGGAAAGTACAAAGCGCTAAAAATAAAATCCAAAGTGACTCTGCCTCTTCTACACTTCCTGCAAGCGATACATGTACTGTGGTAATAGATCTACAGAAGGTATTTTCCCTTCCAAAGTTAACGCACAGTAACATGTACTATTCCCGCCAGTTATCATGCTATAACTTTGGAATTCACGTTTGTGATACAGGAGAGTCAGTAATGTGTCTATGGCATGAAGGGCAAGGATCTCGAGGAGGAAATGAGATGGCATCATGCCTATTTCAAGCTTTCAACCACTTCCACATTACCCATAAGAAGAAACTGGTCATTTGGAGTGACAATTGCTGCGGCCAAATTAAAAACCGCATGGCGGTTTTCTTATACATGTACATGGTATCATCCGGGATGTTTAATTCGATTGAACACAAGTTTCTTGTGTCTGGACACAGCTTTTCGGATGCGGATAGAGATTTTGCGCTTATTGAAAAGCGCTGGAAAGTCTCTCGAGCTCAAGTAGTGAATGATGTGAAAAAAGATATAATATCTGCTAGGCCATCAAAGCCTTTCAAGGTGTTGGACATGGGCAACAAATTCCTTAACTTTGACAAAGCATCTAGAGATGCCATTCAAACAGATAAACTAAAAATTACACAGGTGTCTGTTCTAAAGGTAGAAATAAACAAGCCTGGTATCGTAGCTGTGAAAAACTCCTTCAATGACTTGGTTTCATTCACTGATATAAATGTATGTACTCGTAATTTCAATGTTGATCTTCAAGACACTATCTTTGAGGGATTACCTACAGAAATCCCACTCAGTGACAATAAAAGGAAGGACATTTTACCTATGTTAAGATTCATAAAGAGAAAGAACAAGCCATATTACAAGAAACTTCTATCTCTAGGACATCCATAAAAAATAATGTATAAGTACCTAATTTCATTTTCTTTATTGTTTTAGGTTTTCAGTGAAATTTTTAGTTCGTCTCTTTGAAAATGCATCATTAAAAAATGCTTAATAAAAGTATTGTTCTGATATAGATAGCTCTTTGGTAATATTGCTTGGGCAGATAGCTCTATTAGTAATAATTGTACTATGCACATAGCTTCTTCTGGTTTTTTCAAATTTTAGTGATTTTTTTCTTTTTTTCTGAAATAGGTAGGCTTACAAAATTTGGCAGACCAATGTATACCCAAAGTACCTACATCATACTTAAATGTTAACTTCATATCTACACTCACCGGAAGAATTAACCGGACACTTCCTGTTTTCCCCTTTAACACCGTGTATTTCCATGCGGCTGCAAAAGGTTGTAACTTCTACTGTAGATAACTTTTTTATATGACTTTTGTTTTGTATAAAAGAAAACAGATTAAGGATTTACACTCATTATAAGAAAAAATTCAGGAAAAATCATTGCAACTCATGGAAAGAAAAATTTAAAATTTCAATTTACCGTATTTTTGAGATTTTTGAAACATCCTCAATGAATTGTGTTTTTTTTTAAAATCCTTGTATTAGTAGGTCATGTTGAAATTGAAATCTTTGGGTTTTTGTATTTTTAAGAAAAATCGAATGATAAAAATAAAACAGTGAACTGAGTGTGTTCTAAATAAAACACCTCTAAAATTCTGTGTTTTGCAAGTTTACATTTGTCTTTCCATGAGTTGCAATGATTTTTCCTGATTTTTTTTCTTATAATGAGCTTAAATCCTTAATCTGTTTTCTTTTATACAAAACAAAAATCATCGGAAAATGTTATCTACAGTAGAAGTTACAACCTTTTGCAGCCGCATGGAAATACACGGTGTTAAAGGGGAAAACAGGAAGTGTCCGGTTAATTCTTCCGGTGAGTGTATAAAAATAAAAAAATACAACAGTTTTTTCATTCCCCTGAAAAAAAACAGTTTTGTCAGTTAGCTCTTTTAGGATTACCCACATTCAACTTTCGAATGGCTTCTTCGGTAAAATTAAAACTTTGTATGGTAAACCGGGGTAGTATGACCTTCTTTTAAAGTGGAATCGATTTTTGTTACCGGCCCCCATGTCGGGGCCAGGGGGGCCAACTTCATTTTTTTAAACTTTAAATAAGAAATACATTGGTGCAAATTTTATTTTTTTAATATTAACTGTTTGCAAATGGCGTCTAACTTTGTGTATGCAGTAAAGTCTGGAAACCCCTGAATATCTTTTGAAAGGGCTTTCTCAGTAAATTTAAAATCGTACACGGTAAGTCGGGGCAATTAGAACTTTCCAAAAATGTATCGCAAGGTGGGGTTTCGTATAAAAAAAATGAAGTTGGCCTCCCTGGCCCCGACATGGGGGCCGGTAAAAAAAATTGGTCCCATTCTAATAAAAGGTGTAATTACCAAGGATTACCTTACACTATTTTAAATTTACTGAGAAAGCCATTTCGAAAGATATTCAGGGGTTTCCAGACTTTACTGCATACAGAAAGTTGGACGCCATTTGCAAACAGTTAATATTAAAAAAAAATAAATTTTACACCAATGTATTTGTTATTTAAAGACCTTTTCAAAAATGTATCGCAAGGTGGGGGTTCGTATTTAAAAAAATGAAGTTGGCCCCCCTCGCCCCGACATGGGGGCCGGTAACAAAAATCGACCCGACTCTGAAAGAAGGTCTTATTAGCCCAGTTTACCGTAAATTTTTTTAATTTTACCGAAGAAGCCATTCGAAAGTTATTCAGGGGTTTCCAAACTTTTGCCCCACCCTGTATACATATTCCTTATCTTGATTACTCTCTACCATCATTCCTTTTCCATATTGCATTACTTTTGTTGTTATAGGATCCAGCTGTGTATTTTCTATAATGTTTTTATAGTTACGTTCATCCAATGTGCTAATATTTTCCTGATTTGATTGTTTGAGAAACAAAAGTTCCATCAGTCCATGGGTGACTGGATATACTTTACCATCGATAGTAAAGTGTTCGCTGGGTATTTTGGAAAAATGAATTTCTTTCTTTCCAAGGTAATATTTTCCTTGCTTTGATTTTATACCAGTTGCTTTGTCAATTTCAATCGAATCATTTGATTGTATCCGTTGTAAAAAACCGATCAATTAAAGAGGTTTTTTTAGGTTCAATCTCTTCTTTCCACTCACTCGATGTTGCTTCAAATGGTGGTAGTAGTGATGATGACAGTTCTCTTCTACGTTCCAATAATTTTACCCTTTGTAAAGCATCAGCTGATGGTTGTGGTGAGTTTGGCATGGAAATACTGAAACGATTTTCTCTGAATGGAGACGACGACGAGTAGCCTGGACTAGGAAAGACCGTTTGATTGTATTGTTTCTGCAATAAATTTCTATCATATTCAATGGGACTACTTGGATAATTTGTTTCGGGCGTTTGAACAGTAGAATCAAAGTTCCAGCTTTCTAGTGGACTTGAATTTTCTGTTTCAGGTGTTCCAGCAGCAGATCTTCCAGACGGACTCTCAAATTTTTTCAAAAGGGAAGGTAAACGTCTCAGGGAAGCTGTTGTTGATTCTCGTTTGATGGAAACCGACTGTGCTGATTGTTTTTCTTTCATTTTCCTCAAGAAATCAACTTTTTTATCTTTAAGTTGAACAAGTTTTGTTAATGGTTCAACCACTGGCTTCAAAAAGTCACTAATATTGCCTGTTTGTTCATCTTGTCCAATTTTTAGGGATAACGTTTTTTCTCGTATGTTTTTCTGCGCATCACTAATTTTTTTCGCTAAAATTTTAGCCTCACTTAGTTCTTTCGAAAGACTCATGTCTAATTGTAACCTCAATTTTTAAGCACCAGGGTTTATATATCTACGAAATATTTATCCAAACCACAACGATAGCGTCCAGATTTCATAGTAACTGATTCTTTGTCCAACACAAGAAAACCATGTTTTTCTTTCCAACAATACTGACAAAGCTCTTTAAACTTTTCGAAAGGTAAATCAGAAACGTGATCGAAATAAATATGTTTCAAGTTTAGTGGATCTTGTTGAAAGATACATAGGAAGTTTGCATTATCCCGAATTAATTGTTTACCGATAGCTGAGTAGGTTTGTGCCAAGAGAATGGTATCTACTAAAAAATGTCGACCTTGAGAAAAAAATTGTTTAAAATTATTTTGTTTTTCAAACGCAATGTCATCCATTACAAAAACACTATTTTTCTTTGTTTCACAAGGTGGAATCACTTCTTCATTGTTTGTAAACACTTTGTATTCAACTTCTTTGATTCCTTTCAGCACATTCTCCAGAAATCTGTACTTAGGTTGTTGAAATGATTTCGAGTAAATGTAAACATTTTCAAACCGTAATCCGTGTGGATGTAACAGAAGAGCCAGCAAGAGATTTGTTTTGCCAGATCCGCTTGGACCGACTATTAAAGCTCGAACACTGTTTGGAAAAAAATCTCCATGTCTTTTTAATTTTGAATGTACATTCATATCGCTCACAAAATCAAAGTTTTCAACATTCAATTTTTGTTTACAATTTACAGTTTTCATTTTCTATATATATAAAGCCTTGTTTTCACAGTAATCACTTTATTATTAATGGTACGCAGACGAGGAAAAGGTCTTTTAAATACTGTCATTGATAAATTACCTTTCGAAGTTCACATCCCATCCTACAGATTCTGTGGACCAGGAACAAAATTAGACCAACGAAAAGATCAAGAAGGAATCAATCCATTGGATTCAGCCTGCAAAGAACACGATCTCAAGTACGCCAACAGAAACGCTGATCGCACACAAGCCGATCGGGAATTGGAAAATAAGGCCTGGCAAAGAGTATTGTCCAAAGATTCATACCTATCGGAAAAAGCTGCTGCCTGGTTTGTCACTAACGCTATGAAGGTAAAAAGAATAATAGGCGCAGGTCTCCGACGCAAAAAGAAGAAGACATCAATTACATTTCGGAAACTATCTAAAGCTGCTACAGAGGGAATGAAGTCTGCTGGTAAAAATGATAACTTAAAATTGATTAGTAAACATGCTTTGATGGCTGCACGCAAAGCTAAACGGGGAAATAGAATAAACAAGAAAATACCGAGAATTCTCAGAATACCCAGGACAATGTCAGGTGGATTTTTACCAGCTGCTATTCCCATACTTGCCGGTTTAAGTGCTATTGGATCGATTGTCGGTGGCGTAAGTGGTATTGCAAAAGCAATCGCAGATTTTAAGACCGCTAGTTCTTCGGGTGCTGTCACTCCTATTAAGAGTGGACAAGGATTATACATAAAACCCTACTCAAACTATTTTAACGTTTTGTCAAAAAACTAAATGATTTGCCTCGAAGAGCATTGACAAACAGTGATATTCTGAAAAAGGTTCGTGAAATCAATGTTCCACATTTTCGAGGCATATACAGTTTGGATCTTTTACCACCGAAACCAAGAAAAAATGAAGTGATGGTTGTTAATCTCGACAGATCAACAGGACCTGGGACTCATTGGATAGCTATGCTGAAGAAAAATAAGCATGCGTTTTATTATGATAGTTTTGGCAACTTGCGTCCGCCTGTAGAAATAAGAATTTATCTTGCAGGTTATGAAATTTTCTATAATTATGAGCGACATCAACAATACAGAACAGTCAATTGTGGACACTTGTGTTTAAAGTTTATTGTACAAAAAACTAGTGAACTGTTTAATAAATAAAAAAAATGTCCAGCAGAATTTTTCATATAACTTCTAGACAATCTGAAATTGTGTGTTCAATATCTCCTCCTTTAAAAGTTACATCAGACGCTGTGATTAGTTTAACACAATTCCAAACTTATAATAGTATTCCAAACATTGACCAGACAAATAATGTTTCCAGATATCAGGATGATAATAAAAAGTGGACTGACATTGTAATAGACAAAGGAACATATAAGTTACTTGATATTGAAAATTATTTAAAATCCCAGTTGGGTGAAAATGCATTAGCTATTAAACCCAATGTAAACACTTTGAAATGTACTTTTTGGTGCAAGTATAATGTTGATTTCAAGGAGTCTTCACTTGCTGATATGCTTGGTCTACCAAAAGAAAATTACGCAGCCCATACTATGTTGACTTCAACAAAAAACTTGGAAATTTCCAAAATAAATTCTGTACAAATTGATGTAAATATAGTTGGTGGTTCCTATCAAGACGGTGTGCCCAGTAATTGTTTGTACAAATGTTTCCTAAATGTACCACCGGGTTTCCGGATCACAGAAGTTCCCAATAATGTTGTATATTTACCCCTCAATACGGATGAAATCGACAGATTAATTGTGAAGCTTGTTGATGAAAGACATAATTTAATAGACTTTCAAGGTGAAGAAATATCGTTAGAATTACAATTGAAAATATGATTGTAATAAAACGGACGAAAAGCAATAAAAAGAAGACACCATCTCTACTTAAGATCATTCCATTAAGTGACATACAAGTGAAAAGTAAGAAGAAAAAGAATAAAAGAAAATTAAAAAAACTAACAAAAAAAAGTGTGAAAATATTAAAAAGTTTAGGCTATAGTGTAAAACAAAAATGAACATGGAAGATAGTATTTTGAATGTGAACAATCGTGTAACTTATGATGAAAATATAATTCGTTATGAAACACATTCATACGGTCCATATACCAGTGTCAGTTTGGATGCCACGGATAATATAATTATCAATATTAACCAAGAGAGTTCATACCTACTTGTAAGTGAATCGGGAATCTACATAGAAGGAAAAATTGTGAAAGAAGATGGCAGCAACCTAGATGCTAATAAGAACATAAAGTTTGTAAACAATGGACTATGCTTCCTATTTGATGAGATTCGCTTGGAAATGAATAGTGTTGAAATCGATTGTATTAAAAATGTTGGCATAACATCTACGCTCAAAGCATATCCATCATACTCAACTGATGAAATGAAAAAGTATGAGACAGCTGGTCAGTCAGTTGAGATTACACCAAGCTATACATTTAGCGGTTATGGGTGTTACTAAATTACTGTCAGATAGAAAATGTGCGTGTTTTTGGGGTCATTTTAGGGGGGGTTCGTTCTCTAAAAAAATCCCGAAAAATGCTTCCTCTCCCTTCCAGGAGCTGTGAAAGTTAAAAAAATAAAAGTGTTTTTTTACTATAACTCTTGAAATACAAGAGCTATCTTAACAAAATTTTGTGAACTTACCTTATATTATGCTCCTATTATTCCCACATAACTTGCATTTCGGTGACATTTTCAGGGTCGGCTGTATGGGGTCAAGCTGCAAAGAAAACCGGCATATCTTTTTGTATAATAAAAGTAGTGAAATAAAATTTAAGCCACTTTATTGTAAATGTTTTTTTCTACAAAAAAGCTCTGAATATTTTTTTTGTCAAATGCACGTATCACTCCAAAAAATCGAGTTGAAAAATCGAAGTGAAAGAACTTTTGACAACCGTGTGTAAGAGTCTTTATTGCGTATTAGGTATCAAATGCATTCAGCTATTTTTTTTTTTTTTTTTGGCCAGCTACATTTTTTAGACTTAATTAATTGTTTGTTTTCACTTCTTGACAGCAAACATTATGTTCAGTTTCGTTGTAACTTTTGGATAGCAATTTTCACCAATTATCATTTCCACTAAGTATTATTGCAGTTTTTTTGTTACATTATTATTATTGCTGTTAGATAGTCATTTTTGTATTATTTTTGTGGAATAAGTGAAAATGAATTATAATAATGAGGAATGGGCTGACATCCATTATTGTTACGGTGCAGCTAGGGGAAATACTTATGAGGCCCAAAGGATTTACGCCGAATTGTTTCCTTTGAGAAACTTACCCTGTCCAAGAACTTTTCAGCGTGTCCATGATCGCTTAAGGGCAACTGGTAATGTAAACCCGCAGAGAACGGATGTTGGCCGGCCGAGAACCAGAAGAACGGTGCGCCTAGAAGAAGAGGTCTTAGAACGAGTTGAAAACAATCCCAGAATAAGTACGCGGCAGATGAGTGATGAATTACAGGTTGATCATGTGACAATTTGGAGGATTTTGAACACTGATTTACTTTACCCGTATCACCTTCAACGTGTTCAGGGTTTACTTGAAAGAGATTTTGAGCCCCGAGTACAATATTGCCAGTGGCTGCTACGGAAAATAGATGAAGATAGGTCTTTCTTGAAAAGGATCTTGTTTACTGATGAGTCTACATTTTCAAGAGACGGTATTATTAACTTGCACAATAATCATATCTGGGCACATGAAAACCCACATGAGCTAGTCGAAGGAAAGCATCAGTATTCCTTCAAACTGAATGTTTGGGGCGGAATTGTAGGTGACTTTATTCTTGGACCTGTGTTTTTACCTCCCACTTTGAATGGAGAAAATTATTTGGAATTTCTTGTCGAAGAGCTTCCAGGCTTACTGCAAAATGTTCCCTTGGCAGACAGGTACCGATTATGGTTTATGCATGATGGCTGCCCGGCGCATTACCGGTTAATAGTGAGAGAACATTTGAACACGGAATTCCCGCAACGATGGATTGGTCGGGCAGGACCTGTACCTTGGGCCGCAAGATCACCAGATCATAACCCAATCGACTTTTACATGTGGGGCGATGTAAAATCTCTTGTGTATGATACACCTGTGCCATCCGTGGAAGTTCTCAGAGAGAGAATAATACAAGCCTTTGGAACCATCAGGAATCGGCCTCGTATCACTGCAAGAGTACGTCACTCAGTAAAGCGAAGAGCAGAAGCATGCATTGAAGCTGGAGGCAGTCATTTCGAACACCTGCTGTAAGGTGCAGGTAAAATTTCCAGACCATCCACGAATATTGAATTTAGGTACCTACCTACTGAAAACCAATGTTTCACGTCCTTTCTTGAATAATTACAAATTGTCTGTTGAACAACACAAAAGCCAGACATTTATTACGAGGTCCATTCAAGTAACAAGGTAATAACAAATAAAAAATGCTAAAGATAAAGTCATTTGTTGGAATTTTTTTCTTGGCATTCCTTTTTTTAAACACAAAGTGGTATGTGTGAGGGGATCAGATTTAGAGAGGGAAAATGTTGAAAGGACACACGCGGTTATCCAAAGTTTTTCAACTCGATTTTTTGGAGTGATACGTGCATTTGACAAAAAAAATATTCAGAGCTTTTTTGTAGAAAAAAACATTTACAATAAAGTGGCTTAAATTTTATTTCACTACTTTTATTATACAAAAAGATATGGCGGTTTTCTTTGCAGCTTGACCCCATACAGCCGACCCTGAAAATGTCACCGAAATGCAAGTTATGTGGGAATAATAGGAGCATAATATAAGGTAAGTTCACAAAATTTTGTTAAGATAGCTCTTGTATTTCAAGAGTTATAGTAAAAAAACACTTTTATTTTTTTAACTTTCACAGCTCCTGGAAGGGAGAGGAAGCATTTTTCGGGATTTTTTTAGAGAACGAACCCCCCCTAAAATGACCCCAAAAACACGCACCTTTTCTATCTGACAGTAATTTAGTAACACCCAACTAACGAAAGTAGTATGGAAGGTGCCGCATGTTCAAGTCAGTGATCCCATTCGTTTAGAGCTACTCTCACAATATAAAAGAAATGTTCCGATTGATATGAGTTTTAGAAATTGGAATTTAAATTACTATCCAAATTTACCGGCAAGTAAAGAGATTAACTGGACTTTGAATACAACTACGGCCCAAGAAAAAGCTAGATTTATAGTTTTAGGCTTCCAAACAGATCGGGACAACAGCTTGACAAAGGATCCATCAGAGTTTGACAGTGTGAAACTTAAGAATTTAAAAGTCTATCTCAACTCACTGTGTTTCCCCTATGAGTCTCTGAATATTGACTTTGAACAAAAAAAGTACATTCCTCTCTATTTAATGTATTGTGCTTTCCAAGAGAGTTACTATGGAAAAGTTAGTGAACCCTATCTGAGCTATAAAGATTTTCTAACAAAGGCTCCTATTGTAGTACTTGACTGTTCAAAACAGTCTGAGTTGTGGAAACATAGCTCTACAGTAGACATTCGGATTGAATATGAACTAGCTGAGAATGCTCCAAGTAAAACAACTTTATATGCATTAATAATTCATGATTCAATTATAAGACTCTACCCACTAACCAATACAATCCAGAAAATAATGTAGAATACCTTCCGACGCGACACGTGAATGCAAATCAGACAATGAGAAATGCTAATGTGGAGAACAACTTGTTTATTGCCTCATTAAAATACATTCGATTTCCTGACTGCTTTGGAATCATTATAATATGCTACCATCGAACCAAACAGGCGAGTGAATGAACTCGAACGTCTAGGTTCACCGGCATATTAATGAGCATCAGCGTCTCTCTCCTCATTAGCATACTGGAATCCGAGCTTCATATGAGGAAAAAAAAAAAAAACTATTACAACAGATGGCTGCACTCCAAGCTTTTTAGTTTAAATAGTTGGACTTGTACATGATCGTATTCATTCCAACACAAGAGACGCAGTGAATACCAGTGAACATTATCACTTTTCTTTAAGTTGGTGAAGTGTCAAACTCTAATTTTTAACCTAACCTTATTTATATTTTTTAACCTAACCTTATTTATATTTTTTATATTGTGAATAATTATTTAGTGAACATTTTACCAAACATTATTATATTATTTTTTAAGTTATAATTATTTCTTTTAACATTGTTTTTATAAATATATATATACAATTTATTTTCTACAACATTATAATCATTTACCCTGCTGTTTTTTAAAAAATAATGAGTGCCACTGTAACACTTAAAATTTTAAAAAAACCATAGACTAATAGAATTATTAGTACGAAAAAAATTTAACATTGCTTCGAAAGACATTGTGAAGCCTGAGTCAAATATATTAGTGTTTAAAACTGCTTATAAAATTGGAAAAGGTAAAATTCTTGAGAAGTTGGAACTGGCTGCTGGAGATTTTGAAATTGTCAAAGTGACGTGGACTCAATTGGATGAATGTGAAGACCAAAAACTGACTAGACTTATCAACAATAGGAAGTGATTGCTGTATCGTGTCCACCATTCAATATCTTCAGCACGCGATCAAATATTCTTTATTTAATGGTATGTTATAGATTTTTTTTTAAAATGTATTTACAATCTTTTTATTCATTATCATTAAACAGTATAAGTCATCAACTCTTTCAACAACATGAAGACCTTTTTTATTTAATCTTTGAGGATGTGCATGAAAAACATGCAGATCGATATTTTTACTCTGTAATAGATACATTTATGACCGAAAAAGGTTATAAAAATAAGATTAAAGAAACAATTAAAGAATTTCAAGTACCTCTAAATATACATGAAGATATTTTTACATTTTTTTATAATGATATAGTAAATATTGAGTATTAAAAAAAGAAAATAACGCCGTAAAAGATATGTGCTGCAATTTGTTCTAGAATATAGTCCAAAATGTGTTCAAGGAGAGCCTTGTCAACATATGAGAATATATTCTTTTGCAGAATCTCTTATACCTCATATTAGTGAGAATATAACAATGTTTAATTGTGTTACAACAAATGCATATAAATTTCCAAAAGATTGTGATGATATCTTGTGTGATATAATGGAGGAACTTGAAAGAGACGAAATTGAATTAGCCAACATGTATTCAAAAAAACATTGAAAGAGTTGAAAAATAATGTATAAATTAGAAGAATTAGCATTAAGACAAGCAATATTTACTTTTTCCAGAACTCATGTTGATAAAATCATTAGCTACTTTGAAAATTTACATACTGTTTCTTTACCTATTGATTTTTTCTTTTTTTACATCAAACCAAATGTTGTAAAAATCGGCTTACCTCCGTACATAACTTATTGTTTTCTTCGTCGGTTCGAAGATCTAATAAATTTACTTAAAAATCTAAGTCATTCATATTTATATCGTATTTGTAGATGTAATAATTTTAAATATGTGGAAAGTGAGTATCAGGACTGTTATCATGAACAGTTGAGGATAAAATTTCTCATGTCCGTAAAAGATATTTTTACAAATTTCCATTTATTTAACACTTTATTGAATGAAAAAATAACTACTCAGCATGATGATATTTACTTCAAATATCCAGAAAAGTCCACTTGGGATATAATATTTGATTAGTCCTGATAACGTCCGCCCACAATTGTTTATTACACTACATTTTTTTCAATGGATTCTCTTGAAGATAATGCTTATAAAAGCCTTGTATTCTACTTTTTCAAAATTCATGTCGATTCAATAATCATATTTTTTGACAATTATTGTAACTCTCCTGATATTATTTCATTTATCTACGATTTTATCATACCACATGTTCAACAATTAAATTTACCCTCAATATATTATAACAAATTTCGTGAACATATTATTGACTTAGTATTTATGCTATATTTGTCTGCTCTAGAACATAATTCACCTCGCAAGTGTTATTGCAATAATTATAAGTATAATAGAACTGTCAATAGGAGGAAATGTATCGAAGAAAGAACTTTTCAATTATATTTGAGTGAAGTGAGAAAGTTCTAACAGACTTTGATTCTTTCAAAATACTTTTAGCTGAAATTTATTAACCTTTTTTTTTTATTCTAGACTTTCACTATGGAGGTGTCTAGACTAAATATTGCGTTCTGTACAATATGTGAGGATCATTATAGTTTTACAAGCGATGCTCAAAAAAGGGAACATGTTAACTCTGTACAGCATCAAAGAAACACTTTCAACAGTTATCCTGACAATGTTACATTAGTAGAGTCTGCCTATGGGAATAGAATGAGAGTATATTTTGTTAAAAATTACACCTATAAAAATTCAAATCAATTTCTTCAAGAGTTTGTAAAAGACAAAGTGATGGAGTTGAAAGATGAATTTTTGAGAAATTATCAGAGTTTCAAATTTTCAGCTAAATACTTTGTTTTTTTTTCAAACAAATCACCAAAGAAGATGAGATTAAACTAGCCTCATTTAAAAACCAAAATTTTTATAGTGTGTCAAAGTGTAGACTTTGATAATGTATGGCAGGAGGCTGTAGAAAGTTTACTATCGGAAATGCTTGATTTTGAATTGAAAGGAAGCGGTTGGACCATGGAGTCAATCGGTGGAATTATGCTCTCCTTCTTGCAATACCAACCTATTCGCTGTGGAATCTTTATTGAGACCCAGGATTTTCTTGAGAATAAAAAAAAAACTGTATTTAATGTCAAAATCAATGACAACTATTGCTTTAAATATTCAATGTTGGTTAAGTTTATTTCCCATTGGTCAAAACGTAATTATAAGAAAAGCTATACAAATTTGGACAGTAAATACAATTGGTCGGGTTTGTCATGGCCAGTTAAAATTGACGAGCTGGACATATTCGAAGGTAACAATCCGGGGGTAGCAGTAAATGTTTACACTGTGAACACAAACAATATGATCCAACCGTTTCGCATTTCCAGAATTGATAACATGCAGAGTTCAAATGATTTACTTTTGCCTAGAAATGATGATGATTCTGTGTCACACTTTGTATATATAAATAATTTTAATGAATTAATGCGTCATACATTACCAGCATCATTGAAAAAAAAATGGGTGTAAAACAAAATATAATGTATGTAAAATCTGTCTATCTCTCTTCCTCGTTTAAAACATTTTCAGGAGCATCAATGTGAGAGACAGCAGACTGCGGAAACTTTAACATTCACCCTCGACAGTGTCCCTTCATTTCTAAGCAGAAGTAAACATTTACATACCTTTGAGCATGGACTTGGTAGTTTTAAGAAATGTATCATTCATGCTATTGAAAATATTCAAACTTTAAATTTTGATGGTATACAAGATAATACAAGTTTAAAGCAAGTACTTTGTTTTGAGAAACATAATTCTTTCTTATCCATCAATATTCTTGGTGCGGAAGAAGTCGAAAAGAAGAAGAGAGTTTTCATTCTCAAAGTTTGTAAGGAGGAAAAGTCAATTCAGATTGATTTATTGTTAACTTGTAATGAATCAGGAATACATCATTATTCTCTCATTAAAAACTTCAGTAGATTCATTACAAGATTTCACTCCAAAAATACTGCTTATAATACTCGATTTTTCTGCAAAATGTGTTTTACCGCATTTGGTAATGAAACAAGATTGCTGGAGCGTAGAAAATTGTGTGGTAAACAAACTCCTTGTATTGCTTCTATGCCAAAACAAGGTGAAAATATTTTAAAGTTTGAACATTTTCAGTACGAACAAAAAATTCCTTTCGTGATTTACACAGATTTTGAGTTATTTTGAAAAAAGTTAGCTCTTGTGAACCATCATACCTCAACTCATACACTTTAACCACTCAACAACATGTGCCTTTTTCTTTTTCCTACTATGTGATTGGACCAAATACCAACAAGTTGATTACATATACAGCTAAAGATGAAAATGAAGATGTTGTTGAGATATTTTTCAAGATGTTGATTGTTGATGTAAAGCAAATAGATGAATTTTACAAGTCACATTTTCCACTCAACCTTTCACCCGATGATTGGAGACGTTTTCACGAAACCAAAGAGTGTGAACATTGTAAAAGAACTTTTACGGACACTTTGAAAAAAGTGAGGGATCACTATCATTATGGTGATGGGAGCCTTCGAAAAGTTCTTTGTAATAAATGTAATTTAAAATTTAAGAATGAAAAATTTGTCCCTGTTGTAGTACACAATTTCTCAGGCTATGATAGTCATTTAATTATACAAGGTTTAAATTATGATGATAAAAAAATAGATATAATTCCAAATTCAACGGAAAAATACGTTTCCTTTTCAAAGAAGGTTACCGACAATCTCAGTGTTCGATTCATTGATTCATTTCGGTTTTTGTCGGGTAGCCTAGACAAATTAAGTAAAACATTGCCCAAGGAAAAATTTTATCATACAAGGAAACATATTCAATCGGACATTGATTTTGAATTATTGACTAGGAAAGGAATTTTTTGTTACGAGTATCTCGATAGCTATAGTAAATTGTTAGACACTAAGTTACCCCCTCTTGATGAATTTTATTCCTCTTTAACAAATAGTTCGGTTACTCAGGAAGATTATAATCACGCTCAGAAAGTGTGGACACATTTCAAGTGTCAAAACTTGAAAGAATATTCGGAAATTTATCTGAAAACCGATGTGTTATTATTGGCAGATATTTTTGAATCCTTTCGATCCCTTTCCCTTGACATAATACAGCTTAGATCCTGTGTGGTACTACTCCTTGCCAGGTTTAACCATGGATGCTATGCTTAAAAAAACACAAGTCGAAATAGAACTTTTAGTAGACTATGACATGTACCTGTTTTTCGAGCAAGCAATTCGGGGAGGTATTTGCCAATGTATTCAAAAGTACGCAGAGGCAAATAATAAATATATGGGAAGTGAGTTTATTTCATCTGAAAAATCTTCCTATCTCACCTACCTAGATGCTAATAATCTTTACGGTTACAGCATGATTCAGAATCTTCCTTTGAAAGATTTCAAGTGGTTGAACCAACAAGAAATCGATAACATCACTATTTTAGATCTTACTCCACAAGATGATGTAGGTTATTTTTTCGAGGTAGACGTGGAATATCCAAAAGAAATTCATGATTTACACTCAAATTTACCTTTCCTCTGTGAGAGTAAGAAATCTCCATCATCCAACGCTCATAAACTTCTTACAACTTTAGAAAATAAACAAAATTACATTGTTCATTATCTATCGTTGAAGCTGGCTTTGGAGCATGGACTTAAACTAATCAAAATACATAGAGGAATAAAATTCACTCAGAGGAATTATCTAGCTCCGTACATTAATCTTAATACTGAGCACAGGAAAAATGCAACCAATGACTTTGCAAAAGACTTCTTTAAATTAGCCAACAACGCTTTGTATGGGAACTCATTGAAGGTGTGCGTAAGAGGATTAATGTACAGCTAGAAACAAATTGGAAACTAGCTAGGAAACGTATTTCAAGTGCATTTTTCGATGATTTTAAAATACTGAAGGAAAATCTTGTTTTGTTTACATTGAAGAAGAAGCAAATTCAATTCAACAAAGCAATTTTTGCAGGAGTTTGCGTCCTCAACCTCAGTAAAACCTTGATGTATCAATTTCATTATGATATTGTACAGCCAAGGTTTGGTCCTGATAATGTAAGGTTGCTCTATATGGACACTGATTCATTTTTTTATCAAATTTTTACATCTGATTTATACGAGGACTTTTCGAACCTTTCAGAACATTTAGATACTAGTGCATACCCGGCGAATCACCGGTTGTTTTCTCTTCAAAATAAAAAGGTACTCGGACAGTTCAAAGATGAATTGGATGGTAAAATTTTGAAAAAAATTGTGGGCATTGCGAGTAAACTCTATTCGTATCAAGTTCATGAGGGTAAAATTGTTAAGAAAGCAAAGGGTGTTAAAAAACATATCACAGAACGTGAAATTATGTTTGAAGATTTTGAAAGATGTATGCATGAAAACATACAACTTTACAAATCTTTTCACAACATAGTTTCAAAAAATCATTGTCTCACAACTGTGAAGCAGAACAAACTTGTTCTGAATAATTTCGATGATAAACGTGTTCTTATGAGCGATAAAATTAATACCCTTCCCTTTGGTCACTACAAGTTAGAGAATGAGTCTTCAGAAATGGATTTGGAATAAAAAAGAGTTGGATTATAAAACTGTATAAATATATGCATAAATGGTTATTCCTTCATTGTCACTCAAACCATTAACATCAATATTTTTTACCATATTTTTTCGTTTTTTCCTCAATAAATATGGAGAATACGTTTATTGCTGACATTCAGTTTTTTCGTGGTAATGAAAAAGAAGTTATTGTGAAGAGTTTTTCATTTTGTAAACTTTTTGACAACGACTTTGTGCAACATTTTGTGTTCAAACCACCCTTTGAATTTCAAAAGTTAAATTTACTCCGTCGACGAGAAGCTGCTAATGTTACATTAAATTTTCACCACATGGAGTGGGATAATGGTTATATAGAGTATGATCAAGTAGTGAATATCATTCAATCATCTCTTTCTAACGCAACTGAAGTCATTGTAAAAGGACTTGAAAAGGAGAGATATTTGAATTCTATTTTGTCTAGAAAAACCTGTTACAACATTGAAAATTTAGACTGTCCGAACTTGAAATCTTTGAAAGTTAATTTATCTTTGCAAAACCCCTCTCCTCCAGTATCAAGTATAAATGTAATCGTCATGAAACATTGGTTTTGTGAGTTATTGAAAAATACATTAACCTTGACTAATGAATCGATTAAAAAATTTCACGATTATGGCTTTTTCTTTTTACAACCAAGAGATTTGTACTTTCTACCTGTAAGTTTTTTTAATTTACGCTCTAAGTAGTGATAGTTTAGAAAACAATTCTTACCGACTAGCACCTCATATTGTACATAATCCTTATTTTAAGAAGTATATCTGTAATGATGATGGCTATGATACTGTAAATTAATTTTTGTTTAATGTATAACCCTTATTTTATTTTGTATCCTACTTTGTTTAATGTGTAACCCTTATTTTATTTTGTATAGATATAAATAATAACAACATTTTTTACTCTGTATTTTCTTATTTATTTTAATAAACAACTTAATAATATAAATACATACAGTTGATGTTTATTCATTTTCTATTTCTGAAGTAGGTAAGAGGTAGGAATCCATTGATTTTCCTCAGGTCCGAAACCTAAATATTTTACTAAAACCTTATCACCTTTACGTTGTAGAATTTTTTCTATGAGATAAACATCTGGGTGTGAGGTCTTGAGTAGCTCCTGTTCATAGAAACAACCGCGTATTGGTTTTCCATGTAAATCTTCTAGCTGATATACCCTGGGAAAAGTATTACCAACCGTAACCACTCGAAATGCTTCATAACTCCAGTTGGCTTCATATCCTTTTTGAAACAAATGTTTCACTTTGGAAATTCGTACTAGATCACCTATTTTGAATTTACTAGTTCTAGAACTATCTAGAACTTGCTTGTGTTTATTCAATCGTAGCGCTACGAGACTTTGATTTTTAAGGTTTACATCTTGGGGGGCCATACCAATAGAGCGATGTTTGGTGGCATTGTAGGTAGACACAAGAGTTGGCAAAATGTTCAACCATCTGTATGAGCCAAGCAAGTTAAATTCTATCCACATTTTAGTCTTCAAAGTTCGATTAAACCGCTCTACTATAGCTTTCATGGGGGAAAATGTACTATAGTGGTTAATGTTATATTTTTGCATTAGTTTGCGGAATGGATAACCAAAAAATTCTTTGCCAGCATCCGTTTGCAAGTGGGTTGGTATCATATTGGGTTTCAACTTTTCTAGAACATATTTTTCCATCTGCTTGGCAACTTCAGCACTTGTTTTGTTTTTCAACGGTGCACAATAAGCGTACTTGGAGAAGCAGTTGATGCAGGTAAGTATGTATTTATAACCATTATTTTTATTAGCATATGGAATCATTTCCACAAGATCAGCTTGGAAAAGATCATGAACATTGCGAAGTAGGGTTCTGCGGTGGGGAAAGAATTTTCTAGCAGGACGATGTAGCTCCAAAACCAAATCACGTTTTGACATTATTCTATTGGAACGGGAAGTCGGGTTGCTTTTTCTTCAACTTCTCCTATTTTCTTCGGTGTTTTTGATTTTACAAGAGGCTCCAATTTTTCATACAAGAGAGGTTCAAATATCAGATTTCTAATTTTTAAACTAATGTCAGTTTTGAGTTCGTCAAGTATATTCAACTTGATATAGTTTTCAATTGTTTCATTGGAGATATTAATTTGTTCTTTTATAGAGATTATTTCCACAACCAATTTCTCCAATATTTCTTTGCTAAGTTGAGTTACATCTTTTTCTAGAACGTCATCCGTAATTTCACCTTCATTCCAACTTGATAGAAATGCTGCCAGTATCTTGTCCGTATTTATTCTGACGAGTAAATTGGAACGCAATTGTTGTAAAAATTTCTTTTTGTTAGACTCTTCAAGAAGGAAATTATTTAAATTTTGAGTAAACATTTTTGTAAGTTCACTTCGAATTTTTAGTTTTTCTTCCTCAACTTTTCTTTTTAAATCAGTTTCATGAGTTGACAGCAATGAAGTTAACATATTTGTTACTTCAGTTTTCAATTTTTTCTCCTTTTCACTCACAATCTCCTTGAAATCGGACTCGTGATTTTTTTTGTAACTGCGAAAAGTTGTTGCGTAGAGAGCTTTATTGTCCAAAGCATTGAGATCTCTTCTCAAAGAAGCGGTCACAAGCAGATTTTGTTTAAAGTGTTGATCTACAGTTTTTTTTATTTCTATAAGAGGTGAGAACTTGTTATCCAACTCATGTATCCTGCTGGAAAGATCTTCTTTCACTTTGTTCACGTCCTCATTCATCTTTTGTTCTTTTTCCCGGCCTCAACAATGTAATCATCGAACGCTTTTTTTTAGTACAAATTTAGAATTATAAATCTCATTGTCCTGTTTTCTGTTTTGTTTCAATTCGTCCACAGACAACTTTATATCGCTCACACTTTTATCATTGTTTGCTTTGTATTCTGCAAAAGATTTTTGTTCCAAAAAAGTGTTATTAGCCACACGTGTGGGTACAAAATTATTCTTACTGATGTGGCTGGATAAATTATCAAACACTTTCTATTCAAGTGCTGGGTTAACAAGAGCACACCAGAATGTATTCCTTACAAACAACTAACAACTGTAATCAATAAATTCAACTTGTTGGACATCCAATATTTAACTCGCAATAATGATGATTTTTTTACAATCAATCTGATCTAGTTCTTTCTTCTTATTCTTTCCAGAAGAACTCATTGATGATCCTGAACCATGTGAAATCAGGGATTCAGCGGGATCAATATCAAATTTTGAAGGTGAGATTTTGTTTATGAAATAACTAAATAGACCATGGTAACTACTTTCTCCAAATTAAAATATATGTAGTTGATCAAACTACATTTACTTATATTTTTTTTTTTTTTTAAATATGATGTAGTTGATCAAATTTATCAGATATAAAAAATACACTATGTAACTGCAGTAAATTTGTCTAAAACCATTTGAATTGTGTGTAATTATTTTTTTTCTCTTTGTTTCAGACTCTCAAGACACTCCACAACAGGTGCAAATGAATTATTGGGCTTCCACATCCGGACAACATCCTGGGGACACATCTTGCCGTCTCATAGGATTGATCTTTGCAGATAAAAGATCCACAACAAGGGGAGTTTGGCAGAAGGTGGCATAGAAACTGGCAGATCAGGGACTTCCTGTTCCTAGCTCCTCTCTGAAAAGGAGACAAGTTTCATAACAAGTGGAAGAACCTCATGAGAATTTACCGGGACCATGCAAAGTATTTGAAGTCTACGGGGAAAGGGTCTTGCCCTGAACCCAAATACTTCAAAGAAATGCATGAGGTCGTGGGAGATTTTCATGATGTGAATTCTCCATTTGAGCTAGACAGCTTCTCTCCAGTATCTATCTCTTCTTCCCTTGAACCTGTTTCCTCTAATACTCCAAGGCCACTTCCTAATCTTGAATCTCCAGTCTCTCTTCTAATCCCATGATTTCTCCTCTCTCTTCAAGATCCACTACAAGAACATAGAGACTGCCCTACTCCCTTTGACAATCATCCATACTACTCTCATCTTCCCATCCAACTACTACCAATCCACCCTCATCATCTTTCCTCTCATCTCACCCCCCTCCACCCTCATCATCTCTCATCTCACCCCCCGTCCACCCATCATCATCTCTCATCTCACCCCCCTCCACCCTCATCATCTCTCCTCTCCACATCCAGGCCTCTCCCTTCTTTCATCCAGCCCTCTTGCTCGTGTGTGCCTTCTGGCTGAACAAGTTCCTACTTCACGCCACGAATATCCAAGGAGGTCAACAAATCCAGAAAACTGGATCGAATTCTCACCACAAGCTTGATGAGTTCCTTGTAAACTCAAGAGAGTACCAGAATAGACAAATCAGTATAATGGAAAAAATGTTGGGAGGAGAGGTAGAAGCCAGACGAAGGGAAGAAGAGACAAGTCAGAAGGAAGAAAAAAGAAACGAGAGAAATAGAGAGTTCAATTAAAGAATTATAGAAAAAATGATGGGGAATCAAGAGAAAATTTTAAGACGGTTAAAAAGGAGTAGAGATCGCTCCAGATCTCGTGTGTAAATTGTAAATATTTTTTTGTATACAGGGTGATTCAAAAATGTATACGAATACTTCTACCACATATTTTAGAGGTCATATTAGGGGGGTCAACTCTGTAGTAAAAGTTGCGAAAATGCTTCCTAACGGAGTTAAGTGCCCCGAAGGGTGTTTTTTTATATATATATCTCCCTTGCCTTTATCAAATATTAGCTTATGTTGCTTTTGGGGTCGGCATTGTTCAACCTCATGGTTGAGGTTGGTAGGGTGGAGCACGTTTTTTTATGGCTGGATGCCCTTCCTAACGCCAACGATTCTACTTGATTTAACGTCCTGGATTAGGACGGGGGTTTTACCCTCCATTCGCTGGGAATCGTACCAGCTACCCACATTAACCTCACCCAGCCTGGGTAGGGCCGGAAATGGCAGTCTCACGTGTTTGGATGGAACAGAATTTTCTTCGAAAAGTCTGCCCCAGCCGGGAGTTGAACTCGGGAACTCTGGACTACGGGCAGTAGTCACAACCATTACGCCACGGAGGCTGCCCGAAAGGTGTTTTTTTAAAATCGATAAAATGATTTTGTGGCTTTACCTGTATTTGCTATTGGAACGAAGAAAATTTTTCACTCCCAATACTAAATGTCAGCTTTTTTTTGTTCTGAAAATGAAGACCATTCAAATTTGAGACACCAAATAAACAAATGAATAGCATAGATGAACCAATAATTCTCTTCAAGGTTGAAAAGTCACTACGACACTGCAATTGACGACTGGATTTCTTCACATCCTGGACAAACAGTCGCTACGTACCATGTTGCAGGATTGTTTAAAACTGCATTTGAACGAGCAGCTACTTTAGAAAAGGCCACAAAAGGTTTCATGGCAACTGGAATTTTTCCTCTGAACAAAAACATTTTCTCAGATGACGACTTTCTACCCTCTGAGGTAACGGAACAGGAAGAAGAAAATGAAGACATAGATTTGGAAGACGAAAACAACAGATTTATCAACTTCGATGGTCCTGAAGCTCATGATCCGGATGACCCCCCGGATGTGGGAGCAGAAGCTATGAATCAAGATGAAATTCATCCCTTGACAATGGAAGAGAATCATACCTCAGGAATCGAAGTGGATAATATCTCGGCTATCAACCTTGAGAATACTGTTGAAAGCCCCATTGCTGTTCTGTCAAAATCACCTGTAGATATTATCCCTTTACCAAGAATTAAAGTAACTAGCAAGCGTACCAGATCCAGGCGTCTAGAATCAACACTTTTGACTTCAACGCCTAACAGAAAAAGACTGGAAAATGAAGAAGATGAAAAGTCAAAGAAAATTAGAACAAAGACTGGACCACCAAAAACTTTGTTCTCTAAATTAAAGAGGAAAATGTTAAGAAGAAACAACAAATAACGAAGAAATATTGCACACATTGCAAGAATACCCGAACCAAAGATCAAGAACTGCATGAGTGTCTAGAATGAGGAAAACATTATCATGAAGGGTGTTTGCCAAGAAACTATGAACTATTCATATGTGACTCTGAAGAAGGTGGGCTCATTTGTCCCGAATGTGTTGGAAACAAAAACAAAACTTATTCTGATATTGACATTGATGAAGACGAAGTAGAAGTTAATGAAAATGCAAAAACGGTAAAAACGAAGATGACAAACAAACCTCGTAAAAAGAAAAAAACTATGATGAAGACAGGTGTCAAAGGAGAAAAGAAGAGGACAGAGACACATCATGTAGTAGCAGAAAAGAAGAAAATGATGGCAAAAGATGTCGTAGCAGGAAAGGAGAATATGTCGAAGAAAGATGTCGTGGCAGAAAAGAAGATGATGAAAAGAGATGTTGTGGCAGAGGAGAATAAGATGAAGAAGAAAGATATCGTGGCAGAAAAGAAGATAATGAAAAAAGATGTTGTGATAGAAGATGATCAAACAAGATGTTGTGACAGAAGAGAAGCTGATGAAAGATGTGGTGGCAGAAAAGAAGATGATCAAAAAAGATGTTGTGACAGAAGAGAAGATGATGAAGAAAGATGTCGTGGCAGAAAAGAAGATGATGAAAAAAGATGTTGTGGTAGAAAAATATAATGAGGTCATGATTAAGGCTACAGATGATATCATGATGGAGGCTTCAAATGATAAGGTCATGATGGAGGCTACAGATGATGAGGTCTTGACGGAGGCTAAAGTTGATGAGGTCATGGTTGAGGCTAAAGATGATGAGGTCATGATAGAGGCTTCAGACCATGAGGTTATAATGAACGAATCTGACATGTTGTATGGCATAGAAGACATTTTAAATTGTCTTCAATCTTCAAATTAGTTTGTTAAATAACAAAAATGAATCTCAAAATAAATAATGTAATTTTTTACCTTGAAAGTTCATAATATTTATTTTGTTCATTTATTATTGTACACATGGGGCAAAGAGCCGCGCCGCGGCTTTTTACCCCATTTGATGGAGCAAAGAGCCGCAAATGACTTTTTCTATTTTTCATCTCATAATGTTTACTTAACTACATTTTTGGGTCCCTAAAAATATATTTTTCATAGAAAAGAAATTGTCTACACATATAAGTTGGTTTTACGTTCATAACAAATACGAAAAAAATTACAAAATTCCCAGAACCGAAAATGCGGCTCTTTGCCCCCACCTACCCTACTATAAGAAAGTGAACCCCCACTTCATCAACTGAGGAACCGCCACTGCCACTCACACAGGTTAGGACTCAGCCAGAGATTCTATACAATGAAAGTCTGATTCGCACTAGAGTCACTTTGTTCCTACATGGTACACCTACTTTAATATATAACTAAGATTTAATTTAATTTGTTAATTAGCATGTAAGTTTGTACACATACAATATGTATCCTTTAGTACATTAAAATTGAAATTGAAGATTGTTCGGAATCTTGAAGAGACTTTGGTATCTTGAAGAGACGTTTTCCCATCCTTTCTCTTGGCATTCGTGTTTCTCACGCGAAATAGGTCAAAGCTGATTTGTATATCGTGGCCTGTGCCATTCTGCACAATATTGCAGTCAAGAAAAGGGGAGAACAGCCTCCAGAAGCAGTTGGAGAACTTTCTGAAGGAGAAATTCTCCAAGAAGTTCTTGACAATGAGCCTGTGATGAATCCAAGATATGAGAACAGGCAGAGAATAATCAACGGATGGTTTTCAATAGTAAAGTAGTGCTTTATGTAGACTGTAGGCTCGAGCAGGGAGCCCCATTACACTAACAGTAGAATAAAGTTCGGTATCTTGAAGAGTTTCCCATCCTTTCGCTTGGCATTCGTGTTTCTCACGCGAAATAGGTCAAAGCTGATTTGTATATCGTGGCCTGTGCCATTCTGCACAATATTGCAGTCAAGAAAAGGGGAGAACAGCCTCCAGAAGCAGTTGGAGAACTTTCTGAAGGAGAAATTCTCCAAGAAGTTCTTGACAATGAGCCTGTGATGAATCCAAGATATGAGAACAGGCAGAGAATAATCAACGGATGGTTTTCAATAGTAAAGTAGTGCTTTATGTAGACTGTAGGCTCGAGCAGGGAGCCCCATTACACTAACGGTAGAATAAAGTTCGGAATCTTGAAGAGACTTCGGTATCTTGAAGAGACGTTTTCCCATCCTTTCTCTTGGCATTCGTGTTTCTCACGCGAAATAGGTCAAAGCTGATTTTTATATCGTGGCCTGTGCCATTCTGCACAATATTGCAGTCAAGCAAAGGAGAGAAGAGTCCCAGAAGCAGTTGGAGAACTTTCTGAAGGAGAAATTCTCCAAGAAGTTCTTGACAATGAGCCTGTGATGAATCCAAGATATGAGAACAGGCAGAGAATAATCAATGGATGATTTTCAATAGTAAAGTAGTGCTTTATGTAGACTGTAGGCTCGAGCAGGGAGCCCCATTACACTAACAGTAGAATAAAGTTCGGAATCTTGAAGAGACTTCGGTATCTTGAAGAGACGTTTTCCCATCCTTTCTCTTGGCATTCGTGTTTCTCACGCGAAATAGGTCAAAGCTGATTTTTATATCGTGGCCTGTGCCATTCTGCACAATATTGCAGTCAAGCAAAGGGGAGAAGAGCCTCCAGAAGCAGTTGGAGAATTTTCTGAAGGAGAAATTCTCCAAGAAGTTCTTGACAATGAGCCTGTGATGAACCCAAGATACGAGAACAGGCAGTGAATAATCAATGGATGGTTTTCAAAAGTAAAGTAGTGCTTTATGTAGACTGTCGGCTCCAGCAGGGAGCCCCATTACGCTAACAATAGCATAAATCAGACCAGTTAAGGAATAAGTTGAAGAGTGCGTGAGAGACTACGCAGCCCATTATTAGAGAGGTCCCATTTTTATCACATATATTTTTTTATCATGAGGAATGAGTGGACTCAGTGATATGCAAATTGAAGCACCAAAAAAAAAAGCGTACGTCATCGTGCGTTCAATAAGATGGCGAACCCCCACTTCATCAACTGAGGAACCGCCACTGCCACTCACACAGGTTAGGACTCAGCCAGAGAATCTGCACAATGAAAGCCTGATTCGCACTAGAGTCACTGTTGAAAGATTGTTCGGAATCTTGAAGAGACGTTTTCCCATCCTTTCTCTTGGCATTCGTGTTTCTCACGCGAAATAGGTCAAAGCCGATTTTTATATCGTGGCCTGTGCCATTCTGCACAATATTGCAGCCAGGCAAAGGAGAGAAGAGCCTCCAGAAGCAGTTAGAGTACTTTCTGAAGGAGAAATCCTCGAAGAAAGCCTTGACAATGAGCCTGTGATGAATCCAAGATATAAGAACAGGCAGAGAATAATCAATGGATGATTTTTAATAGTAAAGTAGTGCTTTATGTAGACTGTCGGCTTCAGCAGGGAGCCCCGTTACACTAACAGTAGAATAAAGTTCGGAATCTTGAAGAGACGTTTTCCCATCCTTTCTCTTGGCATTCGTGTTTCTCACGCGAAATAGGTCAAAGCTGATTTTTATATCGTGGCCTGTGCCATTCTGCACAATATTGCAGTCAAGCAAAGGGGAGAACAGCCTCCAGAAGCAGTTGGAGAACTTTCTGAAGGAGAAATTCTCCAAGAAGTTCTTGACAATGAGCCTGTGATGAATCCAAGATATGAGAACAGGCAGAGAATAATCAACGGATGGTTTTCAATAGTAAAGTAGTGCTTTATGTAGACTGTAGGCTCCAGCAGGGAGCCCCATTACGCTAACAATAGCATAAATCAGACCAGTTGAGGAATAAGTTGAAGAGTGCGTGAGAGACTACGCAGCCCATTATTAGAGAGGTCCCATTTTTATCACATATATCTCAAGAATACTACAGTTTTGAAAAAGCTTTGTAAGTGGTACACTTACAGTAAATAAAATTTGGGACTATTTTGATCCCATACAAAATTCCTAGCTATTTTTGGGATCTGTGCTCCACGAAAAACAATAATAAAAAAATGTGTCATTTTTTAATTTCACTCTAGCGGGCCTTAACAAAGACTTTTAAACTAACTTATTTTGTTTACAATGGCATTTTACCTTTATATCAAAGGGGGACCATCACCGTCCACTACGCCACCTGCTGACCTTGAACCATCAACGTCCACTACGCCACCTGCTGACCTTGGACCATCAACGTCCACTACCCCACCTGCTGACCTTGAACCATCAACGTCCACTACCCCACCTGCTGACCTTGAACCATCAACGTCCACTACGCCACCTGCTGACCTTGAACCATCAACGTCCACTACCCCACCTGCTGACCTTGAACCATCAACGTCTACTACCCCACCTGCTGACCTTGAACCATCAACGCCCACTACGCCACCTGCTGACCTTGAACCATCAACGTCCACTACGCCACCTGCTGACCTTGAATCATCAACGTTCACTAACCCACCTGCTGACACCTATTACACCAGTTATCCACTAGCGAAAATGATGCTTGATAAGAAAACCCACGTAGTAGGAACACAGAGATCCAAGAAGAAAGATATGCCATAAGATGTAATGATTTCCAAACTGAAAAGGTCAGAAATAGTATCACGAGAAGAGCAGAACGGCATTGTGGTACTCAATCGGAAAGATAAACGATATGTGCGAATGCTATCAACAAAGCATGCACCTGTCCTCCTCAATCGAGAAAGTGCCGAGCAAAGACGAAAAAAGAACATTTTTTAAACATAAACGAGAACTGTTCTGCCTTAAATAATATCATCAGCTTGGCAAAAACCCCTGTTAAAACTGTTTCTGTAAAAATACCGAATTCAAAGACTAAACTAGGTAGACATATTGGACCACTACCTTTCTCAAAATATTCACCCCTGAAAAGAGAGTTCTTGAAATCTACTCCTATTAAAACAAAATCATTATTGCCTCATGGTACTCGCAACTTATGTCAAACTAAATCTTCAGAAAATGACATTGATGCTGGTATTAAAAATAGCCACAAAAATTGAAAATTTAAGGAGGGTGAAAGAGAAGTCCGAATGATGAAGTGAAAACTTTACTTTGATGAATCTGGCAAACTTAAAAAACCTGTCTTTGGTCATTATTTCTGTTCTAGATATTTGCAATACATGTGTTATCAATATTTTGAACACAAGAGTAAATAGAGATGGAACTATCATCAATTATGCCAAATGTGCTCATAAAAATTGCAAAAAAAAAAAAAATTGCTTTAGAGTAATTTGCTCACAAAAGATAGACAAAGTAAAAATAGAATTCTTTAGCTCTGGTTTGAACTACTATCACAAACCAGACCAAAAATTGACTCGTCAAGTACGAAATATTGAGCGACTGATTCATGGCGATAGCTTAAAACTCACGGCTCCAAATGTGTATCGCCGACAGTTGATCTCTAAAACTGACTCACATAAAATCCAAGCAGACAATTTAGACAAAATAAAGTCGCTAAATACAATTGCAAAAATTAGCTCTGAATACAAATCTAAAGATGATTTCGACAGAGATGATTATTTGGATATCCGAAACATGAAAATAGAGACAATAGTTTATCAGCAGACAGGCAAACAAGATAAATATAGACCCAAGTTTGGATATATTCAGAATCTCACTGGAGTTCCGTTCTGTGTCCATCTGTATGATAAGGACCAAGTCGACATACATAGTTAAAATTTTGAACAATTTTCTCAAAAATCCCGTTACTGTTCATATTGATGCTATGGGTACTGTTGTAAGAAAAACCAGTAAGAGTTCAAAGCGTATTATACAGGGTGGGGCAAAAGTCTGGAAACCCCTGAATAACTTTCGAATGGCTTCTTCGGTAAAATTAAAATTTTGTAAGGTGAACCGGGATAATAAGACCTTCTTTTAGAGTGAGGTCGATTTTTTTTACCGGCCCCCATGTCGGGGCCAGGGAGGCCAACTTCATTTTTTTAAATACGAACCCCCACCTTGCGATATATTTTTGGAAAAGCTTTTAAATAAGAAACACATTGGTGCAAATTTTATTTTTTTAATATTAACTGTTTGCAAATGGCGTCCAACTTTGTGTATGCAGTAAAGTCTGGAAACCCCTGAATATCTTTTGAAAGGGCTTTCTCAGTAAATTAAAAATTGTACCCCGACTTACGAGGTAATTAGACCTTTCCAAAAATGTATCGCAAGGTGGGGTTTCGTATTTAAAAAAATGAAGTTGGCCTCCCTAGCGGCGACATGGGGGCCGGTAAAAAAAAATCGGTCCCATTCTAATATAAGGTCTAATTACCACGGATTACCGTACACAATTTTAAATTTACTGAGAAAGCCCTTTCAAAAGATATTCAGGGGTTTCCAGACTTTACTGCATACACAAAGTTGGACGCCATTTGCAAACAGTTAATATTAAAAAAATAAAATTTGCACCAATGTATTTGTTATTTAAAGACCTTTTCAAAAATGTATCGCAAGGTGGGGGTTCGTATTTAAAAAAATGAAGTTGGCCCCCCTGGCCCCGACATGGGGGCCGGTAACAGAAATCGACCCCAGTCTAAAAGAAGGTCTTATTAGCCCGGTTTACTTTACAAAATTTTAATCTTACCGAAGAAGCCATTCGAAAGTTATTCAGGGGTTTCCAGACTTTTGCCCCACCCTGTATATTATGCATTAGTAGTTTCGATTCCAGATTCTATAAAGCATGTCAAAGATTGGGCTTCTGATAATTAAGATGGTGGTACTGTTATCCCAATATGTGAAATGATAACTGCCGATCATACAACACACAGTATCTGTTCTTTGTGCGAGGATTGTGTGATCTAGAATGGCCTCCATTTCCAAATATTGTCTCTGATATGTCATACGTCGTTGCTATGGCATGGAATGAACACAATTCCATTTTTGACTACTTGATTATGTGTCACAAAGTTCTGAGTGGAACTGAGGAGCTTCATCAAAGTACAGTTATAAAAAGCTTATGTTGCTCACATTACACACATGTAGGTACTTGCTCATTTTTCTGAGAAAAAATGATTTGCGAAATAATTTAATTTCTAGTATTGCTCTTCTTTTCAATTATTCTCAGTATGAGTAGCTCAAAATATTATTTTAAATTCAAAAACATTGAATCAAGAATTTTGCAATTCCTATGCTTTCTTTGTGCTGAAGAACAACAGAACAGGTGCAGGTCTGAGCGGGCCTGGCTTCTGCAGGAGATCAGTCAGCCTGGGGCAGCTAACCACTGTATACCAGGCCGAAATGTTCTCTATTCTGATGGGAGCCAGGCATGCACTGGAACTTGGCTGGAGAGGAAAACACATTACATTTTTCTCAGACAGCCAAGCTGCGATCAAAACCCTGGAACGTCCCAAAGTCATGGGAATGCATTGGACAACTCAATGAACTGGGAACCCATAACAAGGTTCACCTTGAATGGATACCAGGACACAGTAGGCTCCAAGGAAACGAAAATGCAGACCTCCTAGCAAGAGAGGGAGCAGAAATGCACTTCATAGGTCCAGAACCGGTACTAGGATTGACTAAACGCTCAGTCAAAACTAGTGTCAATTTCTGGATGGAAGAAAAAGCAAATGAAATTTGGAATAACTCTGGTGGCATGCGTCATGCCAAATTGACACTAGCAGGTTATTCCAAAAAAACTCACTCAAGACGCTCTAGCTTTAAGCCGAAAGCAACTGAGAACAGCTGTGGGCATGCTCACAGGACATGGTCCATTCAGGAAACACCTGCATAGACTGGGTCTCTCTAGGGACGTACCAGTTGAATGCAGACTGTGTGGACTTGAAGAAGAAACAGCGACTCACATTCTCTTTGAATGTGAGGCACTGGAGCTGAAAAGATTTAGGATATTTGGCAACAATAATCTTGAAATTGTACCAAACTTGGGAACTTAAGTCAAGAACCTAGCCCTGCTTGTCCAGGGAACGGGAATCTGGACATAGTAAACCAAGAAATAAACTTCTCACACATACTAGACAACTAGGAGTGTGAGCAGGTCAAACTGGTCACAATAGATCTAATAGAGGTCGGTGTGATAATTGGGGCTCTTCTTGTGGGACCCCAACCAGTTCATAATAATAATAATAATGCTTTCTTTGCAGATCATAATCTTGATAAACCTCAGGATTATACCCAAAAAGATTTTGACCGTATTAAGGAAATGTCTAGAAATTACAATTCTGTTTATGAGGAACATAAAAAGTCTGCTATGTATTGGGAATTCTCTAATCTTGCTTGCTGAAGATCCTAATGAATATTTCATGCCTTAATTTTTAGATTAATTTATTATGAAACTTATTGCGCTGGTCCCATTAATTACTCCTTGATGCTTGCTTAAAGAGGAGTTATAAAGGGAAGTAATTCCCGAATTAAGTCTTATTTTGGAATTATCAAGAATTATGTTCATGTCAGTTCACAGCCAGATAAATATAGTCGTTTTTTTTTTTTTGAAGAAAACTAGAGAGCGAATTATGACAGAATGCAAAGCCATTAAAATGAAAATACCATCTGTACAATGTAAAGTGGTTAAACTACCTCAACACATAAATTGAAAAAGCGCTTATGAGATCCAAACTCCTGATGGTAGTGCTTATATAAGAAACTAGCGGGTCACACCCGCCGCTTCGCCAGCCTATCAGACACACACAAACCACACACAAGTAAAAAGTAAATGGTTCACCCATACATTTTTGTCCTCACCCTTCGTAGCTAAAGAACGGCTAATCAGAATTTTGCGATCGATATGTCAAATGAGCTCAGACTCTTGCCTTAATTTTTATTGCTATGAGATGATAAGTCGTCAGTGGCCTCATCAACATCTCATCCGGTGGCCTAGTCATCGAGAAGATATTTCAGCCATTCTGAATAGTGAAACCCCTGGAACAGCAAACCAAAAAAAAAAGAAAAATTCATGCACTCTAATTGAGGGGGTTAGACGCCAAGGGGTACAAGTGACATTTTTTGAGAAACTGAGTTATGTATACCACTGTAAAGATGAGACTGAATTTTATTATGTAGCAAGAGGAAATAGAATTTTATCTATCCTGTGGTGTAATGTAGCGGTTTTTTAAAAACACTACTGAACATTTCGCTTGTTTACTTGAGAAGATAAGGGGTACAAGTCACTTGTACCCCTTAACCACCAAGTTTTCTAAATATTTTTTCCAATTTCACCGGTTGTATTATTTTGTTTGGATTAAAGTGTAGTTGAATTTTTGGAAATTAAATTGTCTAAAACAAATTAATCAAGTGACAAGTCCGTATTTTCATTGTTCATTGTCATTATAATATAAAAGGTACCTATAGATATTGTATTTTTGCCTCTAATATCAGTCATGTCACAATAGAAAGACAAACGAACTTAAGTGCCTACCTACTCTCTTTTCATAATAACTGATAGTGATTCTTCTTCAAGCTTTGACTTTGGTGGTAAGTTTTTGTTGATTATTTTTATCTCATAAAACTACTAGACCTACTTGATAAATATGTAGGTAAGTAGTGATAACTTTTTTCTTTTGGATGATCTAAGTACCTAGGTACCTGAGTTTTCAGTGTTTTTCTGTGTTTCTAAACAATAGCACTCTTAAAATAATTTCATGGTTTTAGGTGTGTTGAACTTTTCCTAGTGATTTAATAGATTGTTATTGTTAGCTTCCTACATCAATTTTTAGCAGGTATGGATAATATACACTAACTTCAGTGGTCAATTCATTACATTGAAAATCAAGAGGTTAGGGGGTTCCAATCAAGATCTAGACCAAAATAATTTTAAAAAAAGATAAGCGCTTAACTGACCTTTGTCCTCCTTTCCCTTTCAGATGATTGTGATCAAGATCCATCCTATGAACCTACAAATTCCTCCAGAAAGTTCAACTTGATTCCACGTCAGCTCAACTTTAAGAACACAATCTTACACCCAGCTCAGAGCAGTGGTAAGTACCTATTGACTTTTTTGCTACCTACCTATCTTCCTCAGTGTTTTCCCTCAATTATTATTGCTGTAGGATGTATCTACTATACTTACATTGTAAAAGAGAGCTTCCTTTTTATTTTTAATGGTATAATCCTTACAATCAAATTTAAATATTGAATTAACTATTAGAAAGTTTAGGCGGATACCACAGCCTTGGTCTTGACTTTTACACCATGATAAAGTCCAGGCCAAGACTAAGATTCACTCGTATTCATAATATTTGTGTCCCCTTTTCAGATATCCGATAGGACCTACCATCAACATGGACACCTCAACATCGCGCCACAACATGAACAGCTCTCAACATCGCGCCAGCAACATGAACAGCCTCAACATCGCGCCAGCAACATGAACAGCTCTCAACATCGCGCCACCAACATGAACAGCCTCAACATCGCGCCAGCAACATGACAGCTCTCAACATCGCGCAGCAACAGAACAGCTCTCAACATCGCGCCAGCAACATGAACAGCTCTCAACATCGCGCCAGCAACATGAACACCCTCAACATCGCGCCAGCAACATGAACAGCTCTCACATCGCGCAGCACAGAACACTCTCAACATCGCGCCAGCAACATGAACAGCTCTCAACATCGCGCCAGCAACATGAACACTCTCAACATCGCGCCAGCAACATGAACACCCTCAACATCGCGCCAGCAACATGAACAGCTCTCAACATCGCGCCAGCAACATGAACAGCTCTCAACATCGCGCCAGCAACATGAACAGCTCTCAACATCGCGCCAGCAACATGAACAGCCCTCAACATCGCGCCAGCAACATGAACAGCCCTCAACATCGCGCCAGCAACATGAACAGCCTCAACATCGCGCCAGCAACATGAACAGCTCTCAACATCGCGCAGCAACATGAACAGCTCTCAACATCGCGCCAGCAACATGAACAGCTCTCAACATCGCGCCAGCAACATGAACAGCTCTCAACATCGCGCCAGCACATGACACTCTCAACATCGCGCCAGCAACATGAACAGCTCTCAACATCGCGCAGCAACATGAACAGCTCTCAACATCGCGCAGCACTGAACAGCTCTCACATCGCGCCAGCACATGAACGCCTCACATCGCGCCAGCAACATGAACAGCCCTCAACATCGCGCCAGCAACATGAAAGCTCTCAACATCGCGCCAGCACATGAACAGCTCTCAACATCGCGCCAGCAACTGAACAGCTCCACATCGCCCAGCAACATGAACAGCTCTCAACATCGCGCCAGCAACATGAACACCTCTCAACATCGCGCAGCAACATGAACAGCCCTCAACATCACAAAACTTGATGCCATGTCAGCTCCCATCAATGCTGACCTTGCAGACAGCTCAAAAAATAGTACGTAGGTACCTACTATTTTTTGTCTTCTTTATTGCTTCCGAGTACCGAAGGTATGGAAGCATTGTAATCACTTTCGAGATGAAAAAAAATTTTGTCCTCCGATTTCAATTCTTTTTTGTCGCAAAACGCGTTTCAGACCTTTCTGAACATTTTTGGTTCCGTGTCTGTCGGTCGGTCGGTCTGTCTGTCTGTCCGCAATTCCTTGTAACCGCGATTTTTTTCCTCGGCATTAAAGTTTTCATCCGATTTTAATGAAACTTTGAGGAAAGTTCAGACTTGGGCCGAGAGGGTCCCCTAGGAGATTCAGCGCTTCCGGACCAACGGTGCGCCTGGCACATGCGCAAATGTGAAATTCATGCGCTTTTAATATCTCAGGATTATGTACCTACTGAGCGATTGTTTTCTCTTCTGCTCCTTTTTTTCAGATGCTGTAGAATCTACAGCATCAGATTAAAAAAATTCTTGTTGAAAAAAGTGTACTCATGGATGTTCTCAATGATCCCTGCTGGCTAGCAGATTTGGGTTTCATAACCGATGTCATGTTAAAATTGCAAAGTCTAAATTTGGGACTTCAAGGACCTAACAAGGAAATCATGGATATGATAAGTTTGGTGAACGCATTCAAAACCAAATTAAAGCTATTTATCTCGCATTTAGAAAAAAAAATCGTTCTCCCCACTTTCCTAACTTTCAGAAATTTATGAATGATGACACTAAAGATAATATTGATAAATACATTGCCTATTTTAATGATCTTTACGAGCAATTTAGCAAACGATTTGACGAGTTTGGTGACATTGAAGCAAACATTATGTTTCTGAGTAATCTTTTTGCTTCTAAAGAAGACATTGTTTCAGTCGCTAATTCACTTAGCAAGATTTGTAGCCAAGTCGATTCAACTTCACTAGAGATGGAAATTATTGAAATAAAAAATAATATCCCGTTAAAAATTGCATTTGAACAAAATGGTACAGAATTTTGTAAACTTGTGGAGGTGGCCAAGTTCCAGAATTTAAAATATCTTGCACTAAACCTCAAGTCGCACTTTGGATCTACCTATCTGTGTGAAAGCTATAAGAACGGCATTGTCAAAGTATGTGCCGGATTTCCAGAAGTTAGCTAAGGACATACAGTGCCACCTTGGACCTGGCTAATCTATTGACCACTCCTCTTGGTATGACCTTCTTCATTTGTTTTCTGAAAATTTGTTTTATCTTTTCGATTTCTAAAACTTAATTTTTTTGTGGACTTTTTTTGTCGTTTTCACTGTGATTTCCGGTGAACCCTCCATTCTAGTAATTTTCCGTACATTAAAATCTTTATATTACAATCCTTACCGTGATGGCTCAATATCCAAACTTTGACTTTCGAGCACATCGCAACGCTCCTCCAAGAGGTGCGTTTCGGCACAATTACATGCCTGAAAAGGTGAGGACAGTAGACAAGGACCACGACCGCAACAACAGAAAGGGCGTAGTAATCCTTCGACTAAGAAGTTCCAGAAGAAACGAAATGAAGCGTATCGCGAACAAAAGAGTACCGAGTACCAGAAGGAATTAAAAGACAAGATCCGAGAGAAACTTCACGCAAACACTGAAGAGGAAGATATGAAAATCCTCGCAGGTATTAATGCCGAGAGAGCACAAATGCTTTCCGTCTCAACGCGTGGCATCGGATTAGGTGTGATGCTCACAGCCACAGCTGCTAAGCGCTATCACCCACATATCATCATTCCCAATGTACATCTACTCTATCGAGTATCACTCGGTATCCTTGAGGCAAAACTTGCACATATGCAAACACGTCAGCCGATAATATCCAAATTTATAAAATTTATTATAAAATTATGTTTCTTTTCGATTTCTAAAAATTTGTTTTTTTTTGTGGACTAATTATGTTTTTCCGTGGCGTAATGGTTGTGACTACTGCCCGTAGTCCAGAGATCCCGAGTTCGATCCCCGGTTGGAGCAGACTTTTCGAAGAAAATTCTGTTCCCTCCAAACACATGAGGCTGGCATTTCCGGCCTTACCCAGGCTGGGTGAGGTTAATGTGGGTAGCTGGTACGATTCCCAGCGAATGGAGGGTAACACCCCCGTCCACATCAGGACGTTAAAACCAAATAGAATCGTTGGCGTTAGGAAGGGCATCCAGCCATAAAAAACGTGCTCCACCCTACCAACCTCAACCATAAGGTTGAACAATGCCGACCCCAAAAGCAACATAAGCTAATATGGGATAAAGGCAAGGGAAAGATAATTATGTTTCAAAAAGCTGTACGAAGCTACCTACTTTTAAAATAGATAATATAAAAAAATGGTGCGTGAGTTTATTCTTTAGTACATTGTTATGTACTATGCATGGCACAGTGTATCTTTCCCCTAAAAATCGGCTGTTGCGCCCGCGGTTGTTTTGCCTGGATTGAAAGCGCCCACATTTTGAAAAGTGTGCCGACCCCTGCTGTAGATTCATCACCTAATCAAATCTCTTCACCAAGGGGGAGGAAACGACTAAGACAGTCTAAGAGGTGGAAAAGAAGTGTAGCAAAGGTGAAGAGGAATACTGGACAAGAATACAAAGACAGGGGAAACAAGGTTCATGCTGGTAAACTGTCAAAGATTATGTTCATGAGTGCAGATACAGCTGCAATGAAGTTTCTGAGGAGCAAAGGCAAGTCATTTTCAAGGAATACTGGGAAATAGGTGACTGGAATCTTCAAACTGCCTTCTTAAATCAACACATAAAGTTACATGATACAAAGAGGAAAACAGGAGGTGGTGTAGTGCAAAAATCGTGTTCTTGTACCTTCAGCTTAGCTGGAGTTAGAGTGTGCAAAAAAAATTTCATGATGACCCTCGCTTTTTCAAATAAAAGAATAACCAACGTAACAAAGAAGAAACCATCATCAGCAACCAACATTAGCCCAGCAGATCAGAGAGGGAAAAAAGAACCTACAACCAAGATGCCCTTGGATAAGATCGAGTATGTCTGAGAACATATTAACATGTTCCCCAAATACTCTAGTCATTATTCGAGAAGAGAAAATCCAAATCGAAAATATGTTCGACCAGGCTTGAAACTAACAAAAATTTACGAACTGAATGTTCATTTGTTCAATGGTGTACAGACAAAAATATAGAAATACATTACACCATCAGGTGTAATGTCTCTCAAAACCCATATACCCCACATCAGGCTTTCCCCAAGGAAATAAATTGAGCACTTTATTTGCCATTATGGTAGTAGACACTTTACCAAGCTCACTAAAACATTCTGAAGCACTAATTATTTTTGCTGACGATTTTAATCTGTTTAAAATAATTAAATGCGAACAAGATTGGGCAGAGCGACACGGTATATTTTTCAATGTTGATAAATGTGAACAAATGTCATAATTGAATACTCCATTTCAAATAAAAATCTAAAAAGGGCAAAAGAGAAAAAGATTTAGGTATCACGTTTGAATCTAACGGACTATTTAATTGCCACATAAACGAACTAATAAACTCATGTTTCAAAAGACTTGGTATGATTAAGAGATATTGTGAAGAAATACACGACATGGACACCATTTTACAGTTATACTTTTCACTAGTAAGATCTAAAGCTGAATTTGGGGCATTGATCTGGAGTCCAACAACCAAAACCCTATTAACAAAGTAGAAGACATCCAAAAACGTTTTGTTAGATACCTTTTCTATAAAGAAAACAGATTTTATCCACTATATCCAAATAACATTTCATACCAAGACCTTATTGAACAACTGAATATTAAAACACTGGAGGATAGAAGAAATGACCAGAGTATCATATTTATACTAAAGCTTTGCAATAACATGATAAATTCAAAAGAACTTTCTATCTTACCTTAAATTCAAAATACCCAATATTCGATACAGAAATAACAACTATAAATTATTTGATATTGATCCAAGAAAAATCCCATCATCCTTAGATCTAGCTATGGCAAACTTCAATTACAAGTATGACCAGTTAGACATATCGATGAATATCTCACAACTATTAAAACAATTAAGAGGTTGACATATTTTTTATATATTCTTAAGTATAGAGTTTTTAAAGTCAGAGTTTCTTAAGTTGAAGTTTTTAAAGTCAGAGTTTTTATATAGGTATTTCTAGTAAGATTTTTTTCACAAATAATTTATCTTTTATGTATTACTTTAGCTTTTAGTTTTATATTTATACAAAAACATCATGTAAAATATAGACCTTATAATAAGGCTCTATCTTTTCAATAATAAATAAATAAATCTTCCGGAGTATCTTCTACATCGCTCTCACCAAGATGAACTCTATAACTTGGTCCTGTCTAGATATCTTCACGTGTAATACTTTTACCTGCACGCACGTTCTCTTTCTTTCGCCTCCCTTGTTGTACTTGGTTCTTACCCAGGACTTCTTCTGTTTCCTTCTCCAGGTAAAAAATGAACAAAATTTCGACAGTGTCATCATCACTCTTACGTCTAATGTTGATGAATGAGATCAGTTCTTCTACATTGATGAGGTAAATAAAACACTTTCGAAAGCCTATTTCAGGTTTTCTGTAGCATTTACTTGCAATTTCTCTAACAAACGAGATAGCAGGATGGGGAAGTGCTGCTTGTCCAATGATGTTTTTTCTCAGTACTCTCATTGTAATCTGACAACACCTTTCACCATGCCATTTTCAATGGTCTGAAAAATGCGACATCTAGAGGTTGCGTTAGATGTGTAGTGTTGGAAAGCAGACAGACAAACCTAAGATTTTTCTTCACACGTTGTTCTAAAACTCTCGAATTTATAATACAGGGTGGGGCAAAAGTCTGGAAACCCCTGAATAACTTTCGAATGGCTTCTTCGGTAAAATTAAAATTTTGTACGGTAAACCGGGCAAATAAGACCTTCTTTTAGAGTCGGGTCGATTTTTGTTACCGGCCCCCATGTCGGGGCCAGGGGGGCCAACTTCATTTTTTAAATACAAACCCCCACCTTGCGATACATTTTTGAAAAGGTCTTTAAATAACAAATACATTGGTGCAAATTTTATTTTTTTTAATATTAACTGTTTGCAAATGGCGTCCAACTTTGTGTATGCAGTAAAGTCTGGAAACCCCTGAATATCTTTCGAAATGGCTTTCTCAGTATATTTAAAATTGTGTACGGTAATCCTTGATAATTAGACCTTATATTAGAATGGGACCGATTTTTTTTTACCGACCCCCATGTCGGGGCCATGGAGGCCAACTTCATTTTTTTAAATACAAAAACCCACCTTGCGATACATTTTTGGAAAGGTCTAATTACCCCGACTTACCGTGCACAATTTTAAATTTACTGAGAAAGCCCTTTCAAAAGATATTCAGAGGTTTCCAGACTTTACTGCATACACAAAGTTGGACGCCATTTGCAAACAGTTAATATTAAAAAAAAAAAAATTTGCACCAATGTATTTGTTATTTAAAGACCTTTTCAAAAATGTATCGCAAGGTGGGGGTTCGTATTTAAAAAAATGAAGTTGGCCCCCATGGCCCCTACATGGGGACCGGTAACAAAAATCGACCCGACTCTAAAAGAAGGTCTTATTAGCCCGGTTTACCTTACAAAATTTTAATTTTACCGAAGAAGCCATTCGAAAGTTATTCAGGGTTTCCAGACTTTTGCCCCACCCTGTATACACGTCGAATTCTGAAATAAAACGCGTGTATGACAATGCTCTCAGTGATAATACCGTGAAGACCACTACTGCCCAAGAAAAAGCTAGATTTATAGTTTTAGGTTTCCAAACAGATCGGGACAACATCTTGAAAAAGGATCCATCAGAGTTTGACAGAGTGAAACTTAAGAATTTAAGTCTTTCTCAACTCAGTGTGTTTCCCCTATGAGTCTCTGAATATTGACTTTGTACAAAAGAAGTAAATTCCTCTCTACTTAATGTATTGTGCTTTCCAAGAGAGTTACTATGGAAAAGTTAGTGAACCCTATCTGAGCTATAAAGATTTTCTAACAAAGGCTCCTATTGTAGTACTTGACTGTTCAAAACAGTCTGAATTGTGGAAACATAGCTCTACAGTAGACATCCAGATTGAATATGAACTAGCTGAGAATGCTAAAAGTAAAACAACTTTATATGCTTTAATAATAAAATTCATGATTCAATTATAAGACTCTATCCACTGACCAACACAATCCAAAAAATAATGAATTGTAATGTGAATGCTAATCAGACATTGAGAAACGCTAATGTAGTGAACAACTTGTTTATTGCCTCATTAAAATTGCAAACAGATGCAAGGTGAATGAACTTATTGGGTTATACCCATGTATAACCCAATAAGTTATACATGGGTATAACCCAATGTATAACTTATTGGGTTATACATGGGTGAAAAAGTGTGTGTGGAACAACCCTTTGCGCGAGGATTAACTAGTTGATCTGACCTCTTAGCCATACCAAATAAACTTTTACCATGGACACGCAGGTGGCGCCGGTAGTACCAAAGGAGCCAGAAATCGTCAAGACTCAGGCTGAATTTGAGAATACTCCTGCATCCACTGAAGTGTCCGTAGCGTCGGTTGTCGCGCCACAGGAGGGGATAAAGATAGACGTCATTGTGCTCGCGAAGCTATTGGAGTCTATCCAAACCAACCTTTCATCGGGGACGCTCTCTGTGAAGGGGGTCGGTTATGATGGGATTGAAGAAGCAATCTCTAAAACTGACTACCGGATAGAGGAGATACCTCGGTTCGCCAAGCTGTAAGGATTCACCACGACACAGACATGCGCTATAGTATGTTGGAGTATCTCCCACGTGCGGAGATGAGCTTCATAGACTATAAAACATGGTTAGGTGAGTCTTTGAGAGTGGTGAATATTGAGACCCGAAGATACTACTCAGTATATCGGGTGACAGACAAGACCGAACTAGAGAATAGAAAGATAATGGACCTGAAAGCAATAGGATTTGATCCTTCGATCTGCGATGACGGCACAGTGCAGTCATTCGAAGTAAGAAGACAACTTGTAGCCTCAAGGACCCCTATCACTCGACAGAAACATGAAGAAATACAGATTGCGATTCACCCGTCGCTAGTCCCTCTTCTGACAGAAATACAAAACTATATTTTGAATGTAGACACAGCACCACACCGCAGATGGGTAGAACTGTTCGCAGTGAGGAAAGCATTATGTGTTGATCATGCGCATGACTTAAACCGGGGTAGTCCAAATGTTCAGTGGTACGTCGTACCCACTCCACAGATGCTACCTCGCTCTTTGAGATGCCTACCAGAAACGAATACGGCACATATCATGCATTCTGCATCGTTCGTCGTTCCTGAAGTAAGATTAGGAACGAAGAACATGTCAGCCTTAAGCGGGGACTTAGGTGTAAATCTGACAAAGGCAACTTCGTTAGGTCACTTTTTGACTTCACCTTTGGAAGACGTGCATATGGATGATATTCAAAAGATTTTACTTAGTTGGATGCTGCCAACGCAGATACAGTTAGACATCATCGCGGATAATACGGAGAGTATGGCTCAATTGGCTTTCTACTCTCTGATCTGCAAGATGATGTTTTCGACATCAGCTGGATGTAGAAACATACGAGTAGGTCGATGGACCGATGTGATGAATACATCCGGGACTACATGAGATATATGGATGCTTATGCTCCTGATGATAATATCAGAGCGGGAGTGCAAGGTCCACAGGGAGTGAGAGTTACCTGGGAACTGTTGTTCAGCGACGGAGGAGGAGTGGGCTGGTTAAATGAAGGATTACACGCGCATCGCCAGATTGAAAATCCTCTATACGATGGCATCACCGAATTGCCGATGTATGGAGGTTTCAATACTGCACACACGTGTGACCGATTCGACATGCCGGCCCAACTTCCAGACCCCCAGATTTTCACAGATATAACACAAGCTCTTCGAGCGATGGAAAGATTTACACGAAAAGGAAACAATGAAGCAAACAAAATGAATATGATTTTGAAACGGCTCGGGATACCTATAGACATGTGTTTAATACAAAATTCAATTTGAGCTTCCACAGACCTCATACAGACACTTGTACAACTTGTGATAGATTACAAACTCAAATAGAACATGGAAGAAATGATGAAAAACAGTTAGCTGAACGAGCAAAAGAGCAGCATCTCCGCAAAGCAGAAGCAATAAAAGAACACAAAACAAATTGTTCAAAAAACATTGATGAAAGTGAAGTAACAATTTGCTTTGACTTGCAAAAAACCATGCCCTAACTCCAAGACATACTACTTAAGACAACTTTGGACGTACAATTTGAATGTTCATGATTTGAAGAAAGGGACGGGAAATATGTTTATGTGGCAGGAAGGCCAAGCCAGCCGAGGCTGTAATGAAATTGGATCGTGTCTTCTGAAATTTATTAAAAGTTTACCAGCAAATAATGTTAAAACTATAAAAGCATTCAGTGATAACTGTGGGGGACAAAATAAGAGTAACCTCATTGTAAAGTTTTGGATGTACATCATTCAAAATACGGAAATAACAACTATTGACCACCACTTTCTTGTGTCTGGTCATTCGTATAATGAGTGTGATAGAGATTTTGGACTTGTTGAGATCAAGAAGAGAAAACATGGAAAAGACATTTACATTCCTGAACATTGGACAGAACTGGTAACATCTTCAAGCCGAAAGTTCATTACTTACACAATGCAGGATGATGACTTTGTAGATCTGAATTCACTAGACGCCTACTTCAAAAAATCTGTGCCAGGCATTCAATCCATGCAATGGTTGCATTTTGTAAAAGAGCAACCGACAACCCTCTTCTACAAAAAAACAGCATCTGGAGAATTAGAACAATTTGAAAAAATGGAAATGAAAAAACGTACAGGCAGGATTCCCAATAGATACCCGGAACTTCAGTGTTCAAGAGGTCAGACAGTCAATATTATTAAGGAAGCCAAATACAAAAACTTATTAGAGCTTTTGCAGTTTGTTCCACAAATTTACCACCAGTTCTATAAAAACTTAAGTCATAATGGGTCTTCATTGAGACCCACAAGAACAGAGAATGATGAAGATGATGATACTACTTTCTCTACGGATGAAGAATAGGTACCTAATAAAGAGTGTGATCTTCTTCTTCTTTTTGTAATGTACGATATTTACATTACAGTACAACTACATTACAATAATGAAGAATGTAATAAAACCCAATAAAATCTCTTGTTTGAAATAAATTTACTGTGGTATTTATTAATCTTATAAAAGGTACAGAGGATACAAGTGAAAAGGAAAAAATGTAATATACTTTGATCTGTGAGCACAAAGGGCACAAGTGAATGATATCGGGAATCGAACCCCTCTTTAAGCTATAAATGAATGAAAATCGAAGAAAATAATTACCTCATAAAATGTGTAATGACTTAGTGTTCAAATAAATGTCCACAATTATGTGGTACAAGCATCACCTACAATGCTACAAGCTGAGGACTTTAACATTGATTTTCTCCAAATATTAGATTTGTCACTTGTACCTTTTGTGAACTGGGGTCTTCAATTACTGTGTTAAAGTTAAAGAATTTTAGAGATAAAAGACTTTTTGAGTAATTGATAAAAAAAATTCAACGTTGATCACGAAAACATACAATTCAAAGAAGAGGACAATGTAATAATGATCAATCCAAATTATAGAATTGGACAGAAAAAAATTAATGAAAAAGTAGAACTAGTTGTAGGAAGTTATACAATTGTTCAGGTGAAGTGGCCCAAAATTGATAGTGCTGAAAAAGCTGAGCTGCAGACTTTGATTGAAGAAAAGTCGAAGAAAATAATTCTGCAATAAGCATTTTGGTCTGTGTATTTTTTTTTTTTTTTTTTTTTACACTTTTTCGTGACGATATAGAAAATATTGAGTATTTGGTGCTGCAATTTGTTCTAGAATTTAGTCCAACATGTGTGCGAGGAGAGCCTTGTCAACATATGAGAATATATTCTTTTGCAAGTTGTCTTATACCTCATATTAGTGAGAATATAATAATGCTTTTTCTTTGTGTTATTATGTCACAATTTTAGTGGGTAGCGCAGAATCATAGGACTTTACCACTTTAATTTACAATATCTTGTATTATTTTTTTTGCCTAAGATTCTGCCACTGGTCGCTGCTTCACATTAAAGCAGCTACTCATTTTTCCTCACGAGGTATGAGTGGACCCCGAACATCCAAGTACAGAGCAGAAAAAATCCTCCCCCGCTGGGAATCGAACCCAGGTCACCATGTGTGCAATGCCTAGCGCGCTAACTCGCTCTGCCACAGTGACTACTATTAGTGAGAATATAACAATGTTTAAATGTTTTACAACAGGTATTTATGAATTTCCAAAAGAGTGTAATGATATCTTGTGTGATATAATTGATGAACTTGAAAGAGACGAAATTATGTTAGCCAACATGTTATTATAAATCAAAAAAGAGTGTAATGATAAATTTTATAAAAAAAATTAAAATTGGTATGTAAAATGTCTCCTTCCTTATTCTCTATTTCTTTAATTAATAATTGCCATTTACTTTTTCAAGAATATTCAGACCTTTTTTATTTAATTGCAGAAGAGATACAGCAAAACATTTAGAATCACTTTTTCAAGGTATAGCAGATATAATTTTATTTGATAGGGGATATAAAAATAAAATACTAGCAACAATTGCTCAGGAAAATTTACCAAAACATATTCAAGCAGAACTTTTTCAAAAAAATTATAGTAATATATTGGAAATTGAGTGTAGTGTGATGCACCTTAATCTAGAAAATAACCGATACTGTCTGCCAGAACATGGCGAGTGTGCACATGTTGACATTTATTCTTTTGAGTGTCATATTATACCCATTATGATAGAGGATATCTCATTTTTTAATTATATTTGTGATAATTATGTTATGTCCGAAAAATTTGATGATTTATGTTCTGATATCTTGTTGGATATGTCAGAAAGATTAGTTGCGATCTAAGTTATTTGAAAACTATGCAAACATTAGAAGACTTGGCATTCAGACAAGCAGTATTTCCAACAGACATGTTGATGAAATTGTTTTTTTTCCAACAGACATGTTGATGAAACCTGCCTATTTCTTCTTTTTTTACATTAAACCTCAAGTAGTTAAACTAGGTTTACCACCGTTCAGTACTCATTGTTTTCTTCGTCGTTTTGAAGATTTACTATATTTAATTAGATTACGAGGGTATACAAAATACTTAGGTCGTAATTGTAGATGTAATAATTATAAGTATGTGGAACGTGAGCATAAGAACTGTTACCATGAAAATCTAAAAATAACATTTCTCTCTACATTAAAGATTTTTCACAAATTTCAATTTACTTATTAAATTATGGAAAGAGGAAATACCTAGTCACCGTGCAGACCGAAATCGTTACTATCATTATTCTGAAAAGTCTGTGTGGGAATTGTTCGAATAGTCCTTATGTTCAATCCATAATCGCATTTATTTTATAGAATAAGTGGTATATACAATAATAAGTTGATACATTTTTTTTTTTTTTTCTTCTTGTGAAGGTTCACCACCATGGATATCTTCAAAATTCAAAGACATCAATCTAGCATCTTTTAAAACCAAAATTTTTATAGTGTGTTAAAGTGTTAACTTTCTTAATGTGTGGCAGGAAGCTGTAGAGAGTTTACAATCGGAGATGCTTGACTTTGAATTAGAAGGAAGCGGTTGGACAATGAAGTCTATCGGAGGAGTTCAACTCTCTTTTCTACGGAAAAATACGGAAAAATTAACGAGATATTTAAATGGACCCAGCAGGAAAAATGCAAAAAAAGTACTGGCCCATACTAAACCGACCAGATATTATATCAATTCCGTCACGGAAACAGACCCTGTCATTATCAAAAACGGTGATACTCTTGGCATAAAGAGTAATAAACGTAATAACTAAAGCTAGGCAAGAGGAAATGCAGAAAAATGATTTGCCTTATTGCCCCTTTTTATGATGTAGTGTTAATGCGAGAAAATCAAATTAAAGAACATGAAGTCTTCTATACTTTACGTAGGTAGTCCCTTACAAGTTGCTGTCACATGTGAGAAACGACATGATCTGTTCAAATCAGCTCAAAAAGAATCAGCAAATAAGGAAAATGGTGTAGTTCTCCATATAGACGCTACTGGTAGTGTGATCCGACCGGTGAACAAAGTTGATAAGCGAATCTTGTATTACGCATTGACTTTTCAAGTAAAAGGATCAATAGCCCCTCTAGCTGAACTCATGGGTAGCGAGCACGATGCTACAACAATTAGCACTTTTCTTGACAAAGCCATTTTTTTCCTAAAAGGGCAAAGGAAGTACCCACTTTCCAAGCATATATGTAGTTACTGACATGAGTTTTTCATTGATAAACGGGATCAATTATTCCATGAACGCTATGAAGCTGACACATTATTTAAATGTCTGCTTCAAATTGGTAACTGGCCCTAAGAAAGACTCTTGGCGTGCTGATAAATCTTTGAATCTCTATTTTATTCATTTATGCGTTGGTCATTTTAAAAAAAAAAATCTTTCCAAGTTAATGAGGAAATCTTATCCCATCAGTAGAGGCTCGATTTTAGGGAAAGTCAAAGACTTTAGAAAAAAAGTGATTGAAATTTTCTGTATTAAAAAAAAAAAAAGAATGACTATTATGACATTAAACTAGTCCTGAAATCTCTCTTCGTTATTCTGATAACACCTGCAGTGACACCTTCTGTTCAAAATGCTATGGCTTTGATTCATGAACAAGCGCAAAAAGTTAGTGATATCAAGAGCTTGGAGGTATCACTAACAATTGTCTGATATGGATCTTATTTTGATTCAGAAGAAGATGATTCTTATACACCCTCTATTGTAAATACTCCAAGTCCGCATTATGCACAATTTTATTATTGTTTTATTATGATTAAAAAAGCGTGAATGACAATGCTCTCAGTGATGATACTGATGACCTAGAACACATAACAAATGGTTAGACCAAAAATTGCTTTCACAACATAGGCCTGGCAGATTTCATCTTGAAATATTATATTCATATGGAACAAGAAATATGCATATCTCTGAATGACCTTGCCAAATGAATCATACGGAAAAATTAACGAGATATTTAAATGGACCCAGCAGAAAAAATGCAAAAAAAGTATTGGCCCATACTAAACCGACCAAATATTATATCAATTCCGTCACGGAAACAGACCCAGTCATTATCAAAAACGGTGATACTCTTGGCATAAAGAGTAATAAACGTAATAACTAAAGCTAGGCAAGAGGAAATGCAGAAAAATGATTTGCCTTATTGCCCTATTTATGATGTAGTGTTAATGCGAGAAAATCAAATTAAAGAACATGAAAAGTCTTCTATTCTTTACGCAGGTAGTCCCTTACAAGTTGCTGACACATGTGAGAAACGACATGATCTGTTCAAAGCAGCTCAAAAAGAATCGGCAAATAAGGAAAATGGTGTAGTTCTCCATTTAGACGCTACTGGTAGTAGGATCCGACCGGTGAACAAAGTTGATAAGCGAATCTTGTATTACGCATTGACTTTTCAAGTAAAAGGATCAATAGCCCCTCTAGCTGAACTCATGGGTAGCGAGCACGATGCTACAACAATTAGCACTTTTCTTGACAAAGCCATTTTTTTCCTAAAAGGGCAAAGGAAGTACCCACTTTCCAAGCATATATGTAGTTACTGACATGAGTTTTTCATTGATAAACGGGATCAATTATTCCATGAACGCTATGAAGCTGACACGTTATTTAAATGTCTGCTTCAAATTGGTAACTGGCCCTAAGAAAGACTCTTGGCGTGCTGATAAATCTTTGAATCTCTATTTTATTCATTTATGCGTTGGTCATTTTATTAAAAAAAATCTTTCAAAGTTAATGAGGAAATCTTATCCCATCAGAAATCACTTTAGAAAAAAAGTGATTGAAATTTTCTGTATTAAAAAAAAAAAAGAATGACTATTATGACATTAAACTAGTCCTGAAATCTCTCTTCGTTATTCTGTTAACACTTGCAGTGACACCTTCTGTTCAAAATGCTATGGCTTTGATTCATGAACAAGCGCAAAAAGTTAAGTGAAGTCAAGCTTGAGGGTATCCCTGACATGGAAGATATTTTGGATTGAAAAGAAGGTGATTATTATACACCCTGCATTATAAATTATCAAGGTCCTGAGTATGCACTATAATTGTTTTATTCTGATGTAAAAACCGAGTATGACAATGCTCTCACTGATGATACTGATGACCTAGAACACATTACAAATGGTCAGAACAAAAATTGCTTTCACAACAATAGCCTGGCAGATTTCATCTTGAAACATTATATTCTTATAATACCGATATGGACTGAAATATGCACCCCAACAAGTCTAACATACAGCAATGCGCTGGCTGAAAATTGGCTCGGTTAAGTTTAGAAGCAAATTTTGTGCGGTGAATCGAAGTAGAGGCTGAATCGTTTCTTGCTTTCAGTAGATGAATAAGTTTCACCCTTAAATACACGATTTATAAAGGATATCCCTCACAGTCGGTCAGACAGAGGTAACATTCGATTTGGAAAATATGTCTTACAGAAAACTTGGACTCATAATTCGATTTGGAAAATGTGTCAATGATATTGACGTACTAAGCTAAGGACATTGTTTATCTCTCTTGTGAGATCCACTGTTGAATATAGCTCCATAGTATGGCATCCTAGTACAAAAACAGAATCAAAGTTAATTGAAAGGCTTCAGTCCACGTTCATCAGATACCTGTTTAAAAAAGAAAATGGTTTTTATCCTAAATACCCTGAAGCCATTTCATATCAAACACTCTCAGAAATGCTCGACCTAAAATCTCTTGAAATTAGACGTAAAACAGATTTTTTTATGTTAATCTACAACCTCATTAATAATAATATTACGTGTCCAGTACTCAAAGCAGGAATTGAAATGAAAATACCAAATCCCATTCTGAGAAATAGAAATGTTGAACTCTTTGAAGTACCACACCCTAAACTTATCAAACTTCACGAGTCCCCCCTCAACAGAGCTTTATCTGCCTTCAATCAATTTCACCTGGATTGCAACATATTCTCACTATCAAAACAGTCCTTTAAAGAAAAAATCCAATGTATTCTGTCCGAGGATAGCAACTAAAAATTTACACCAGCATCTATCAAACGAACATTAGTATTGTTGTTTACATAAATATTCTTGAATGATAGTAAGCAATGTTATGTTCTAGATAATAATAATAATAATAAATAATAAAAAAACATAAGGAAAAGTAAAAATAAGGCGAGTGAAAATTCTGCTCTGCCCAAGAAATATTTTAGACATTATTGTCTAAAATTAGGTCGCTTGTTGAATGGAAGTGGAACTAGAAACATGCATATTGCTGGATGTCCTTGTGAACTGGAGCACAGGGAAAAACTAACGAGGTATTTAAATGGTTATAGTCGAGGCAATGCGAATAAAGTATTAACACAGACTAAACCAATCAAATACCTCATGAAAATAATCAGTTAATCACAGAGAGAGACCCAGCCTTTTTCAATTCCACCCAACCCTTTCACAGTGATTGTTATAGGCAATAACCCCGTTCTTTAGTTGGGACATATGTGTGTATACATTTATCTATTTTTTCCTTTTTTTAATTATTGTTTCTATTTTTTCATTTCTTTATGATCATTCAGGCGACAAAATTTTAGGTGTTTTTTAAAATATTTTTTTAGACGAATACCGTTGTAATGTCGTACGATTACAATCCATTCGATCGATATTACAACGACGCACAGTGGGGCAAATCGCAGATTTAGCTGGTCACTCGCTGAAGAAACAATAAATCAAAACACACGTGTATACCTTGGACTTGGATAAATTGTGTCTCTACTCAAATGGGGGATTGATGAATCTTCTGGGCACTTGCTTTGTACCACTTCGTCTAGCATGCAAGAAAAGAATAGATTGGCAAAATGCTTCTCCAGCCTCTACTGTCGCCCGCTGAAGATAGAGTTTATTAAAGAATCAACCGCAGTTTCTATTGCCGAGAAAAAAAAGAGTGGATGAAGAAATTAAAAAATTACAAGATCCTGTTTCAACAGTCCTCGCAGAAAAAAAGGGAAAGTCGACCATAAATTAATTTTTGCTATGGTAGATGGTAAAATCTGCAATGCCATCACGGAAACCACTTCCACTCAAAGATGTTTCCTTTGTGGTGCAACATTAATAACGTTGAGGAGATGATCACCAGACCTGTCAAAACTGAAAATCTAGAATTGAGGAGCTTTTTTTCAGACCGTGATTAGTCCAAAATTGGAAAAAAATGAGTTACCTACACCAAATTGTTCGTCTTGCAAAGCTTAATTTTAAAATAAAATAAATATCTATCAAACCGTGATATATCCCACATTAAGGGCGAAATTAATAGACAACATCAATAACTTAAGTCGTTGGTAAGTGTCGATTTTCCCTATCTTACACAGTACGCAATCCGTGACTTAGCGCCACAGAGGTATTACAAAAACGTCTATTAATTCCGCCCTAAATCTCCATTGAAAAAAGAGTTTTTTTTTCAGAACGTGTTTAGTCCACCAAGTACTGTGTATCATACCGTGATTAGTCCCAACAACCAATCATAACAACCAATCATTCAAGGTCACGCGATGTAAACCATGGAAGATGAACAGAATCAGTTTGGTTGGTACAAAAGTATCCTCCAAACTGAAAGTATTTCCAATGACTCTGAGGAAGAAGTCATTTGTGAATGTCTGGAAGATGAAGTAGGACTAAAAGTTTAATTTTTGGTCCATCCTCATACGGACTCATTCCTATTATTAAATGTGGAACAAATTGAAGCTAGATTAGATCAAATTGATTTCTTGTACCTTTTCTTAAAACAACTCAAAATATAGCTGTCTTTTTACTTTGTTCAAAGCTAATAAATCCTTTTAATTTAATTTCTTTTGTATTTTTTCTGATTTGTGTTAATCTGATTATCATAATAGAAGTCTGGACAGATAGGTAGTCATAATAATATAAGGATGAGCTCAAACTTCAGACCACCGGCTTGGGAGTCCATCGCTTTACCAACAGTGCTACAAAAAATGCTGGCATTATACAAAATGAAAATGACATGGGTAATATTTCTTATTTTTCAAACAGTGATTAGTCCCAGCTCATTTTTTTCCAACCGTGATTAGTCCACTCATTCCTGTCAAACCATGATTAGTCCAAAATAAAACTTGAAATTTCAGAATTTAGGTTTATAAGCTCAAATATAATCAATTTAATTTATTTTTCTGTTTTTTTGAGCTTTCAGTTGATACTTTTTTCACTTTTCCAAGTCTAACAATACACTTGTAACTAAAAAAATTCAATTTCCCAAATCTTGCATCTGTGTGACTAATCACGGTCTGAAAAAAAGCTCCTCAATTCTGAATGTCGGTATTTCATGGATGGATACGTATGTTTGAGTGTCTGTTATTTCTGGCCTGTTGGCCAGTAAACAATTCTGAGTTGTAAAATCTGAAGAGTTGTAAAAGTTGTATCAGTCTAATAAATAATTCCAGTTCTACTGTTTGTGCTCCCAAGTTCTCTCGTATTTATTTAATTTCTAATATGGCCTATAAGCTTCAATTAAAAAAATGGCAAGCTCTTGGAGAGGACAAGGAGAGGATATGGCTTGATTGTGGATACACCGAAACCAGGCTTTGGAAACACGACGGTAACACCGCACCGCCCGAAGATTTTTAAAAAATGCTGAATTGTCTGCTGAGATGACCAAAGTGGACTTGACACTGATTAAAAAAATGCATACTATGATTGCTGTGATCAGTGGACATGAGGTAAATGTAACAAAATTACGGCAATTTGCACAAGAAACTGCCCGCTACTGTGAATCCTTGTATCCGTGGTACAACATGCCTCCAACAATACACAAATACTTCTTTCATGGACCTGAGAGCATTGCCTCTGCCCTGCTACCTATAGTATCGGTAGCACGAAGTTAGATTTCGTCAAGATGGATACTCCCATCTCTATGCGACATATCAATCACGTCTATGATTATGAAATAGACCAGGTCATATTGCATCTCGTCCAGGCGATTCCGCTGTTACCATAACCAGTCCAGAGAGTCGTAGATGATGTTTGACACGTAAATGGTGTTTTCCCCAAGATAATAGTGATAACTTCATTCCCATTCCGAATAACATTCTTCTTTCCAACCTCCGTGGGACTGTTGTTCAGCTTTCTGTTGCTGCTGACCTAAATAAAAGAACATGAAAGAAAAGTATTCAATTCTCTACGAAGGTAGTCCGTAATAAGTTGTTGTAACATGTGACAAACAACATGATTTGTTCAAAGCTTTTTTTGAAGTTTTGGTCCTTCCTTATTTTAATGATCTTTAGCTGAAAAGCGTTATTATTATAAATTTTCAGTAAAGCATGCCAAATAAAAATCAAACTAAATTAAAGAAGAGTAGTAGCAACGGTAATAAGCCGCATGCTCCTTCTTCTACTAGCAGAAACAGTGGTGGAAAACGTCGTTATTCAAGTTTCAGAGGATTGAGATACTCACCTCCAACTAATCCTCCTGATACTACAGCTCAACCTTGGTGGCCCCTTACAACATCAGCCATACATAAACAAGGTGATTATACTTTTACTCATTTAATTAACGATTTCCAGAGCCAGTTGAATTCATCAAAATTTACATTCAATTCCACTGATTTCAATGCAGATACCGGAACTTCGTTCCGTATACAAATAAGATTAGAGAAGGTCGCCGTGTGGAACCTCACCGGCAAAATTATCTCCTTGTCCGTCTGGGAGATTCCAGAACCGACCACAATTGCCGCCACAAATGAGAAAACTCAGTTAGGCTCTTGGGTAGATTGCGGATCGGCTAGTTCATTTCTCTGTGTTGGCTATCGTTATCCCGAATCACATACTTATCGGGTATACAGAACTGATCCTTTACTCGCTAAACAGGTAATCTTGTCGACGACTTCATCAACGTCTGACTCGATTTTATATCACATTCATATTCTTCGGTTTTCCCACTTTCCCGTCTGTTAAAGACGCTTATTTAAAGAATATTTCCAGAATAGCAGAGGCAACTGAGTCAATTCAAGACTCTTCACAGGCTAGTATAAAAAAAAAAACAGATGGCATGCTCACATTGATTGCGTGGCGGGAAAATTAAGTAGCCGTTTATTTTTGCTTCAAAGATTGCAAAATCAAGTCTCCTTCACCACCTTAAAAAATGCCTACTACGGTTTATTCCACTTCATTCTAACATACGGAATACTTTTGTGGGATCATTCATCTTACAACCAAAAACTTTTTATCCTTAAAAAAAAGCAATCCGTATCCTAGGCAATAAATCATACAATGAACATGCAAAACCAACTTTCATCAGCCTAGATATCCTAACAATACCTTGCATGTTCATTTTACAGTGCCTTTTATATATAAAAAAACATAAAGATGAATATACATCCTCTGAGCAAATCCATGCACACAACACAAGGCATAAATCCAATCTGAGGTCATACAACCACCGTGTAAATAAATGCAGCACGAAATGGTCCTAACTACTTTGCAATCTCAATGTTTAATAAAATCATACTTCTTATCAGAGACATGCCATGTGAGACTTTTAGAACCATAATTACCTGTTTCCTAAAGAAAAAAGCTTTCTATTCCATTCAGGACTTCTTGTCCTGCGATTCAGATGAAATCTAGCTATGATCCTATTTTTAAAAAAATCTGCTTTTTTTTGTACAATGTATTATTTGTATTTACTATTAGCCCAGGCAAATTAGTGCTCTAGCGTCAAAAAATTGCTCAATAGCTGGAAATCGTTTTAAACCCTTAAAGGGGTCCTGAATAATGGGTATATGAGTTTGCGACGGATTTTAGGTTGTGCTTCCGAGTTTAGGGCCTAAATAGTGCAAATTTTTTGCACTTTTTTCAAAATTGCGCTTATAACTCAAAATGTATTTATTCTACAGAAAATTTTTCTCAGTTCTTATCTAAGGAACATAAAATTATGCGTTTAATGACGTTTGAATCATTAAAAAAGATTAAGCCGTTCAGCCACAATCGCTCCTCAAAGATGGGTGGTTTTTTCAAACATAGCTCAAATTTTGAAAATTCTCAACTTTTAACGCCTGTAAGTCAAAAAGGACTGCACCAATTGAAAAATTTAATATAATCGAACTTGTAGAAAATGTAATTTTAAGTAAAATACTGTTTGAAATTTGAAATTTGCTCACTCCAGTGCTGAGATATGAATTTTAAACCGAAAGAGTTCCTAGAGCCAAATTTTCGCTAAGGCAGTGCAACGCAAAAAACTTTGTCTGAACTCTAAAATTATCACATTCTTACAACTTTTCAAGCAAAACTGAACGTTATCTACTGAATTCAGTCGAATAGGTAGTTTAAAATATTGAGAAACTTGCACTGAATTTTACTAAGATCTGTTTACTGAACATGTGATTTCAAGACAGCAGGCACACTATGGAGGATGTAACTTGTTTTATATGCGGGAACATTGTGCAAGAAGGAGCGGATAGAGGAATATTAAAGGAAAAGTCACTTCGAACGTTTATTGAGGCCAGCAGGAGGAGGAATGATGGGCATCACACGTGGTTACAGACTCAGAAATCTGTTATACTTCACGAGAAGTGTCGCAAAGGTGTCTACACGAAGGAGTCAAACATTGTAAAGGCCGAAAAAGAAGCAGGAAACGGAAGCCGTGTGACAAGAGGCCGTGAGGAAATACCAAAATTCAACTTTAAGGAGCTCTGCTTCTACTGTGGAAAAGATGCTTCTGAAAGCTTCAAGGTTAAACAGAAAAAGCTTCCTCTTCATAGACGTGAAATTCAGACACAAGAAATAATGCAAAAAATTAAAGGTTCTGCAATTGCCAGAGGAGATGAAATGGGGGCGGTGGTATTGCGTAAGATGGCAACTGAATCAGACCTCGTAGCCGCTGAAGGCAAGTACGGTTCTTGTCGTGGTATGTTCTTTAATTCACGCCCATCTATGGATCCTGATGCAGCTCAAGGTATATCTGGACGAGGGGAGTGAATTAATGTAGTAACTGGGGCTTTGAAGCCGAAAGACCTAAGTTTCCCAGTTACTGGGGTTTAACGAAGAAAAGGCCGCTGGTTCAATAACGCTACTACGAAAGGTGTAGGTGTATTAAAGAGTATTAAATTTACACGGAAAGATAAAAGGAAGAAATAAACTACTACTATGAAATGAGATTGGATGATCTTACCTTGAGTACTTGTACCAAGTACTTACGCCTTTAGAAGGGGATCAAAGGTGGTAGATCGAGGAAGGAGAGAAACGTACCCTGACCACTGGTTGTTACAATCTGAACGAGGCATCGTCGTTCCCAATCTATCGTACCGAATCTCTGGCTTTCTTTGTAAGATCATATGATATGCCTATCATCTGATATCGAAGTGTTATCTCTAACAGTTAGGGGCGTAGAGATCGAGTGATATGCGCGGGGTAAGTTTGGAGTCAATTCAAACTGGAGTCACATGGCGTGAACAGGGAGAGTTCGCTCAAACTGGTCACTAGTGGGATTGATTTCACCTTCAGTATGGAGGTTCTAGGTACTAACGACTTCTTAGGAGTGAAGCACTGAATACCCCCCCATAGCATGGAACGTATCATGGCCTTATCATCACTAAAAATTCATTAACTCAATTCGTACATGACAACGCCGATATAAACATGGATACCATTGATGGCCATGAAAACTGGTTCACTCCTAAGAAGTCGTTAGTACCCAGAACCTCCATATCTTTTCCACAGTAGAAGCAGAGCTCCTTGAAGTTGAATTTTGGTATTTCCTCACGGCCTCTTGTCACACGGCTTCCGTTTCTTGCTTCTTTTTCGGCCTTTACAGTGTTTGACTCCTTCGTGTAGACACCTTTGCGACACTTCTCGTGAAGTATAACAGATCTTTGAGTCTGTAACCACGTGTGATGCACATCATTTCTCCTCCTGCTGTCCTCAATGAACATTCGAAGTGACTTTTCCTTTAATATGTTCTAGTCACTGTAGCCGAGTGAGTTAGCGCGCTAGGCATTGCACGCATGGTGACCTGGGTTCAATTCCCAGCGGGATGGGATTTTTTCTGCTCTGTAGCTCTGTACTTGGATGTTCGGGGTCCACTCATACTTCGTGAGTCGTGAGGAAAAAAGAGTAGCTGCTTTGATATGAAGCAGCGACCAGTGGCTGAATCATAGGCACACAAATAATACAAGATATTGTAAATTAAACTGGCAAAGTTCTATGATTCTGCGCTACCCACTAAAACTGTGACATAACAACACAAAGAAAATGCATTTTTATTATTATTAAATTATTATTAATATTCCTTCTTGCACAATGTTCCCGCATATAAAACAAGTTACATCCTCCATAGTGTGCCAGCTGTCTTGAAATCACAACATGTTCAGTGAAGATCTTAGTAAAATTCAGTGCAAGTTTCTCAAAATTTTAAATTACCTATTCGACTGAATTCAATAGATTACGTTCAGTTTTGCTTGAAAAGTTGTAAGAATATGAGAATTTTACAGTTCAGATGAAGTTTCTTGCGTTGCACTGCCTTAGCGGAAATTTGGCGCTAGGGACGAAAAATCATATCTCAGCACTGGAGTGAGCAAATTTCAAATTTCAAACAGTATTTTACTTAAAATTACATTTTCTACAAGTTCGATTCTATTAAATTTTTCAATTGGTGCAGTCCTTTTTGACTTACAGGCGTTAAAAGTTGAGAATTTTCAAAATTTGAGCTATGTTTGAAAAAACCACCCATCTTTGAGGAGCGATTGTGGCTGAACGGCTTAACCTTTTTTAATGATTCAAACGTCATTAAACGCATAATTTTATGTTCCTTAGATAAGAACTGAGTAAAATTTTCTGTAGAATAAATACATTTTGAGTTATAAGCGCAATTTTGAAAAAAGTGCAAAAAATTTGCACTATTTAGGCCCTAAACTCGGAAGCACAACCTAAAATCCGTCGCAAACTCATATACCCATTATTCAGGACCCCTTTAAGGGTTTAAAACGATTTCCAGCTATTGAGCAATTTTTTGACGCTAGACCCCATTTTAGCACTAATTTGCCTGGGCTATATGTATTTACTATTTGTGTGTATTTATTGTATTCTAACTCCCTTGTACTGTGTTGACAATTTATTAATTGATGCAGATTAAATAAAAATTAAAAAAAAAAATCTGGTTGGTACACTTAGAGCGAACAGAAAGTTAAACCCCCTCCAAGTAACATCCGCAAAACTAGCAAGAGTAAGTAAAATTGCCAAACAGAATCTCAGTCGTGTTATGAAGTGGCGTCATAAACGGGATGTTATGCTGAGTACAAAGCATGATGATTCCATGAAAACATTCGAAGTGAGAGGACAAGAAAAAATCAAACCTAAAATGGTGTGTGACTAAAACCAAGGGAAAGGATTCATTCATTGACTTATCGGACCAGATGACTGCCTACTCCCCATACCTCCGACGAACTGCCAAATGGAACTTGAGCTTGTTCTTCCATTTGGTGAGTGGAACAATGCAGATCACAGAATTCAAAGAAAAAGTTGTAAGAGAGTTAGTGGGAGCCAGACCACTTACTCCGTCAGGGCGAGATACCCCGCTAACCCAAGATGCTCCACTATATCGAGTTGTTCCGCCAATCCAAGATGCCCCACCAAACGGCTCAATCACTGCGGGAGTGAACAGTTGTTTCTTGAGGGTTTTACATGAAACTTTCACAAAATACGTAGAATCTTAATAGGAAAGGATTTCACCCTGGAATAATCACAAATTTACACCTTAAAACTTAAAACACGTTTTATTAAATCACTTATTTGGATGAGCAGAAGTCACTGATGCGAGTTTACTTATGAAGTTACTTTTTCTTAGGAATGAGATTACACATAATATTGACGCTAGTTTCTCAAAATACTGTATAAAATATCTTTACCTTTTATGTATTTGAGTTTTACTAATTATCTCAGGAAAACTAATTAATTTATTCAAATTGCGGAATTCACTCGATTTTGAAAATGTTTTGCAAATTTTACTTTCTATTTCCTATGAAATATTTTGTTTTGTTATAGCGCAAAAGAAGGGGTATTGGAGAACCAATCAGAGAACCATAGACGTACACCAACAGAAAGGAGCTCTGCCAACGCAAGAAAAATGTACCATTTTTATTATAAATTGAAGTAAAACTTCCTGAGGATTTCGAATTAATATTAATTTTGTTCGTTTTATACTTTCACAAATAAAAGACGAATGATTTGACTATATTAATTGTGTAGTATATTTGAATATCAATAGCTTAGATTTTTCTTATATTGGAATATTTATTTATTGGTAATGAATGTGAAAATATAAGTTGGTCACTTGTTATCATGGTCTGAAAAAGATCATGCACGGATCTACCAAAAAGAGGGCAAGTTCTCCTCTGCAACAGAAAGTTTGGGAGCAATCCAAAGTTGACTCCTCACACCCAGGGTGTGAGGAGTCAATTTTACTTTGGGATCCACCCAGGGTGGATCCCAAAGTAAAATTGCAGCCACTTCCTCCAGGAGCACAAGAATGGACAAGCAGCTTAAGGTATGCTTTTTCAGGTAGTAGATGGTCCATAAATGCTCAAGTTGAAGGATGGGTGGAGGACGCAGGAGCCAAGATGGAAGCCTTCAAAGCATTGATTGGGTTGAATCAAATCTGTCTGCGAGTTCTTCGAAAAGGAATTACAACTGAGTTCAAATTAAGACACCATCTCCAAAACACTTTTTTGAAAGGAGTACCCATTTCTTTGCTCATGGAGTCGATTGAACAGCATGACAGTGTGTCACCCAAAGTTCTAAGTGTGTTGTTAGGGCGTGTTACTACAATGACATCCGAATTTCGTGGGGTAACCTTTTCTCCATTTCTTTCTGACGAGATGAGATTAGTAAATCGCAAGAACAATGCTGGCATATAGTTCAAAGCATATAAAGGGCGTGAGACCGTAAACTTCAAGAAAGTTGATATCCAGGGAATGTTCGTTCATGATGAGGACATTATCCATTCAATAATGATCACTCCAGGTGATCCAGTTCAAATGAGACACGTTCTGGCTGCTATAGGGTCATATTGACTCATCGGGTTTCTCCAATCCTCCAAACGGAACAAAGCAGAAATGGAGTTGGAATCTTACAAAGCAATTCTAAATGATCCAAGGATCATTTTCAGGGATGAACCTGGGTATGACGTAGGTCATCATGGATTGGTCCAAGTGAGGTCAGAGTTCGAATTCTCTTCTTCTGAAATGAGAGACACAACATTCGATTCTGATTTAAACATTGTGAACAGGAGAACTGCGCAAACCTTGGTGACAGAAGACAAAAAGTCAGACATCATCATATTGTCCAAAGATTTCAAGATCCCTGTGTGCGGACTTATGTTTTGGGCATACCCCAATGAAAGATTGTGGTTCACAATACACAATTATCTCAAGAATTTCCCCATGCTCGAAGAAAAAATATATCACAAAAATTGGGATTGGAACAATGCTACCATGATGGAATTGATTGAAGGTAGAGAAAGAAATTTTGTTGCATACACAGCAAGGTCTCTATGCACTACACTTTCTCGAGCTGAAAAAGGAACCCCAAGTCATAACAGCACCATAATAGCCTTTGCATATTGTTTCTCAGGTCAACTCGATAACAACAAAGCGAAAGCCAAACAGATGACATTTAGCTGGTCAGGAGTGCTGGTGGATTTGTGCGCAAAAACAGGATTATTTAGGAATGTAGGGGGAAGGTTTTATATCCAATGAACCAGGGCGTAAATGAACCAGGGCGTTGGGTTGAAAATACTCACCAGAAAAACCGGTAATATTGAACTACGGTGTTCACATGGGCGCGCGCACAGGACACAGCCACCTTGGGTGCCATGTGAGCACACCAGCACCACATCATTTATTTATTTATTTGGTAAACTGACGGGAACTGCCCATTTTACTATTGAGACCCTATGAAAAATACAATTTAAAAATATCAATAACAAAAAGACATTAAAAAAAAAAAAAAATGAATTTAAATTAAAATAAAATTAAAACTAAAAGTTAAATGTACTTAATACTAATAAAAAAAAAAAGAAGAACACTCCTAGGTCTGGTGCAAGGTGGACTGAGCGAAAGCTTAATTTTTAGGCTGTCTGATGATGTTGAAAAGAAATCCATATCAAACGGGGGCGATGTAATGAGGTTGGACAATCTCATGAATCTGTTGAAAGGGCTATTATTTCCTATATTAGTTGTGTGAGGAGTAGGTGAAAATAGAGCTTTATGTCTTAGCGATAATCTCTGGATTTTGAAGTTAACATATGAGATGAGCTCAGGGCAATCAACTTTGTTATTAAGGAGTTTATGAAAAAAAAATGATGTCAGCTTTATCTCTTCTATGTTGTAATGAATTAAGTTTACTGACTTCAAGAATTTGAGTATAGTCATGATTATCGATTTTTATTTTTTCTCGAAATGCTAAATAGCGCAAAAATTTCCTTTGTACTTTCTCTATCATTTCAGTATGGATGTTATAGAAAGGAGACCATAAAGGAGAGCAATATTCAAGGGTTGGTCTGACTATTGAACAATAGAGCGCTTTAATTGTTTTAGGTGAGGAAAAATCTAGGGAATTGCGGTGAGTATTTTCAACCCAACGCCCTGGTTCATTTACGCCTGATTTGCCATTGACACGAGAGAGATCCAGGCAAGACATTGCCACACTAGCCTTTACTCCGCCAGGGGAAGGCACCTCACCAACCGCATAAGGCACCCCATCAAACTAAGTTGTTCCGCCAACCCAAGATGCCCCACCAAACCAAGTTATTCCGCCAGATGAGAACCCTAGCGCACCTGCGGATGAAATAAGAGATCGCATACTAGTGGAAATCCCTGGTCGGAAACGAGTCGTTCGCAGAAGCGACAAGCCTTGTTACGACACCTTGTCGCGAGAAATTGGTTTCAAAAGAGCTCAAAATAAAGCCAAGCGAGTAAATACAATTTGCCAAGCATGTGAAATACCTTTGATGCCCCCGCCCACACAAGGAGGTTCAACAGGAGAGTCAATGCTTGAGTGTTCTAACCATGAATACGGTTCTAAAAAAAGTTTGAGTTAGTTTACGGTATACCAACGATACCTATTATTTTGAAGTTTACAATATACTAAAACATCTATTAATTTCTGAAGTGTTCTCATTTTTTTTTTTTTTTTTTAATAAAACCAAATCATTTGCAAATAACAAAAATATCAATGCTCTTACTACATAATATAATGGGAAATATAGCCCCAAATTAGACCCACATAAAATCATTCCTTCAAATGGGATTCAAAACCCACGCACATGGTAAATATGTAATATTGTAAGGAGTAAATTCCCAAGAGAAAATGTAGAATACGATGTATCACCGGTTGTATAACTCGGTTTGAAGAAGAGAAGGTCAGTTGTACCACCGGTGGTACAACCGGTCCATTCCGCACAGACACAGTTGTACCACCAGTCCCCATGTGTTAATAAAAAAATAATACAAGCTTTCTCCCCTAAACTTAATTGATATTGCTGAGTTTTCTTTCTTTTCTCATTATCACCAACCCGGAATTTACTATGGAAGAGTTTTCCACAGCTTCTATATCCGAATATGATAGACTGCATACTCCCGCTACTACTGTCTTCAACCTCCTAAATAAACAACCGGATGGACCGGAAAATTATGTAGCATTCACTAGTCAAATGCTAGGTACACTCAATACCCAACTAAGTGAATCAAGCGTGCAATAAATATCAATCACATTAGTTCTTGCTCATATGGCTACATTCGATAAGCGAGTATTGCGAATGGCACACACTGCCAAAATAACAACAAAAGATAACCTCAAGCAGGAATTGAGGGTTATGTCTTATGGCAAGAGACATCATGATCGAGATAATTCATTCGAATTCAAACGTCAAAAGGGAAATAACTACCAGCCGTTACCATCATCTTATACTATCGTCTACTTCTACTTCCACATTACTGCAAGCGTCCTGGACATCGGAGCTCTGAATGCCGGAAGCACATGAATAATTTTTACTCCTCGAGGAATGATCCACCGCAGCGTAAAACATTCAGCAGCAAGGAATAACCAACCATCCACCAGTACCAGCAAAGCCAGGTTTGGAGCGTGTTATATTTGTCAATCCACTGATCATTATGCCAACGCGTGTCCGAGGAAGTCCGGAGCTCTCAAGCGGCGAGTGGAGATTTGTTCAGTCAATCCAGTGGGCACACTGATTCATAACGGTGAGCAACATTCTTTTTCTTTTGATTCTGGTGCGGAGTGTTTTCTCTTGAGAAACTCGATGGAGAAAAAGTTTTCGGGCCCAATTTTTGAAACGCCCGTTCGAATTATTGGGATTTCGAATAAGAAGCAACAGGAGCAAAAGATTTTTTTTTTTTTTTTTTTGAGTTAACGGGACTTTTGACCCATCGGGATTTCGAGTTAGTGATTCTACTGTATTCATGTATCTCGTGGTTATTATAATACAGCAATTTAAACTATTTTGCTTACAGCCCTATAGGCCAAATTGAAGTGTCAGCGAAATACACCTACGATTTTAACTCGCCTGATAACATTATAGCTGTTCCCGATGCGAGAGGCACAATATCCCAGGACAATGACCCTCGCTGTACCAAAGAGAAAATTGTGCCCCTCATTATTTGATGGATTTTCAAACAAAAAAGAAACATTACTGCAAATGCAGATGCTTAAATGGGCTTCACGTTCTGGCCCGTATATCGTCTTGTGCCTTGTTTTTCAGGATTTTGCGGATGAATTCTTCAATGATATTCCATTGAACTTCCTTTCTCAGCATTTCTTCTACTGTATTTTCAGGAGCAATGTTTTTCTAATTTTCTTAAACAAGCCTCTCTTTCTTGGTTGAATCGGTCGCACTGTGCTTCGGATTGTCTTCGGGCCAGTTGTAGTAAGCACATTTGGCACTCGGTATTTTTTTTTATTTTAAATTGAAACTTTCTAAAATGTCCGTGTCCGGTTAAAAATTGGCAAAGTTCGTACGGAATATTTCCGTGCTTTCTATTTATCCATTCCTGTTTTATTTATTAACCTTTTCGTCCATTTTCCTTTTGTATTTTCTGCATCCCATTTACTTTCCCATCTCTCTATCATCTCATTTTTTAGTTCTTCGATCATTTCATCTCTTTCCTCTTTATTTTCTTCTTGCTTATAAATCTCATCTTTTCTCTTCCACCTTAAGTTTTATGGGGAGTGACCCTGACATTATCTCGAATAATGGTGTTGCAGCTGTTCTATATAATCTGCAAAGCCTCAACATAATTTTTCCATTAAAAGAAAAAAAAAGAGATAAAAAACTATGTACCCCCGGACTGATACATCAAAGACACATAGGTATTGAGTGTAGTATTGAGAAATACTCTAGACTGGTAGCACCAAAAGCTTAAATCCTTCTTGGTTTAGATTTGCAGTAGTATTATCTAGTTCAATAAAAATTTAAGTAAAGAAAGTTAAAGCAGTAAACAAATATAACAACAGCAAAAAACAATAAGAAAAATTGGCTAGCAAAACCGAAAAATATCATAAAGGAGCAATACAAACAATCAACATAGGCCAACATAATAAATTGAACAATTTTTTTAATATTAAATGTACAAATTTATACACTAAAACAGGTTAACTTTCAAAAAAAATTTCCAGTAAAAAAAAAGATAAAAAACTATGTACCCCCGGACTGATACATCAAAGACACATAGGTCTGAATCAAGAGTTAGACGCCCAACACAAAAAACAGTTATAAAAGCCAATATATCTGCTCAAGCCCCCGAAACAAAAGAAGTACAACTCACAACGCTTCAAACGAAACCAAAAAAAGCACAACCAGAAGATATCAAACATGTAGAATCCAAGAGACAAATGATGTCAAGGGATACATCTTTCTCTTTAAATATAGCAGGATCCAATTTTAAAAATACATCCAAACCTGCACAGAAAAGAACTCAAAGTAAACCATCAAAGAAATCTGCTAGATATACCACCAATACTAGACGTTCGACTCAAAGCAGTGTTAGAAAATCTGCAAACATAGATGGTTCTGACACGAAATCTTCTAAAACAAGTGTACGAGACACTTATGGTTTATCTACAATACGAGAAGTAAAGCTAAGAGACACAAAATTAGAACAATTACAAATAGAACAAAAAAAGATACATCTAAGCAAAGGTATCAAGTCAAAAGAAAAGGTGACACAGAGTGTGACCCAAAAGAAGAGCCCTGATAAAAAAGAAGTGCTTATAACAAAGACACCATTAAAACAGGATCGACTGATCAAAGAGATAGAACTATATGAAGATCCTTGTGAAGAAATGGAGGTAGATGTGGAAGAGTCTAATTTCAAGCTGGTTAAAATTAATTTGAAGCGTTGCATGTACAAAGTGGTGGAGGACGTAGCATTATCCCTAGCAATGGAGCCAAGCCGAGACGATGAAGATCACAGCTGGGATGTTTACTGGTCCGACTACTCCATAACGACTGTAAAGTCGAAGTCGATGACCTTACGTCAGAGGTAAATTATTTACAATTTAGAGGATGGTAAATATGCCTCGTATTTTTCGACGAAGCGAATGGAAGGTCAAGAAACTGTCACATAAAATCGGTTATTTTGGCTGGCTGGAACACAGAGGAAATCACAACGACAAATTAATTCTTCTTCTTTATTTTTACATGATATAAGTAGCTGTTATCAGTTTGATTACGTGACAGGTTAGAGTTCTCCATCATGAAAAAAACACATTCACATATTTAAAATGTAAGCATTGAAAGTAATAAGACAGGAGGCATTGAAAGCAATAAGACAGTTCCTATTCCCTTGTGTTTAACTTTAGATTTTGACATGACATATTAATAACATTTAGGAAATATTCCACCCGCAGGATCAATCACTTTCCAGGAATGGCTAATCTAGAATCAAAAGCGTTTCTCGCTTATCATTTGAACAGGATGAAGCTGGAATTTCCGTTGGATTACAACTTTTTCCCAGGTTCTTGGAGTCTACCTTATCAGAACCAGGAGTGCATGACCTATGTTGAGAATCATCCTCAGGAGGTAGGAGCTGATTTTATTCGATAAGCGTGTTTTATCTAAAAAAATATTTTCACATTAGAAGAGCTAAGGTAAACTTGAGAATTTTGTCTTCCGTTTTATTAGCTCAATACTTTTGTCACCGTCTTGGTCGTACTGCTGCAATAATGGGACTCATCTGTCCTAATCAGGCAGTAAAAAACAAATATTATTATGTTAAATTGACTAGAAAATCACAATGGGTCATTAATTCGCCACAACTGTGTGTGTTTACATTGGCACTTGCCCACTCGTGGGCCATAAAGTCTATAAACAATATTAAAAAAATATTGTGACGAAAGTGTAAATGATTTTCGATTAATTAACAAATCATACAAATAGACTGTTGTTGGCAGCACAAATTTGAAGGAGGCTGGCTCCTTTCAATTAACTTTTTTTTTAAATTATAATACATTAGTAACCTTCATTGTTTATCTCAATATCAGGTGTTTATTCTGAAACCCTCCCGCGGAGCAGAGGGTAAGGGCATCAAAGTGTTCAGCAAAGTGGAGGATATCAAGGCAAACACTGCTGAGGCTGTCTGTCAGATGTACCTGTCTAAGCTACTTCTGCTGGACAACTATAAGTTTGACCTGCGTGTCTATGTGCTCATTACCTGCATAGACCCTCTCCAAATCTTCGTTTATAACAATGGACTGGTCCGTCTGGCTACACATCCTTACGCGGCGCCAAAAGCATCTAACATGAACAACCAGTTCATGCACCTTACGAACTATTCCATCAATAAGAGTTCTAGCAACTATGATCCATCGGAAGAGGGAAGCAAGCGAGACTTCACAGCGTTCAACCGGTGGATGCTGGCCAAAGTTCTGAACAGCGAGAAACTTTGGAAAGACATCGATGACGTCATCATCAAAACATTTATCGCCATTCATCCAATTCTGAAAGACAAATACGTCGAGCTGTTTCCAATACATTACAAACACAACGTGAGTGCTTGTTTCGAACTTTTGGGATTTGACATCATAATTGATCGTGCCATGAAACCGTTTCTGTTGGAGGTAAACAGGTCGCCCAGCTTCAACATCATGGGCGAGGTGGACGAGAGAGTGAAGCAAAACCTGATAGAGGACACCTTCAGGTTGTTGAACCTGCAGTCAGCTTTCCCCAGCCGGGACCAGCTCAACCCCATAGGCAACTACAGGCAGATCTATCCCACCGCTAGATCGTACGAATATTCCACGTTTGTCCATTTCATTTCTTCTGTTCCGGCCACGAATGAAGACAAAAAGCGAAAAAAGCAAATGAGTTGATATAAACAAACCTTCAGGGTTAACAAATATGTTTTGAAGAAAATAATAACCTGGGGATTTTAAAGTAGAATTTCAACAACGAACGTCTTCTCATTAGGTCTACAAAATATAAGGGATGGTGAAATGCTCGTAATACTGCTTTATTTAGTCCCGTCTAGTAGAGAATGACAAGAGTAAAATTGCCTTTTATTCCAAACCAAATATAGTTAGAAAATTGTTCAATAAAATGAACCCGACACCTAGAATTTGACAATAGGAATTAAGGTTAATTAAAAGTCGCGATCAACACGGCAGCATATCACACCCTGTCGAGATTCGGTAAAGGACGCTGGCTGCGGATCAGAACCTATGCGCAACCACGATAGTTTGCCCCGGTGTTGGGACACTGGGCCACTAGACTAAAACAGTACTCGTCCATCCTATCTCAGGATGAGAAAGATGCAATATACAGGACACTCGCTCTGAGCTGGGGGGGGGGGGATGTATAAGCAAACCCTATACTCGGACATCACGTGGGAGTGGGAAGAAGTAGATAAGATATGCCCAGTGAGACCACCTGCAGGGCCGATGGCGCCCGAAATATACGAGATACAGCCAACCTAGCGCGGCTGTTGCCCAGTCATCATCTTATTTTGAACAGTCGTTAAATACGGGATACATCCAAGCTGTTGGTCAGTCATCATCTTCTTATTTTGAACAGTCGTCTAATACGGGATACACCCAGCCTGTTGCTCCATTATTAGATGCAGTACTGGTAGGCTGATTTCCAGAGCAGGAGGAGATCGAGTCCACATTGCATACAAAGTACCACCAACTACCACTAAGCCAAGTTAAAGCATATGCAGGTGGTGCAGGAGTGACTATTGTAGTCCATTCCAGAGAAGTATGCATGAATGGCCAAGATTTCATCATAGTAAGAGGAGACCTTGAAGCCGGAGACAACCCTTGGATGGAAGTTCGGACCAATAGTATGCTTAAAGTAACAACAACTATAGACCTATGGTTGACTTATGGTGTTTCTTAATCAACTCCGCCTAAATGGCCTAGCCCTTCTGAGTATTCACCTAGGTGTTCCCTTGACCCCAGAAGAAGTGCTCAAGTCATTTTCCCGCAGTCAAAAGAAAATAATACTGTGCTGAGGTAATAATACAGTACCCCCTCCCCCTGAAATGTAGGTCTAGCTACACCACTGCTTATAAACTTATATTTTGTGAACGGTACATCCGATTTTGATGAGAAAGTGCATGCACGGTCATGATTTTTCTAAATATTTTTATTATAGTCGAATGCAAAAAAAAAAAAAAAAATGTGTGTGTATGTATGATTGCTGTAGGGTGTCTGGGTATACTTCATGAACAGTTTTCAAATAGTCAAACATCGGGTAGAATGTTATTAACGAAATATTGATATTTACCCAAAACATGTTGTAAACATGTCACAAGATGGGTCATACTTTAGAGCCGGGTATTCATTTTGAATTTGAAAGGTTACATTTATCATTAGTTGGTGTTATTCTCTCGTGTAATCATGAATCCCGGCTATACTTTAACAAATGACCAACTGACCAGAGCGCGCACAATGGTAGAATCAGGGCTTTCGTACTCTGAAGCGGGTAGACGGCTTGGAGTTCATCGGACAACGATAGCGCGAGTTGTAAAACGGTTCAGGCAAAACGGACAAGTGTTGAGAACACCAAGACAAGGACGTCCGCGCTGCACAACCCGTCGAGATAACCGATATTTACTGCTTAGCTCCCTCAGAAAACGGACCTTGACCAGTACAGCCCTTCAGAGGATGGTATTAAACACCCAAGGAGTGGTTATTTCGGCCCCTACCATTCGCAGGCGACTTCACGAGTGTAGTGTGAACAATTTTAGACCAGCTGTATGCCCTAAACTCACCAGGTGCCACCTAGTTGCTCGCCTTCGATATGCAAGACAACACGTAAACTGGGATATCCGAGATTGGAAGCGTGTACTGTTTACAGATGAGACCAGAGTGGCACTAGACATGCCAGATGGACGTCAGCGTGTGTGGTGACGGGAAGGAGAGGTATACAGAAGCCTGTACGTATATCACAACAAGAACCCTACGGAGGAGGCTCTATCATGTTTTGGGCAGGTATCTCTTTCCAGCGCCGCACGGAGTTGATCACTGTCCCTAGACCAGCCTTAAATGCTGAAAGGTACGTGGCAGAGATCCTACATCAACATGTTAGGCCCATGGCAGAAGCATATGGCGACAACTTCATTTTAATGCAAGATAATGCGCGACCTCACTCAGCTTGGATCACCCAATCGTATCTTGAGACCCAAAGTATTGAGACCCTGGGGTCACCGGCTCGGAGTCCAGACCTGAATCCCATCGAACACGTCTGGGACATGTTGAAGAGGTGCATTAGGGCTCGTGATCCTGTTCCAGAAAACCTACGAGACTTGGAAAGAGCAGCAAGAGAGGAGTGGGCAAACATCCCTCAGGATAACGTCAGAAAACATCATTAAGAGCATGAAGAAAAGGATGCAAGCAACCATCAAAGCTCGAGGAGGCCACACTCGCTATTGAGGAATTAAGAGAATTTCAACCGAAGTGTTCAAAGGTTTATTTTTAACAAAGTCGATTGCATGACAAAATATTGTTTTCCCTATTTCTCAGATTTTTTGCTTTTATTATTTAACTTCTTCTTCTTGTTACGCCGTCTCCGAACGAAGGTTAGCGATCATAATGGCAGTGTTTTCTCTTGATTGAAATGTGATGTAAATTTCTGAAGATGTAAGACCCGTCCAACGCTTGATATCATCTATCCACATATTTCTTGGCCTTCCCCTTTATCTTTATAATTCAATATCTCCTTGGATGATCAGCCTTAATAGAGCATACTTCTCGCCGCGCAAGACATGTCCAAAGTATTGAATTTTTCTAGTTTTTCAAAGTATTATTTACCAATAAAGAATAAAATTTGAGATTTATAATGTAAATAATGTGTTATAATTGGCTCTTTATAATTGAGAAAGATTCATGTGATTATAACCTAAACCTTCTCCAGGAAATAGGAAAATCTAACCCGTGCATCATTTTTGAGCGGCAGTTTAGTATCAACAAAACCCAAATTTCTAATAGATGAAGCTATGCTTTTTTGACATCATTAGAGAAAAATGAGATTTTTGGGACAAAGTTGCCCCAGTTTACGGTACCTAATACTGTGTTTTGTTTATTTAAAAAAAAAAACCAACTTTTTCTGATAAATAAATAATTTCCAAATTGTTAATTTTTTCATATAAGGTGCCTGGACGCATTAAGGCCTACGACCCAATAAGGCCTATTGGTAATATCTACGTTACTAAAAGGAATAGAAGGCAGGTGCTGCCATTCTAGTGTCGGAAAAAAGTACTAATTTCATCTTCTCTCTCTTTCATTTGTGTTCACTGATTTAGTACGGATCAGTTTCAAGTTGAATGTTGCTATGAAAATTTTTAGGTAATTTTATTATTTTTCACGAGGTAAGTAAATCTTAATAACTTTTTTCTAAAATAGACATTTAAAAGCAGTTTTGTTTATTTTTTTGCCCAAGTGTTTTTCGTGTTTTTGACCAAAGGACATTATTGTAGCTTTAATAGGGTTTGTGTTAAAAAAAAATTTGAAAAAAAGATCTATAAAATTTTGTGGGATACAACAAGGCCTACCAACCTCATCCTAGGCCTTGTTGTATACCATAAGTTTTTATTAATTTTTTTGCCGAGAAGTCAGGTTTCTTCAATAGGCCTTGTTGTGTCCCAGTATTTTTGTCCATGTTTTTTAAACTTTGCGTCGCTTTTATGTTTCAGATCATGGCAAAAACTCAGAAAAAAAGATGCAATTATGCTCCAGTAGATCTGGAAAAGGCTGTTCAAGCGGTAATGTCCAAAAAAATGAGCGATTATAAGGCAGAAAAAGAGTTCAATGTGCCAAGGAGAACTATCAGAAATTATGTGAAGAAGAAGATTTGTGTAAAGGTGAACTGTGGGAGGAAATTAACACTGTCGAGAAAACAGGAGAGTGACCTGTCATTCAGAATCCGATTTGGCTACCATTGGCTATCCACTTACAAGAAACGTATTGAGTAGAGCAGCAGTGTTCAACTTTTGTGAACAGAATAACATTGAAAATCAATTTAACAGTAGATCAAAGTTGGCTAGCCTCAAATGGGTGAACAGATTTATGAAAAGGCACCCCGAGATTGCTGTGCGGAAACCACAAACTTTGAATCCTGCACGAGCCCAGAAGCTCAACCCTTTCATTGTGAAGGATCATTTCTCAAAGTTGAAAGATCTGTATGACAAAAATGGCTTTCTTTTGACTCCTGAGAAAATATTTAACATGGACGAAAAAGGTTGTCGTTTGTGCTTACATGGTGGACAAAAGGTGTTGGCAGAAACAGGATCAAAAAGAGTTCCTTCTATCGGAAATGAACATGGCGAGAATGTTACCATTGTTGCGGCTGTAAATGCAGTTGGTCATGCTATACCACCCATGATACTCTTCAAGGGCGTGAGAATGCGGCCTGAATTTGCGGATGATTTTTCTCCTGGCGGTGTTTGCAGTATGACACCAAAAGGCTCGATGAATATTAGGACTTTTGTTGATTGGTTGCAACATCTGGCGAAGTACAAATCCCCTGGACCTTGTCTTCTTATCTTTGATGGCGCGAAGTGTCACATTGACTTATCCATAGTGGATGAAGCGGACAGGCATCAAATTATACTGTACTGCCTTCCTTCAAATACAACTCACGAGTTGCAGCCGCTTGATAAAGCAGTATTCCATTCCTTCGAGCACTATTGGGACGAAGAACTAACGAGCACTGATCAGATAGTTTCAATATTCTTGTCTCTTGTATTTTTCTTTGTTGTTTGGTGTTTTCCGATAATTCTGTAACTAATTAGTGATAACAAATTATATTTTTAACATACCCAGAGCAAAAAAAATTCATTTATTACCAATTTGGAACTTTTTAAGGCTTCAATGTACTCGAAATACATGCTGGGTCACATGTCCCCCGACACGATTTTGAAATCTTAAAAGGTATTAATTTTTTGTGTGAATAATACTTTTTTAAATTTGTAAATAAATATTTTTAAAGAGTAATTAAAATGTGAATTTTTTGGTATCATAACATTTTTTTTTTTTTAGAGAGTTTTCTTGATCTGAAATAAGTCTTTAAAAATTTGTACAACTGGGTCACAACTATTTGTTTAACAAGTGATTCGAGTAGGAGATAAAAGAAAACAAGTTTTCGTGATGTTTAAGATTGCGCATTGAAGTAAAGGAAGCGGTTCAGTCGTTCAGTTCGCCAGTAGCTATTGTGATGAGAGTATGTGTCGTCATACGTGTTTTTACCGAAATTAATTTTTGGTAAGTTAAATATTACGATCATGATTCACAACTAGGTCACATAGTTTTTTTTTCGTTATTAATTATTTTTCAAACAATATTTTTCTTTTATTATTTGTAAAATATGTGCTATTTTTAAATATCAATTTCCCTTTGAAAGTAAAAATGAATTTTAAAATTAAAAAATTGAAAGTGTCTATTATTACAACTGGGTCACGTACAACAAGGTCACATTTTATTTGTGACCGAGTTGTAAATGTGTGACCCAGTTGTTTTTTCCCCCCCCTTTGGATGTTAGTTACTTCTTAACTTATGTATAATATATGAATTAACCAGTTATTTTGACTTTTTTATTGTTTACAGATACAAGTATGGCAAAGTCAAATAAACACAATGAAGCTCTAGAGGCAAAGAAAAGAGAAGCAGCAAGAGAGAGAAAACGTCTGTCACGTGCTAGGATAAAAGCAGACCCCGAGAGATACGAGGCAGAGAAAGAGAAGTAGAGACAGGAATGGAAAAAGAGGAAGGAGGAAGGGAAGGTATGTTAAACATTTTCCTTCACTTTTTGCATAGTGACCCGGTGCCAGCATTGTAGGTAAAAATTGGAATTTAATTAGTATGGATTTAGATGATTAGAGAAACAAATTGTTCATATATTTTAAATAAATACAATCGCGGCTGTCTACCTTTGGTAGTAAAAATCCTTCAATGTTGCAGTGAGCACCTAGTTGTTTTTAAACCCTAGTGATATAGAACAACAAATTCTCAATAATATTTTAAAAAAAAAACATTATTATTATTATAGGACCCTTTCTAATTATATTTTGTAACGTTATGTTATAGGTGAAGTCAATCAAAGAGATGTCTCGAAGAGGTCAAAAAGCACAAAGAAAGAAATGGAGAGAAGCAAACAAAAAGAGGAAAGACAAACAGCAGCTAGAAATGATGACTAGCGAATTTATTGATGTGAATTCCCCTCCTGATTCCCCATCCCAAGAAGAACCCCATGTGAACATTGAGCCACAACCATCAACTAGCCGTCAGAGAGCTTCGGGTGAGAAAAGAAGAAGAAAAAACAATTCCGAAATGAAGAAAAAGTTAGAGAAGTTGGAGAAAAAATTGCAAAAAGAGAAGAAATCAAAGGAAAAGTACAAGAAACGATACTATCGTCTAAAAAAGAACAAAGGCAACCCATGTATATCATCACCATCTCCTAACAAAGTAGTAACCAAAGTTCTTACAGACAAGAAGGAAGTTAGAAAAAGACTGCTGTTTCTAGAGGTAATGAAAAAACAAATTAAGACTAACAAGAAGAGCTTGACGGAAAATGAGAAAAAGACAGTAGCAAAGTTATTGAGTGGAAATATTGTCAAAGACTATAAACAAGTTAGTAATGTGAGAGACTTCGCGAAAATTGCTGGAGTTATGAAAGGACCAATGAGCTTAAAACGAAAAATGAAACTAGGCACATACAATAATTTTGTCTCAGTTGTTCATGCATTCTTAGAAGATGATGAAAATTCAACCCAATCCCCTGAGAAATCTGCTGTGATTTCGAAGAAAGGGGTACAGAAAGTAAAAAGATACCTCAATGATAGTCTTCTGAATCTATATCAAAAGTTCATTAATACCTACAAAATTAAATTATCATACACCACATTTCGCAGGATGCGACCTTTTCATTTGCGCCATAAGAAGCTGAACGAAAAAGACACATGTAGCTGCATCAAACACGTGAACTTCTCATTCAAGATACAAAAATTGCACATGCTAGGAATCTTACAGTCAAAATCCCCTCAAGATTTCATGAAAAAGATTTGCTGTGATGTTTCAAATCAAAATTGCATGTACAGGTCATGTAAAGAATGCAAACATAAAGCAATTTGTTCGGATGAGCTAAAACTTGAACCAACAACCAGAACGTTCTATCATGAATGGAAGCTAGTAGAACACATATACTTTAACAATAAAAATGAAAAAGCTACCACTAAAATCACATCTAAACAGAAAGTTTATTGTACAATGGGTGAATTAATTGAAAAAGTAAAAGATTCAATCCCCATTGTATTTGCTCACCACTATCGAGCAATGCACCAGATTAGAGCAGCAAAGTTCGTGAAAAACAACCTAGACAATAATGAAGTATCCTTGTTCATTGATTTTTCCGAAAACTATGTGTTGAAGTATAGTGAAGAAGTTCAGTCTTGTCATTTTGGAGCAAGTCAACAACAAGTATCACTTCACACAGGAGCGTTCTATTATAAAATGCATGATAAAATAGAACACAAGACGTTTGCTACTGTATCTAAAAACACTAGACATGACCCTGCAGCCATATGGGCACATTTAAAACCTATACTTGAACTGATTACAGAAACAGTACCTAATGTTGACACACTGTATTTCAACAGCGACGGTCCAACGTCTCAATATAGGAACAGGAAAAACTTGTACTTAGTATCTAAGATTCCATGTGAAGTAAAATCATTCAAAAAACTTACATGGAATTTCTTCGAAGCAGGCCATGGGAAGAGTGTAGCGGACGCAGTGGGAAGTGTGGTCAAAAACCATTGTGACAAAAGTGTAACAAGAGGCAAAGATATTGCTAACATAGAAGATCTCTTAGAAAGAATGAGCTCGACAAAAACTCATGTTATGGAAGTACCTGACCAGAACATTATCAAGATAGAAAAAATCATTCCAAATAAACTGAGACCAATCCCCAAGTGTTTGGAGATTCATGAAGTGGTGTGGAATAGAGAAAGTCCAAACAACCTGACTCTTAGAAAGGTATCCTGCCAAAGTTGCAGAGATGACAATGTTTGTGTGATTTGTAAAATTGAAGGCGGAAAGACAATTTTTTCTTTTGAAAATGATAATGAAAAAAGATCAGTCAAGAAAATCAAGAAGTACACTTTGGCAGATAAGATTAAGGCAATAAAATTTAGGACAAAATAAAAGAAATTTTATTTTGTCCTAAATAAAATTTCTTTTATTTAGGACAAAAACTTTTTAATATATTACCAACGGAAATTAAAGCCTTGAAAAATGTACCACTCCTATTGAAAAACAGATCTAAAAAATACATCCTAACTAACCAAATAACACTACAAAAATTATTACCACTGGCATGATTCCTTTTTCCTTTTTTAAGAAAACACTTGAACCACTTCTTGATCTCTTCTTCTTTTACTCTACTTTTAAAATTCTCATAATTTTTTTTTCTTCTACTTGTTACTCTTTAACTTATCTTAAAAATAACTCTCTTTTTTTCTTGTATCCCGCCATCAGATTTAATCTGAATGGGGTACAAAATACTTCCATATTTTATTACTCTTTGAAATAGTCTCTTTTTAAATGTATTAAAATGTTATGTCTGTATGAGAGACCTAAAATATACAATAAAAGTAATATATTACAACAAAAAAAAAACTCTCATGGCAAGATGGAAGATACAGAGGAGAAGACACAAAAGACTGATAACAAGATGGAAGATACTGAGGAGAAGATGGAAGATACTACGGAGAAGATACAAAAGACTGATAACAAGATGGAAGATACTAAGGAGAAGATACAAAAGACTGATAACAAGATGGAAGCTACTAAGGAGAAGATACAAAAGACTGATAACAAGATGGAAGATACTGAGGAGAAGATGGAAGATACTGATAACAAGATGGAAGATACTGAGGAGAAGATAGAAGAGACTGATAACAAGATGGAAGATACTGAGGAGAAGATAGAAGAGACTGATAACAAGATGGACGATACTGAGGAGAAGATAGAAAAGACTGATAACAAGATGGACGATACTGAGGAGAAGATAGAAGAGACTGATAGAAAGATGGAAGATACTGAGGAAAAGATACAAGGGACTGATAACAAGATGGAAGATACTGAGGAGAATTTGAATTTTGAATTTGAATTGGTTTACTTTATTTTACATAATTGGTACATAACAAGCTAACAAGCTAACAAGTAACTTCTGCGGTAGAAGAGACTGATAGAAAGATTGAAGATACTGAGGAGAAGATAGAAGAGACTGATAACAAGATGGAAGATACTGAGGAGAAGATAGAAGAGACTGATAGAAAGATTGAAGATACTGAGAAGATACAAGATAGCAGGATGGAAGAACGTGATTCTGATGAGGCAGAAGATACTGCTGATGAACATGGATGTGTTGACAACAATGGCAATAACTATTATGATGTTGACACATTGCTCAAGCTATTGAAAAAATAGTTTAGGTCTAGTGAATTAGTTTAATAAGATCTAATCAGAAAAATAAATAAAAAAGGCCTTGTTTTGAATTTGCCACAAATTTTTTCTTCTCATTTCTTAACAGCAACGTTATCGAATTTAATACAGGGTGGGGCAAAAGTCTGGAAACCCTGAATAACTTTCGAATGGCTTCTTCGGTAAAATTAATATTTTGTATGGTAAACCGGGGTAATTAGACCTTCTTTTAGAGTGGGGTCGATTTTTGTTACCGGCCCCCATGTCGGGGCCAGGGGGGCCAAATTCATTTTTTTAAATACGAACACCCACTTTGCGATACATTTTTGAAAAGGTCTTTAAATAAGAAATACATTGGTACAAATTTTATTTTTTTATTATTAACTGTTTGCAAATGGCGTCCAAATTTGTGTATGCAGTAAAGTCTGAAAACCCCTGAATATCTTTTGAACGGGCTTTCTCAGTAAATTGAAAACTGTGCACGGTAAGTCGGGGTAGTTAGACCTTTCCAAAAATGTATCGCAAGGTGGGGTTTCGTATTAAAAAAAATGAAGTTGGCCTCCCTGGCCCCGACATGGGGGCCGGTAAAAAAAAATCGGTCCCATTCTAATATAAGGTCTAATTACCAAGGATTACCGTACACAATTTTAAATTTACTGAGAAAGCTCTTTCGAAAGATATTCAGGGGTTTCCAGACTTTACTGCATACACAAAGTTGGACGCAATTTCCGAACAGTTAATATTAAAAAAATAAAATTTGCACCAATGTATTTCTTATTTAAAGACCTTTTCAAAAATGTATCGCAAGGTAGGGGTTCGTATTTAAAAAAATGAAGTTGGCCACCCTGGCCCCGACATGGGGGCCGGTAACAAAAATCGACCCCACTCTTTAAGAAGGTCTTATTAGCCCGGTTTACCATACAAAATATTAATTTTACCAAAGAAGCCATTCAAAAGTTATTCAGGGGTTTCCAGACTTTTGCCCCACCCTGTATATTACAACTGGGTCACATGACATTACAACTGGGTCACATGCCCTAAAACTCAAAGGTCGTTTTCTATAAAAGTCAGTGACTGGTAGATTGAAAAGTACTTTCAGAAGCAAGGATACAATATATTGTTTTGGTTTAATGTACTTTTTTTGAAAAAAAAGGAAGAAAAAAATAAATAAAAATAATAATGAAATATTAAAACTATCTGATCAGTGCTCGTAACAAACTACTGGCAACATCATAACGAGAGAATCTTGACGAAACAGCGATTCGGGAAAGTATTCAGTGCTGTTTGGGATTAGTGTATGACAATGTCCAATATCAGGTTATTTATATTACTCGTGTGCCCCTAATGGGGTGATTAATATATCAACTTTTTCTCTAGGCCTCAGTTCACCAGAGCTGAGGCTGAGTTAACAAAGCTAATTGCCCCTGCCCACATCGGGCTATTACAGCACACCAAAAAACTTTTTATGGCATGATTTCGACAGCGAAGTAGAGAAACAAACGGGTCCAGCAAATCTAGTTTCCTCTGCTATAGTACTCATGAATAAACACAACCAAGAAATGATTTTACCCTGGAGAAAAATTCCTTGCTATGGTGGGAAGAACGTAAAATGATATACCCACTATTACACAAGATTGCTATGACAAGATTATGTATTGTTGCTACGTCTGTACTATGTGAAAGAATATTTTCAAAAACAGGTCAATTATGAATGAAAGGAGGAATCGAATGAAAGCTTCCTCCAAGCCGAAGGAAATATTAACAAACCAACCATTTCCCACTACAAAGTGAAAGATGGTTTAAAAGACATTGAAGTCATTGGAGTAATGATCGGATCTCGCGGAACACTAACATCTGTTTTTATAAATTTCTGCAAGAGATTTAACATCCCTCAAAAAAGTGATGAAAATTATATTGCACCACACTGTACGCTCCTCTATTGCAATTCTAAGAACTCACTTGTTTGGATAAAAAGAAAATTTCAACATCACAACAAAAAATAATATTGAAGATTAGTCAAATTGAAAATGATTGGAAATGTGTCAAGAAATGTTTATGTTTTAATTAGTATATTGTTTTAAAAAAAAATGTTATAAGGTATCCTTTGTCGTATGGCAACCTGTTGATGTACAGGAAAGTTTAAATATATAAATATATACAGGGTCTTCATAAAGTCTCACCCAGGCCTAGGTTTCTCAAAAACGACTCAGAATATCAAAAAACGCAAAAACCCGTATTCCTTTATATTTAGGGGGATTGATTTTCAGCCAAAAATTTTTTGCCTACACGGCCCCAGTTAGGCTGGGCGTGGACCAACTTTAAAATCTTAAATAGAATGGTATGTCTTGTGGCATATTGTTTTAAAGGTCTTATTGAGAGAAGTTCATTACAATAAATTTCAGTGTGCTACGACTTACCGTTCTCGAGATACAGGGTCGGACGTCCTGCGTAATATCCCTATATTTTGACCTATAACTCGTTAACCGTAAATTATGGAGAAAATTTTTCATGATAATAATAAATCCTTATAGCAAGAACTTTCGAACAAGTTAAAATTTGATTTGTTTTTTCGTTAAATTTTTTTCGACTGTTCGTCCGGCTGGCTGACGAAACCGACCAGAAACTAACATCAACAGAGTATGTCGAATTATAACTTGTTCGAAAAGTCTCATCATAAGGAGTTATTATTAACGAGAAAAATTTTCTCCATAATTTACGGTTATCGAGTTATAGGTCAAAATATATGGATATTACGCAGGACGTCCGACCCTGTATCTCGAGAACGGTAAGTCGTAGCACACTGAAATTTATTGTAATGAACTTCTCTCAATAAGACCTTTAAAACAACATGCCACAAAACATACCATTCTATTTCAGATTTTAAAGTTGTTCCATGCCCAGCCTGACTGGGGCCGTGTAGGCAAAAATTTTTTGGCCGAAAGTCAATCTCCCTAAATATAAAGGAATACCGGTTTTTGCGTTTTTTGATATTCTGAGTCGTTTTTGAGAAACCTAGGCCTGGGTGAGACTTTATGAAGACCCTGTATATATTTAACCACAGTATGAAGTAGGAACAGAAACAGTAAACCCTCGCTCGACCTCACCCCCGAAATTTCTAAGAAACCCCTGCAAAATAAATACAATGTAATATATGTTAGGCGAGATTTCTGGGCAAGCTTTTGAAAAAAGGCAGTGGATATTCGTATACAGAATTCGCTTAATATTCCCGCTAGAGTCACCACTAACAGATAAAGCGTAAAATACGAGTACCGTGAATTTTTTAAAAGTTACATTGTCATGTTGTCCTTTGGGAAAACTTGCTACTTCATTCAAATTTCATACATAGAGAAAATAGGTACCTAGGTAATTAAGATTCTTGTCTCGTTTGCGTTTTGTGAGTTTGTTAACCCTACACTGCGCAATGTGCCTCCTGTGGAACAAATTCAATTCAACCAATTATTTCAAGGGGGAGGAGCTATGTTCACATCTGATCATTTTATTGTGTTGAAAACTTAGCAATGCATGTACGTTTGAAGTTTTGTTTCAATATTTTTTTCTGTTGTCAAGTTATTTCAGTTCTTTGGAGAAATTTCTAGTGTGTGAATTTTTGATCAGATTGAGATTTTAACACGTAGGTTTTTGATAGTAATAATTAAGCTACAGAGATGAAATAAATACTCCTGAGAAGCTGATTGTAAGTACTTTATTTGTATTCAGTTATATGTTTTATAGGTTCTTTAGTTTTCACTGTAGATCCCATTTTCAATTTGTGCCTCATGAGGCACACTGCGCAGTTAAGCTTTTTGTGTTTTTACATATATTTTTTCTGTGTACACTATTTTTTAGTGAATATTTTCATTTTTAGGCAAGATTTCTCAGACCATCTTCTTCTTTGTCTTCACCTTATCCTGCTCAAGCGGGTTTAGTGTTTGTTGCCAACCTTATGGTCCTTCAGCGTGATGCGTTACGGCCTATCGCCTTTCCGCAAATGCCTAAATTTTAACAAAAAATAAACAAAATCCTAATAACAAATCAAAGCCAATAATTAACTAACTGAACCACACACATTTCTCCCTATCTTTTTAACGTTATGAATCACCTCAAACTTCCTTACTCCTCCCCATATTTGTCAACCTGCTAATCTAAACCAGGCCCCATAACTGATATTACGTACCCTACCTTTGTGTACTACCCCATGGTTTACTACCCTATTCATCCCTACGTTTCCCCATATTTCTTTACCTTGATGACTATCTTTTATCCCCATGTTTCTTTTACACATTCTATCTTTACCCACCTTTTCCGTGTTAAAATGGCTGGATCTATGTATTCTCCCTATCCTTAATTTTCCTATAAATTCCCCCGATTTTTTCACCTATCGATCAGTCCCTTCCCAACCTTCTTCGACAATTAGTCCACGCTACTCAGAACAATTTTTTTTAAATTCTAAATCGCGATCTTTTTCATGTCTCTTTAAATACCCCTAGTCCGTCCGTGTTAAGTTTCCCTCGTTGTGTTTCCAGTCTGTGTGTGTGGTGCAGTGCAAATAATTTCTTACCTTTAAATCATATCATCTAACAACCCAACTTTCTTACTATCATTGTCTAACCTAAACTATAATATACAAACCCAACTCTAAGCTACATTACTTTTCCCAAAACAGTTTTTTAAAATAAACAATTCCGCATTTATGCCAACTAAACCATTTTGTCCATTAGAAACCTTTGCGATCTCCTATTACAAGGCTTAACCGAATCAAATTAAAACTTTCTAATTTGTCTCCGTGAATAGTGACATGTGCATTAAGTAAACGGTGCTAAATAAGTTACTTAACAGCACCAGATCGCTAATATGAAAATAACATAACAAATATATCTCTATCAAACTTCGTCTGCCCTCTAACCTAATTATTTGTCGACTGCCTGTCAATTACCCTAATGGGCCGTCAAACACTTTCTATTTCCCCTAGAATAACGATAATAATTGAAATGAGCCTAGACTCGCTATTCGAGGCGATCAGCCAAGCCCACTTTCTTTCACCTCCGAACTTTCCCCGCATGGTGTCCCCCGCTCCGTCTCACATGAGCCTGTGTTCCCCAGCGGACTACAAAAACCTAGACGAACCCGAAGGACCCCCTGCACCCTTGAATTTATCCATTAGAATCGTCACCCGCTCACCTCCTGAACCAGTCCCTGTCTCACCCTCAGCTAGTTCTTCTTCAACTTCAACCACGTCTTCCCTCCGATCCACAACTCCCCCCATCGAGTTTGCTCCTGCGATGACCCAGCGGATGGTTGCAGCGCTCGAGACGCTAGCGGAACACGCTACACACCGCTGCTGTTGCCAACATGCTGCTCCCGCTACCACCTCGACTGCATCATCCGTTCCCCACGCTGCTCCCGCTTCACCGACTACACCCTCTGCTTCCTCCCCGCTCTCAGATCACCCCAGTCCTGCGCCTCAAAGACGCTCCTCAATTGAGGAGGTTATAAACAGCGTAGCAAGAGACTCGTCGATCGTCCCGACTTTTCGTCCCACCTCCGCTCGTCCCACTCAGCATAAGCGCCACAGGACGCACACCCGTGCTGCTGGACGACCCTACAAGCGACCTTGAACCTCTGTCCCTTTCTGCCGTAAATATAACGCATGACTTCCTGGCGAATTTTTTTGTTTCCTAACACTATTCCCCTATAAATAAGTAGGTCAACCCTATGTTTACTTATCTTAACCCCATAATAGCATTCCCTATGTTTATCTTACACAGTAATTTACCTCACTTAACCCATATTTGAATTCCCTATGTTTATCTTACATAGTAATTTACCTCACTTAACCCCATAATAGCATTCCCTATGTTTATCTTACATAGTAATTTACCTCACTTAACCCATAATAGAATTCCCTATGTTTATCTTACATAGTAATTTACCTCACTTAACCCCATAATAGAATTCCCTATGTTTATCTTACATAGTAATTTACCTCACTTAACCCCATAATAGCATTCCCTATGTTTATCTTACTTAGTAATTTACCTCACTTAACGCCATAATAGAATTCCCTATGTTTATCTTATATAGTAATTTACCTCACTTAACCCCATAATAGAATTCCCTATGTTTATCTTACATAGTAATTTACCTCACTTAACCCCATAATAGAATTCCCTATGTTTATCTTACATAGTAATTTACCTCACTCAACCCCATAATAGCATTCCCTATGTTTATCTTACATAGTAATTTACCTCACTTAACCCCATAATAGAATTCCCTATGTTTATCTTACGTAGTAATTTACCTCACTTAACCCATATTTGAATTCCCTATGTTTACCTTACACATCAAACTACTTAGCTTAACCCCATATTTGAACATAATTTTCTTTCAATTAAACCTAAGTGAATATTTTTTTATTCTCGCTAATGTGAAACAAACAAATGTTCATATGCCCTGTCCAATATTTCTCGTGTTTTATTTAGAAACAATAAACTCACCCTTGTTGTACACATACTTTCAAAATTTCCAAGATTTGTCCTATATTTCTTTTGAAGTAGGTATGGTCGAAAAAGATATTTTTTTTATATATATATTTTATTATTATTATTATATTGATTCGTAAACGATTTATCCATAACAATATTTCAAGACCACCCCTTACGACGTATCAAGCGGGACCTGAGACAGTTTTTCTCAGACCATAATTATGTACCTATAAAGCTGTTTTGCATAAATTTACTTTGTTCTGTTTTTATTTTGCTGCAGATTTGAATCAAAGGCCATGGCTAGATTGGCTAGTCGTCATGAACGTAATAACCATGTTATCAGAGATGAGGAGATAAGTGAGATTCTGTGGGAAGAAAGTGAGGATGATTTAGAAACTTCAGATGCCGAAGAAGATTTGACAGACTTGAAAGTGAGGATGATTTTGAAACTTCAGGTGCCGAAGAAGATTTGACAGACAATTATTTGGAAGGCCCTGTTGAAATCGTAGAAACAACTCCTATGATTTTAGATGAGGGTGATGATGACAATTCTCCTGTTATCTCTAACCAGTGTATCCCTGCAGTTGCTGGACCTCAGACAAGGGATGGTGTCCTTCAAGACTTTGAACCTCAGACAAGTGGTGGTCCTGTTGAAATTAGAAACTGCTAGATGAGATTGATGATTACGTTGTTGGTATCCGTCCCCAGCTTATCCCTGCCATCCCTGGAGCTCGGACGAGTGATGGTGTCCCTGATTCAACCAATGATTTACCTGCCCATTCATTAAACGCTGAGAAGTTTGTTATCAAGAAAGGTACTATCAATTGGAAAAAAGGCCAATACATTTGCAGTGAGAGAGAGAGATTATTTAACAATCAACCTCTACCTGAGTATATGTCACTGTTGGAAACCCCATTTGATGGAATGTTTAAACCAGAAAATTAAAGAAGTCGTAAGGAGAAACAGCCCTATATTAAAATTCTTTCAGGACCTGATCTGTTTACTTAATTCTATTTATGATGAAGCAAAATTGAAATCTGTTCAAATGTGCACAAGAAAAAGTACAAGTTATGCAACCGGTAGCATTGAAGAAAAATACAGTTCTCTATTAACTCCATTTGCATATGATTTGATTATAAATGAAATTAATGGATACAAAAATATTGATACTGCCCTACTAGTAAATTTTTCAACCCATGATAAGGCCTGTCAATGCAAATTTTATGTAAATACAAATCTCCCATGTCGCCACATATTTTCATTCCTTCATCAAAGTGGAAAAAGTATTTTTCAGGCTGATCTCATCAGTGAAAAATTCAAAAGAAATTTACATTTTCAACATTTTGCTGTCAAACCATCAAGCTCAACAATACTTGCAGGAAATGAAACTTCACCTGTCATTCACCAATCACTTGTGAAAAAACCTATTTTAAGTAGAAATGTAAAATTCAGAAAAGCAATGGAATACAGTGAGGAGATAGCCAATGCTATAGCTAATTACAGCACCCGAGAGTTTGAAGGTATCATTGATAAGCTGAAGGTGTTCAGGGATGCTGTTAGGAAAAGAGAAACAATTAAATTTGAAATAGAAGGACATATGGAAGAAGTTGCTGATGATGAGATTGAAGAAGCATTTTTGGACTATAAGAATGATGAACTAGTAGTTGAAGACAACATAGAAGAAGTGCTTGGTGAGGACAATTTAGAAGAAGTGCTTGGTAAGGACAACATAGAAGAAGTGGTAGCTGAGGACAGCATACAAGAAGTGGTTGCTGAGTACAGCATAGAAGAAATCCTTGGTGAAGACAATGTGGAAGAGGTGGAGGACAGCATGGAAGAAGTGGTAGGTCTGGACAGTATAGAAGAAGTTGAAAACGAAATACAGGAAGAAAATATTGAAGACGAAATACAGGAAGAAAATATTGAAGAATGTGTTAACAAGAGTTTCAACCCTGATCATTTATATGAGAAAACAGTAAAATTAGAGGATATTGATATTAAAAAAATGAAAGTTAAAAGAATAGGAAGACCAAAAGGGTCTGACTTGACTGTCATTGGCTTAAAAAAGAAGAAAAAATGATTGGTCTCTGATCCTTATACTTGTGTATGAGAATCCTCCCCAAATTTAAAAATGTCTTTTTTCCTTATATTTCAAGAAGATACTATGAGGGGGTCATTTCACAAGGAGGTAAGCTCCCGTGAAGTGTTAAATTACTACTGTAGACCATAACAGATGACTGTCAGATTATGTTTAGACTTACTGACATCCACTACCCAGCACCTACCTACCCAATAAAACCTCTTTAAGTAGATAGTTAGATATTTTTTTCTTTGTGGTACAGTTCAAAACTATGTCACAATGTTTTCGGTATCATCAGCATTACAAGATTTCCATGCTTTTTCTTTGCCGCCACTGGTTGCTACTCTATCAAAGTGGCTCCTCATTTTGTCCTCTCAAGGTATGAGTCAACCCCAACAACCAATGTACAGAGCCAAAAAAATCTGACCCCTCCAGGATTCAAATCTGGGTCACCCAGGTGCAATGCCACAAATATGATACCACTCAGCTAATGATGACTTCTTCTTTGAGTTAAGTATGACACGCCTCACCATAGGAAAAATCATCCCAGAGCCACGTGGCATGCTTCAAACCTAAATCAGGGCAAGTAGTAGTGTAACGGGGGGGGGGAGGGCCCAAGCAGATCGGGGCTCTGGAGGGGGCTCCCACCTTGCTCCTTGCCTTGTATAACCAACTCTTGCAGGGAGGCCCCCAATTTTTTTGCTATGCCACTGGTAGTAACTGTACACTTTTTGATTATATTTTTGTAATGGTCTCCAGCTGTATTTTGCTGGCTTGTCCTGAGAAATATGTGTGATGAATTCTGAATTGTGAGAAATTGGTCTTATGATGTTTATAAAGACACCCAAGTAAAACACCAGATTTTTTAATCCCTACCTATCTGTATAACTAATATTATTTTAGATTGGCAAGAGGATCTTTTTGTTCTTTTTCTCCTTTTGTTGTTGTTGAAAATTTGAAATAGGAACACTCAAATATTATGTATTATTATTAATTTATTTTCTATGTTAAAATTTATAACCAACTCCCCATCCTTGTCACAGGTATAAACTTTGTAGGATGGGTATACCCTTATGTAATTTTACTGTAAATTATACCCTCTTGTTTGTTGAAAATAAAATGGATAATATTCTTCTAACTGGGATACATTGTCAAGTAACATAAAATGGATTGTTGTTTTTTAAAAAGATATTTTTATAATTTCATTCAGTCAAACAGCTCCCATAGCACAATGATTGCTGCCTTGCATGTGCAGTATTTGGGGTTCAATCCCCAGTGGGCACATAAAATTTGTAAGCATGGTTTGGATTTTGCAGGGTATACTCAGCCTTGTGGTGCCAATGATTAGATATTGAGGTCATGTGCACAGTAACCTAATGCCAGCATTGTAGGTGCATTTAAGTTAGTTATTTAGATAATTATTGATATTAGAAGAAAAAAAATTGTAAATTGGATACAGGGATTTTTACCTGCTGTGGTCATATCATTGCAAAATAGATGTGAGAAGCAGATAGGAAATGAAAGCCAGATAATCAGGGAACAAATATTTTTGTCAGAAATATTTGCCCTGGACAGGAATCAAATTGGTGACCTAGTGCATAGCTAACTAGGCTGGCTCATAGAGCTTATTTCTTGCTCTGTGGATATTATTATAATTAATTTCAGTCATAAGTTAATAACATTGACATAATTTAGACAAAATATTTGTCCTAGACAGGAATCAAATCAGTGACCTAGTGCTTCAAAGGTAGGTGCGCTAGCATCTAGCTAACACATGTAAAATTTCATCAGTATTTTTTGAACACATTACATCAGTATTACCGTCATTACGTCTTGCAAGTAACATTACAAAATAAATTATAAATTCTCTGTATTAACACACATCTTGAGACATGAAAGTAGCCTTTGGAGCATGCTGCAAAGACGTTTCTACAATAAATTAATACTTTCATTAGGTACCAAGAAAGAACACTGCATGAACAATAAGTTTGCTCAACTCTTCAAGTTTGCCTTGTGGCCATAGACATGGACCTGGAAGATGGAATGTTGGAGTGAATAAAACTTGTTCATGTGTTCTTCTTGGACATAGAAATACTGATGGTGTAAGGTGCCTAATAAAGCTTATATCTAGCTCTATGATTATTATTATTATAACTAATTTCAGTATTTCAGCCATAAGTTCATAACATTGATTCGTTCGTTCGATTTAGCTTATTGTGCATCTAATTATGTCATCATTAGCACATGGACTTGATATCCTAAGTTCATTCGACAGAATTAACAATTTATTATCTTTAATTCATAACATTGAGATCTTTAATTCTAAATTATTTTAAAATCTTGGCGCTGATAACTCAATTACTACTGATAGTTTTGAAAAATCCCGCCTCGCGTGACTGCAATCGTACTACGCAGACGCGCTCTGGTGGACATTTTTTGCGATTGCTTTGGATGAATAGCCACTGCCATTGGAGAACCAATCAGAGAACCATAGACGTACACTGACAGAAGGGAGCTGCCAACGCAAGGAAAATGTAACATTTTTATTATAAATTGAAGTAAAACTTCCTGAGGATTTCGAATTAATATTAATTTTGTTCGTTTCACAAATAAAAGACAAATGATTTGACTATATTAATTGTGTATTATATTTAAACTAGCGGGCTGCACCCGCTTCGCCAAGCCATCACACACACCACACCCACACACCACATACACACACCTCACACACACACCCATCCACACACACACACATCCACATCCACACACACACCCATACACACACCCACCCAAACACACACACACACACATCACACACACAGACACATGCACACACACAACACAACAAACCACACACACACACACATCACCACACACACCCACACACCACATACACACACCTCACACACACACCCATCCACACACACCCACATCCACACACACACCCATCCACACACACACACACACACACACACACACACACCACTCACCCACACACACCCACACACACACACACACACACACACACACACACACACACAACACAACAAACCACACACATACACACACACACATCACCACACACACACACACATACACACACATGCACGCACACGCACACACACACACACGCAACCATCATCGCTGTAAATTTCAAAATCCCGAGCCAAATCTATCATAGCGGATATTGATAATGTAGCAAACTGGCCCATATTTCGAGAACGGTTTGTCAGAATATGGCAACAAAGGGCTCAAATAAAATCATGTGATGTTCTCAGACAGTTCTTACAATAAAAATATAGGTCCTCGCGATAACTTTTAAGTTCCGTGCTGGAATCTGTAAAAAAAAACGTGAAAAGTCTGAAAAAATGGTCGAAATTTCGAACATTCTGGCTTCTATCTCGAGAACGGTACGTCAGATTGTGGCCTAATATGAATTAAATGAAAGCTAGTTTTGTCTAATGTGTTATTAAATAATAAAAAATATAGGTCCTCGCGACAAATTTTAAGTTTCAAGCTGGAATCTGCTAAAAAACGTGAAAAGTCTGAAAAAAAGGTCGAAATTTCGAACATTCTGGCTTATATTTCCAGAACGGTACGTCAGAATGTGGCCTAAAATGAATTAAATGAAAGCTAATTTTGTCTAATGTGTTATTAAATAATAAAAAATATAGGTCCTCGCGATAGATTTCAAGTTCCAGGGCAAAGACTGTCTTAAAAGCGGACCCTTCCTCAAGGAAATACTTGAGGAAGGTCATAACTCAAGGACGGTTTGGAATTTCGGACTTTTGATAATTTTCCTCGTATTTTCCGGCAATTTTACTTGGGGTCATCTCTCATCAATTTTTCGCTATCTCTTACCGTTTCGCCTAAACAATTCCGGACACACAAAGATACAAAGCCCGTCCATATTTCTCATTTATATACAGGGTGTCCCACCAAACTTGGACACCTCAAATTACTCGGCCCCTGAAAGAGTTTTTGAAAAATAAAAAATCCTAGGGTACATGTCCTAATCATGCGGTTTCATTCATGAAATTTTTTTTATACAGGGTGGTTCAAAAGTCAGAAATTGAGGTGTCAACTTTCGATTTTTAAATGGATCGACCTGAATTTTATTTGATAATTTTACTTCTGAATGATACCTGAGTACTTTTTTAAACAAAAATATTACATACAGGGTGGTTTTTTTTCGACCAATTTTTTTTCTAAATCTTGAATAACTCACTCAAGTTCGGTTAATTTTTTCGATAACAAGAATAGAATGTGTTTGTGTAATGAATACACGCACTTTCAATTGGCATCAAAAAATTTTATACAGGGTGGTTCACAAGTGAAATAATGACTTGATTTTTTTTTAAAACCGAGTTTTTTTAATTTTTTATTTAGGATTAATAATTCTCGTCTAATTTTACACATTTTTCGTTAGTCATATCGAAAAACAAAACTAAAGTGTTGTACAGGGTGAGACATAATTTTTTTGTAACACCCTGTATATGGGCAGTCAAAGAGACGCAAAATTAAATATTAAGTCTAAATATGCAAGAAAAACTTTGATTTTCAATTAAACTAAAAAGTTATGGTGTTTTAACTAATATTGTCGCATGGACCACCCTGTAGATATTTTCTTAAACTATCATGTAGGTACTCTAAGTTGTATAAAATTCAACGAACACTTCGAATCATGTGGGAAAAACAAGTAAAAAACACGAATTTGAAGCCATTTTCAATTTAGTGTCCACACTGAATGATTTTAAAACTTGAAATAAAAAGTAGGTAGGTGTAGACACAAAATTGAGCATGGCTTTTTGAATTAATTTTTTTTCTTTCAGATTTGGACTCCTCGTTGAATTTTAGACAGTTTCGACTACCCATATGATGGTTTAAGAAAATATCTACAGGGTGGTCCATGCGACAATATTAGTTAAAACACCATAACTTTTTAGTTTAATTAAAAATCAAAGTTTTTCTTGCATATTTAGTCTTTATATTTAATTTTGCGTCTCTTTGACTGCCCATATACAGGGTGATACAAAAAAAATATGTCTCACCCTGTACAACACTTTAGTTTTGTTTTTCGATATGACTAACGAAAAATGTGTAAAATTAGACGAGAATTATTAATCATAAATAAAAAATTAAAAAAACTCGGTTTTAAAAAAAATCAAGTCATTATTTCACTTGTGAACCACCCTGTATAAAATTTTTTGATGCCAATTGAAAGTGCGTGTATTCATTACACAAACACATTCTATTCTTGTTATCGAAAAAATTAACCGAACTTGAGTTATTCAAGATTTAAAAAAAAAATTGGTCGAAAAAAAAACCACCCTGTATGTAATATTTTTGTTTAAAAAAGTACTCAGGAATCATTTAGAAGTAAAATTATCAAATAAAATTCAGGTCGATCCATTTAAAAATCGAAAGTTGACACCTCAATTTCTGACTTTTGAACCACCCTGTATAAAAAAAATTTCATAACTGAAACCGCATAATTAGCACATGTACCCTAGATTTTTTTATTTTTCAAAAACTCTTTCAGGGGCCGAGTAATTTGAGGTGTCCAAGTTTGGTGGGACACCCTGTATAGAGATATCAATAGCTTAGATTTTTCTTTTATTGGAATATTTATTTATTGGTAATGAATGTGAAAATATAAGTTGGTCACTTGTTATCATGGTCTGAAAAAGATCATGCACGGATCTACCAAAAAGAGGGCAAGTTCTCCTCTGCAACAGAAAGTTTGGGAGCAATATACCAGCCTTTGGAATTTTTCATTTTCAAACCATGTCTTGTTATTGTTTGAGGAAGCAAAGACAGCACACAAGCTTTTGTTTACTTTGAAAAGTGAACACGAGCTTTTCTGTTTTAGTTTTGAAATGGAGAAGTTTGATGATATCAGAAATATTATGGATTTGTGCCTGTTCATCGCCACTAAGCCTGCCAAGGAAGTAATACAGTGCTTGCAGGCTGAGCGGTTATTGAAACCCTTAAAAAAATGTGGGAAATGTCGGAATCAGATGATTCTGGCAAGGAACACTTCTTTCAAGAGGGACCATGCCGCTTGGTGCCGCCAGTTCAAATCCTTGGCAGACGGCGCCTTTTTCGAGGGCACTGGGATTGAGTTCCCAACAATTATTATCCTGATGTGGTGCTGGTGTGCTCACATGCACCCAAGGTGGCTGTGTCCTGTGCGCCTGTCCATGTGAACACCATAGTTCAATATTACCGGTTTTTCCAGTGAGTATTTCATTTGCATCAATTACATGTTAGATCACTGATAACAGTTTTTGGAATTAATGCATAAGTGATTTTTTTGTTAGAGGAAATTTGTGGTTAGGTAGGGTTAGGGAAAGTTAACAAGGTGAGATTGCACGATAGATCACTGACTTCAGTTTGTTGGCTAGGATGGTTGGGTGAGGGGCTTAGGTTAGGTTGAAATTAGCCGGGCGGTTAAATTAGCCGGGTCGCGCAGCGACCGGCCTAGTGGATAAGGTATTGGACTTCTATTCATAGGATCGTGGTTTGATTTCAGTCTAAGGCTGTTTTTTTTTTCAAAACCTACTGGGGTGGGGGTCCACTTACCTAAAAAGTTAATTTTATATAATTCTCATCATTTTTACTTTATATTACCTGTAAGGTGATTCAGAAAAACACCGACAAACTTTGAGGGCTAATAGATCAGATCAAGATCTATCATTTTTACTCCCATGACCCCATACCTATTCGCCACGGTTACGGAGAAAAGGCGGCTTTTGTGTTTTTATGAAATTGGTCGAGTTAGTCCTAAAAAATGATTTTTGTATTTTTTTGTGTTCAATTTAGAAATACAATTTTTTTTTTCATTGTAAAGATAAGAAAATGTCCTATTTAAAAATGTACCTACACAGCTTTTAATTTCAACTTGAACCTGTAATATCATTCAAAACAGTTGGGAAAATGTTTTCGCGCGTCATTTTCGAAAACTTTCAAACGTGATTTGTGCCGAAAAAACATGGAAAGTTCGAATCTCCGTGACATTGGAAAAACATGCCTCTTTTGTGATCTTTCACATGCAATCATCAGATTTCAGATACGTCAGTTTTTTACGGAGATATTAGCACTTTTATGACGAAAATCGTGATTTCTTCTTTGGATTAAATTTTCATACTAATATTACAATACTTGATGCGAGTAGCAAAAAAGATTGATATTTTACACAAATTTTGGCCAGCTACATTTTACTTTATTAACACGTAAAATGATCGAAAACCATTGGAAAAATTTTCAGTTCGTGTTGAAGTGTCTTTGTTTATTAGTGGTAGTTCTGTGTCGTGGTGGTGTTAAAAGTTTTTCTGAATGGTTTTTTGTGTTAATTTGGTTAAAAATGCAGCGATTCACGTACAATGAGTACGCGGATATGCATCTTGTGTACGGAAGGGCAGAATGCAATGGTAGAAGAGCTGCTGGATTGTACAGAGCACAGTTTCCCGGTAGACATGTCCCCCATCATTCGACTTTTTCTCAGGTTGACCGAAGATTGAGAGAATCTGGAAAATTTAAACCAAAGAAAGAGGCATCAAGTGCTCCTAGAACCGTGAGGACAGTGGACTTCACAGATCGAGTTTTGGAAGAATTTGCAAATCGACCTCGAACTAGTACAAGGCTCGTAGCATCAGAACTGAACACGACCCAATCGTCAGTATGGAGGGTAATGAAAGAACTCGGACAGCACCCTTTTCACATACAGAAAGTGCAATCTCTACAACCAGAAGACTATGCACCCAGGCTAGAATTTGCTGAGTGGTATTTGGATCGACAAAGAAGATCCCCTGCATTTGCAAGCAATATCCTCTGGTCGGACGAAGCATGCTTTGCAAGAGATGGATTTTTCAACGTCCATAATAGTCACATTTGGAGTGATGAAAATCCACACGTTGTTGAACAGGTTAGAAGTCAATGGCAGTTTTCAGTGAATGTTTGGGCTGGCCTAGTGAGCAATTATGTCATCGGTCCCTATCTTCTCCCCGCAAGATTAACAGGTGAAGCCTACGCTACATTCATTGAAGATGTCCTGCCTGAACTACTAGAAGACGTTCCATATGACATAAGGCAGAACATGTTATTCATGCATGATGGTGCACCGCCGCACTTTTCGCGAGTCGCTAGAGAGTATTTGAATGCTAATTTTCCTGGCAGGTGGATTGGGCGGCTGGGTCCAATCGCATGGCCCCCGCGATCACCTGACATGACACCTTTGGACTTCTTTGTGTGGGGTCATGTCAAGTCTCTTGTTTATGAAACACCTGTTAATAACGTAGAAGAACTAGTTGCCAGGATAATTCTAGCGTTTGATGATATCCGCGAACACCCAGCCATGTTCCCCAAAATTCGAAGGTCCACAGTCAAGAGGTACAACTTGTGTGTCAATCACGGTGGAAGGCATTTTGAGAACTACCTGTGAAAAGTACATCATTCAGGTAAGGAAAACTAAAAAAATCTTTCTTACATACTCGCGCGAAATCAGGGTCCGAAATTAATGCACGATTTTCGTCATAAAAGTGCTAATATCTCCGTAAAAAACTGACGTATCTGAAATCTGATGATTGCATGTGAAAGATCACAAAAGAGGCATGTTTTTCCAATGTCACGGAGATTCGAACTTTCCATGTTTTTTCGGCACAAATCACGTTTGAAAGTTTTCGAAAATGACGCGCGAAAACATTTTCCCAACTGTTTTGAATGATATTACAGGTTCAAGTTGAAATTAAAAGCTGTGTAGGTACATTTTTAAATAGGACATTTTCTTATCTTTACAATGAAAAAAAAAATTGTATTTCTAAATTGAACACAAAAAAATACAAAAATCATTTTTTAGGACTAACTCGACCAATTTCATAAAAACACAAAAGCCGCCTTTTCTCCGTAACCGTGGCGAATAGGTATGGGGTCATGGGAGTAAAAATGATAGATCTTGATCTGATCTATTAGCCCTCAAAGTTTGTCGGTGTTTTTCTGAATCACCCGTATACTGAGGTATAGCCCCCTAAAGGGGAGGCCTCAGATACTGTATCTGATTTTGCATAAGTTTTATTTTATTTTTCCATAATGTATTCATTTATTATTATTTTCTATTAGTACTCTAATTTTAAGCTTGTCTATGTTTATTTTGATATGTATTTAAAAAAAAAAATTATTCAAATAAAGGCTATATACAGGGTGGGGCAAAAGTCTGGAAACCCCTGAATAACTTTCGAATAGCTTCTTCGGTAAAATTAATTTTTTTTAAGGTAAACCGTGCTAATAAGACCTTCTTTTAGAGTGGGGTTGATTTTTGTTACCCTCCTCCATGTCGGGGCCAGGGGGCCAACTTCATTTTTTTAAATACGAACCCCCACCTTGCGATACATTTTTGGAAAGGTCTTTAAATAAGAAATGCATTGGTGCAAATTTTATTTTTTTAATATTAACTGTTTGCAAATGGCGTCCAACTTTGTGTATGCAGTAAAGTCTGGAAACCCCTGAATATCTTTTGAAAGGGCTTTCTCAGTAAATTTAAAATTGTGTACGGTAATCCTTCATTCGCTGGGAATCGTACCAGCTACCCACATTAACCTCACCCAGCCTGGGTAGGGCCGGAAATGGCAGCTTCACGTGTTTGGATGGAACAGAATTTTCTTCGAAAAGTCTGCCCCAGCCGGGAGTTGAACTCGGGAACTCTGGACTACGGGCAGTAGTCACAACCATTACGCCATGGAGGCTGCGGCTATAATAAATAAATAAAATATACTGAGGATAGGTAATATAAAATTGTGTGATGTTCACACCAGTTTATTTTGCTAGTTGTACCAATAAAACACACAGATTTTAAAATATTACTAAAAAATAAATTGGAGTGAAAATCACAGAGATAATATTCAATAACTGACATGTGATTGACTACTTGCCTCTGATTGACTACCAGCACAGTCACCCTAGGCATTTTAAATGGTTCTAGTCTGTTAGTATCTAGATTCTTGATAAATGGTCCATTATTTTTTCTTTTCGTATAAAATTTGCTAATTTGATTCAGAAATTAGATTTTATAAATAAGAGATCTTCCTGTTTTTCTGTTGTCCTGTTTCAGTACACTTCGCCAAGGATGTGGCTTCATGGTTCGCTTCTCTTTATCATGTGATGGAACATTCCTGAGTATAACAAAAATTGATTCAAAACACAATCATGAAGTTTATAAGGATGTTTACCAAGCATTACGACACCAGAGACGTCTAAATGAAGAAGAAGAAACACAGGTGAATACATTGTTGGATTTGAGATGCAATAAACGGCTTGTTAAAGACTTTATCAAAACCAATATAAAGAAGGTTGTTCTGTTGAGAGACCTGACAAATATCAGGGCAAAGAGCCATAAGTTCACCTCTCAAGATCTACAGAGTGTTGTAACATATCTAACATCCATAGATCAAGCCTCTGTTGAAGTGATTGCTGACAAAAACGAATTTGAAGGCATTTATCTTCAAACACAAAGGATGAAACGGGCTTTTGAGAAGTATCCTGAAATTGTCTTGCTAGATGCTACTTATTGCCTCAACAACTTGAACCTTCCACTTTATATTTTACTTGTCATAAATGGAAATGGGCAGGGTGAAGCAGCTGCTACATTCCTCCTAGCCCATGAAACAGAAGCAAATATAAACAAGATGCTGTCAATTTTCAAGACCCACAATCCTTGCTGCCAAAGAACTAAAACAGTTTTTACTGATAAAGATTTCAAAGAAAGGAAATCATTGAAAGAAGAGCTTCCCCATGTCAGTATGTTTGTTTGTATGTTTCAATTGTTTCATACACTCCGAACATTCAATAGACAAATAACAGCAGAAAAAATGGGGATAACTAGTGAAACAAGAAAACAGGTCTTGAGAATTCTTCAGAAAATAATTTATGCCAGTAATGAAGATACATATGAGCGGTACTACACTCAATTAATACAATTGAACTTACCAAAAGTGACAGAATATTTCAATAAAAATTGGCATACTATCAAAGAAGAATGGGTAGTAGGATTAATGAAACAAGAGTACACTCTTAACATTGTTACAACAAATCACTTGGAATGTCTAAACCAAAAAATAAAAGAAGTTGTGACGAGAAATAGCCCCATTGTGCAATTTTTTAAAGACCTTGTGACCCTACTTGACTCTATTTATGATGAGGCCAAGGTAAAATTGATTCAAATGTACACAAGAAAAAGTACTAGTACTACCAATGGGAGCATTGAAGAAAAATATTCAAGACTCTTGGTGTGGTAGATGCTGAATATTATAAAATTTAGTTAAGAATGACTAGTGAAAACTGAGTCCCCCAGCCAGGCCCCAGTCTGGCTGGGGGACTATAAACTGGGAGTAGACCAGTAGTCTGGCTGGGGGACTATAAACAAGGAGTAGACCAGCAGTCTGGCTGGGGGACTTTAAACAGGGAGTAGACCAGTAGTCTGGCTGGGAGATTGTAAACAAATTCATGTCTATTGTCTCAGCTAGGGTAGATTCTAGCCTTCAGGTTGCACAAGCCAGTGTACCTGATGCCAGTCACAAGCCCAGATAAATAGAGGGTTGACGTTAGGAAGGGCATCCAGTTTAGAAAAATGTATGCCAAAACCAAACAGCCATCAGTCACAACCTCTGGCCATATTATTATAATACTGGTCTAGAGGAGATTGCTGGCTGTAAACGTCGACCCTGCTTGAGCGGGAGAAGGCCGAGAGAAAGAAGAAGAAGTGAATAAAAAATAAATAAAAATGTTCAACTATAAGTTTCATATAAATGTTTTTTTTTATTTTTTATTTTTTATTTTATTTTTTTTTACAAAGAGTTTACAACAATATTATTTTTAAGGTAGAGTTTAACGTTGCTTTCAACTGCTGTGGCATGGTCATATCACGATGGGTGTTTTACTCTACATGTGCTAGGTTTACTAATTCTAGCTACTCACATTAACCTCACCCAGCCTGAGTGGGGCCAGGACTAGCCAGCATCACATGGGTGATACCCAAATACCATCCATGCACAATGTTGCTTAACTTAAGTGCTTGAAAAGGAACTGGTGCCTGCAAATGACGCTGGCTCAACAATTTTAAACTCATGCAGTTTGTAGTGTTTCTATTCAAGGCTTTCAACAAAAAAACTTTATTAAAATGTTTAGTCTTGGTTTTAAAAAAATCAATAGGAATAAAATTATAACCTATTATTCCTAAAAATAACAAGTTATTTGTTGAAAGACTTGAATGGAAACACAAGTTTAGCAGCTTTCATTATTGTTAAAGCTTTCGAAAAATTGTTCTAGACCAAAATATTGTACAACAATTACATATGGGTTTATTGTGACTTGGTAAAGAGATATTCATGTGTGAAATGGGTATGTCCAACTCTGAGTCTTGTTAAGATTTCTTCAATTCTGCTATTCTGTATGATTTCCATAAAGTTGTATTATCCTTGATTTTTCTTACTTTGAAAGAGGTGTATTTATTCATGTTTGTTCATAGTTGTGAACTATGTTTTTCTTTAGTTTCAAGAATAGGTCATCATTTGAAGGCTTGTCTAGAAGAACAACCTCTTCTGGTATTAAGCCACATACGTGGATGTTAACTCTATCTTACATATTTCCCTCTACTGCGCAACGCGTTATCATCAAAGCAATGATTTTTTTTTTTCTGATTCAGTAGAAGTTTGGCTTCATCCCAGTGCTTTGGAACTGCGTATTTTTTTTTCTCGCGATAAAAAAATTTGCGTTAGAAAATGTCAAGTTTTTTTTCAAAAACCTTCCAGTTTTGGTGTTTTTAGAAGCAATTAAAATTACTTTGTCAGTATTTTAATAGATTGAATTATTATTTATTGAAAAGATAATATATTTTTAAAAGTACATTTTGTAAGAATATTTTGGAAACTTTTTCTGGTTTCCACTTTTTGGTGAATTTGCAAACATCCACATATGTGTTGCTCGTACAGAAAGGGTACACTTTTTTTGTTTTGCTTTCATATTTTTGGTAGTAAAATAAAGTACTGATAAGGTTCTTAAATTGTATTATTTTCAATGAAAGAGTTATTATAAACAGTTATTTTGGAAAACTAGACTGAAAATCAAATTATAAATAGTTATTAATAATAATGGCTAATAGAGAAGAAAAAATTGACAATGAAGACGATATCATGGATATCCTTTTTGGATTAGATAATCCAAACTCTTCTGACATTGAGTTTTTAACTGATATTGACTCAGATGAAGATGATGATGACGAAGTGCCTCCCAGAAGCCAAACTTGTACAAATGATGAGCTAGTTGACAGCACTGTCTATTCAGAACCAGTAATAACATTGCCTGATGAAATCCCATGTACGAGTAGTGATGCTTTGCCAACTTCAGATGATAATGTAAGTACTGATTCTGCAAGTGAGTGGCCTGATTCCAAGTCTAGACCAATAATCTGGTATCCTAAGAAAGATAATGAGTTTTCTGGTAATCAACCCCAATTCTTAGACACTGTGACATGGACTATGAGCACTGTATCAAGAGCTGAGACACCTCTTTATTTCTTTGAGAACATGTTTCCAGAGAGTTTATGGGAACTAGCTGTGACGGAAACTATAAGATATGCTTTCCAGTCTGGTGATGAAAATTTTACAACAAATGTAAAAGAATTGAAGACATATTTAGCAGTGAACATTATTATGACATATATCAAGTACCCAGAATATAGGATGTATTGGAGTTCCAAACAATCCATGCGTATGGACATGATTGCAGATAGCATTCCAATGCGCCGATTTGAGAAGATATCTGCATTTCATAGATAATGAAAGTATTCCAGCTGACAACAAGGATATATTTATCAAGATTCGTCCAGCACTGGATCTTCTGAACAACCAATTCTCCACTGTTGTCAGTGCTGCTGAAAATTTATCAATAGATGAAATGTTGATCCCTTTCAAAGGACGCTCAAAGGCAAAGCAGTATATTCAGTCCAAACCCAAAAAATGGGGCTTTAAAGCCTGGGTTTGTGCCAGTTCAGATGGATATGTCTGGAAATTTCAAATGTATCAAGGCAAAGATACATCAAAGGAAAGAAGTACAATGGGACCTATTGCTGATACTGTTATTTCATTCACACCTGGACTGGAAAACAAAAACCACAAACTGTTCATGGACAATCTATTTACATCATACGATTTAGTAAAATACTTGAAAGAAAAAGGTATGTACAGGGTGGGGCAAAAGATATGAACCGGTTTTGAAGGGCCAGGATTTGGCCTGTAGTGGGGGTAAGATGATGGGAGGGGTCTCGTTGTAACCGTCTCGTAGCCCCGTTTTTAGTCGATACAATGGTTTGGACCGGTGAGCATCGGGGATTCGCAGTGCGCGCGTTTTTTGAAAACGGCCGTTCCGTCATCGCCACCCAGAGAGCCTTCCGACTTCACTTCAATGTGCCCCGAGCTGAAAACGTCCCTCAGGGTAATGCTATTCGACGTTGGGCTCGTGCATTGGAATCCACAGGCTCCACAGCAATTCCCAGGACAACTGGAAGACCTCCAACAGTGAGAACACCCGAAAATGTGAACAGAGTAAGAGTTGCAATTCAGCGATCGCCAAGACGCTCTGCACGTAAACATGCAGTTGCTTTAGGCATGTCAAATCGATCTCTGAGGAGGATTTTGCATGAAGATTTATCATTTCATCCTTACAAGATAATGACTGTTCAAGAGTTGATGCCTCCTGACCACCTAAATCGTGTGAATCGCTGTCAGGAAATGCTGAACCTAATCCCAGCAACATCAACTTTTTTCAGTAGCGACGAGGCCCACTTCCATCTTTCTGGAGCTGTAAACAAACAAAATTTCCGCTACTGGGCAGCTGAAAACCCACAACAAGTCCACGAGAGACCTCTCCACTCTCCCAAAGTGACAGTGTGGTGTGCAGTTTCTCAAGTAGGGGTCATTGGGCCTTATTTCTTTGAAGAGGACGGCCAAACCACGACAGTGAATGCAGCACGCTATGTTTCAATGCTGGAAACATTTTTTGGACCTGAACTGGAAGAACTGAGTGAGGAAACAAATTTGATAGACCCCTGGTTTCAACAGGACGGGGCAACAGCGCATACAGCTCGTGTTTCATTGGACAAACTGAGGCAAATGTTCCCCGCTCGACTGGTCTCTCTAAGGGGTGATGTGGGGTGGCCGGCACGCTCATCTGATTTGAGCATATGTGACTTTTTCCTTTGGGGCTACCTGAAGGAAAAAGTGTTTAAACATCGACCTCACACTCTGGATGAGCTCAAGGTGAGAATCAGGGAGGAAATCAGGGCGATACCGATACAGATGTGCCGAAAAGCAGTGGAAAGTTTCTGAAATCGACTCCATCAGTGCATTGCTGCTGAAGGCCGCCATCTCAGAGACGTAATTTTCAAAAAGTGATGTAACAAACGGGATTACCAACTGATTCAAATAAACGAAGGTTCATTTCTCTAAGTTGAGTAGTTTTCTTTCTACAGCCTTTCAAAACCGGTTCATATCTTTTGCCCCACCCTGTATGTATTTTTTTTTTTTTTTTTTAATTGGGGTTTAACGTCACTTTCAACTACTGAGGTCATACTGAGGGCTATGTATTTTTTTTACCACTGTAAAAATATTTGCAGGTAAGCCTAAGTAGGAAAAATAAATACATCTAAATTTGTTATAAAAAAAAAAAAAAAATGCAGAGTTGTTGATAGGTAAGTAATAATATAGATTTAGGTTCAATACTTGTGAGAAGAAGAAGATAGAAAAGATGAAAGCCAGCCACTAAATTCAAATTTCATAATTACCTATATCTTTTCCTTTCAGGTATACAAGTATGTGGAACTCTCAGAAAGAATCGACTCAAAGGAGCAGATGCAAAATTAACAGATGAAAAGGTGCTCATGAAAAAGGAACGTGGAGCATCATCTGTTGTAACGAGTAACGACAATATCACCATTGTGCCTTGGTCTGACAAAAAGATTGTCCACACCATTTCAAGCTTTGTTGGGGTGGAGCCACAGGATACAGCACAACGATGGGATGGAAAGACAAAGAGATATATTGATGTCCAACGACCTAAAGCCATTTCAACCTACAATAAGTTCATGGGAGGGGTAGACATGTCAGATAGGATGGTGGCACATTACCCTCATGCTTTCAAAAATAAGAAGTTCTATTTGAGAATTTTCTTCCATTTTGTCAATGTTTCTATGGTTAATGCTTGGATCTTGTATAAACAAAAAATGAATACAAATTCAAGTTTCTTAGAGTTCAAATCAGACATAGCTGATGGCCTCCTCCTTCTCAATAAAAAGAAGGTGGGTCAACCATCAACAACTCCTCCAAGTCAACCTTTGAAGAAAAGAGCTAGGTATGGCTGTTCAACTGATCTTAGGATGGATGGGGACCAGCATTGGCCTCTGAAGAAGGACATGAAGAATGCAGTTTACTGCAGATACAGAAATTGTTCTAAAAGAACCAGGTATTTCTGTAAAACATGTGAAACCCCAGTCTGTCCTGAATGTATGGAGAAATTTCATACCGAGGTTTAAACCTTGACCTTGAATACCATTGGTTTTGAAATATAGGTATAAAGTGTTGGTCATTTTATTTTTACAAAAAAAAAATTTAAGAGATGAAAAGTCAATTCTAAAAATCTAAACCAAGGTGTAAGTTTTATTCTCAATTCCTTCCCTTTTTTGAACCCAGAGAGAAAAAACGTTTTTTTTTTTTTTGTTTTTTTTTTTTTTCTAATCAATAAAAAGTAAGTTTTCTTTTTAAACCATCAAAAGTTGTTTTGTAATTTTCCAGTTTTGTCATCAGATTACACTTGTCTTCTAACATTATGGAAAAACATTACAGGGTTTTTAAAAAAAAAAAATTGGTACCTCTGCTGGACTTAATCCACATTTGTGGATGATTCATTTTTGGCCTGTGAATCAGTCAAAATTGAATCAAGGCCATCAAAATTAATTTTCCTGTCTTTTTTTAATGCTATTCCATCAAATATTTATTTTTTGTAGAAATTCCAGTAGATGCCGAAAAGAGAAAAAACTTATTGAGTATGGTGCCTTACATGAGCAATCCCAGTCACAAGAGATTCTACACAAATTTACCTTCCCAGTGGAAAAGTAAGTTTCTTGGCATGTTTTTTTCTTTGTGTTTTTTGGGTTGAGTGGAATAACAACCTATGTGGCAAGAAACCTAAATTGAAATAAAATAACAGCAATTTCAACTTTAAACCTCTCTCCTGAAAAGTACCAAAAATAACATAGGTTGTTATTCTAGACACCCCTTCATTTGTAATCAGGTCATACCAATTGGAAGAAGATGAATTTTTGGCAGCTTTGTCTACTAGATCATGCCCTCTAAAGTTGCACTGGCTAGGAATCTATACAAGTATTATTTCAATTACTTGTAAATGCAGGTTATGAATTTCTTTTCTGATTAATTTTATTAGATTTTTGGATGGAGATGAGTAAGATAAAGCTTCTAAGACACTTTTAGAATCTGAATAAATTAAGACAATATGGCAATAGCTTCAGCTGTAAAAATAGAGGCTTCTTTATTGAGTTTCAGTTGATAAATTGGGCCATTAATAATGAATGTACAACCAGTGTTATTTCACAGTTTTAGATCCATCTGTGTTGCACTGGTAGAAACGTGAAATAAAGAAATTACTGTATATTTTACATAGATATATGTTTTACATACATATTATATCTATGATATTTTATAACCAATCTTATCACTAAAATTTATTATTTTGAATTCGCGGCACTTGTATTAGTGCCTTCTGTGTTAGTGGTGACTCTAGCGGGAATTTTATGCGAATTCTGTGTACAAATATCCACTGCCTTGAAAAAAATATATAGGTAAGAAAAGTCACATTTTTTAATGGTAAAAAATCCCACTTGGGGAATTTCAAAGCTGGCAACATTGTTGTGTATGCCATATTACGATAATAAAGAAGATTAGGTACTACCGAGTGTGGGGTTTTAACCGCTTTTTGAACCACTTCATAAGTCAGCTTGACCTAGCTGGCAGTGCATTATTTCCAAATGTCAGGATTCTTGAAACACAAGGATGTTCTTTCCAAAATAGATACAGTCACGAGTTCTTTGTAAACAGTGGCAGCGGCAACACGGAGTTGTGGAAAGAACATTGGAAAACAGAATTCATATCTGCTCCAACAACATTTATAGAGAGCATTGACCACTGCGGCAGTGCATTATTTCCAAATGTTTTCAAATACTTGGAAATAGGATGTGTATTACCAGTACCACAGCCAGGGTTGAACGTAGTTTCTCAACTCTAAAAAGACTCCAACTGTATTTGAGAAACACCATAGGTCAACTCCGCCTAAATGGCCTAGCCCTTCTGAGTATTCACCTAGGTGTTCCCTTGACCCCAGAAGAAGTGCTCAAGTCATTTTCCCACAGTCAAAAGAAAATAATACTGTGCTGAGGTAATAATACAGTACCCCCTCCCCCTGAAATGTAGGTCTAGCTACACCACTGCTTATAAACTTATATTTTGTGAATGGTACATCTGATTTTGATGAGAAAGTGCATGTATATATGAATATTAGTATTATACAGAGTGTAATTATGCTTATTTGCTAATAAATTTTGATTAAGGTTTGAATTTTAAGAAAATCCGAAATTTTGCTGAAAAAGTCAAAAATTAAGGTGTCCATCTCACAGAAACGTGAAATTTTGAGTCCCACCTTCGTGAACATCCCCAACCTTAGAAGCAACAATCAATGTATAATTTATTTAACTGCTTTAGCAGCTATGATCTAATTACATCATGAAATATCAGCTAATGTCTTGATTTTGTAGTGTGCTTTTTGTCAATTCCTCAAAAGTATTTTTTTTTTTTTTTTAGGACAATTTAAGAATAGTTCCCTAGAGAAGCATCAACTCCATGGACAGACCCTAAATAGGGGGAGAAATATGGAAAGTGTGCATCATTGTTGTAAAATTTGGTAAAGTGTCAGAGTGTCAATCATAAGAAAAAAAACCTTTTAGAAGAAAGAGTGGAATAAAGCAGAATTGATCTGGCAATGTGACCATTTCATTTCAGAACATAGAAATTCAGTATCGAGCTAACTTTGCTCTGATAAGGAGATTTTAAGGTGCATCCACATTATGTCAATAGAGTGTTGATCAATGCAGTTGCCATTTGCTCCATCCACACACACCACTGCAGTGAGGATGTAAAAATATTTTTCAATATAAGACCAAAATCTTAAGAAAGTAACATATTTTTCAATAGGACACCCACATCCTATGAAAGTAAAACATTATTCAATAGGACACCCCATATCCTAAGAAAGTAAAACATTTTTCAATAGGACACCCCACATCCTACAAAAGTAAAGTATTTTTCAAAAGGACACCCCATATCCTAGGAAAGTAAAACATTTTTCAATAGGACACCCACATCCTGCGAAAATAAAACATTTTTCAATAGGACACCCACATCCTAAGAAAGTAAAGTATTATTCAATAGGACACCCATATCCTAAGAAAGTAAAACATTTCTCAATAGGACACCCACATCCAAAGAAAGTAAAAAAAATTCAATAAGACACCCACATCCTGAGAAAATAAATTATTATTTATTAGGACACCAACATTCTAAGAAAGTAAAATATTTTTCAATAGGACACCCACACCCTGAGAAAGTAAAATTTTATTCAATAGGACACCCACATCCTATGAAAGTAAACATTTTTCAATAGAACACCCACTTCCAAAGAAAGTAAAACATTTTTCAATTAAACAACCACTTCATAAGAAAAAGAAACATTTTTCAAAAGAACAACCACATCCTTAGAAAGAAAAACATTTTTCAATAGAACACCCATTCCTAAGAAAGTAAAAAAAATCATAACACCCCACATCTTAAGAAACCAGATTATACCTACCAGAGAACAATTCACAACCAGATCAGGCATGACATTTGTCATTTCCTAAAGCAAGATGAAAATAGCTGTTTGGTTCCAGGCACAAGAGACAAAAACATCAAAAGAGGTATTTAAATGACAAATTCATCAACGACAGTTTCTACAACATCAGCTATTCACATTTAAGTCAGTTCAAACCATTTTGGGTAATATATCAAGAACCCTAAGCTCAAGAACATGCCTATGCAAGGTATGTGTCAATTCAGATTATATTGTTGGATCATTGAACAGGTTGTAGCTTGCCCATCCCATAATATGCCTCCCCTCTGATAGGCAAGAAGTGACACATTACTTGCCATTAAAGTGCTGGGTCTACACGAGCCTACCCGAAGGTATCCCTTACAAAATATTGTATCCAAATTAAGAATACAAATTTTATTTGGCACGGGGGATCAAACCCAGGACCATCCACATGGCAAGCAAGAGCTCAACCAGTGAGCTAATCGCACACTCTAATAAATTCTCCTATGTCTGAACATTGGCCTAAAACATCTGTCAACCCTAGTTATCACCTTGACTACTAAAGGATTCAGAGGTGTTTGTCAATGAAATTCTGAGGCATGACAATTCTGGTGGATTACCACATATTGAATTTTAACGTTTTTTTTCAGCAATGAGAAAATAGTTTGGGGGGGGGGCTGGATTCTCATTTATAATTTGATCTCTTGGGCTGTGCTTTTAGTAACAGACAATCCTAGATTTAATCAAGTAAACACAAATTTGAGAATCATATATTTTTACTCAATTTAAAATGAACAAGCAGCTAATTGACTGTTGTAAACTTTGAAACTTGTTGTTCTTACTTCACTACTTACTACTCTCCTACAGAATAGAAACTTACCTATACCTACCTCACACCTCATGTGAAGGTGGATGCAAGATAGTGGAGTCTCACTGGTGTGAATGTTTTGGTTGTGTTTATATACAGGGGTATTTTTCTTTTGGCTAAATAAAAACCAAGTTCGGTAAATCCAAATATTTCCTGTTTGGCTTCCCCATAATTCGTGAGTGAAAAATGCGTTAAAACAATTGAAAGATAAACAATGGACTTGTAAAACTAAAACGGAATGACTTTTCTCCGGTTCGTTCATTTTGAAAGAAAAATACGGCTTATGTGTTTATATGTTAGCCAGTGTTGTCAGATGGTAAAACTTAATATAATTATCGCGATATAAACGGTTTTTTCCTGTTGAAAAAATACTAGATTACATACAATATTTACCTGCTAGATTTTTGCGAACAAGATTTCAATATATATTTATGTAAACATCAAATGATTTACAATAAGGACTTCATTATAAAATATAAATAAAAATACAACCAAGAAAACCTTACAGAATATGAATCCCTTCAATTTTGTCCAACGATAATAATAATAACCATCCTTAGTGGGAGGGAACCACGAGGCGAGGTTGATGCTCAAAGCATTTTCTACCACCTACCACTGAGAGTCTTATTATTATGTGGTCAAAATCTCATATTAATGAGGAAAATTAATGAGGGTGGGATTCGAACAAACGGATCCCAACGCTACCTGGATTACCAAACTGGCGCGTTGACCACTTGACTACCAGTGCATAATATAAACACTGAAGAACACAAAATTTAATATTAAATATGCAAGCAGGTTCATAGTCCCATACTGAATCTACCATCAAATAATAGTTGATTTAAGTATCAAAAATCTACCAATAAAAAGAAGTACCACTAACAAAATTAAAAACTGATTTCCAACCGATTTCTTCGAATATTTGAATCAATAATGCATCGATGCGCAAAAGGGGTTACTTTCAATGTAGCATCACCGTTATTGGCTCGGGAATCAGTAATAGCCGAGTTTATCACAACTCCACCAATCACTGATTCGCCAACCACCCTCGAATCTCGAGGGTTCACGAATCCACCAATCGGGTTTTATCACGAAAATTCAAGCTCGAGTTCGCGAATCATGATTGGCGTTACGGCAACATCGCAATTACACGAAAACCTCAACAAAGCCTCTGATTTTTCGGAAATTGCGATGTTGTTTTGTTAACTTTTTACATTTTGAATGTTAACATTTCTGAAAGCATTTTGAACGTTTTTTTTTGTGTCGTCCACATGGTCATTTCATAAGTTTCATATTGATCATTTATCATTTTGTGTGACTTGGGTTCAATTCTCACTAGGGCAAGATATAATAAATTACCTTATGAGTAAGAATGCTGTTTCAATGTGACTATCAGGGATGGAATTATGGTCAAAATAAGATATTGGGACAGATGGTGATCTCGGTTTTATTCCCAGCAGGGCAGAAATTTTTCTGCCCTATGTCCACTGTATTTCCATCACGTTTTCATTAATGTTGTGTACTAGAATGATAATTATAGTTCTCATACCTAGCTGTTTAAGAATTCTAAATATTATCAAACACCTCGGCCGAGGTGTGAAGAACGCCAATACAAAGAAAGAGACAGCCCGGCAGAGTTTAAGGTTACGGAAAACATAGTTCCCATGCATTTCATGTACTTTCAGCCAGCGAGGTTTTCAGCAGGAGTTTGTACATACTGGTGTGGAGAGATGATATAGGACCTGCACTCATACCCAGAGTCACCAAGAAGTTTTAGTACATGTGTTTAAGGGCGGAATTAATAGACGTTTTTGTAATACCTCTGTGGCGCTAAGTCACGGATTGCGTACTGTGTAAGATAGGGAAAACCGACACTTACCAACGACTTAAGTTATTGATGTTGTCTATTAATTCCGCCCTAAATCTTGTAGGAACTGAGATTCGGACAAATTCAGAATGTTCCCGAATGAGCTTTTATCTTCCTGGGATTAGCTCGTTTTCAGGAAAAGTGGTGAAGCACAAGCAAAAAAAGCACAGATGAAGCACAGAGCAGAAAAATTCCTGCCCCGCTGGGGATCGAACCAAGGTCACCATGCGTGCAATGCCTAGCGCTAAATCATTGGGCAACGGTGACTACTCACAAATCGCTTATCGGCCTTTTGGTTAAGATGTAATATGACAAAAATAAGTATTAATTAATTAATTTTAATAGCAATCGCGTGATAATAGCCAGTTTGAAAAAATTTCAAGTATTTTTTTTTAGGAATAATTCAAATTTATTTCAGTCTTTATTACAAAACTTTTATAAACTTAGCACATCAGGATAAGATGACACGTTTATGAAGAACAAGGACAAGGATAATTAAATAATGGGCAAAAGAATAAAGATGTCATGAAGATAAACAAGTACATATTTGAAATTTGAAAAAGATAAACATTTTATCTTTGTTTACGATTTAAAAATTCCAAAGAAGAAATTCTATAGTATTTTCAATATTTTTTTCTCTTTGGGAAGCCAATCGGTCCTCGAACCACTGATTCACGAATCAAGGTTACTTCCTCAAATTGAGTGCTCCGAATCAGCTGCGAATCAGAGATTGGAGATGATAAAACCCGATTCGTCGAGCCAATCCGGAGTTCGAGCGAATCCGGGGTGAATCTTGGATGATAAAATCGGCTATAACACTCACTGAGATCATATAACAAAGAGGGAGCCTCTGATTGGTTGAATTTTTTGTTTACCTCATGCAGTGGCGGATACCTAAAAATCTTTCATTTTCAAAGTCAGATACCAAGTCGTATATTACTACATAATAAGTAGAAAATAAGGAAAGTAAAAGATGAAACAACGAACAAAATAACTCATAGGTAAGTATGAAAAAATTAAAATATTATTTTAGAAGAATTAGGTAGTTTCGGTACCCGGTTCCTTCGCGAGAGAAAAAATACTACAACTCCGACACTGATTTTGAAATCAGCTGATGGTCCTTACTGGACGAAAATCTTGATACATCGGATTCCCTCCAAGTGGCAACACTGCATCAATATTGATAACATGGATTTTGTAATACCCACTGAGATCATATAACATAGAGGGAACCTTACCTATCTCGAGTTAAACAAATTTATGCGTCCAACTTTGAACAGCAGATGGTCCCTCTTTCAACAAATCCCGGCTTCTGATTGGTTCAGGTCACTGAGATCATATAACATAGAGGGAACCTTACCTATCTCGAGTTGAACAAATTTATGCGTCCAACTTTGAACAGCTGATGGTCCCTCTTTCAACAAATCCCGGCTTCTGATTGGTTCAATTTATTTGAATTTTGACATTTTCATGTCTTTGCTCTGGCACATAACCAAAATTATGTGACGAAATTATGTAACGAAATATTAAATTATAAAAAGAGAGAAGAGAAAAAGTATGTGTCATGCGCACAATATGTGTCATGCGCACAATACGAAATTTGGTCAGTTAAGTTTTAGACCTTGAATAGTAAAGATGAAAATGTCCCAATGGTTGCAGACTCGTATGCAAGCGTTTTTTTTTTTTTTGTTTACCTCATGCAGTGGCGGGTATCTAAACATCTTTAATCTTCACATCAGATAGCAAATCTTATATTACTACATAATAAGGAAATTAAAAGTGGAAGCAAAGAAAAAATTAACTGATAAGTAGGTATGAATAAAGTAAAAATATTATTTTAGAAGAATTAGGTAATTTAGGTACCCACTCTTTTGCGAGAGAAAAAATACTACAACTCCGCACTGATTTTGAAATCAGCTGATGGTCCCTCTTGGACGCAAATCTTGATACATTGGGTTCCCTCTATGTTATATGATCTCAGTGGTAATACCGCTTCACTTACCGCTTCAGTTTCATTCAAGCTTTTTATGCTATCTAGCTTTGTATTCGTAAAAATAGCAACCAGTTACAGTACTGGTAACATTACTAAAAAGCATGAACGTACATTTAGTTCGATGAAAAGATACTCTCGCTTGCCATGGCAAAGGGTCAGGTTCAAATCCTAATGTCGACAAAAAACTGTGTTAAAAACATACACCCAACAAAGGGGAGACATACTACGGGATGGGCGAGGTACAACTCAGTCCACAAGCTTTTAGTCAAACGGTTGAAGATATCAAAATATTATAATTGGTCAACGAAAATTGATCGCCTTAAACAACAAATCAAATCCCACAACAAAAGAACTGGAACTGAAACTAACTACAGTCTACAGTAAAATAAAGATTCCCCCTTCGGCGTCGTGATATGACCATGCACTTGAAAGCGACGACCCAAAAAAAATCCCGTTCCCGGTTTCAAGTACTAAATTGGTAAATACCGTACAAATACATATATGTAGTCGGTTTGGCAACATTGCCCTGAAATCTTCATTTCTCCGATCTCAACTTTCAACTTCTGTACTTTATTTTTCTGCTTGAATCTGGATTTGACCAAATCAATTTCGAAATTTCCCATTGCTCTGAAAAGTACTATCGTATAATCTTCAACCCTTTAAAAGAAGTTCTATCGGAAATTTCCACTACCACTGGTGACCTGTGACGAAGCGTCGGTTAATTCTGAGTATTAGAACGCCATCTTTTCTTGAAATTTCTTGCATCGAATTTTATCCAAGTAGGTATCAATCAGGCCTTCTGTTTAAAATTTCACACATAACTCTCTATTTGTGAAACCTTGATGTGATAATTCTTCCTCTCTTTCACTTGCCACTTCTGCTCCTGCGCCAGCCTCTTGTGAGGTCCATTGAATGTATGAATCAGCAACCATGTCCACAAAAGATGTAAACACAACCATTTTTTGTTTGTCTGGTCCACAGTCTTATTTGTGTGATTTCATGCAGAACCAACCATCACCTTGAGGACTTTTGGCATCTTCATCTGTTTCAAGTCTGATTGAACTATAGAATTTTGCTATGTAGCTGTCCTACACTTTTCCTTTCTAACATAATGCTCCTACAATAACAAATTAGTATTGCTTGTTTAAATCTGATGTTCCGAGTTTTTGATTTTATTTGTTTGATAAATTTTATTATGTGTTAAAAAACAAATTGGCATTCTCTTTGCACAAATCAAAACAGTCATATCATAAACATTTTCAAAACTATTTTAAAAATAATATTTATTCAGATAGTAGGTATGATTTCTAACCATTTTGGTAATTGACTTTTTTTTCATGAATTTTTTTTCATAACATGAAGAATGTATGATTTCTAACCATTTTGGTAATTAACTTTTTTTTCATGAATTTTTTTTCATAACATTCATATTATTAATGAAATCTCTACGTGATTTCACTATTCATGCCAACACATCTTTTGGCCAGACCACTGCTGTCTTTTCTTGCATTATCTACAAGTCCAGTACATTCCAAATCCTGGATTTTTACTTTCCTTATCTTATAATAAGGAAAGTATTGTATTCGTCGAAAATTTGACCTACCCAGTTTTTCACATTTCTGGACGAATCATGGCCTCAGGATACCAAAAAAGTTGTTTTCAGCCATTGGTCTGTCTGTCTGTCTGTCTGTGTGTGAACAGGATATCTCAAGAACGGTAAAAGCTAGAGACTTGAAATTTGGTACACAAATTAATTTTATACACCAGACGAACCACGAAACTTTTGGTTGAAATCGGCCGCATTCTGCGGCCACAGGGCCGCAAATGCTAGCCGCAAGCGCCGCTTCTTTAAATTGGTTAAAGATACAAATTTTTTTAGAGAACAACATTTTCTTAGATTAAAAAAATAATAGGGGTCTATTCTGATCATTTTTTTGATATCTTGAACTTTTTGGAACTCGGCCCCAATTTACCGGTATTTGGGGGGGACCCGCTTTGACTAACTTTTTTATTATTCATCCTAGATGGGGGTTATGACATATCAAATTCAATGTTTTTGAAGTGCTGATTACGAATTTGGCATTGGTTTTTAGTTATCTGTTACCGTTGAGTCACCAGTGGCGGAATTCGACTCCTTTTTGGGGGATAAGGAAAGTCGTGTGATGTTTACACCAGATTTTTTTTATACCTACCTATCTCTGTTATTTTTTTGCATCAATCGTAAGTTTCACATGAAGTTTCTCTTCACGTAAGTTTCTCTAACAAAATTTCAGACATGTCACTGGGATACTGAGCCAATTTTGTCTTCAGCATTTCAGTAGGAGTGACACCAAGTGTCTGACCTTTTGTTTGATGATATCTCTGGTTAGTACCAAAAGCAAATTTTTCAAACAAAGCATTTGGTATGAAAGTTGTGAAATAGTCATGGGGCTTACGAAAGCTACTGGTTGTACAATAGGAGGAGCTGGAGGCAAAGGTTCTAATGTTTCTTTTCTCTTCCAGTGTATTGGCCAATAGTCACTGGTATACACATAATTTGGTGCCAGCAACATTTGAGCTGAAATTACATGTATTTGATCTACTGATTCCGAATATGTACTTAGTTTTTGCATAGCAGCTCCCATTTTTGAGATATGGGGGTGGGGCATTTTGGTCAAATAATGCCAGTTTATATCCTGAAAGCTAAAGGATATAAACTGTGTACATGTAATAATTAAGAATGGTTTGATTTTGTTATTTGATTTTTAAAAGAACATTAGGTTTTCATTTTTTTATACTTTACTGAATGACCTCGGTTGCACAGTGGTTACGATGTTGAACCTTGAATAAACGGGTCGGGGTTCGATGCCCACCATGGGCATTTTCAGATTGCATATTACAATTTGAAATATCAGGAGGCTGATGATTCATGATTTCAAACATACTTGAGATTACTTTATTCATGATGCTACACCCAGGAAGGTTCTTTTTTACTCTGCCTGGAGTGCTTGTTCTGTGGCATATCTCTTTGTAGGTTCCAGCAGTAATCTACCATCATATGGACATCCCATCTTCCCTGGTACCGCTCTTCCATTACTTTTATGTCTTGGTGGAATCTTTCACCTTGCTCTTCACTCAGGTCTCCAAGATTGTCTGGGAATTTGTCCAAATGACTATGGAGATAATGCACTTTGATGCTCATATTACATCCAAGCTCTCTATAAGAGGTAAGTAGATTTTCAACAAGATCCTTATAGTTCGAAGCCTTATGGTTGCCGAGAAAGTTTTCAATCAATGCAACAAATGATGTCCAAGCTTTCTGCTCTTTTTCACTTATAGAGCTTATGAATCTTGTATCTATAATCAGTTGTCTGATCTGAGGTCCATCAAAAATACCTGTTTTTATCTTCTCAATGCTAAGTCCTTGCATTTGAGTAGAGATGTAGTTGAAACATTGAGACTCCTTGTCCAGTGCCTTCACGAATTGCTTCACCAATCCAAGTTTTATATGAAGAGGAGGCAAGACTATCTTACTTCGATCTACTAGAGGTTTACACATTTTGTGTTCCAACAACCATGTTTTCTCTCTCGGGCCAATCCATCTTATCCAGTGTTGTTGTTTAGCTCTGCTATCCCAAAGGCACAAGAAACAGGGGTATTTTGTATATCCACCTTGCTGCCCTAGGAGAAAGTTCACCATTGTTAAATCAACACAAATAACCCATGCATGTTCATGATATTTAATCTTTTCCAAGACTAAAGCAATATTATTGTATTCTTCTTTCATGTGGGTTGAATGAGCAATTGGTATGGAGCCAAATTTGTTCCCATTGTGCAAAAGTACACACTTCAAATTTGCTTAGAACTGTCAATAGAAAGACGCCAATGGTCTGGAGAATACTCATCAGGAAGGCCCATTTTGTTGAGAAGACCTTCTACATCTTTGCAAAAGACAAGTTCTCCTTCTTGAGAGAAGAATTCTAGAAATTCTGCTTCCCTTCTTCTGTAGAATGTCACTGTTGTTCCTTCTCTCAGAAGATTTTTTTCTTTAAGTCGGGATGCGAGCAACTCATAAGCTTGTTTTGAAAGATTGAGGTCCCTGACGAGATCGCTTAACTCACTTTGGTTGAAAGGTTGAGGACTGGAAGAATTGTCCTCATACTTACTATCATGATCTGGTTCACCATGCTGGGGCAATTCATCTTCTGAAAGGTCTGGAAGCTGATGAAATGTTGGGATTGGAATTTCATCACAGTGAGGAATAGGCCTTCTAGCCAAATCTAAATCAGGATACGACCATTTGCTGCGGTTTTTGCAATTAATGCCTTTGATATTTACCAGGCAGAAGTAGCAATCATCATAATGATTTTTTGGCTCTCCCCAAACCATTGGAACACCAAACTTCAAGCTCCTACGTTTGCCATCAGTCCACTGGTGTAAATGTTCCGTGCATGTTTTGCAAACTGCATGTGGAGCCCATGCTTTGTCTTGGTCGCCAATCTTAACTCCAAAGTAAGCATTGTATGCCTTTTTTACAAAGTCTGTGATGTGTTTTCGACTGTCTTCTGGTGTATATTCACCACATACATAACAAAATTGTCCAGGTTCATTTAAGCAACTTCTTTGACTGGAGGTCATTTTTGAAATTATTGTTAATTTGTTAAGTTAATTTAGCTGAAACAAAATAAACAAATGTCCAATTTAATAAAACATAAATGGGAAATAAAATAAATGCAAGTGGTAGGTAAGTAAGCACGATGACCGAAGGAGCTAATGAAATACTGGAATAATCAGAAACATCACCATCAAGAATATCATTGATCATGTTGACAAATCTGGAATCATCTGAAATGGAATAAGAAAAAAATCCAAGTTTTGAGACCCAATGTTGTATTTGTAAGACATCAAACTTGACAAACTCATAGCACATCCCACAATGAAAATAAATTTTTGAACCATTTCATGGTAGCCTAGAAACAAGTTTTCTAAATAAAAATGCAAGTGAAAATTCCAGAAAATAAAAATTACTCTGAGAAAAATTAACTTGAATGAATTTCAGTACATTTTTGATTTTGCTGAGAACTCACTAACAAATGAATACCTACAATCCAATATTTCAAATCAGCTGCTATCCTCCTGGTAGTATATTCTATTGTGAACATAATGAACTAGGTTGGAAAATGATGTTATTTGCCGAATAACATCATTTTCTTAATTTGAAAACAAAATATAAAGGGAGGGTCAATATCCTGAAAATGCACCTTTTTAATAGTTGCAAATTAAAAGAAGTTCTTCTTGAATATTGATTTATTTGAGCGGTCATTTATGTACTTATTGTTACATTCTAGTGGTCATTAAATATTTCAATTATATTTTGTGAAAATCATATCCATTCCAATGATGGAAATGTCCATATCAATGATGCTTTTATGAAAAATGCAAATTGAGACCTTCTTCATTCATACTAATAATAATTAATAATTCCGTGTCCGTGAGATAGGTATTGATACCTAAATCTGAGGATTATATAGACGCCCAAATTCAATGTCTAGGCTCCTTTCATGTCCATTGATTCTATTTGGTTTTGACTTGAGGTAGACAGGACGGGGGTTATACCCTCCATTCGCTGGGAATCATACCAGCTACCCACATTAACCTCACCCAGCCTGGGTAGGGTCAGCCTCACATGTTCGAAGGGAACAGAATTTTCTGTGCAAAAAGTCTGCTCCAACCAAGAATCGAACTCAGGATTGCTGAACTATGGGCAGTAGTCACAACCGTTATGCCATGGAGGCTGGCATTAATAATTTTGTTTGTTGAGTATTTTTTCAATATGGAGATTCAAATTAAAACAGAATTATGGCAGGTACAATCTGAGAAGTAAGTGTATCTATGTACCAAACTTTATTTTAATAAGACCTTAAATTACAAAAATGTCCATACAAGTTGATAGTAACTAGAAACAAAATTCAAAAGGAGGAAAAGAAAAAATGTAAATGAAATTTCCTTTTTTATCTTAATTTATGTGGAGTAAAACTTTTTTATCTTTGTTCTCAGACTCATACATTTCTCCTCTATTTCCCATGTTGGGATAGGAAACACATTTTACAATATCCCTTTTATCAACATAAGACAAATCTTCTTTATCTGGTAAAACAAATAGTTATTCTTTTTTTTAATGTTTTTTTATACTGAACTATTGAGTGGGCATACAAAATTTGTACATCCTGATTAATATTTCTAATACTTCAACTTACACAACATGTTAACTACCGTAAGACGGGGTTACTTTGCTCCACTTTTAAGATATTTCTTACAAAATGTTGCATAACTTTTTTATTATTCCAAATAAACAATTAATTAATAATTCATTTTGTAGGCAAGGACATTGTTTTTCAATAAAAATTAGAAACTTTCGTTTTCCATTTGCTAACTATGAAAAAAACTCAACTAATCTTTGGAGCAATTTTACCTCATAGGTGGGGTTACATTGTACCACCTGTGATACGCTGTAGGAAATCCCTATTTTAGACGTAGTGGAGCAAAATAAAACTGCTCAGTTTTTATAACATGTGAGAGAGAATTTAAAACTAAGAAAACAGAAAAAAAATGGTGAAAAAATATTGATTTTTCATGTACCTATTTATTAAAAAAAGAGTTAAAATTCAAATTGTATAAAACTTAAAAGTAAAAAAAATATAGCTGAAAGGCAGTTATGCTAGCGTTTTACAACAAATAACTAATTAAAAAAAGAAAAAGAAACACTTCTTTGGCTTTAAGGCTAAATTTGGTTGAGTTAGGTATTGCTAGAAATAAAAGTAAAATAAATCAGCAAAATTGAGTCCAAAATGTATAAAATGAGATCAACTTATTAATGAAGATCTAGGTAATTATTATTTTATGCACGATGCCAAGAAAAGATCTTTTTAGATCCACATTCATAGGATATCATCGTTTTGTTAAAGTGAAGATCAGAATAACTGTTACTAAAAGGTACTTTCTTCTGAAAAATCTTCGTCTAACAAGAGTTTACGAATATTGTTTTCGCCCACAACTTTTGCTTTGCAACGTGGACACAGGAAAAAGTCTTCTGTCTCTTCATCATCACTATCCTCGATGAAATCATATTTCTTGGGGACACATGCCATGTGATAATGACCTCCACATTCTCTTAATGAGCGAAAGCTTTGAGTCTCTTCTCCCATTGAGCATTTGACACAAACCATCATCGTAGCTGACTTCTTTTCTTCTGAAGCTTTGGTCTTTTTCGACTCCATCTCTTTCTTCATTTGTTTGATTTTGTTGGCCAATGTCTTCGGTGTCTTGGTTTTTGGTAGCGGTTTCTCAGTTTCTAGCAGAAGCCTTTTCTTTTTATTCCTTTTTGGACTCTTGGCGAATGGATTCATTGATGAGCAACCTGAAATTGTTGGAATCATATCCGTAGAAGTTGAAGGAAGATTGTCTAGTGATTGCTGGAGAATGTTCAATTCTGGATAAGCATCAGTGAGATTGACATCCATTTCGACGTCATGTAATTGAACAATGTCAGGATCATCAGTCTGCTCTTCTTGATAAGCTTCCTCTATCACCACGTTATTTCCAACTAGGTCTGCAGTACCAATACTTCTGCCAGGAGCAACCTGAAGCTTCTTCTTACGGATATTTCTACTTCCACCATGCAATACATTTTGGGTTTTTGTGTCTAGATAGCTTTTAAAACTATCTTCTACATCTCCAACATTGAACTCGTTTCTGTTTTTGAAGTTTCCCAGAAGCTCTTGAACATCAATAGGATAGATACTGCACTTCCGAAAACCGGACTTCAGGTTCTCCCTTTGATTTGGTTCCAATTGTGACATTAATTTCTTGAGTAAAGCTGGAAAATCTTCCTTATCTAATGTGGTTTTCTTGGAACCAGATATACATTGTTTGTACTCAGTCAAAACTTTCCTCCAAGCCACTTTCAGCGGCTTAAAAAAGGCCACGTCCAATGGTTGGGTGAGATGGGTACTGTTTGCAGGTAGACAGATAAATCTGATGTTATTTTGCTCACACAATTGTATCACACGAGGTGAGATATGAGAGGTTAGGTTGTCTCCAATCATCACCTTAACGCCCTCCTTCTGCTTCAATACGGGGAGCATGGTTCTTTCAAACCATTCCTCGAATGCCAAAGCGTCGAACCAACCACTTTGGGTATTGGCATATCTAGTCCCATCTGGCCCTCCAACAACCCAGGTAGACCACAAGCGAGTGGATTTGTACACAACAAAAGGTGGCAAGAGTTCTCCACTTGCACTACCCGCCATCATGATTGATATGCTTGACTTGGAAGAGTTTCTTATCATTTGCGGGTACTTAGTACCTCTTTTGATCACACATTTTCTCAAGCCCGGATCGTCGGTAAGATTGGTCTCGTCATAATTGAAGATGTTTTCCGGGGGGACATTCTCCAAAGATTGTGAAAGGTTGGGAACGTATTCCTTCAAAAGTGCTTCTGAAACGGCGGCCCGAGCTCTTTTGATATTCGATACAAACCTAGTGGTCAGCTCGGAATGGCGTTTCATGAAAGACTTCAACCAATCTGGACCAGGAAGATATCCCAGCTTGAAATTGGGTACATTCCTGCCGGTTTTCTGTAGATAAGCTGCTACAATGTGTCTCAAATCCTCTTCTGAGATAGGAAACCCATAGTCACTCAATTGGATTGTACACTTGACGAAAGACTTCTCTTCTTCAATTGAGAACACTGTGGGTCTTCCTGTCTTTCCCTTGTGTTTACCACCAAGCTTGTTTGTTAACGTTCTTCGGGGAATGTTGTATTCTTTTTCTGCTTGGCGCTGTGTTATTTCTCCTCTTTTTATTCTCCTAAGACATTCTTCTAAATGTTGTTCTGTGTAATCTTGATACCTTCGGGTACCTGGTTTCCTCTTGTAGGTGCATGGCATTTCTGTAACACAAAAGATCAAGTTGGTAGGTTAGAGTAATTTTGTTAAAACATAATGGATTATATTCGTTAAAGCATGTTAGAAAAAGTATGGGGTATCTTTGCGCCATTAGAAACCATATGTAAACAGGTTAAAAGTACTCAGGGGTAACATTGCTCCATGGCGCATAATAACCCCAAAATGATAAAATTTATACACTCAGACAAAATCCTAAATTTCACAGAAATCACTTCAGATAGAAACATGGCGTTCGCATGCATTAACAAAAACAAAATGCTTAAAAAGATGGTGAAAAAATCTTACCTGTAAAATCAACAAACTTCTCTGCAGCCTAGAAATTATCCAGCCATAATTTAAGGGAAAAAACTATGATCAACTTTGAGAACTGATAACAGCAGCAACAACTTGTTGAATGAGTCTTTTGATCATTAGGCACGACTGTCAAATCATAACAATTATTTTGGGAGGATTTATTTTTAGATACAGTGCATTCTGTTTCCACGAGAGGGCTGCACATGATGGACATAGAGTGGAGCAATTTTACCCCTTAAGGCGCAAACTAAACCCGTCTTACGGTATATATTTTATTAAGAATTTATCATTTCTACTTTGGTTTTAGATCAAAAGTTTTGTTACTCTTGCTCTGCTCTGAATTTTCAGTGTTATTGTGCACAACAGGACCATGCCCAACTCTGTTGAGCGAATATTTTAAATTCCAACTGTCCCTTTGTTTTTCTACACTTCACATGGTGTACATTTTGTGTTCCTTGGACAGGCAAACAGTTTTCCCACACTTTGGTCATCTCCCTTTTCGATTTTCTTGGGTACATAATATCACTTCTGTTTTCAAAGCACTTTGCTGATGTACATTTAAGAGTCCAATGCATTTCGAACTATCAAACCAGATTTGGCTCTAACAAAATTTCAGACATGCCACTTGACTACTGAGCCAATTCCGTGTACAGCTCCCTTTCCATGAGGTGTTGCAAAGAACGTCCATTCTAATTCTTGCAAGTTGAAACTTTCTTTCAAGAGACTTAAATTTTTAAAGTTGGATCTTTGCTTGAATTGTGACACAGACCAATCCTACTCTCATCCAGATTTTTACACTGGTAAAACATTGTAGTTAACTTGTCAACATCTTCATGTTCTGCTTCTAAACTACCCATGATAATGCTGTCTAAGTACTTACATTAAACTGGCGTTGCGACTTTCTGCATGCACAGCACTGGTACGTTAGGTTGTCATGTCACTTACAACTTGTCCTGTCACGGTCGCCAAATGTCGCGTAGAATCTCAGCTGTTCTACACATATTATTATCTTTATAAAATAAGAAACAACACAGTTTATGTCAATGTTAGATCTTATATTAAGTTCAAGAAAAACAGATTGTTAACATGAAGAGAGAAGAAGAAAACTCTAAAAAAAAATCTTCTAGAAAATCTAGGAAGGGACTCTTGGTTACCAGTAAACAGTCTAATGGCAACAAAAAAAAACGTCATACTCCATTTCATTTTTTGAGTATCCTATTTGCTGGAAAATAGTAAGGGCCTCTTTTTTCTCTTTATTTGAAAGGCCCATTTTTGTAAATTACTCCTGAAAGTTTTCAATGAGTGGAAAAAACACAGCAAGAGATTTACATTTGGGAATATTTGAAGTATGGCCTCTCTCTCCGAAAAATCTTTATCAGTGAAGATAATTTTTGCTGCTTCAGTAGAGGTATTTCTTTGTCGAAATATCGGAAGCATTTTACCTATGTTACTGCTATTTTCGTGGGAAAGGATAAAAAGAGCAGCTACTTGTCCCTGTCCATTGCCATTTATTACCATCAGTATATACAAGTTATTTAGGCAATTTGTTGCATCTAGTAGTAACAAATTTGGATTTCTACTAAATGCTTCTTTCATTCTGGAATCTTGGTAGAAAATGCCCTCGAGTTTGCCTTCGTGTGCCATTACTTCTACATACCCTCCAAGAAATTTCAGATAACCTCCAGTTTCTTCAAGACTGTTGGAATTTTTTACCTGCATGTTGTGAATATCACGTAGAGTTACATTTTTGTCCATGTTATTTACAATATGCTATTAAATTTAACTTCTTGGGCATTGTATTTTTTTGGCTGTTTTTTAATTACTTCATCTAACTTTTCTTCGAGGGATAGAGGAACACTCACACCTGGACTGGAACTAGGACTTCGCTCATCATTTTCTTCTTGCAGTGCTGGTTCTTTTCCTTCTACATCTATCACTCTTTCTATGATAATTTTCAATTGTTTTCTTAGGCTGTTTGGATTAAGTGGGTGTTGTAAACAACTCATGAGTCATAACATCGGTTTTGCAAATGAGTGGCCGAGTACCAGACTTGCCTAACCCTCATTTTTAATGAATTGAGAAAATGAGACTCAAAGTTGGATCAAAATTTAAAAATCTGGAATCGAAGAACTTAAACGTGTTTTATTTCAGTAAATCAGACATATCCTTGACAAAGTATTCCACATCATTACAAAAAATCTAGTGGCTCCATTAAGAGTTGAGAATGCCTAATTATAGGCACTTTTGGTTCTCGCTACTTATATGCTTAGTAGTAAAAAAAGTGGGATAGGCAAAGTTTAGGCACATTTGGCTCTAAACAAATACTGACATATTAAAGAATGAATGGAAAAAATTACAAGTATGATTCATTGATTCATTCAAAGGGGGTGGGGGGTTTCCATCATTATTATGTAGTTAACCCTATAATGCCCAGGACTAGAAATCTTCGACATATGTGTCACGCGGGGCATTATAGGGTTAATAATGATGATTTTATTACTCATCAATTTCGTCATCTTCATCGACTTCTTCTTCTTCTTCAGAAACTAATTCTTCAACTTCAGTGGCTCTCAGTTTACGATAGAAATCGTGATAAATGGGGGGAATGTATTTCAGCAAGGATAGAAGGTCCTTTTTCTTTTCCTTTGTAATGGCCCGACCTCTAGGATGTAATAGCTCAAGTTCATTTACAAATTCACGGCTCGGGCGACCTCTGGTTTTCTTTGCAAGATCTACTATGTCGAATTCTTCTAATTCCGTAAGTGTGTTCTTAATATACAACTTTTTTGGTTCCATTTTCCTGTATTGTATCCATCGCATTTTCAGCCAGCTTACATTTGTATTTCTCTCAGTTTTTTTCCTATTTGTTATTTCTTTTTCCATTGTTTTGGAAGAATAAAACTCATCTTTGGTCATGGCATGAACAACAAATTTGGGACTTTTCTTCTTGGCATTTTGTATGACGAATTTCCATTTTTCAGGTACATAAATTTCTTCTTGATAGGCTTTTGACCTCTCAATTATTGCAAAATCCATGTCACAACTGTCAAAACTATGACCAGGCATAAAGAACTTTTGGTTGATTGTTTCAATATTTGGGTGAGTTTGCAAAACATAGCTCAAGAACAAGGCGACCTTGATGTTTCGGTTTTGTCCACCACAGCTATCACTATAGAGTGTTATTTCTTTAACAGATGAGGGCAGAACATTTTGCAGAAAATGAAGAAGACATGAGGAAACTTCCTGGGACCCTCTTGAGGCAATATCCTCTGACCAAACGTACATGTGGCCAATTCCAGTTATCTCATCATGAATTCCGAGGTTATAAGTCCACATTTGTCTCTTGTAGTACACTTCACCGGTTGTTAAGACAGGCGTAGGCAAAGTTTTCTCCAAATCAAATACTAATACGTATTTTTCACCTTGAGATTTTTTGCTTCTGATATGTCAACTTTCTTCATATTATTAACACTTTCTACTTTTCTCAGGTGCAATTCATGATCAAGTTTCATTAGTTCTTTCTTTGCGCTGTCTTTCTCAAATTTCAACTTTACTTTAAATTCATCACAAGTGGAACAAGTGTCCTTGTGTGGTGGATGAATGGAGAGGTGACTGAACTTAGTACTAAAAATATCTCGAAATTTAAAGTCAGACAGTGGGACCCTATTTTCTTTGTTGCACTCTACTTTGTATTGCTCATACATTGCGGCTTTTGTCAACCATGGTGATTGGTACTTACGCTGAGAATCACGACGACAATAGTGGGAATCATAAGTTGGAAACTTTGCAATGAAATGTACAACAAATTCTTCATCTTCAGCCTTTGTTTTGTTGTGAGGAGTGTGTTTTCCACTTTTACTTGGCCTTAGAGTTCCACATTCTTGCTTTCTTTCCAGTGCATTGGTGATTGTCCCATCGCAGATGGAGAGAGTCTGTTGGAAGAATTTTTTACATACTACTTGATCGACACCATCTGAATCCCTTAAACGGTAAATTCTTGTTTTTGATCGACGAGAGCTTTCCTTCTTAGTGTATTTTCTAGTAATATGTTTTACTTCTATCTGACCACAAAGAAAGGAATTTTTCTCAAGCCAGTTTAATTTACAGTAGCCATTGAAAATACTCTGTTTTCTTTGAGCGTTAATCACGCTTGGGCAGTCCAGTTTGCATTTACATGACTCTAGAGAGCATGATTTTCCTTTTACAATTTTTCCAGTACTTGAAACATATTCTAATCCTCTTTGTCTCTTGGATTTTCTAATGTTTTTTTTATGTTCTTCCGGTCTTCTCATTCTCTTTCGTCCAGGTGTATTGTCATTATTATTCAAATCATTTTCAATAGTAACATTGGCGTCTTCTACATGAACTATAATTTCATCCTCTATTAGTACACCACCGACATCCTGTACAGCGCCACCGACATCCTGTACAGCGCCACCGAAGTCCTGTACTGCGCCACCGACGTCCTGTACTGCGCCACCGACATCCTGTACAGCGCCACCGAAGTCCTGTACTGCGCCACCGACGTCCTGTACTGCGCCACCGACATCCTGTACAGCGCCACCGACATCCTGTACAGCGCCACCGAACGTCCTGTACTGCGCCACCGAAGTCCTGTACTGCGCCACCGAAGTCCTGTACTGCGCCACCGACGTCCTGTACTGCGCCACCGACGTCCTGTGCTGCGCGACAGAGATTCCGAGCTGCAGTTTTTTTTGCCGCTAATCTTTGAGACAAAATCTGCAAATAAAGACAAAATATTTTATTTTGTATGAATTTAATATTTTTTAGGTCAACTTTATTTTTTAGAAGTCAGAGTGTAAAAAAACTTCCTATAGATTAGGTAACTACTCACCTGATAAACATTCTGAGGAATCTGAGGATGAATCTGAATCATGAAGCTGGAATTTTCCTTGAACTTGACTGCCAAAACATTTGAAAGCTTTGTTTTCTTTATTCAGGTTTTGCAGTAAATCTTCTGTGAATAATTCGTCATCTGAAAATGGGCAAAATATAAAAAAATGTAGGTAGGTTATTAGGTATTAAGATATTTTTCTGGAATCTATTTTAATATTTGCCAAAATCTCGAGAGCCAAATTTGCCTAACCATCATAGTGTTTGAAAAATTTGGTGTGTGCAGACAAAATTCTTGATATTAACGATTCTTACACAGTAAACATGCAAAAAGACATTTTATATTTGTCTAAAATTAAACCAGAAAAGTCTCAGGTATCTTTAAACACACATTAAAATTGGTTTGTTTTTGTATGCAAAATGTTGCCTAAGCATCTGCAGTTCTAAGAACTTTTGATAAATATTCAGAGCCAATTTTGCCTATCCCTCACTGAATATAATTGATAAATTTATGAAGTTTCTAAGAGAAAAAAGCATTTGTTTTTAACTTAAATACATTGAAACTTACCTGAAGAGTCCATATCGCTCTTGTTTGGTATGTAATTCTTGTCCAAATCACTGTTATCTGGAGTAGAATCTTCTGATGAGAGAGGTGCACATTTTTTTCCCGACATTTTGTTTGTTTGTTGGGCAACTTTGGCACTGAACTATTTGTAAAATAAACGATTGCCCAAACTTCCACAGAGTGCACCACCAGTCAACATGCATATTTAAAAAAGTAGTCGGTGCTGAAAACAGATCTTTTTTTGTACTTCCTCATTATAGGGGTAGCTTGAAATTTTCAAATTTGTGGGTTAGGTAAGTCTGGTTCTGGGCCACTCAAATAACCTCAGGTTCCGGATAGACTAAGAATTTCAGTGCTGCATCAGCTGTTATCAGGTTAGATTCTTGTTGGCAGAGTGCTTCAACGGTCACATTTATGGATATCAAAACGTCAATGAGATCTTGAATCACTGCAAAGTCGGTCTCGTCCAAAGCAATTGGGTTATTCAAGTCCAGAAGAGCTTTTAGGATGCCGTTTTTTAGTTTCAGGAACCGTTTTAGCATGGTGAGCAAGCTATTCCATCTTGTTTTTACATCTAAAAGGAGAGCAAGTTCTTTTCCCATTTCAATTTTTGCAAAATAACATCATTCTTTGTGGGAGACCTTTTGAACAATAGAACTGCTTTCCTAAGGTAGAGTCGGCGACTCCTGCAGGATTGCATCATCACAATCTTTAACATCCTTTTCTTCTTCAAAACTCAAGATGATGTTTAATCTTTAAGGAGGGCTAATTGGGTTTTTCAAAAACTCTTTCAGGGGCCGAGTAATTTGAGGTGTCCAACTTTGGCGGGAAACCTTGTATATGTCAATATGTCACGCTAGGCACCTATGGGGTCAAAATGAGATTTATAAAAATAAAAAATATAACAAAAGAATTACGTGTATTTCGAGAAAAAATGTAATGAATTTTTTTAAAAAAAAATATCAAAATTATTTTTTTAAAACATATTTTCAAATACTTGGATCCTAAGGGCGTTGATGATATGACTGGAAGCACAACGCCTTCTCTTGTCTGCTGTTGTAACCAAATGGCCAATGTTGTCAAATCTGGCATAGTGTGGAACTCGGTTTTCTCTTGCTACTGGTCGGCCAGCTCCTTCCCAGGGAAGGTTCTGATAGTTTATGACATAGGACATGGCGATTTCTCTTCTCAGCTCCAAGTTAGTTTTTTTCTTCCACGTGAGAACTGTTGTACAAGTAGATTCTGTTCTCTATCATTGCGTATACCAGCCATGTCACAATCGACCAATACCATTTTTTCCCACGAATTCCTTTACGGTAACAGGCGATATTTTGGTCGATTAGGTCGGTCCCGCCCATATTGAAGTAGTATATTCCAACGACAAGTGGTCGTGGAACTCTAATCACTTTACTTTGGTGTCTGGCATATCTGTCAACTGCGCCTATTCTTTGTACGCCATATTTTGACGAGAGCATAGTAACTGGAGCGTTGTTACCAAGCCAGCATTTTTCTCCACACAGCTTTTGTACGCTCCTCTAGTTTTCTTATGAAACTGACAGTCAGATGGAATGCAGTTTTCTCTAAAGTTTCCTACGGTGTCGTAACCGTAAAGCTTCATAAACTGGAACAGCCTTGGATTTGTGAACAAATTATCCATGTACAACACATAGGGTAGGTCCCTTTTCTCAGTAGGCAGTTCTTCCAATAGCTGAACAAAGGACTTGCTGGTTTTCCACATAGTGCATCGTACTTCTTGTTACTACTAACTTTGGCGTCTTGGCATAGATTGAATGCCACTAAGTAACCACCTTAGGTGTACAACGACCACATCTTATAATCTTATTGGCTTTCCCCTAATGAATTGCTTGCAAGAATGTTTACGAAAGTACTTAATCATGGATTCATCATAGCACAAGTTTTCTTCTGGTACGAAATTTTCAATGTATGTACCTTGGCTTCACCATTTCCATTTTTTTTTTGTTACTTCTCTTGTTAGCAACTGATTTTACCCCTTCATTGGAAAGTTCAAGGCACAAGAAGTATCTTAAAGGTCTGACATTCACAGGCGTTAGGTGATCTGTCACTAAGGAAGGTGTACCACCTGTACATCAAGTCTGTTACTCGTACCCCCCCCCCAGTCTGGACGCTATATGGAGCCCATCCTCCAGTTTACCGGGCGGCCAAATGCAGCACTGAGAGGTTGTGTGGCTTTTAGGAATCCTGTATCTAAGGTGATCCTTATCCCATCTGGAATAACGCTGGCGCCAACCGGGCTTCTTACAGCATGGACCTCCTGCGGTCACATCCTTAATCGCGCTTGCACACTCTTTTTCCAGCCTCGCGGAGTGCCATAAGTGATCAGGGTCTATTGCGACCTCTCTAAGGTTGATCTGTTCACCGGTTGATCCTTTGGATCCGATCCTATCATGTGAGGAACTAGCTTCGTCGGTGGCCGGTCTTCGATGATTTTTTCGTTTGAGCCACCATTGGGCCCATCTCTCGACCCTTCTCCACCATGGTCCTCCGAGGCCGGGGGCCGAAAATCCTGACTTTCCTTCACTTCGACAGGGCCTCCGCTCGTGATGTCATCAAGGACGGAACTCAACAGTTTTCTGTCAAATCCTTCACCCAGCACGCTGACGGTAGGAGCAGTAGTGCCGGTGGTTATGAACTGCAGCGGTACCCCGTATATCCCGTCATTAAAGGCTCGCCGTGCTGGTGCTTCAAGGGGGATCCCGTAGTCTGTAATGGCTTCCCAATCTCGCACCATAGTTGAGATCCCCCATCCGAAGACTTGTGATCTGACTCCTGATTTCCGTACATAGCCGAGGGACCCTCACCCCGCGACAGAAGCGATTGCTTCGAAGAGGCCAGTGTGCGCCCTGACTTGCAGCGTTGAATCTGCCAGTGCTATGGGCACCTTAGTGGTGACGTTGACGAAAGGGTATAAGACTGCCAAGCCCAAAGGGTTGACACGCGCTAGTTCTACCCTTGAATGATAATAGTCTGGTATGGTCTTGATTGGCATGTAACTCTCCTGTAGCGCTGGGTTAAGACCTCTGCCCGCATATAGGTTGTACTCCTTGTCAAAGAAGTCGCTTCCGTCGAGCCTGATCTCCGAACAGCCGACGTCATGTAGGGCCGCCGACCTGAACCCTGTGAGAGTGGGGGCACAGTCGACGCGTACCTGGTTGACACTTAGGCTGTAGACGACACCATTCGCGTTAGTTGCTGATCCGGGGACTAGAATATCCGAGGCTATGCTTCTCAGAGACCTAGTTCCATTGACTTCGTCGTCCCACTTACCCCTGTCTATGTCCAGGACGGCCAGTGACACGGCCACAGATGCGTCACCCACCCCGCCTCCAAATTTGACCAGTTCGCAACACCCTCGCAGGGCTCTAGCTGTAAACAGTACCCCGCGGATTGACTCCACACTGCTGTTACCGCTGCTGGAGTTCTGGGCCGTCATTGTCAGGGTGTACAGGCCCAACCAGGTAACAACCTCTGCCCACGAATCCCAACCCCCTACCCTAATCACAGGATACTGGTTGGCCTGCTGGCGGGTAGCTAATACGGCGTCAAATGCTGTAAAGTTGCGATCGTGGTAGTACCCCAATGCTGCGGCGGGCAAGACGAGAGCGGGTATTACGGCTGCCATGTTGTTGGCATTAGGGTCCTGTGCAGCCATGTAGTTAGGCGCGTTGTGCAAGGCCTTATTTTCCTTTTTTTTTTTTTTTTTTTTTTTAGCAGGGTATATTGCATTGTCTACATTCACAATGCTTGATGTTGTTGAAATTTGTTCAGACTGATAATTAGTTATGTACAAAGTCATTTCATGTGTCCGTAGTGTGCTCAACTTGAGAACTGAAGGGTTGTTAACATTCATTGTTGCCATCCTTGTCACATTGTTAGTGACAATCTTGATATTTACTTTCCATGTATATAAAACAGGAAACTTTGTAACTAGGACTTTACTTAGTAACTTTTACAGATGAGTAAATCCATGTAGAGCCCCAAAAGCAGTATGTATCGCAGGGTGAAGATGAAGTCTGACAGTTGTAAAATGTGTTTGGTATAAGTAGCAAATGATGAGTGCTTAGTACCCATTCTGCACTGGCTTTTACCACAGCCTTTACTCCCTTCACATTCCCAATACTTGTTGACTGCTATAGGAATAGAATAGACTGTTATAAGAATAAGAAGAAACAATGAAAATAAAATAATTATAAAGAAGAACTGATGTGATGGAAAATTAATTACATCTCCCGAAAAGTACATCAGTACTTCATGGAAATGTAATAGGAATTGAAATGTATATGAAAACAAATAAAGATACTTGTTATTATTATATTATTCACAAACCGCTGGAACTCCTCATCCTCTACCATCCTGAAAGGATAGTATTCCTTAGCAATCATTTTGATTAATTGTTTGTCCAATTGAACGCGTTTCCCAGCGGGAATAGGCTTGGTGAAGTAGCTGTGCGATGATGTTTGCAGAGCTACCGCAGGTCGAACAGTTGCTCGTGCAGGGACCAGTGGAGGTGGAGGCCTGGCCCTTAGGGTTCTGCTCGGGCACTGGTGGATCATCTAAGTCCATCTCTTCTTGCTGCTGCACAGGCAGAACTCTATTGGCAGTACAGTTGATGGTAGGGTGTTTTGATGTCATGTGCTGTCGACAAGGAACCGGCTGCTATCGACTCATTACCCTGGATGCCTGTATGGGAAGGGCACCACAGGAACGTTTTTTGATGTCATAAAATCCCAATTGAGTGGTTCTTCACACTTAAGGTCAAGCGACACAGCGAACATTTACCTTTTTATGTTTCTACATTGTATGAAAAGTAGTCCCAAATCGGGCTACTTCTACGGTTAGACATTGTAATAAAGAAAGTAAAAAGAAAAATTAAATTTAGAAAAAATAACAGTAAGGTCAACAAAAGTAAGTAAAAGAGACTGAAAGTTTGATCCACGGGTCTTTTAAAAGCACGAGGAAAGAAAAACAATTGTTTATAAGTCTATAAAATTTAGAAAAGTCAATTAATAAAAGATTATCTATCCGAACTTATTGCCTTACTATTTATGCCTTAAATTTCTACCTGGAATACAATATGCTGTAGTCACTGACTCTAGAAGCTCCTTAGGTGCACTATCCAATCCTAGTAATTATAACCCTATTGTTGCAAAAGGTATATCTTGTTGGCGGGACCTAATTACTGGCGGGAAGTGTATAACGTTCCTATGGTGCCCTTCCCATACAGGCATCCAGGTTAATGAGTCGATAGCAGCCGGTTCCAAGTTGACAGAAGATGGTTTCATGTCGATAGCAGCCCGTTCCTTGTCGACAGTAGCCGGTTCCATGTCAACAGAAGCACCAGCACTCGCAGCTGCTTTAGAAGTCCGACGTTTCTTCTTACACCTGCGTGGTCCCATGTGCTTCAAAGCTCCTAAATACTTAGACTTCTACTGATGTGTGTAAATGATATTTCAATAAATTGTCAAGTTTTGAATTTGCTTCATCTGCATTCTCTTCATCAGTGTTTTCATTATTAGCGTTATCAGGTGGAACATCAGTAATATCTAATCCGGATAGGTCTTTTTATTGGCCTTAGCAAATTTGTATGCAAGTTGCCGAACCTTCCTCTTACTCAAACCATAACGCTTTCTAACAATATGTGAGCAGGTGAGCCGGGTCACTGAACCGGCTCATCTCAGTGAGACAGCCAGTATGAGCCATGTCATTTCAATGAACTGTTTTTCTCATCTCTAATCTAGAACTTCTATAAGATCCAGACCCAGATCTTTCCCTTCTTCTTTGATCCTTACTCTGCCTTCTCTTTCTCTCGTCCATAGCTAATCTTTTTTCCTCCACTACTGCCATTTTTTTAGCAATGGACACGAACTTTTGCTTTAGGGCCATGTCCTGTTTCCTAGCTTCCTCCTGCTTACTCATTGACTCCTTCAATAAATTTACCACTTCCATAGACCTCTTGTCTATATGAGACATTAACTTAGAGGCCTTCTCAGGTTTTAACGTTCTGGAAGAAAGAAGAACAAGCAGCAGAGGCTGGGGCTGCTGCAAGACCAGAAGAAGCAGGAGTGGAGGTACGAGCAGATAATGTAAAGTTGGAAGTAGAGGGATTGAGAGAGTCCAGGATTAAAGGAGGCTGGATATGGTGTTGATGTCTGGTCCTGGTGAACATTAAATCGAAATGCCTGGGGGGTTTTTTCTCTCCGCTCCAGTTTTTCCTCTGTGCTTTAAATGTTTGGACAACATTTTATTGAGGTTGTTCCATTTTGTGTTAGCTGCTGATCCTCTTTCTCCTCGGGTTTTACCTGTCAGAGGTTTTTTGAATTTTCTCTGAAATTCTTCAGCAACCCTAGCCCATAACTCAGTCCTCCTCAGGCTTGACTTGAAGAGCGATTCCATCTCATCTGAAGTCACGAGCAAGATGACGGCCTCAGTGGCATCATGACATTCATGGTCATCCACTGAGATTTCTAGCTCTCTACTCTAGAATTGACGTTCTGAAAAAAGAAGAAGAAATTTTCTATCATCAATTAGCTGCACAAAAATTAATTTATTTAAAAAGTTTTTTTTATTTTTTTAGTGTAATTGAAAAAAAAGTTTTTTTTTATTTGCTTGTTTTTTTTAAGCAATTGTAACCAAAAATTTGTATCAGGTGTACGTGTTGAAAGAGCATGATAGGAAATACCAAAGTGCGAAGCCTCAGTGAATGATTTTGTATTGATCCCCATGATGGAAAAACACACCCCCTAGCCAAATTTTTGACTTGGCGTAAAGAACAATAGCTCCCCACAAAGATAAAATGGAGCTAAAATATTTAAGTCCAACATAGGTAGGTACTGTGGTTTATTCAACCAATGTACCTATTTGCAAAATCAAGCCTCAATTGGTGTCCACGTTGGTCCTCAAGTTCCTTTGGGCCATTGAAAACCTGATGACCTCTTTCGACCACTTTTTTTTTTGCAAGTTCACTGGTTAGGCCCATTTTTAGAATAAAACACGAAGACATTAATACTAAAACACTTATGACTAACTTATAATACCTAACTATCTAATTAGCTCAGGAGGTCTCCCATTGCAGGTGAACAAATCGAGGTCTGCATCGGCATCATTCTCAATGGTCTGCATTCTTTGGATGGGCGAGAACTCACCCACATTGGTGCGGTTTTTTTTAAAATTAAAAGTAAGGTGTGAGCAGGTGTTTCTGGAATCCACCCGGAAGTTCAGTTGAGAAAGTAGTTCGGGAGAGTTCACCATATTATGTAAGAGCTTGAAAAGGAAAATAATATATTGCATGTTTCTTCTTTGTTGGGGTGTTTTAAATTGTTGGAAATCATGATTTTATCATAGTTATGATCTTCATTAGTGATTTTCCGTTTGTACGCACTTGTTCTTCCCATTCCGCCTGGTCCAATTGTGTAAACAGTATATGTAGAACAGTACTAGCTAGGATAATGCTAATACTGTTCAACAGTTTGTTTTGCAACTTACGTTGCAGAATTGGAAATTTCCTTTTCCATAGGCCGAATGCTCTTTCATCCACATTGGTGCGGTTTTTTTTAAATGGCTAGGATAATGCTAATACTGTTCAACACTTGTTCTGCAATTTACGTTGCAGAATTGGAAATTTCCTTTTCCATAGGCCGAATGCTCTTTCACACACATTTTTTTTTAAATAAGTAAGATGTGAGCGGGTGTTTCTGGAATCCACCCGGGAGTTCAGTTGAGTAAGTAGCTCGGGAGAGTTCACCATATTATGTAAGAGCTTGAAAAGGAAAATAATATATTGCATGTTTCTTCTTTGTTGGAGTGTTTTTAATTGTTGGAAATCATGATTTCATCATAGTTATGATCTTTACTAGCGGGCTGTCGCCCGCTTTGCGGGCCGAGGCATGGCCGTGAAAGCAAAAAATCCTTTTTCGCCAATGGCAGGTGTTGTAGTGGGAATTTCGAAAAATCCCGTCTTATTGCACATCTAGACTATAAGACAAAGCTACCTACCAAATTTCAGCTTCCTAGGACTTACCAGTTTGGAGAAACAGTGATGAATCAGTCAGTCAGTCAGTCAGTCAGTGAGTGAAACTCTCTTATATAAGTATAGATTAGTGATTTTCCGTTTGTACGCACTTGGTCTTCCCATTCCGCCTGGTCCAATTGTGTAAACAGTATATGTAGAACAGTACTAGCTTGGATAATGCTAATACTGTTCAACAGTTTGTTCTGCAACTTACGGAAATTTCCTTTTCAATAGGCCGAATGCTCTTTCATCCACATTGGTGCGGTGTTTTTTTTTTAAAAATAAGTAAGATGTGAGTGGGTGATGGGGTGCTGGTTCCAATTTTTCTTTGGGAAATGTGCAAAGTAGAAAATGAAAAATAAACTCTTTTACCGGGATGGGCTCTTGGTCTGTGGTCACTCACATGGAGAAGTGTCGCTTGGGGTCCCCGGGGATGGACGCGTGCGTGGAGATTGGCTATGTGTGGTCTCTGGAGTTATTGGTAAGTGACTGGGGCCGAGCGCCGAGCTTGCATTTCGGGTCAGAGAGTTTAATGTATGTGGAGGTGGTAAGTTCGCTGTCTGTCGTTACGTAATACTGATAAGAGTATACCGGGGGTTCCTATCCAACCACTTTTAATTAACTACTATCGGAAACGGAACAGTGGGTGTTTCTGGAATCCACCCGCAAGGGTTAGGCCGGTCGCTGCGCGACCCGGCCTAACCGCCTGCGCTAATTTCAACCTAACCTAAGCCCCTCACCCAACCATCCTAGCCAACAAACTGAAGTCAGTGATCTATTGTGCAATCTCACCTTGTTAACTTTCCCTAACCCTACCTAACCACAAATTTCCTCTAACAAAAAAATCACTTATGCATTAATTCCAAAAACTGTTATCAGTGATCTAACATGTAATTGATGCAAATAAAATACTCACCGGAAAAACCGGTAGTATTGAACAACAGTGTTCAAGTGGACAGGCGTACATGACACAGCTAGCTTGGGTGCCATGTGCGCACACCAACACCACATCAAGATGATAATTGTTGGGAACTCAATCCCAGTGCCCTCAAAAAAGGTGCCGTCTGCCAAGGATTTGAACTTGCGGCACCAAGCAGCATGGTCCCCCTTGAAAGATGTGTTCCGTGCCAGAATCATCTGATTCCGACATTTCCCACTTTTTTTTTAAGGGTTTTAATAGCTGCTCGGCCTGCAAGCACTGAATTACTTCCTTGGCAGGCTTCGTGGCGATGAAGAGGCACAAATCCATGATGTTTTTAATGTCTTCAAACTTCTCCATTTTCATGAAAAAAAAATCAACTCACAAGACAAGAAAACGAAAAAAACAGAAAAGCTCGTGTTTACTTTTCAAAGTAAACAAAAACGTGTGTGCTGTCTTTGCTTCCTCAAACAATAACAAGACATGGTCTGAAAATGAAAAATTCCAAAGGCTTGTATATTGCTCCTAAACTTTCTGTTGCAGAGGAGAACTTGCCCTCTTTTTGGTAGATCCGTGCATGATCTTTTTCAGACCGTGATAGCAATGACCAACTTATATTTTCACATTCATTACCAATAAATAAATATTCCAATATGAGAAAAATCTAAGCTATTGATAGTGGGTGTTTCTGGAATCCACCCGCAAGTTCAGTTGAGCAAGTAGTTTAGGAGAGTTCACCATATTATGTAAGAGCTTGAAAATAAAAATAATATATTGCATGTTTTTTTTTTTTTGTTGGGGTGTTTTAAGTTGTTGGAAATCACGATTTCATCATAGTTATGATCTTCATTAGTGATTTTCCGTTTGTACGCACTTGTTCTTCCCATTCCGCCTGGTCCAATTGTGTAAACAGTATATGTAGAACAGCACTAGCTAGGATAATGCTAATACTGTTCAACAGTTTGTTCTGCAACTTACATTGCAGAATTGGTAATTTCCTTTTCCATAGGCCGAATGCTCTTGCAACAGTACACCTGAGGAAGGAAAAAGAAATAAAAATAGACCACAATAATTCAGTTTATTTCCTACATTATAAATAAGCAAATGATAATATGTATTAAATAATATATTTTTTTTTTTTTTTTTTTTCAATATAAATCCCACTTTGGGCATTTATTGATACATTACAATCTAGATTAAATCTAATAAGCAATTTTATTCTAAAAAGGTTATAGTAAAAAGTAAAATATATGTACATAAACATAAATATTCTTAAGTCTAGTTGAGGTGGTTACATTTTGCGCTGTACCGTTACGAAGTATAAAAGTAATTTATACTAAATCAAATGGTTTCTTCCTCTTTAATCTTCTAACTAGGTCTGAAACATTGAGAAGATGGACGGCCTCAATATTTTCATGTACCTCTAGCCTCTGTTGATGTTTTGAGGCATAAATTTGCATTGTTTCTCTAACTGACTCAACGCCCAAGTCGCGGTGCAGTAAGTTGTTCCTAATGTACCATGGGGCATTGACAATGTCCCTTAGCACTTTGTTCTGAAATCTCTCTATAATGAGTCTGTTGGATGCGCTGGTACAGCCCCAAAGCTGGATACCATAGGTCCAAACTGGTTTCAGGACCTGGTTGTATAGTAAAAGTTTTTCTCGATGGGAAGTGGAGAGTAGCGTCCCATTAGCCATTTCATCTTGTTGTACTTCATATCAAGTTGAGTTCTTTTCTTCTTTACGTGTTCTTTCCATTTCAGTTTTGCATCGAGAGTCATTCCCAAGTATTTCGCTTGATTCGAGAAGGGAATGATTTTGTTATTGATGTAAATCGGTATGTAGGGCTGATTTCTGTTGGTAAAATCCACATGAACCGACTTACTATCATTTAGTCTTATTCTCCATTTTGAAGTCCACCTTTGAAATCTGGAGAGGGTTTGGTTGAGTTCTGATGATGTTTCTTCGGTATTATCTCCAACTACCAAAAATGCTGTGTCATCAGCAAATGTGGCAATAGTGTTTTCTTCTTCCTCGGGCATGTCACTTGTGTACAATAGATACAAGACTGGTCCAAGTACGCTTCCTTGGGGAACGCCTGCACATATTTCTTGTAGTTCAGAATATGCATCTTCATGTTTAATTCTAAAATACCGATTTGAGAGGTATGATTCAAGAATTTTGGCAAGTTTTTCTGGCAACATTTTTTTCAACTTGAATTTCAAGCCTTCATGCCATACTTTATCAAAAGCTTTAGTTACATCTAGAAATACTGCGGAGCATACTTTCTTTTCTTCTATTGATTTTTCTATCAGATGAACAAGTCTGTGCACTTGTTCTATGGTAGAATGTTTTGTTCTGAACCCAAACTGATGGTCTGGTATGAGTTTCTTGTCAAAAATGACTGATGTTAAGCGCTTGTATAAAAGTTTTTCGAACAATTTTGATAGCACAGGGAGCAGAGAGATGGGTCTATAAGACTTCAGCTCCTCGGGTTGTTGTCCTGGTTTCTGAATCATGATTACTTCAGCAATTTTCCATAATTGCGGCACATATTGTATCTTGAAAGCTGCGTTTATTATTTGTGTTATCCTAACGCAAGCTTTCCGAGGGAGTTCCTTGAGGACTTGACCTGTTATTAAGTCATATCCAGGGGATTTTTTCGGATTAATTTCTTTATCAATTGTTCTCTGTAGCTCTCTTACTGTTATGCAAGGGATATAGTAATCCTCTTCTTGATATAGCATATGTGGAAGAGGTTGTTCATTTGAATCTGGTTCGTTAGGATTAAATATTTTTGATAAATATTTAGCAAATAGTTGACATTTATTATTATTATCACGGATCCATTTACCCTCCGAGTCTCTCAATGGTGGAGATTGATTAATGGGTCTTTTGAGTGGTTTAATGGCTTTCCATAATGAGTAGTCTGAATTTTGATCTGGGGAAAGCTCACTAAGAAAGGTATTAATCGATTCCTTTTTTAAATCTTCTATTTCTTTACGCACCTTTTCTGATAACTTATTGTAAATTGTTTTATGCAGAGGGTAGCGAGTGTTCTGCCACTTCTTCCGTGCTCTCCTTTTTTCTTTTATGAGTGTAACAATTTCTTTGGGGTAATTTATTCCATGAAGTTTCTTGGAAACTTGAGGTGTATTGTCCCACGCAGACTTTTGTATAGCATCAACAAGATCTTCAAGAGCTTGATCGATTTGGTCTTCCGTTTCCAGAGGAGAATTTAAGGTTATTCTCTTTGATAGATTTATTTTGAAGCTGTCCCAATCAGTTCTTTTGTTGACCAGAACTGGATTGTTTGGTTTTGTGATAATATTTTCGCTGATGGTAAGAACAATAGCCGAGTGATCAGAGCACAAGTCAAGATGTTCATCAATCTTCATGTAGTTAGCAGAAATATTTTTGTAGATAAAAAAATCTATTAGATCTGGTATTTTTTGAGGGTCTGTTGGCCAGTAAGTGGGTTTTCCTGTGGATACATAGTCTCCATTATTTTCTTTCAAAGTCTTAAAAAGAATTTTTCCTCTTTCAGTTGTCATGCGAGAGCCCCAATGTAGATGCTTTGCATTGAAATCTCCGCCTATGATGAATCTATTGCCAATTTCTTTGAAAATTTGATTGAGATCATTTTCTGTTAATCTTTTCCCAGGAGGACAGTAGATACTTGCAATTGTTATTGGAGCCTGCATTGTATGGACTGCAATAGATGCCAGTTGTATGCTTTCGGTTTGAAACTTGAGGTCTTCATGATGTTTTAGGTGTTCTTTAATGAATATACCACTACCCCCACGAGCATTATTACTTGGATGGATGGTATGATAAAATGTATAACCCTTTATTTGGCAAAAGTGTTGATCTGTCATGTGTGTTTCACTGATGAGGCACACGTCAATATTATTTAGTTCTAGTATCACTTGGAGCTCATTTTTTCTTGCTATGAGTCCATTAGCATTCCAGGCAAGAATAGATATACTCTTCATGATTTTTTAGGTTTTGGGCCCGGTTTTGACCGGTTTTCAATTTTTTCTACTCTTTCTTTCATATTAAGTATTTCTATCTTTAGGTCTTTTATACCAGCCAAGATTAGTTGAATATCACTTTGGCTGGTTTGTGATCCTACTACCTTTGCGTACGAAACTCCTCTTTGTACTGCTCTGAGGGGTTCTTTTTGACCTTGAGGAGGTCTTACAATGTTTTCTTGTTTACTTGGCAAGAAACTTGCCCGGATATTTTTGGATTGCATATTTTTTCTTTTTTGCAGTTCTCTGGCAACCATGCAGCCTCTATAGCTGGCTGGATGGTCACCACCGCAGTTGGCACGTGCCTCACTGGATTTATTGCAATGTGCGGTCAGATGACCTTGTGCACATTTAACACAGCGAGGTTTTTTATTACAGTGATTTTTAGTATGGCTAAATTCCTGACAATTTTTACATTGAGGAATTATTTTGCTACCTTTCATAGGGCATATCTGTACAATCTGTCTGACGATTTCTGGAATCCTGTAGATGCTGTCTATATTTTCGCTATTATCAAAGGATAATATAAACATATTTAAGGGTTTTTTCTCTTTTGCTGAGAATTTAGCATCAGCTTTTATTATTTTGAACCCCTTTCTTGTCAGGTATTCAATAATTTCCTCTGGCTCGGTTGTGTAGTCAAGTCCTTTGGCCATGACTCTAATCGGGCGAGTTTGTTTGTTCTCATAAGTATGAAACATGAGATTTTCTTTCTGGAGAATTTGCACCGTTTTACGGTAACTCTCTCCGTCCTCAAGATTTATTTTGACTTTGTTGTTATCAACTATTTTAGTGGTATAGTTCTCAGGTCCTATTTCAGTATTCACGATATTAGTAAGACTAGAGATCTTACCTGGCTTATCGACAAATATTGGTGGGGGCTTTCGGTCTTCAGGTCGAGTCCAATTTTTGCCTTTTTTGTTGGCGTTTTGTTGTCCTGAGGTTCTTTTCTTCTGTTTCTTCTCTTGAAGAATCCAGTTGGTCTCTGTGTGCAACTCCTCTTCGTCAGTCTCGTAGAGAGGTTTGACAGTTACTTGAGATGACTTGGATTCTGTACTCAAGGTAGCTACAGCTACCACTTTTTCTGACATGCAATTTTCAAATGATTGCAATAACTGCCTGATTGCTTGCTGCAGTGGTTCACTACCAGGCGGGAATGTCCAGGCATTAAAGAAGCTTCTTAGCGCTTCTAGTGCCTGGGCATGGCTGGTATTTGCTGCTGCCTGGGTATTCGCTTCATTTGACGGTCCACCAATTGCTGCCATGGTGTGGTCCGGCATATGGTTGCGTGTAAGGCTCTGACAGGTCAGGGCGCGCCTACGTGACGGCCCTGATATCAGATCTTGCACATAACTAACACTCACTTAGTACAGTTGAAATTTACATTGTTTATAATAATCTGCTGTCACTAGAACGGATTGTTTGATGTTACACATTCCTTTGTCACTACGTCACTCTGACATTGGACTAGATAAATTATTGTTTACTTTTGCAAAATAATACGAAAGTAAAAACTAGAGTATGCACGGCACGACCGTACTCTATCACTGCTGACTCGAGACAAATAATATATTATAATTAAAATCAATTTTCTCTATTGAAATGCCTTTTTGGATGGTGCATTTTCCTAGTTTTTTTTCACTCTGAATTCCGATGACTTGTTCACACATTCTGAATGAATATTGATCTTGTAGACCTCTTGTTCTGTATTTTTCATTTCTTTGATGCAATTGATGCTTAGAGTATTTTAATTTAAATTCACATAATAATTTTAGTGTCTATTTCTATGAAACAGTCAAAATAATCATAGAAGTCGAACAGATGAAATTTCAACTTTTCTCGTTAGATTTGAACATTGGAAAGGCAGGAATTGTGATGCTACATTTTTCTCGGCTTTTGCCATGTGCTGTTCTGATTTCATAGGTGTTATTACAAATGTAATTATTAAAATATTTCTTGGTCATTGTTGGTTTGATGAACGATTTCGTATTTCCCGTGTCTACTCGGCATGTGGGGTTGTCTTGATTGGTGAGGTTCATAAGTTTTGATCTTCCGAGGCGTAGAGGTGAAAATCCTCTTCAGTTTCATTTTCGTCAGTGAAGAACTCCTCTGGTTCCTGTTCGTAGTCTTTGGGCGGTATTTCTTGAGACTATGTTGTGCATGTTATATGTTCCTTATGGTTTGTGCACTCATGAAAGTCAGTTTGATAATTTGACTTGTCGGCTTACTCCCGACGTTTTGTTTGGGACCATTGTTTTGTTGTAAGTTATTTGAGTTTAACGGGTTATACGTATTGGGTTTGGTTTGGTAGTTGGAAAAACGATTAAAGGTGTTGGGTTGATAGGTTTTGTTATTTTGAATATTTCCACCGAATTTATTCTTAAAACCTGGTGGGATATAACTAAAATTCGAGTGTTGGTTAAGTTGATTGCCTTGTGAATAGTTGCTATTTTTGTCAGTATTGCGGGTTGTCGCGCTCGCGTCGATTTGGAAATCGTTAGTTAATATGCTTAGAGCTTCATTTAAGCTCTTAGGATCCTTCGCTCTCATCAGAGAACCGAGAGGTTCATGGAGACCTTTCAAACCTAGTTTCAATAAAGCTGCCATTTACAATAGATTTATGTGTGTTTGGATTCAGGATGACTATGCATCAGGTCTGGGGATTGGAAGACTTCACACTGGAAAACAATGAAAGGGACGCTCCCGCTGCGATTGGTAGCTGAGTAGGTAGGCAGCTCAGGAACTGACTGAAAAATTGTCCGGTGATACGGGTAACAGCATCAAGTGGGCCGTTGGGGTAATGAGGTCAAGATGTATTGAGTAGAAAAAGAGTCAAGATGAGGTAGATCCCACTTTGCGTAGGAAATTTTTCGCTTTTCTTGCAAAGGATCCTGTTCCGATCTGCGCCACTTTATGGTGTCGCGGTTGCGATTACCTTTTTAAAAAGTTCATTTTTTTTTTTCATTAAAAAAATTCAAGTTCAAAGAAGGCTGAAATCAAAGAAAACTAAAAGAATATCTTGTGATAAAAATTGATACAGCAAATTGGTGTTCAAAATTCTTAGATTTAAATTATAAATCTTTTATTGAAATAATAAGATTGAAAATAAAAGTTAGACTTAGCCAAATTAATAGTAAAAAGATCGCTAAAATCAAATCAAAAGATCGAGATCCTGTCCAATACAGGTGACAATCTTGAGTGCCTACGTACTGATCGAGAATGGCTCAGCGGATGCAAGATGTGAGATACTTATGTGCTGAATCAGCAAAACAGCGGTACATAACTTAAATATAAATGTGCCTATTATTTATCATGCCGAACCTTTCAGCAGTAAAGAATATCCATTGCTACCTAGAAAGACAACGAGCTTGTGTCTTGTGTGATGGGCACGTGTTGTTATCAAGTTGCAATAGATTGAAGAGAATATTTTGTATCATAATATTGAATTTTATTTTATGAATTGACGAAGAGGAGTCCCCATTAATACAAAGACACTTAAATCTATACAGGGTGACCCATTTTAAAAGATACAGTCAAATATCTCAAAAACCGTTAGTAATATAAAAAAACGTGCGAAGTAAAGTCATAATGGATTTCAGGAGTGTAATAACTTTGGAACTAATTCCTTTAGTTTAAAATAAAACACAATAGTTAAGGATAACAATTTATCTCAATTATTTATTAAATTATTACTGACAAAAGTGGAACAGAAAAGCATTTCTAACTTGCTAGTTGTTGTTGTTTTTACAAAGACACCGCGCCAAAAAGAACATCACTGTATGGTGCTGCCACCAGTGGGAATTAATTAATTTATAAACTCTTGGCGGTTCTTCAAAATAAAGAGAGCCTTGTACAAGAGTACAACAAGGAGGAAACTTGAATTTTCATGTCTGCTGCCATTCGCGGTACGTACCTACCACTGTGCTTCTAACAAGGTACATGGGTATGGTTGCGCTAGTACTTCGCCGACCTTAAGTAAAGCCATGCGGTAACTGGCTAAAAGCTGTGCGCGTGTAACGGCCAGAGTGGCCTTTACAGAGTATGCCCCAATTGTTGCTTGATAGATGTTGTAGCCGACTGCTCGAGTGCTGACGGGGATTGGAACGATTTGCTTATTCTCTGACCATCCATGTTTGTCAGCCAAAGCTTGTGCCTGTAGAAGAGGTTCTAACTTAGATTTTATTATAGCATCAAGGCGGGCCGTATGTTCTTTGTTCTTATTTGTGCGATGTTGTTCATGGCGTGCCTTTTGATGCCGGCGCCGGGAGGGCGCTTGGTGTGCAGCTTTGGTGATAGGACGGGTAGGAGATCGTGCTCTAGATTCACTGTCTGACATAGTGACTATACTGTGATTAGTCAGGTAAGGTTGTAACGAAAATTAAATATATCTGAAAGATAAAATTTGAATTTCGTTCTCACTGCTGAAAACTCGCAGTTAAAACGGAGGAGGAAACTTATTAGGCACTTTCACGTTTCTCTCAAAGGTCTTGTTCAACCTTTTTTTTGAGGTCAACTTTGTTTTTTTAAATGGAATGCTATATTTTTGATCATTGAATCGATTTGTTCTCAAAAAAGTAAATATAATTTGCTTAAATTTTTTTTTGATTCAATGTACCGTTTCAAAAATAAACACAAAATAAATTATCATGTTTCCACGCAGTGTGTCTTCATCTTGGACACTTGTTTTTTTTTATTATTATAAAAAGTGTTCTTGGTTGAAAATGTTGAATTTTTTTTATTAGTTATTGGTACAGTTGATCTTATAGGTGTTCAAAATTACCTCCTTCAGCTTGGATACATTTGTCTAATCTTTTTTCAAATTCATCGCTTCTTATCATCAAAACTAATTGTGGAATGTTTCTACAAGCGATTATTATGCGATATGATATCTTCTTTTGTTGTTGGTTTAGTTTTGAAAATGATATTTTTCAAATAACCCCATAAGAAAAAATCAGTCTCCTAGTATCATTAAGATGTCAACAATTTCAGAAGGCGGATAATCTCCCATTTCAAGAACTTATTAGAATAATAAAAAATAACACAAAAAAAAAAATTAAGAAAATAAAATAGAATTTGACAAGCTTGTGAAAATTGGAAAATGTGATGAATATATTTTTTCAAAAAAATAATAACTGACCAAAATTAAAATAAAATTTGGTCTTTAGCCTGATATACCTAAATAAATACAATCAACAAGTGTCCAAGATGAAGACACACTGCGTGGAAACATGATAATTTATTTTGTGTTTATTTTTGAAACGGTACATTGAATCAAAAAAATTTTTAAGTAAATTATATTTACTTTTTTGAGAACAAATCGATTCAATGATCAAAAATATAGCATTCCATTTAAAAAAACAAAGTTGACCTCAAAAAAAGGTTGAACAAGACCTTTGAGAGAAACGTGAATGTGCCTATTAAGTTTCCCCCTGAAATCCATTATGACTTTACTTCGCACGTTTTTTTATATTACTAACGGTTTTTGAGATATTTGACTGTATCTTTTAAAATGGGTCACCCTGTATATAAAAGAACTTACAGCTAAAAAAAAGAACAATACATAACAAATGCACCTATAATTATATTTTTCACTTAAAAATATATAAATCTAAATCTAATTATTATTGTTATAACTCACAATGAACAATATACTTCATTATATCTCACCATATAACATAACTATCATATATTATTTACTTATTTATGAATAAAATGGCTTTGAAGAAATTGAAGACTCTGTGAGAGTATATTTAAATTTGTGATATTTAAAAAAAAAAAAAAATATCATATTTGTGTCAATCTCTTTCGTGATGTCACAACTACTCAAACTCGCTTTACAAAATCTTTGCTGAACTTGGGACTTGAACCACCGACCTCCAGGCCGACTTATCCATCAAACTACTAAGTTCGGTTTTGTGACAGGTTATAATGTATGCTAATTTTTCTTCTGTGTAAATATACTCGTACTGTGGGGGAGTGTGGGGGACAGCCCACAAGGTTCCAAGAGATAGAAGAAAAATGAGGGCTCACTCACCTTTGAAGTCTCTTGTGGGGTTCACTTACGGTGTGCCGGCCGGCTGTTCTTGGTGATGGGGCAGAGTAGGAAAATGAGTGAGCTTTATTTATAATAAATATATTTAATTTGATATTTAAACGATAATTTAAGTGTTACACCTAAAGTGGAAAATGGTGTATACTAAATTTGAACTAAGATGTGATGTGATCTCTCTGATGGTCATAAGGTATCTGCGGAGGGCAGAGATAGAGATTTGAAACATACAAAATTATGGAAAATTACCAACTAACTTTTTTTAAGCCAAGGGCTCCCTTGTTCCAAGTCAGAGCTGCAATAATGGGGAGGCAATGCTACTGTACGCAACACGTACCTTTTAACCTTGTTTTTTTTTCAATGAAAAATTGTATGCACGTTCAGCATGTGTTGTTGGATTTTGAAAAGGAGTGCACAGAAAAGATCTTTGTGCGTAACCCGAATGTCCAAGAAGTTGACCTAAAAAAAAAAAATGTACATTTATAAAACGCATTTTAAACCTTTTATATGAACTGTGACCAATACCCCCCTCATAGGGGGAGGCCCATGCTCCATAGGGGTGACAGAGGGCTATATTATTATATTATTATGAACTGTGTTTTATGTTGCACTTGCTTCTTATTATGAAACCCTTAACCAGACACTTTTGTCATTTATATCCAAGTTCTGTAAAAAAAAATTATTATTTTTTATGGATTCAATAATAAAACTTTGTAAGGTGCCCTCGAGCTTTATTTACAATAAAAACTATTCTTATTGTTAAATAGATAGTTGTTAAAATAGTCACAATAATGAGTGAAATGAATTCTTTTATATATATTATGGGTCCGCAAAAAAAGGAGCCACTCGAAATATTTAGATTTAATATTATTATTATTATTTGTAATAGAAAATAATTACCTGGAAAATGGTTTTCTTCATGGTGAATACGCACACCCCTCGCGTTAAAAATCCGTAAATCATGTGCTGAACCAGGCCATGACGCTTGGATATCATTGTAAAACTGGGCACACAGCTTGGTCACATTGTAAAAGCTTGGTCACATTTAAAACTGGGTATCTCCCGTTAACTTATTAAATAAATAAATAAATATCCAAAAATTCCACTTCAGGACCAACGACAGCCTTAACATTAATTGAGAAGTATCCTTTTCGGTTACGGAAGACTTCCGCATTGTTGCCCCCTGGACTTCTGATTGCAACATGTGTGCAATCAATCACACCAGAAACCCCGAGAAAGCCTCCCAGTCTATAAAAGAGCTGGTTGACTCTCTCGAAGTCACTGGGAAAGTTGACGAAACTTGGAAGTTTAGCCTTCAATTTGGTTGCTACCAGGTTCATTGTGCTAACGGTCGGCTGACTGATTTTCTCTAGTTCACCTCAAGTTATCTGAAACAGAGGCAAAGAGTGGTTGGGATCGAAGCTTCGTCTCGACCCACCTTGGGTTTTTTTTCGTCGAGGCAGGTCCCCTCGCCTACTGCCTGTTTATGATCGTGAGTGAGGGGAGTTTTGTTCGTCGAGGCAGGTCCCCTCGTCTACTGCCTGTTTATGATCGTGAGTAAGGGGAGTTTTGTTCGTCGAAACAGGTCCCCATCTGTGGAAAAAACTCATAAAAATGGATTAGTTTATGTACATTTTTTAAATACGCAAGCACACATTAATATCACACTAGAATATAAATTGGAATGATACAAGTACAAGCTCATTAGGAATAGAGATTTAAGTTTATTCGAGTCAAGGTATTAAGTTTTGATATTACTCGGGGAATTAACAGTTTTATATTACATTAAAAAGATATCAATGTTGAAATTATTGTTATTTTTACTAAAATTTAAAAAAAAAACACAGTAGGTACATCTCCCTGATAACATTTGCTCTGCGCAGACCGTTTAGGATTACAGGTAAAAGTAATGAATAGATCAGGACGGCCATACTTTCTGACATAAGACATTGCATCTTGTGTCCGCTCATGCATATAGCGGGGACTTCCAGTGAATGAAGATGGCAATATCACCATCTGTCCTATGTCCTAAACATTTCCATCTCTTTCAACTGCATCTTTCAGGTAAACATAATTCTCCGCGCGTAGCTTTTTTTGATTATGCTTGATGTAGGCCAGTCTCTCAGTCTCAATCTTTGCATAAACATCCACCCAGTACTGATTCCCAAGTTGTCTACAGAGATGCAAGTGATTAAATTCACCGGACCTGACCATGAGTCTGAAGGCATAGAAGTTCATGGCAGACACATTCTTCCGCAAATTAACTTGGGATGTGATGGGATCATACTGGGGGATGTTAAAACAATATGTATCCTCTCCCCTAAGATATAGCATGGGGTATCCTAAAGCATCATACGCGCGATGAATTTCCGACACTCTGTGTGAACCACCATCTCTTGATTCAAGAACAATATCCCGCTTTTCAAATTCCTGGCCCACTATCAAAACAGCTACTTCATTTGTAGAGGGAGCATTAAAACGTCCAGAGTGTCCGGCGTTGTCAGCAGTCGGGGCAGTGGACGTTGACGGCCCGGCGTTGTCGAATGTTAATACAACTTGCTCTTCTTCGTCGTCTATAATATCTTCCTCCTCCTCTTCTTGATCTGTAACTGTCGCGGGCTAGTAATCTTCTTCTGTGAATATGTCTGGGTTGAATGGGTGTATACCCGTTGCTCGGAATGCCTCGGTTGCCTTTTCAATAGTAGCCACACGTTCGTAAGCACTCTTGAATAGCTCAGTACTGCATAGTACTGCATACAGCAAAAACATAGTACTGCAATCGTAAAAGAAGACACAATAATCATATTGTGTCTTCAAAGGCTTGAAGAAAACTCGATCTAGGGGTTGAGTTTTGTTACTGGTGTGAGGCGGAAGATAAAGTCTCTTCCTCTAGAAAAGAAAGTAAGGTGGCAAATACTGACCGCCAGCACTCAAACAACAAACGACTGACACCGTCTGTCCTTGATCTGCGGACACAGATTTACTGACATCTCTCTTGCCAACTGGAGCTACATGTTTGGGTAATTTGTTTGGCACAGTTTGTACACCTGTTTCGTCCATATTAAAGATTCTGTTTGGTGGGTATCTGTGTTTATTAAGAGCCATGCGCAAATTGGAGAAGTAGTTGTCAATCTGAGATCTGTTGAAGCCCATCGTTCTTGCAATGCTTGTCTTGCGGGGCGTTCTTAGTGATAGTTTATGTCTCTTCATAAAAGCACGGGTAAAGTCTCTACCGCTCATTTTTGAATCTGTGTTAAATCTGTGCTTAATTCCATTTTGATCAGCAAATGCAAATATTAGGAACCGCAACGACTTCAATGTAACACCAAAATATCTCTTGTCCAGCTCTTAACAATGTTCAACAATGAGCTTCTCTTGATCATCGGTGAATGTACCTGGAAGCAGAAAAAAAATGATACCTATTATTATATAAATAAAATTGTAGAAAATGAGGGGGAGGAGAGAAAAACCTGTACGACTAAAATTTAATTGAACCACCGCCACCGGTTGCATGATTGATTACAAGTTCTTCCAGGCTTAAAAACTGATTTCATAAGACTGCTTAGTGATGTTGCACTTGCTTCTTATTATGAAACCCTTAACCAGACGACACTTTTGTCGTTTATATCCAAGTTCCTATAAAAATTATTACTTTTTATGAATTCAATAATAAAACTTAGTATGGTGCCCTCGAGCTTTATTTACAACAAAAAACTATTCTTATTGTTAAATATATACTTGTTAAATTAGTCATACTAACAATGAGTGGAATGAATTTTTTTATTAAGGGTCCCCAAAACAAATTTAGATTTATTATTATTATTTGTAATAGAAAATAATTACCTGGAAGATGGTTTTCTTCGTGGCGAATACGCACACCCCTCGCGTTAAAAATCCGTAAATCATGTGCTGAACCAGGCCATGACGCTTGGATATCCAAAAATTCCACTTCAGGACCAACGACAGCCTTAACATTCAAGAAGTAACCTTTTCGGTTACGGGAGACTTCCGCATTGTTGCCCCCTGGACTTCTGATTGCAACATGTGTGCAATCAATCACACCAGAAACCCCGGGAAAGCCTCCCAGTCTATAAAAGAGCTGGTTGACTCTCTCGAAGTCACTGGGAAAGTTGACGAAACTTGGAAGTTTAGCCTTCAATTTGGTTGCTACCAGGTTCATTGTGCTAACGGTCGGCTGATTGATTTTCTCTAGTTCACCTCAAGTTATCTGAAACAGAGGCAAAGAATGGTTGGGATCGAAGCTTCGTCTCGACCCACCTTGAGACGTGCCCCTGATGTCCCTCCATGTCGACGTCGGCCCATTAACTGACTCTCATTGTTCCAAGAGGCCCCATCCGAATTACAGTGGGCCAGTCCATCGAGTGCAACATATGTTGCCTGTGCCAATGAATCAACGTGTGGAAGTGAGGTCGTAGAGCTGATCGCCGCTTTGTACTCCTTCCACTTGTTGAGGAATGTTCTTCTTGTGCCCACCTTCAGGAATTGAAAGTCAACCTCTTCAAGAATGACGAAGTTATTGACTGTGAAAACCTCCTGCTCTTCAAAATCTTTGATTTTCTCCTCGGACAGTTCAAATATGTTGGTCAGCAGCTCCCTGAGTTCTCTGTCCATGATGTCGAAAACTGATGGTTAAAATAATAAGTGAACACTCCACGACCGAAAATACCTAGCGACTGAAGGATCCGAATGCAATGATTTCTGACGAAAGTTGGGGGACCTATTCATAATGAAGTGTTTGTCTACCTGCCTACCTGCTTAACAGTCTATCCTACTTGTTATCAGTGAAAACGAACCAACGGGATTCAGGTCTATCGATTACTCCGAGAAAAAAAAACGACTGACGCGATACGATCAAGGAAACACCTGAACACGACATAATATGTTATGTTCATATTATGTTCATCTCTATTTTTCTTCATGTTAGTGTTGATGATGGTAATAATGATGATTTATTCAATCACATATTCATCTCGATTTCTCAGCACTGGTATGTCCAAGGAGGCTGGAATTTGGCATGTAGGTCACTAATTTTATACAAAACGCAAATAGTATTTTATTTTAATTATAGGTATATTTAGGTAATCCAACTTATTATTTTAGTCAAAGTTGCATATTGGAGAACATCAAGATCATTTTTTTCCCCTAGATCCTTAGTTCGTATACGTTTGTTCCTCAGAAATGTCAGCGAACAACTTCTTCGGACGTTCGGGTGCTTCTGCATATGTACTTGTGGCTTTAGGAATTTTAATAGTCCCGTACAACGATTGTTTGTTTTTATATATTTCAAAAATACGAATATCTTGTCTACGACTTGCGTTCCCGTATCGGGTCTACATATCTCATTTCAAACGTCTTATGTTTTGAATGGAAGTAATTCGTTTTCTGAAAATGGTCCGAGATTCATCAATAACTCTTCCATTCGATCAAGCTTCTCATCCATTGACCCCCTTCAGACTCCACAGCATATTGGAAGAGGTCTTCTACTGATGAGTCGACACCCAGATGCATCTAAGAATTTAAAAAAATAAAATATAACATTATAAGATGATTATGATTACAACATCTTAATATATAAATGTCAAAGTTACTGACTGACCACTGACTGACTGATCATCGCTCTACAGCCCAAACCGTAAGTCCTAGGAAGCTGAAATTTGGTAGGTAGCTTTGTCTTATAGTCTAGAGGTGCAATAAGACGGGATTTTTCGAAATTCCCACTACAACACCTGCCTGCCATTGGCGAAAAAGGATTTTTTGCTTTCACGGCCATGCCTCGGCCAGCAAAGCGGGCGACACCCCGCTAGTATAAACTAAAGAAAAGTAAAACTCGAAATTTTCTTATTCAGTTTTTAGCAATTGAAAAAAAAAGTACACCGAGTTTTTAGTTATGTTGAAACCAAGAAACTTACCTATTTAGGTAATTTTCTTGCCGGACACTACTACTTTTACATCTTTGAAATTTAAAATTTGAAAAAAATTGCCTCGAAAAAGGACCATTATTAAATTAATCGTAGAACATCAAGTATTTGATTTATCCTCCAAAAAACACTTCGTGTAAAAACAAACGCCAAGAAAAGGGAAATAAATTGAAATTTTAAACTGTACATCAGTTTCCAAGTCTGGCTGAGAAACATTCATTCTGGCATCTAGATAATTATATTTCTTCGCTTTCTTCAGGCTGATTCTGTCTGGGATTGGATGGATATGCTGTTGGTTTCTTCTAAATGTTCTTCCTGTTTGTTCATGCTCAATTTGAAAGGAGCGTGGAGTGTCTGGATGAATTCCTTTGATGATACCTTTTTCCCATGGTTTCTCTGGATTTATTTTAAACAGTACATTTTGATTTTCTTCACAATTTGATTGTTGCCTTGTATTTTTATCATAATAAATCTTGTATTTTTATATAAAAACTTATTAGTTTTATCCTATTCGAAGTATAGCCACTTGTACTGCCATAGATGCTGAATGGAAGTCATCGTGTGGTGTTTTCCCCTGAGGCTTGAGGGAAGACGTTTCTACCCATACTGGCTGACAAAGGATCCATCGACATACCATGATGTGTATTCTCCAAATCCCCTCTCGAAGAAGAAAGTCTTGTCTTGTCGGGTGATAAGTTTATTCCCAGGAGTTTGAGGTTCTTTCTATCAAGTTCTATTATATTGTAAAGCATGCCATTGGACATTGCTATGTACACGGTCATTGAATCGTCAGAGGAACGTATAACTATGATGCGGTAATTTGAAGGAACTTGCCAATTAGCAGCTGCAAGGCCCACAGTTGTAGATGCAGCGTCATGCATGCCCATGAGCATCCCTTGAGAGGAGTTGAGATATTTGCCATCAAAAAAGAGTAAAGCCTTCAAGAACCATTCCCTTGTTCTTGTATTCATCCGTTTCAAGTTCTTTTCACTCATGTAATGATGTTCATTGTATCCCATGATCCCCTCTCCAAGGAGTATTTTCTTATTAGTTAATATCCAATGTGATACAGTCGCTATTCTCAGGAACAATTTTTCTTCAACACTTGGAGCCTCCAGTCCCATATCTCTCCTCACTTGCTCATCGAAGAAGGTTCTATGCATCATCAGCATTAGATCAGGGTTCATGCATTCATTGAATTTCGTTGCATCTTGAGTAGCTTGTATAACGGAATGCTTGTTTGACATAGAGGTATTGTCTTGGTCTGTGTTAGCTATAATCTTCTTCTTCTTATGTTCTCCCCCTATACTAATAGTTGATCCATCCAGATACTTGCCGAGTTCAAGATGGAAATCCTCGATTATCTTGAGAAACATTCTTTTTATGATATTGGGTGATGCTAAAATGAACCGCTTGAACTTCCTCTGTATAATTTAGAGTATAGTTTTCTGAGAAGTCAACATAGATTGATACTTCATTGTTACCAAGGTTATTTTTGATATTTTTAATAGTTTGAATCTGATTCCAGCAACGATAAAAATGTGGTAAGAAAACGGGCAGTGAATCTTTTACCTTTTCCATTAGCTCTTCAATTGTTGTTACTATTTTCTTCTTCTCAGTAATTTTAGTTGTGCAAATCTTTTTATTTTTGTTTTCATATTGAATGGCACTAGTTCCCCATTCATAATAGAATGTTCGGCTAGCTTTTGTTTCATCAGAAACATTCATGTCAAATCCAGTTTTATTCTTACTGCACATGTTCTGTATACGCACTGCAGCTTTCCTAATTTTATTAGCTGACTTTGGAATGTCCATTTTATTTTGAATGTCTATTGGTGCAATGCACTAGTTCTTGTCAGATGACTAATGTTAAGCTAAGTCTAGCGTGGATAGTACTTGGAAGGGTGACCTGCCTACTTTATTAAACAATTTACCTTTGATTGCGTTCACGCCAATTTGCACGCTGTGCTTTTTGGTCTCTTCTACTTAGTTGAGAAATTGTCTTGGTTTTGCCCTGTTTCTTTCTTTCTTCCCATCATTTTCTCTCCTTCTGGCGTTCTTTTTCAAGAAGAACTGGATTGCTTTTAATTCTTGCTCTTTGTTCTCTTTTTCTTTGTGCAGCAGCTTTCCTTATTTCATCAGCAGACTTTTTGTAAGCAGGAGCCATTTTACAAAATACTTTCAAAAAAGACCTGAAACAGATAAATTTGTTATACATAGCTATTATAAATAAGGTTCTTTTCTAGTTATTTAAATCTCAACCAGGTCCCATGACTGGGACACTGCACTAAAGGATGTTCATGAAGCCAACATCTGAAAAGAAAGAAGAAAAAAACACCTCCGTCACAAGGAAACACCTCCGACACAAAAACGGTTGTGACGGAGGTATATTTTTTATATATTTTTGTTATTATTTGGAGATAGCCCAGGCAAATTAGTGCTAAAATGGGGTCTAGCGGCCAAAAATTGCTCAATAGCTGGAAATCGTTTTAAACCCTTAAAGGGGTCCTGAATAATGGGTATATGAGTTTGCGACGGATTTTAGGTTGTGCTTCCTTATACCTTGTGCGGAACGCTCTCTGCGTGGCTGGATTCACCTTTTTTTTAAAAACTCCTCAACGAACGCACGATGCTCACGCGACCAAACCATTGTAACAACTAAAAACTAGAAGTGTTTCCGAGTTGAATATTACAAACCCAACGCTCCCCCCACCACTAGTTCCCCTACCACGAGTTTTTAAAAAGTGGGCGAACTAATTGCCGCACCCTGTATTTATGTTTAGATTTTTCTTTACACAACCTCTGTTCTTGATATTATCTTTGGTTAGAATTTTCTTTACACCACCTTTGTTTATGATAGTATCTATGTTTAGATTTTTCATTACGCAATTTCTGTTTTTGATAGTATCTGTGTTTAGATTTTTCATTACGCAACTTCTGTTTTTGATACTATCTATGTTTAGATTTTTCTTTACACAACCGTAGAATGAGATGAACATTATTATTTTTATAAAAACTAATGGTCACATCCTAAATGAACTGTATTTTTCTCATTTATATTGGATTTTGGTGAAAATAATGGGGAGAAATGCATTTTTTTCTATCAGACACAGTAAAATCTTAGACTAAGGGACACCTAAAATATCATGAACGTTACTTACTTAACTGGCAATTTTGAGTCTCCACATTAGTTTAAAAGACAATTTATTATTGTAATTTATAAAAAAAATTGTTTCCTATGTGATCAAATAGATTTTAGTCATATATCCCTATTATTTTCACATTTATTAAAGGAGAAAGGTTGCGGACTTGATATGCCCAAGATAAATGAAAATGACCCCTGTGTTTAGATTTTTCATTACGCAACTTCTGTTTTTGATAGTATCTATGTTTAGATTTTTCATTACACAACCTCTGTTTTTGATAGTATCTTTGGTTAGATTTTTATTTACACAACCTCTGTTTTTGATAGTATCTTTGGTTAGATTTTTATTTACACATCCTCTGTTTGTAATAGTATCTTTGGTTAGATTTTTCTTTACACAACCTCTGTTTTTGATAGTATCTTTGGTTAGATTTTTCCTTACACAACCTCTGTTTTTGATAGTATCTTTGGTTAGATGTTTCTTTACACAATCTCTGTTTTTGATAGTATCTTTGGTTAGATTTTTCTTTACACAACCTCTGTTTTTGATAGTATCTTTGGTTAGATTTTTCTTTACACATCCTCTGTTTTTGATAGTATCTTTGGTTAGATTTTTTTTTACACAACTTCTGTTTTTAATAGTATCTTTGGTTAGATTTTTCTTTACACAACCTGTGTTTTTAATAGTATCTGTGTTTAGATTTTTCAATACACAACCTCTGTTTATGATGGTATCTATGTTTAGATTTTTCATTACACAACTTCTATTTTTGGGGTTTTTTATTTGTTTTAGTAAATTAATTTAACCTTATCCGTTTTCGGCGGACAGAGAGAGTATTAATTAATGGGAAGGAAGAATTTCCTTGGCCATAATTTTTCTTTTTGCTTTTCGCTTCTAATTGGAATATTTAATAGTCGACAAATTGTCTCTAGAAATGTTGGGAATGTTAGTGCTTCTTCTTGGTCGAAGAATTCATTCCAGTTTTCCATAGCTTGGATTACATGAGGTAGTCCTGCTGTATTAGGGCTGAAACCTTTTGATTCCAGGTAGCGAAAAATATTTTCACATACTCTGTAAACAATAGGGTGGTTGCCGCAGTTCACATAGGCTATGCCTATGCATCTGGCCATCAATCTTGATTAATCTGATTTTCGTTCAGGATAAAGCAAGTTGGCAATTAGTTCGTCTCTTTCTTTGAATGGGATTCCCATTCTGTTTGTAAATCCTAGTAAGGGTAAACCTTCTAGTGAACTAGAGATTTTAGATTTCTTAGTATTCATTGTAGCTCCGAAGTATCTGTCTGCTTCAAATGCTATCATATCTAAGAGGTTCTGTTGGTGCAATGGATGAATGTATTCTAGTAGTCCTAGAATTGAATCATCGCCTTGTACTTTAATGTGCAGTCTGTCTATGTTAAAGCCTAGTTTTGACAATATTGTCAATAACATTAGTGCATTATACATAGAATCTAACAGTTGTGTCTGTAAAAAACCTGAGGCTATGCCTGCATGTTGTCTTACATAAGTATCTCCATTTGGTAGGACGTCTGGCGTATGTTTTATCGCGTTAGTCATCCATTTCCAGAGATTGTTAGTTCTTTCGGCTTTTGATGTGCTGTTGGGGTAGTAAATCGTAGGATGATATCCTTCATCGAATGTGAGGTATGACTTTAAAACGTCATGGATGTCATCTATCACTGTAAACTGTGCCTTCTTATCGAATGACTTCCAGTCAAGTGCAAGAAATGTACTTATGCTAGGTCGTTTAGTACTGAACCATCTGTGGGTTGCATACCTATTACCTGCTGATGAGAGCAAATAAGCTCGAAACAGCTGTCCAGGTATGTTCTGATATTTATGTACATCTAATACAACTTCTCACTTTTCTTTTTATACTGATTAAAATAGAGAGGTTAGTTGATGGCATGGATATTCAGAACTATTACCTGCTGATGAGAGCAAATAAGCTCGAAACAGCTGTCCAGGTATGTTCTGATATTTATGTACATCTAATACAACTTCTCACTTTTCTTTTTATACTGATACTGATATACTGATACCAACCGCCTTTTAGGGTTTCGAAACCCCATAGCATTGGGCCGTCTTTTTCGGCAAGATGTCTGATAATGGGCCATAGAAGCATTGCTTCTGCCATAAGTAGTAGTTTTGGAACTCCGAAGACCATTCTTATTTTGTCAGGGTCTTCTGACTTTAGAAGATGAGCACGTGCATGTGCTTGGTTGTAATATCTTAGGTCGTTACCTTGTCTATCTTTTATGTAGCCGTCTTTAATCCTATGAATCTTTTCTCTGTTGTGCGTAAATATCACGTTATAGAGGTTATGAAATGAAACTCGTTCATTGTCAATTTCTCCAAGTTGTTTTCTGATCCGTACGTATTTTCTCTAAAAATCGCTGTGGCTGTAGGGAGCCTCTGCTGAAGTGGGGAGTGTCCAGGGGTAATACCTTAAGTCCGGAAATGAAACAGGTTTACATTTTTCAGGTGGCTGAAATAGTAAATATTTTTTGCAGCCTCCGTGGCGTAATGGTTGTGACTACTGCCCGTAGTCCAGAGTTCCCGAGTTCAACTCCCGGCTGGGGCAGACTATTCGAAGAAAATTCTGTTCCATCCAAACACGTGAGGCTGCCATTTCCGGCCCTACCCAGGCTGGGTGGGGTTAATGTGGGTAGCTGGTACGATTCCCAGCGAATGGAGGGTAAAACCCCCGTCCTAATCCAGGACGTTAAATCAAGTAGAATCGTTGGCGTTAGGAAGGGCATCCAGCCATAAAAAACGTGCTCCACCCTACCAACCTCAACCATGAGGTTGAACAATGCCGACCCCAAAAGCAACATAAGCTAATATGGGATAAAGGCAAGGGTATACAACTTCTATTTTTGATAGTATCGATGTTTAGATTTTTCATTACACAACTTGCATCTTTCAAAATCTTCCTATTCCCTATTAGAGCAGAAATGTATGAGTACTGATTTCTTGGACATTTTATAGAATTTAAATTACTTTTAATCTGAGCTTTTAAAAGAAAGGTGAAGTACTTGATGGTGAAACTTGGAACAATGTAAGTCTATGTGATGTTTGTTACGTACCTGATTTAATTTTAGTGTACAATCTTTTCTCATCAAACACAGTACTAGAGAAAGGATTTGCCCTAAAAGCCAATTCTAACGAGTACGTATATCTTCACTAAGGATGATCTATTCCATCTTTATAACCCAGCAATCCACCCCCTGTTTTCCATCTTCTTCTCGCTCCTCCGACACACAGACTAGCTGCTGTATTGCCACGCTAGTCTTGCTCTGAACCATTCTCATTTTTATTTTTTTGGTTTGTTTTTCGTTGATACGGCGTTTTGGGGTGATGAACAGAATCTTAAAAGATGTCTACACTTCCATCACTGGCACTGTTCCAAAACTTCTGACATCGTTGTAACGGAGAATGTTCGTCGATATTTGTTCTAACACATTTTAAATTAAATGACATTTTGTTTCTCGTTTGTCTCGTTGGAATTTCTGATTGAATATGACTCAGGGAATCAGGATAGAAGTATTTGAAATTCAAAAGCTTGTGTAAAAATATGAGGTCGTTTATTTGTCTTCTGACCTCTAGAGTCATTATGTTGTTAGTATCTTCAATTTCGGAATAGTTACCCAAAAGTGCAAGATTCGCAAAACAACTTGTGTGTACAAGGGAGTGCAATTCTTGTAACGCCAGACTCTCTACATAGAAGACATTTATAACCCTCATAACCAACATTGTATAGCTTATCAATGTCTATGGTAAATGTTGATAGGTTGTACACATGTACAATTTTTTGTACATCTATGAGTGTATCCTCCGTTTGTGGAGCGATCTTCCACTTCTGAGGAACCCCACTTTCCTCTAGGAACTGTGGGAGATCAAGTGCTGGTGGTAGGGGGACATAGTGTTTCGTTTGTTTATTATTTTAAGTATTATTTACATAATTTTGTAGGTTTATAAGACGAAATACTAGCTCGAGAACAGAGTTTCTCCGCCTGCACTAGTTTCAATTAGTCAATTTTTTTTATTTATCATTATCATTTTGTTAAATAAGTTACTTACCATCAATGAAGAAAGGACCAATCTGGAAACTCCCCATCAAACCTAGCCACACATTCTTTTTTTTTTACATACTCAAATATATATTTAGTTTTATATTTTGGTACAAACAGTTAACAGTGAATAAACATAATACATACAATTAATAAAATTAGTACCTAGAAAAATAATAATGAGTTTTATAGACCCATTTCAGCATATAAGCTGGTGTTTGGGTCTATTTCTTAATTTTTTATAAATTAAATTAAAGATAAATGAAATGCTTCACAATATTAAAAAGATCATATTTACATTAAAAAGAAGTGTTAGTTTGAAAACGAGAGATGTGAGGCTTGATTAATTAAAATTTGAAATTAATTGGATAGAAAAAATATAACAAAAATATTATTTGTAATTATTTCTAATACTTCCATCTAAGAAACGGGATAAAGTAAAAAGAATTCTGACATTTACAAATAATAATTTGTAAAATATTGAAAGGAAGAATATTAATACTTATGTATACTTAATACTTATGTAAGAGAAGTAATATCAAAAAGAGTAAGTAAAGCCAACATTGTAAATAAATATTAAAAAATTTAAGTATAGAAGTAGTATTTAAATCAGGGGTCTTCAACCTTTTTCAGACTGGGCCATATTTCTTTTCCAGAAAAGTCCGCGGGCAACTATTAGAAATATAAATTAAAGGGGGGGGGGGGGGTATTTTTATGCAAAAAAAAACTGTTGTTTTTTTTAGCATAAAAATTATTTCACTCAATTTTTTATACAAAAACTAGAAAGTTTCAATTGATATTTCTGTAAAGTTTCCTTCAAAGCTAGGAAAACGTCTTGTCCACGTGTTGTATCTTTCATAGGAAATAAAGATATAATTTCTTCAGTGATTGTAAAGTCATTACTAATCCCTCTCACAAAGATTGCCAGCTGAGCTGTATCGGTCATGTCGGTACTTTCATCAAGTGCCAATGAGTAGAAAGAATTCAAATAGGAAATAGCATGAATGAGCTCGCCGGCCACCAAAAATGACTCGGCGGGCCACAAGTTGCCCGCGGGACACAGGTTGAAGACCCATGATTTAATTGATATGAAATTTTAGGAACTGCTGGAAATAAATAATGAAATGGAAAGAAAAAATGTAAAATAGCTAGTTATGAAATACATAATTATAGGAAAGATTATTTGGCAACATGGCTGAAGGGAACGAGAAACGGCTTCAAATCCTCCTCATCATGGATCTGTACAGGTTGGGACATGTCATCACGCTTCACATACATATTGCCATGTCTTGTCCAAGCAGAGCTCAACTTCTTTGCTTTCACGGCTTTCCTTGCGCCACTAAAAAGAATCATATTCTGCAAAGTGAGATGGTCGTTTACGTATATTTTGTTATCAGCAGAGAACAATAAATCTTGCGTTACTTCGAGTTGACCACATTTGAGTTTTCTTTTGTTTGCCGCAATTATGAAGGCATCACGCTTACCACGATTGCTAAACTTTACAATTCTGGAAGGAATGCTATGGGCGGCTTGAATGTCAAAATCATAATTGATCGGAACTCCAATCTTCTCACCTATCGGACGGACCAAAATTTCCATATTCTCATTTGGAGTCACTGGTAAATTATTAATTTGAACATTTGACCTCCATGAATATTGTTCTATTGTATTCATTCGTTTTTTCATAATAATATTTTCTAATTCCAAGTGGTTAATCATACCATTCTGTTCCTCAATTCTTTGTTTATCTTCTCACGTTATTCTTTGATCCATCATCTGGAATTTCAACATAATCCTGTCTTCCAAAGCTTGCGTTCTCCTCTTTAATTATCTCTCTTATTTGATTCAGAATCGCTGGGTCCATTTCCACACAAATACTCAAATGAAAATTTAGGTAAATTGATTTTGGAAACGTGAAGGCAACGCCTCATGTGGATTTTCTTCAGACCATAAATGCGTATTCCTTGAGTTGTACATTCCTGTTCTACAAAATGTGGCTTCGTCCGTCCATATAACTTTATGAGGAAAGTCCGGATCTTGCCGACTTTTTCTTTCAAACCAAGTACAAAAACTGGCGTTTGTCGATTCCACTGATTTCATACCGATTCCCCCGATTGCAAAATTTGAAGCTAGAAAGGTATATAGTTCAATTCCCCCGATAGTAAAAAAAAAGGTATATGTCAATTCCCCCGATGAACAAAAAAAAATTAAGATACTTCTTATTTTATGAAGTGAAACAATTAAATTAATTTATTTCATTAAAATATTTTATTTTTTTGACATTCTTGTGACATATTTTATTTTGTGCTTTAAAAATAGATAACTACGCTCATTTTTTTACATGTCTGTAGTACCAAGATACCTTTTCTAATAACTCAAAATTACTGAGAAATCCACTTTAGATTTGATGTTCCGCTGTCTATTTGTTTTGCCAAACCTTGATGCTGTAGCTATATCTCTGAGGCTATTTATTTGAATATACGTATTTCTTCAAAATATTACTGTCCGTAATCAAAGTTTTACATAATTAACAACTTCATATGAGGGGGAATTGACATAATCAGATATAATACTTACACACACAATGTCGGTGGTGTTGTGTTCCTTGACATTCAATAAATACAATAAATCTGATTTGACGAATTGAACATTGGCAGCGTTTAATTTATTTCTTTCTTAGGAACATTTAGACACAAAACAATAAACATAAAAAACACTTATACATTTAATTATCACAGGTTAAAATCTTTGACTACCCGGAGTAATTTGTAATTTGACTACCTCGCGCGAGGATCCAAGCCGATCTGTTCTAAAAATATAAAATGGCGAATCTATCCACACCATCTCAGAATTTCGACTTCATCATAAAAGTCAAAATACAACTATGTCTGCGCGCTCACTTCGCAGGTTTGGCTATCATGTTTAAATATCTCACAGGTGGAATAGAACATCCTGTCCTTAAGTACCCAAATATTTCATCGGGGGAATCGAACACCGGAAACAGAAAAAAATCTATAATTCGGGTGAATTAAATGCTGTCCACAAAAACGAACTCTCTCTACTCGGTCCCTCTCAAGGAGTTCCTGGACTTTTTGCAAGTGGAATGGATACAAATTTTCCTCATTCAATGTACGGTGTATGAATATTCTTGTTGTGTTAAGTTGGGAGGCAGCATTCCGGATGCTAGTTCCAGGATTAGCTTGGGAGTAATTTAGTACTCTTTCTTGTTGAATAACATTGGCTACAGGAGTTATCCTTTCGCGTCGAATATTTTCATTGGGAAGATAGTCCACGGTGGACTGAACCTATTCTCAAAATATTTGCATCTGTATACGGGACACCCTGTATGTCTTAAGCTGTATTTACCAAACGGGAATAAAATGAACCAAACTGGAAGCAAGAAATTCCTACTTCCATTTTTTTGGTTAACTTTGGAAGTGGAAATTTTTCCTCTTTCAAAAGAAAAATGACTTGCTTCCAGTTTGGTTCATTTTATTCCTATTTGGTTAACCCTTGGTTAGAAAGAAAAATACGGCTTTAGACAGTATGCAATCCGTGACTTAGTTCCACAGAGGTATCACCAAAACGTCTATTAATTCCACCCTAAGGATTATTCAGGAAACATCACAATAGTAGGTAATATGTGTCTTGGTGTCCCTTTTCCCTGGTGCTAAGCGACTACTCTAGTTCGGCCATTCCATATGTCGCGGACACTACATTTTTACTCTTCAAAACAAATTTGTGGAACAATAAAAAGAGATAGAATTTTTTTTGTTGCTCATATGATTTCTTTATTTTTATAGTTTATAAACTAGTTGTCGGTTTTTTCTCAAAGATTCCTGGATTAGCTGTTATTTCACTTTTTGTTGCCGTTGCGGACACTACCTTACTATTTGATTTTTTTGAGAACCTTATAATTAAATGTAAAGTTCAGTCCCTATGGAAAAAATACCTTCAAAGTGCCATATTTTTTTTAAAGAGGAAAATATTTACTTTAAAATAATGTATTGTTCATTTTTTTATGTAGAGTAATTTTTGAGTTTTGCATTTCCAAAAATTATGTGTCATGTTGCGGACACTACATCGCGGACTCTACAAAAAGTTCTATAGTAATTATCTTCACTCTTATGCAGTTATTTGATGGAAACACATGAACTAGAGGTACTCTAAAGCAATAAAAACAAAATGAGAAATGTTAGGTCAAAAAATATTTATTACTTTATTAGAAAAAATGAAAACTTTGAGATCAATTAGGTACGTACCAAGTACTTGTATATAAAAAAAAAAAACTTTGGGATAGGAGTCATAATTAAAATAAAATAAATTTTCTCACTTTAATCTTTTAAAATGAAACATGAAAAGTAACAAAATTAAACATGAATACCTAATTATGGGTAAAGAATGTTAACCAGACAGGTATACCTACTTGTGAATTGTGACATATAGGTAGTTATGCCTAGTACATATTGCTTAGAATTTGTAGAATATTCTACCCCCCTTCTTAATCATGTCAGGAGCAGGTAATACTCTTATCACTTGATCAAATGAGACATACTTCTCATCTGTGGCATCGGCAATGTAGAGATTATTAGCTTTCTTTAAAAACAAAACTTTAATTTCGCCTTCTGACAGATTGCATGAAATTCTTCAGTTCTAGTTTTAGATTGTTGATTGATGAATAGATCGTACTGAATAATAAAACAACATATCTACTACATATTTAGTAGTAGGTTGACTTATACTCTTCAAACTGGCAAATACAGGATGTATGGACACTACATATACTATAGTAGTGTCCGTAACAGTAGTGTCCGCAACACTAAAAAAACCTATGAAGAGAATAATGAAAAAAACAAGAAAATGTATTTCACTCACCTGAAACCTTTGGTTTTACTTTAGCCGAAATGGTTTATCAAAATTTATTTCACTGCTTTTTTAACCTTAAAAAAACTATAAATTTTGTAACGGACACTACATTAACTTTTCAATTTTTCATCCTTCAATTTCATGAAAACAGTTTACTTCTAAGAAAAAAATCTGAAAAGGATAATAAATTGAAAGCATGTTTATTTTGAAGTTATAACAGCTGTTTATGTCCCATCCATAAAAACAGCTCATTTGACTTCTCTAAATTAGCTCCAGAATGCCAACCAAAAATTTTCTTTTCCGACCTCTCAAAAAGTTACTGAATTTTTGTTAAAAAAATAAAAAAATCGAAAAATCAAAACGGATTTATTAATTATAAAATATTTACTATCTTCTGACAGCAATTAGGATACACAGTCATAACATTTATTTTTCACTTTTGAATTCCTCTTTTTCGTGGAATGGCCGAGTTGTCCTCAATAAAACGCTTCACATCTTCCTTTGGCTCGATTCCTTGCAGCTCTCAGTTTGTTCTTTTTTACACTACTGTTGCATTTGCTTGCATATCTCAATAAGAGTGGCCGGGTGGAAGAAAATGGAAGTCTGACAAGGTTGTATTTTTTCAAGATTTTTCTATTGCCAAGAATAGTAGGAGCATATGCAAATTTGTTCTTAGATGATTTCATTTTTTGATAGTTTCTTTTCAAATGGGCTTGCAAGGCTTCACCAAATACTAGTTTTTTAGCAATCAGTCTTGTATTTCGTCTTTTCATGAGTTTTTTACACTGCTCCTTGAAGTATGTAATTTGGTACCAGTCTTTTGCTGATGTCTCATATTTTTTGTGATACATATCATTTTTGGGCAGTTGTCTTCGTTGGTCTAGCAGATCCTGGTCTCCGATCATAGCTACTTGTCTGCCGATACCATTGGTAAATTCTGATCACCTTAGACTTTGACAAATTTAGCTGCTTAGCAACATCTCTTTGCTTAACACCTAGACTCACAATTAAAACCACTTTCACAGCTATGGAGTGCGATGTCTCCATGATGAAAAGAAAAATTCAACTGAATTTCCTTCCTCATAGTGTTGCATTTAAGAAAATTCAATAATTTACTGGCCAACAAAGCGTTATCACAACAAAAAATCAAAATTTAAAATACCCTCGGTGCACGTGTTTTCATCAACAAAATGAGGTGTTTCTGGAAAGTGGCCATTAATTTTGTTGCATAGTACATAACCCGGACGTATATTTTCTGAAAGGTATGAGTACAAGCTTTTCAAATACAGGGTGGGGCAAAAGTCTGGAAACCCCTGAATAACTTTTGAATGGCTTCTTCTTTAAAATTACAATTTTGTAAGGTAAACCGGGCTAATAAGACCTTATTTTAGAGTCGGGTGGATTTTTGTTACCGGCCCCCATTTTTTTAAATACGAACCCCCACCTTGCGATACATTTTTGGAAAGGTCTTTAAATAAGAAATACATTGGTGCAAATTTCATTTTTTTAATATTAAATTGTTTGCAAATGGCGTCCAACTTTGTGTATGCAGTAAAGTCTGGAAACCCCTGAATATCTTTTGAAATTTAAAATTGTGTTAATTTAAAGTTGTGCACGGTAAGTCGGGGTAGTTAGACCTTTCCAAAAATGTATCGCAAGGTGGGGTTTCGTATTTAAAAAAATAAAGTTGACCTCCCTGGCCCCGACATGGGGGCCAGTTTAAAAAAATTGGTCCAATTCTAATATAAGGTCTAATTACCAAGGATTACCGTACTGTTGTATATTTTATGTCCATGTATTTATGTTGCTATAACAACCTCAGTTGTTTATCTAGATTTCTGCCTGTTTTCCCAGTTCTTCATTCTTGTTCTAAATAAAGTACTTACAATTGTATTCCCTTCTAATATATCATTCCTTTATTTTCCTGCATACATAATAGTAATAATGCGTGCTACATAATAAAAGTTCACAATAGTTTGGCGACGAATGAAGAAGATTTTGTGTATGCAGATGTATCAATTTTCAGATAAGTACTAAATATTTTCGATTCAACTTCAATTTCAAGATTTTCAAATTCAAATTTCAATATGGATGCAGATCAACTCAAACAAATTTTAAAATCCTTTCAAGATCAACAAACAACTTTTATCAATCAACTAGTTTCACAGTTCAAGCCCAGTTCACAGTCTAATTTTTCAAGTATTGCTCCATTTGAAAATTATGATACAGAGAAGGAGAAATTTTTAAACTACATTGAACGTTTTGAAAACTACTGTCGAATGAAAAATGTCACAGAAAAAGACAAGATCGCTCAACTACTCTGTGTGTCAATAGCTTCAGAACACTACAATAACCTAGTAGCATTCTTAGGCCCAGAGAAACCGGTAAAAATTTTAACATTTGATGAGCTTTTATCTTGTTTAAAGAAACTCCTGATTCCTAAGAAAAACATAGTTGTTTCTCAACACTATTTCCTGAATATAATTCAGAAAGAGAGTCAGAACATTGCTGACTTTGTTTCGTCATTACAAAGAGACATTGCAGATTGTGAATTCAATGTTAAATGTGAATGTAACAGATCGAACTCCATTTCTGGTATTTTTCTCCGTGCTCAATTTATAAGAGGTCTTAGAGACGATTGGGTGCGAGAACAGATTCTCCAGTCTGATAATTTATCTTTTGAAGATGTTTTACTCAAAGCAACAGCTCTTGAAGCGTCCAAGATACACAGCCGAGAATTAAAATCTACTAACTCAAATTCTAACAACACTACTTATGCTAGTTCAAATGCTCATGATATTAATACAATTTCCAACAGGAGTAGATCACGTACAAGAAAGCCCAGTTCCAGCTATTCTTCAAGTTCCAGTCGTACGTCACTTACACATCACAGTCACAGTTCGAATCCCCGTAATGTCAACTTCAAAGCCCTTGGTATAGAAAACTGCTGTCTCAGGTGTGGAAGAAATAATCACAAGGTATCGTCATGCAGGACGGATAGAGCCCGACTCAAGTGTAATTCTTGTCATAAGCAAGGACACGTTGCAAAGGTATGTCTCTCTACAATGCTATCACAAAAGAAGAATTCAAACTATTCTACAAACACGATAGATGATTACACTCCCGTTTATAATAATAATTATTCTCCTACGCAATATGGTCTTAGTAAAGTCGACATAATTCAACCCCAAATTTTGGATTTATTTGAAGTGTCCAACTCCGACAAGTATCTCATTGATGTTTTCCTCAATGGGAAAATTCAAAGATTCGAAGTTGACTCAGGTGCTAAATTCTCATTGCTATCCCAGAATGATTTTCAAAAATTGAATTTAAAATTACCATTAGAAAAGTCACACGTATCATTTCGCTCATACTCAGGTAATATAATTACACCCCTAGGCAAAATTAATCTCAGAGTGACCTATCGAGGAAAAGAAATTATGGTGAATTATATGTTGTGCCAACTGGTCATGATGCCATATTAGGTAGACAATGGATTAGAGAACTGGCGATCGAACTTGGAAAAATTGATTCAAATGTCAAAAATAATTTTCCAACTTCTCTCTCGTGTGGAAAGTCTCCTGCCGAGCTGTACCTACATAGGAAGCTGAGAATTCGTATGGATGCAATTTTCCCGTATCATCCACATTCTTCAAACATTATTCCGAAACCTGCCCGTTCACTATCAGTGGGGGAGAGAGTCCAGGTACACGTGATGAATCAATGGCAGTTTGGGTCTTCACGCAACTCTACTACCTTAGGCATACACTTAACCAAGTAAATCACCTCTCCACGTAGCACAGCAGTGTAACCGCTGTCCCTCATGTATATCCAGGCAAATTCCTCTGGTGCCGTAGTTGCCAATGATAATAAGGATCTCAAGTATAAGAGATTTTTGGCACACATCTCGTTGTATATGGTCCTATATAATTCAGTCGTGCGGTTGCGTGTGTTCTCTTCGATATAGAAGAGCTTGAGGTCCATTATCAAGTCTAGGTCGATTGGCGCGTTCGTGTCACGGGCCATTGCTCGTGCTAGTGGAATAGTTTTACTGTCATCCACAACAAATACCCTGTTGTTGCTTGTTTTCTTCATAGCAATGTTGCAGACAAAGGTCGGCTCATTGCTAATAATAGCGAACGAGAATTCATCATTATCTATAATATAGAATCCTGATCCCATGTGCGATCTATAATGAGATGCTATTCCGTCATAGAGTCTAGTATACCTCGCTCCGTGGCAACTGTTCGTGTCAATGTCCTTATCCCAGGTATAGCGGGATGAACCGACTACTGCAGTCAATGGTTCATAAACCATCCTGTATCCTTCTGGTGTTATGAGCTTCCTTAGTTCATACGAATATGGGAGATATCTTTCCTGTATGGTAAGCGTGTAGGATCGCTGTCGAACGACGTTACTGTATGATTGCCCTTCGAACGTTACATCACCCCCCGAACATTTGCCTTCTGTGTCCAGAAACCCGACATCAATGTCCTGAAAGTTCATCGTGGTGTTCATGATGATGCCCTCTACGCGTCTTCCACTTTGCGTGATGTAGACGTTCCTGCGGCGGATGACATCACATTCTTCTGCGGATAGTCTAACATCCTCGTTGATTTTGAACCCGTCTCGTACATTAGATATATGAGACCACATACCACATCTCGTTATCAACGTATGGCGTTTAAGTGTACAGATATGGACGGGAATGTAGGAGTAATCATTCCTGTATAGTATATATACAGGAGATTCTGTTTTGTCACTGGTCAGCGTGTCGTCCTTGCACTCTTTCACTTCATGCGTTGATATAGCCGTGTAGTTGGTTAAGGGGTCGGTGCAGTCGTACCCAGTCAGATTGTATGCACTAACATGCAGTGCGTAGGATACCATGAGTAGAAGAACATATCTCAGTGTCTTTGCCATGGTCATTCGTGTGATTTGAATTCAAGTAGAAAGCTGCGAAAGTAAACAAGAACAAACTTATCTATCTTTTACCTCAAGAGGCGTCCAGGTACACGTGATGAATCAATGGCAGTTTGGGTCTTCACGCAACTCTACTACCTTAGGCATACACTTAATCAAGTAAATCACCTCTCCACGTAGCACAGCAGTGTAACCGCTGTCCCTCATGTATATCCAGGCAAATTCTCTGGTGCCGTAGTTGCCAATGATAATAAGGATCTCAAGTATAAGAGATTTTTGGCACCATCTCGTTGTATATGGTCCTATATAATTCAGTCGTGCGGTTGCGTGTGTTCTCTTCGATATAGAAGAGCTTGAGGTCCATTATCAAGTCTAGGTCGATTGGCGCGTTCGTGTCACGGGCCATTGCTCGTGCTAGTGGAATAGTTTTACTGTCATCCACAACAAATACCCTGTTGTTGCTTGTTTTCTTCATAGCAATGTTGCAGACAAAGGTCGGCTCATTGCTAAAATAGCGAACGAGAATTCATCATTATCTATAATATAGAATCCTGATCCCATGTGCGATCTATAATGAGATGCTATTCCGTCATAGAGTCTAGTATACCTCGCTCCGTGGCAACTGTTCGTGTCAATGTCCTTATCCCAGGTATAGCGGGATGAACCGACTACTGCAGTCAATGGTTCATAAACCATCCTGTATCCTTCTGGTGTTATGAGCTTCCTTAGTTCATACGAATATGGAGATATCTTTCCTGTATGGTAAGCGTGTAGGATCGCTGTCGAACGACGTTACTGTATGATTGCCCTTCGAACGTTACATCACCCCCCGAACATTTGCCTTCTGTGTCCAGAAACCCGACATCAATGTCCTGAAAGTTCATCGTGGTGTTCATGATGATGCCCTCTACGCGTCTTCCACTTTGCGTGATGTAGACGTTCCTGCGGCGGATGACATCACATTCTTCTGCGGATAGTCTAACATCCTCGTTGATTTTGAACCCGTCTCGTACATTAGATATATGAGACCACATACCACATCTCGTTATCAACGTATGGCGTTTAAGTGTACAGATATGGACGGGAATGTAGGAGTAATCATTCCTGTATAGTATATATACAGGAGATTCTGTTTTGTCACTGGTCAGCGTGTCGTCCTTGCACTCTTTCACTTCATGCGTTGATATAGCCGTGTAGTTGGTTAAGGGGTCGGTGCAGTCGTACCCAGTCAGATTGTATGCACTAACATGCAGTGCGTAGGATACCATGAGTAGAAGAACATATCTCAGTGTCTTTGCCATGGTCATTCGTGTGATTTGAATTCAAGTAGAAAGCTGCGAAAGTAAACAAGAACAAACTTATATCTTTTACCTCAAGAGGCGTCCAGGTACACGTGATGAATCAATGGCAGTTTGGGTCTTCACGCAACTCTACTACCTTAGGCATACACTTAATCAAGTAAATCACCTCTCCACGTAGCACAGCAGTGTACCGCTGTCCCTCATGTATATCCAGGCAAATTCCTCTGGTGCCGTAGTTGCCAATGATAATAAGGATCTCAAGTATAAGAGATTTTGGCACACTCTCGTTGTATATGGTCCTATATAATTCAGTCGTGCGTTGCGTGTGTTCTCTTCGATATAGAAGAGCTTGAGGTCCATTATCAAGTCTAGGTCGATTGGCGCGTTCGTGTCACGGGCCATTGCTCGTGCTAGTGAATAGTTTTACTGTCATCCACAACAAATACCCTGTTGTTGCTTGTTTTCTTCATAGCAATGTTGCAGACAAAGGTCGGCTCATTGCTAATAATAGCGAACGAGAATTCATCATTATCTATAATATAGAATCCTGATCCCAGTGCGATCTATAATGAGATGCTATTCCGTCATAGAGTCTAGTATACCTCGCTCCGTGGCAACTGTTCGTGTCAATGTCCTTATCCCAGGTATAGCGGGATGAACCGACTACTGCAGTCAATGGTTCATAAACCATCCTGTATCCTTCTGGTGTTATGAGCTTCCTTATTCATACGAATATGGGAGATATCTTTCCTGTATGGTAAGCGTGTAGGATCGCTGTCGAACGACGTTACTGTATGATTGCCCTTCGAACGTTACATCACCCCCCGAACATTTGCCTTCTGTGTCCAGAAACCGACATCAATGTCCTGAAAGTTCATCGTGGTGTTCATGATGATGCCCTCTACGCGTCTTCCACTTTGCGTGATGTAGACGTTCCTGCGGCGGATGACATCACATTCTTCTGCGGATAGTCTAACATCCTCGTTGATTTTGAACCCGTCTCGTACATTAGATATATGAGACCACATACCACATCTCGTTATCAACGTATGGCGTTTAAGTGTACAGATATGGACGGGAATGTAGGAGTAATCATTCCTGTATAGTATATATACAGGAGATTCTGTTTTGTCACTGGTCAGCGTGTCGTCCTTGCACTCTTTCACTTCATGCGTTGATATAGCCGTGTAGTTGGTTAAGGGGTCGGTGCAGTCGTACCCAGTCAGATTGTATGCACTAACATGCAGTGCGTAGGATACCATGAGTAGAAGAACATATCTCAGTGTCTTTGCCATGGTCATTCGTGTGATTTGAATTCAAGTAGAAAGCTGCGAAAGTAAACAAGAACAAACTTATTATCTTCTCAAGAGCGTCCAGGTACACGTGATGAATCAATGGCAGTTTGGTCTTCACGCAACTCTACTACCTTAGGCATACACTTAATCAAGTAAATCACCTCTCCACGTAGCACAGCAGTGTAACCGCTGTCCCTCAGTATATCAGGCAAATTCCTCGGGCCGAGTTGCAATGATAATAAGGATTCAAATAAAGTTTGGCACAATCTGTTGTTAGTCCTATATAATTCATCGTGGTTGCGTGTTTCTCTCGATATGAAAGCTTGAGGTCCATTATCAGTCTAGTCGATTGCGCGTTCGTGTACGCCATTCCGTCTAGGAATATTACGTCATCCACAAATACCCTGTTGTTGCTTTTCTTCATAGCAATGTTGCAGACAAAGGTCGCTATGCTAATAAACAACGAGAATTCAATTTTATAATATAATCCTGACCCATGCATCATAATGTGCTATCCGTCATAGAGTCTAGTAACCTCGCTCCGTGGCAATGTTCGTGTCAATGTCCTTACCAGTATAGCGGGATGAACCGACTACTGCAGTCAATGGTTCATAAACCATCCTGTACCTTCTGGTGTTATGAGCTTCTTAGTTCATACGAATATGGGAGATATCTTTCTGTATGGTAAGCGTGTAGGATCGCTGTCAACGACGTTACTGTATGATTGCCCTTCGAACGTTAATCCCCCCCGAACATTGCCTTCTGTGTCCAAAACCCGACATCAATGTCCTGAAAGTTATCGTGGTGTTCATGATGATGCCTCTACGCGTCTTCCACTTGCGTGATGTAGAGTTCTGCGCGGATGACATCACATTCTTCTGCGGATAGTCTAACATCCTCGTTGATTTGAACCCGTCTCGTACATTAGATATATGAGACCACATACCAATTCGTTATCAACGTATGGCGTTTAAGTTACAATATGGACGGAATGTAGGAGTATCATTCCTGTATAGTATAATACAGAATTCTGTTTTGTCACTGGTCAGCGTGTCGTCCTTGCACTCTTTCACTTCATGCGTTGATATAGCCGTGTAGTTGGTTAAGGGGTCGGTGCAGTCGTACCCAGTCAGATTGTATGCACTAACATGCAGTGCGTAGGATACCATGAGTAGAAGAACATATCTCAGTGTCTTTGCCATGGTCATTCGTGTGATTTGAATTCAAGTAGAAAGCTGCGAAAGTAAACAAGAACAAACTTATCTATCTTTTACCTCAAGAGGCGTCCAGGTACACGTGATGAATCAATGGCAGTTTGGGTCTTCACGCAACTCTACTACCTTAGGCATACACTTAATCAAGTAAATCACCTCTCCACGTAGCACAGCAGTGTAACCGCTGTCCCTCATGTATATCCAGGCAAATTCCTCTGGTGCCGTAGTTGCCAATGATAATAAGGATCTCAAGTATAAGAGATTTTTGGCACACATCTCGTTGTATATGGTCCTATATAATTCAGTCGTGCGGTTGCGTGTGTTCTCTTCGATATAGAAGAGCTTGAGGTCCATTATCAAGTCTAGGTCGATTGGCGCGTTCGTGTCACGGGCCATTGCTCGTGCTAGTGGAATAGTTTTACTGTCATCCACAACAAATACCCTGTTGTTGCTTGTTTTCTTCATAGCAATGTTGCAGACAAAGGTCGGCTCATTGCTAATAATAGCGAACGAGAATTCATCATTATCTATAATATAGAATCCTGATCCCATGTGCGATCTATAATGAGATGCTATTCCGTCATAGAGTCTAGTATACCTCGCTCCGTGGCAACTGTTCGTGTCAATGTCCTTATCCCAGGTATAGCGGGATGAACCGACTACTGCAGTCAATGGTTCATAAACCATCCTGTATCTTTCTGGTGTTATGAGCTTCCTTAGTTCATACGAATATGGAGATATCTTTCCTGTATGGTAAGCGTGTAGGATCGCTGTCGAACGACGTTACTGTATGATTGCCCTTCGAACGTTACATCACCCCCCGAACATTTGCCTTCTGTGTCCAGAAACCCGACATCAATGTCCTGAAAGTTCATCGTGGTGTTCATGATGATGCCCTCTACGCGTCTTCCACTTTGCGTGATGTAGACGTTCCTGCGGCGGATGACATCACATTCTTCTGCGGATAGTCTAACATCCTCGTTGATTTTGAACCCGTCTCGTACATTAGATATATGAGACCACATACCACATCTCGTTATCAACGTATGGCGTTTAAGTGTACAGATATGGACGGGAATGTAGGAGTAATCATTCCTGTATAGTATATATACAGGAGATTCTGTTTTGTCACTGGTCAGCGTGTCGTCCTTGCACTCTTTCACTTCATGCGTTGATATAGCCGTGTAGTTGGTTAAGGGGTCGGTGCAGTCGTACCCAGTCAGATTGTATGCACTAACATGCAGTGCGTAGGATACCATGAGTAGAAGAACATATCTCAGTGTCTTTGCCATGGTCATTCGTGTGATTTGAATTCAAGTAGAAAGCTGCGAAAGTAAACAAGAACAAACTTATCTATCTTTTACCTCAAGAGGCGTCCAGGTACACGTGATGAATCAATGGCAGTTTGGGTCTTCACGCAACTCTACTACCTTAGGCATACACTTAATCAAGTAAATCACCTCTCCACGTAGCACAGCAGTGTAACCGCTGTCCCTCATGTATATCCAGGCAAATTCCTCTGGTGCCGTAGTTGCCAATGATAATAAGGATCTCAAGTATAAGAGATTTTTGGCACACATCTCGTTGTATATGGTCCTATATAATTCAGTCGTGCGGTTGCGTGTGTTCTCTTCGATATAGAAGAGCTTGAGGTCCATTATCAAGTCTAGGTCGATTGGCGCGTTCGTGTCACGGGCCATTGCTCGTGCTAGTGGAATAGTTTTACTGTCATCCACAACAAATACCCTGTTGTTGCTTGTTTTCTTCATAGCAATGTTGCAGACAAAGGTCGGCTCATTGCTAATAATAGCGAACGAGAATTCATCATTATCTATAATATAGAATCCTGATCCCATGTGCGATCTATAATGAGATGCTATTCCGTCATAGAGTCTAGTATACCTCGCTCCGTGGCAACTGTTCGTGTCAATGTCCTTATCCCAGGTATAGCGGGATGAACCGACTACTGCAGTCAATGGTTCATAAACCATCCTGTATCCTTCTGGTGTTATGAGCTTCCTTAGTTCATACGAATATGGGAGATATCTTTCCTGTATGGTAAGCGTGTAGGATCGCTGTCGAACGACGTTACTGTATGATTGCCCTTCGAACGTTACATCACCCCCCGAACATTTGCCTTCTGTGTCCAGAAACCCGACATCAATGTCCTGAAAGTTCATCGTGGTGTTCATGATGATGCCCTCTACGCGTCTTCCACTTTGCGTGATGTAGACGTTCCTGCGGCGGATGACATCACATTCTTCTGCGGATAGTCTAACATCCTCGTTGATTTTGAACCCGTCTCGTACATTAGATATATGAGACCACATACCACATCTCGTTATCAACGTATGGCGTTTAAGTGTACAGATATGGACGGGAATGTAGGAGTAATCATTCCTGTATAGTATATATACAGGAGATTCTGTTTTGTCACTGGTCAGCGTGTCGTCCTTGCACTCTTTCACTTCATGCGTTGATATAGCCGTGTAGTTGGTTAAGGGGTCGGTGCAGTCGTACCCATCAGATTGTTGCACTAACATGCAGTGCGTAGGATACCATGAGTAGAAGAACATATCTCAGTGTCTTGCCATGGTCATTCGTGTGATTTGAATTCAAGTAGAAAGCTGCGAAAGTAAACAAGAACAAATTATCTATCTTTTACCTCAAGAGGCGTCAGGTACACGTGATGAATCAATGGCAGTTGGGTCTTCACGCAACTCTACTACCTTAGGCATACACTTAATCAAGTAAATCACCTCTCCACGTAGCACAGCAGTGTAACCGCTGTCCCTCATGTATATCCAGCAAATTCTCTGGTGCCGTAGTTGCCATGATAATAAGGATCTCAAGTATAAGAGATTTTGGCACACATCTCGTTGTATATGGTCCTATATAATTCAGTCGTGCGGTTGCGTGTGTTCTCTTCGATATAGAAGAGCTTGAGGTCCATTATCAAGTCTAGGTCGATTGGCGCGTTCGTGTCACGGGCCATTGCTCGTGCTAGTGAATAGTTTTACTGTCATCCACAACAAATACCCTGTTGTTGCTTGTTTCTTCATAGCAATGTTGCAGACAAAGGTCGGCTATGCTAATAATAGCGAACGAGAATTCATCATTATCTATAATATAGAATCCTGATCCAGTGCGATCTATAATGAGATGCTATTCCGTCATAGAGTCTAGTATACCTCGCTCGTGGCAACTGTTCGTGTCAATGTCCTTATCCCAGGTATAGCGGGATGAACCGACTACTGCAGTCAATGGTTCATAAACATCCTGTATCCTTCTGGTGTTATGAGCTTCTTAGTTCATACGAATATGGGAGATATCTTCCTGTATGGTAAGCGTGTAGGATCGCTGTCGAACGACGTTACTGTATGATTGCCCTTCGAACGTTACATCACCCCCGAACATTTGCCTTCTGTGTCAGAAACCGACATCAATGTCCTGAAAGTTCATCGTGGTGTTCATGATGATGCCCTCTACGCGTCTTCCACTTTGCGTGATGTAGACGTTCCTGCGGCGGATGACATCACATTCTTCTGCGGATAGTCTAACATCCTCGTTGATTTTGAACCCGTCTCGTACATTAGATATATGAGACACATACCACATCTCGTTATCAACGTATGGCGTTTAAGTGTACAGATATGGACGGAATGTAGGAGTAATCATTCCTGTATAGTATATATACAGGAATTCTGTTTGTCACTGGTCAGCGTGTCGTCCTTGCCTCTTTCACTTCATGCGTTGATATAGCGTTAGTTGGTTAAGGGGTCGGTGCAGTCGTACCCAGTCAGATTGTATGCACAACATGCAGTGCGTAGGATACCATGAGTAGAAGAACATATCTCAGTGTCTTTGCCATGGTATTCGTGTGATTGAATTCAAGTAGAAAGCTGCGAAAGTAAACAAGAACAAACTTTTACTCAAGAGCGTCCAGGTACACGTGATGAATCAATGGCAGTTTGGGTCTTCACGCAACTCTACTACCTTAGGCATACACTTAATCAAGTAAATCACCTCTCCACGTAGCACAGCAGTGTAACCGCTGTCCCTCTGTATATCCAGGCAAATTCCTCTGGTGCCGTAGTTGCCAATGATAATAAGGATCTCAAGTATAAGAGATTTTTGGCACACATCTCGTTGTATATGGTCCTATATAATTCGTCGTGCGGTTGCGTGTGTTCTCTTCGATATAGAAGAGCTTGAGGTCCATTATCAAGTCTAGGTCGATGGCGCGTTCGTGTCACGGGCATTGCTCGTGCTAGTGGAATAGTTTTACTGTCATCCACAACAATACCCTGTTGTTGCTTGTTTTCTTCATAGCAATGTTGCAGACAAAGGTCGGCTCATTGCTATAATAGCGAACGAGAATTCATCATTATCTATATATAGAATCCTGATCCATGTGCGATCTATAATGAGATGCTATTCCGTCATAGAGTCTAGTATACCTCGCTCCGTGGCAACTGTTCGTGTCAATGTCCTATCCCAGTATAGCGGGATGAACGACTACTGCAGTCATGGTTCATAAACCATCCTGTATCCTTCTGGTGTTATGAGCTTCCTTAGTTCATACGAATATGGGAGATATCTTTCCTGTATGGTAAGCGTGTAGGATCGCTGTCGAACGACGTTACTGTATGATTGCCCTTCGAACGTTACATCACCCCCCGAACATTTGCCTTCTGTGTCCAGAAACCCGACATCAATGTCCTGAAAGTTCATCGTGGTGTTCATGATGATGCCCTCTACGCGTCTTCCACTTTGCGTGATGTAGACGTTCCTGCGGCGGATGACATCACATTCTTCTGCGGATAGTCTAACATCCTCGTTGATTTTGAACCCGTCTCGTACATTAGATATATGAGACCACATACCACATCTCGTTATCAACGTATGGCGTTTAAGTGTACAGATATGGACGGGAATGTAGGAGTAATCATTCCTGTATAGTATATATACAGGAGATTCTGTTTTGTCACTGGTCAGCGTGTCGTCCTTGCACTCTTTCACTTCATGCGTTGATATAGCCGTGTAGTTGGTTAAGGGGTCGGTGCAGTCGTACCCAGTCAGATTGTATGCACTAACATGCAGTGCGTAGGATACCATGAGTAGAAGAACATATCTCAGTGTCTTTGCCATGGTCATTCGTGTGATTTGAATTCAAGTAGAAAGCTGCGAAAGTAAACAAGAACAAACTTATCTATCTTTTACCTCAAGAGGCGTCCAGGTACACGTGATGAATCAATGGCAGTTTGGGTCTTCACGCAACTCTACTACCTTAGGCATACACTTAATCAAGTAAATCACCTCTCCACGTAGCACAGCAGTGTAACCGCTGTCCCTCATGTATATCCAGGCAAATTCCTCTGGTGCCGTAGTTGCCAATGATAATAAGGATCTCAAGTATAAGAGATTTTTGGCACACATCTCGTTGTATATGGTCCTATATAATTCAGTCGTGCGGTTGCGTGTGTTCTCTTCGATATAGAAGAGCTTGAGGTCCATTATCAAGTCTAGGTCGATTGGCGCGTTCGTGTCACGGGCCATTGCTCGTGCTAGTGGAATAGTTTTACTGTCATCCACAACAAATACCCTGTTGTTGCTTGTTTTCTTCATAGCAATGTTGCAGACAAAGGTCGGCTCATTGCTAATAATAGCGAACGAGAATTCATCATTATCTATAATATAGAATCCTGATCCCATGTGCGATCTATAATGAGATGCTATTCCGTCATAGAGTCTAGTATACCTCGCTCCGTGGCAACTGTTCGTGTCAATGTCCTTATCCCAGGTATAGCGGGATGAACCGACTACTGCAGTCAATGGTTCATAAACCATCCTGTATCCTTCTGGTGTTATGAGCTTCCTTAGTTCATACGAATATGGGAGATATCTTTCCTGTATGGTAAGCGTGTAGGATCGCTGTCGAACGACGTTACTGTATGATTGCCCTTCGAACGTTACATCACCCCCCGAACATTTGCCTTCTGTGTCCAGAAACCCGACATCAATGTCCTGAAAGTTCATCGTGGTGTTCATGATGATGCCCTCTACGCGTCTTCCACTTTGCGTGATGTAGACGTTCCTGCGGCGGATGACATCACATTCTTCTGCGGATAGTCTAACATCCTCGTTGATTTTGAACCCGTCTCGTACATTAGATATATGAGACCACATACCACATCTCGTTATCAACGTATGGCGTTTAAGTGTACAGATATGGACGGGAATGTAGGAGTAATCATTCCTGTATAGTATATATACAGGAGATTCTGTTTTGTCACTGGTCAGCGTGTCGTCCTTGCACTCTTTCACTTCATGCGTTGATATAGCCGTGTAGTTGGTTAAGGGGTCGGTGCAGTCGTACCCAGTCAGATTGTATGCACTAACATGCAGTGCGTAGGATACCATGAGTAGAAGAACATATCTCAGTGTCTTTGCCATGGTCATTCGTGTGATTTGAATTCAAGTAGAAAGCTGCGAAAGTAAACAAGAACAAACTTTTATTTTACCTCAAGAGGCGTCCAGGTACACGTGATGAATCAATGGCAGTTTGGGTCTTCACGCAACTCTACTACCTTAGGCATACACTTAATCAAGTAAATCACCTCTCCACGTAGCACAGCAGTGTAACCGCTGTCCCTCATGTATATCCAGGCAAATTCCTCTGGTGCCGTAGTTGCCAATGATAATAAGGATCTCAAGTATAAGAGATTTTTGGCACACATCTCGTTGTATATGGTCCTATATAATTCAGTCGTGCGGTTGCGTGTGTTCTCTTCGATATAGAAGAGCTTGAGGTCCATTATCAAGTCTAGGTCGATTGGCGCGTTCGTGTCACGGGCCATTGCTCGTGCTAGTGGAATAGTTTTACTGTCATCCACAACAAATACCCTGTTGTTGCTTGTTTTCTTCATAGCAATGTTGCAGACAAAGGTCGGCTCATTGCTAATAATAGCGAACGAGAATTCATCATTATCTATAATATAGAATCCTGATCCCATGTGCGATCTATAATGAGATGCTATTCCGTCATAGAGTCTAGTATACCTCGCTCCGTGGCAACTGTTCGTGTCAATGTCCTTATCCCAGGTATAGCGGGATGAACCGACTACTGCAGTCAATGGTTCATAAACCATCCTGTATCCTTCTGGTGTTATGAGCTTCCTTAGTTCATACGAATATGGGAGATATCTTTCCTGTATGGTAAGCGTGTAGGATCGCTGTCGAACGACGTTACTGTATGATTGCCCTTCGAACGTTACATCACCCCCCGAACATTTGCCTTCTGTGTCCAGAAACCCGACATCAATGTCCTGAAAGTTCATCGTGGTGTTCATGATGATGCCCTCTACGCGTCTTCCACTTTGCGTGATGTAGACGTTCCTGCGGCGGATGACATCACATTCTTCTGCGGATAGTCTAACATCCTCGTTGATTTTGAACCCGTCTCGTACATTAGATATATGAGACCACATACCACATCTCGTTATCAACGTATGGCGTTTAAGTGTACAGATATGGACGGGAATGTAGGAGTAATCATTCCTGTATATTATATATACAGGAGATTCTGTTTTGTCACTGGTCAGCGTGTCGTCCTTGCACTCTTTCACTTCATGCGTTGATATAGCCGTGTAGTTGGTTAAGGGGTCGGTGCAGTCGTACCCAGTCAGATTGTATGCACTAACATGCAGTGCGTAGGATACCATGAGTAGAAGAACATATCTCAGTGTCTTTGCCATGGTCATTCGTGTGATTTGAATTCAAGTAGAAAGCTGCGAAAGTAAACAAGAACAAACTATCTATTTTTACCTCAAGAGGCGTCCAGGTACACGTGATGAATCAATGGCAGTTTGGGTCTTCACGCAATCTACTACCTTAGGTACTCTTAATTTAAGTAAATCACTCTTCGCAGTAGCACAGCAGTGTCACCGCTGTCCACATGTAATCCAGCAAATTCCTTCTGGGGCCGTATTGCCAATTGAGATAAGGAACTCAAGTATAAGATTTTTCAAACAATCCTCGTTGTATAATGTCCTATAATAATTTCAGTCGTGCGGTTGCTGTTGTTCTCTCTCGATATAGAGAGTCTTGAGGACCAGTATCAGTCAGTCGATTGGCGACGTTCGTGGGCACGGCCATTGCCGTGCTGGGAATGTTTTACTGTCATCCAATCAAATTACCCTGTTGTTGCTAGTTGTTTTCTATCTAGCATGTTTCGACAAGTCGGCTCATTGCTAAATAATAGCGATACGAGAATTCATCATTATCTATAATATAAATCCTGATCCCTGCGATCTATAATGAATGCAATTCGTCATAAGTAAAAGTTACCTCGCTCACGTGGCAACTGTTAATTAATGGTCCTTATCGAGATATAGGGGTATGAACCGACTACTGCATACATGTCAAACCATCCTGTATCCTTCTGGTGTTATGAGCTTCCTTAGTTCATACGAATATGGGAGATATCTTTCCTGTATGGTAAGCGTGTAGGATCGCTGTCGAACGACGTTACTGTATGATTGCCCTTCGAACGTTACATCACCCCCCGAACATTTGCCTTCTGTGTCCAGAAACCCGACATCAATGTCCTGAAAGTTCATCGTGGTGTTCATGATGATGCCCTCTACGCGTCTTCCACTTTGCGTGATGTAGACGTTCCTGCGGCGGATGACATCACATTCTTCTGCGGATAGTCTAACATCCTCGTTGATTTTGAACCCGTCTCGTACATTAGATATATGAGACCACATACCACATCTCGTTATCAACGTATGGCGTTTAAGTGTACAGATATGGACGGGAATGTAGGAGTAATCATTCCTGTATAGTATATATACAGGAGATTCTGTTTTGTCACTGGTCAGCGTGTCGTCCTTGCACTCTTTCACTTCATGCGTTGATATAGCCGTGTAGTTGGTTAAGGGGTCGGTGCAGTCGTACCCAGTCAGATTGTATGCACTAACATGCAGTGCGTAGGATACCATGAGTAGAAGAACATATCTCAGTGTCTTTGCCATGGTCATTCGTGTGATTTGAATTCAAGTAGAAAGCTGCGAAAGTCAACAAGAACAAACTTATCTATCTTTTACCTCAAGAGGCGTCCAGGTACACGTGATGAATCAATGGCAGTTTGGTGTAATCAAAAGAAAACTTGGTTATCGTCATTATTTGGTAACTCTTGACTCTGGTCGAACAATCAAGCGACATATCAATCAGCTCCATTCTACATTAGTCAAAAAGAAATCAGTGTCATTTGGACCATTACAAAGTTTCGAGATTCCAAGGTGGAATAAACCTGATCATGTTATTCTTTCAAACCCTCAACCTAGTTGCTCATCACATGAAAGTCAACCCTCTTCAAAAGTACCAGCATTGCCACCTGTTCATGTTCATCCTCCTCAAGAAGTCAGGAGATCTCAGAGGGACAGACGTCCTCCAGTCCGTTATGGTGACTATGTGGTGACCCATCACTAGTGGGGGAGACTGTTGTATATTTTATGTCCATGTATTTATGTTGCTATAACAACCTCAGTTGTTTATCTAGATTTCTGCCTGTTTTCCCAGTTCTTCATTCTTGTTCTAAATAAAGTACTTACAATTGTATTCCCTTCTAATATATCATTCCTTTATTTTCCTGCATACATAATAGTAATAATGCGTGCTACATAATAAAAGTTCACAATACGTACACAATTTTAAATTTACTGAGAAAGTCCTTACGAAAGATATTCAGGGGTTTCCAGACTTTACTGCATACACAAAGTTGGACGCCATTTGCAAACAAATAATATTTACATCAATGTATTTCTTATTTGAAGACCTTTCCAAAAATGTATCGCAAGGTGGGGGTTCGTATTTAAAAAAATGAAGTTGGCCCCCCTGGCCCCGACATGGGGGCCGGTAACAAAAATCGACCCCACTCTAAAAGAAGGTCTTATTACCCTGGTTTACCATACAAAATTTTAAATTTACCGAAGAAGGCATTCGAAAGTTATTCAGGGGTTTCCAGACTTTTGCCCCACCCTGTATATGCATGCGCGACTTCATGCCACACAAATTTACCAGGGCCAACTGAAACCGTGAAATGTCCTGTACCGAATTTATTGCTCTCAAGTGTAGTCCTTCTATCAATTCTATAATGGCATCACTTGTGCTTTTTTTCTCTCTAAAGCCGAATTGACAAGGGTTAAGAATGGCATTTTCTTCTAAGAAATGAACTAATCACTAATCTATGCTTAATACATGTCTCGAGAATTTTTGAAAGTCTAGTTAATAGGCTGACAGGTCTGTAAGAGTTTACTTGTTCTTGTGAGCCTTTGTTTTTAAAAAGTGGGCAGATTATTGCTTTTTTAAATTGGTCGGGGAAAATCCCTTTCCTCATACACAGATTAAAGGTGTGGGGCTTAAGGGTTTCGAGATTATTGTTCCTATTGTTTTTATAAATTTCTTATTTATCTCGTCCCATACCGGAGCTGAATTTATTTTCAGTTTCTTAATGATTCGTTCTATCTCTTTCAATGTTATTTTATTCATATAGAAATAACACTGTGTATGTTCATCCTCATGAGTCCGAATTTGCATATATTGGAGATATCGCGTCTGTACGAATTTTGGAGAAGTACTCGTTGAAAAAATTTGCGACCCTACGAGGATTTTCATTAACTTTGATGGAGGAACCATCTATTTCAATTTTATTTAAATATTCGCCTTTTTTGGGGTTTGAGCTTAGATTCCTCGTTTATTAAATTCCATATTTTTCGCTTGTCACCTTTCGTTTTATCGATTTCTTTTTTCAAATATTCCGCTTTGCTGATTTTCAGTAATGAATTTAGTTTATTTCTATAACGTTTGTAAGATTCAATTGATTTTGTATTGAAAGGTTGCTTTCTAATCATCATGTGCATTTTGTTTCTTTTTTGATCCCATTTATTAACCCATTTGTTATCCACGGTTTAATTTTTTTCTTTATTTGAACCAATTTTGTAGTCGTGTTATCTGTTAAAGTTTGGTGGATTTTGTTTGTAATGATTTCTATACATGTGTTGGCATTTTCGCATTCATAGATGCTTTCCCATTTTTCTTTCACTTATGCCCGATCCTACGAAGCCGAGTTTGCCGAGGGTTTGCTCAAACCCTCGAGTTTAGCTTCCTACCAAGTTTAGTTCCGTAACCCTCCATTGATTTTGTGCGTATTTGGCGCTAGCGCTCAAACTCTCGGATCAAGAGAGAGTTTACTTCAGACCCGGGCTCCTATTGATTCATTTTCGCGCGGCCATTTTAATAATTTGTTATCACTTTTCAAAGACAGTACTGTAGGTATTTTTTCTTTCCTTATCCTATATTGAGGAATAGTTTTTATGTTGTAATATTTACAATTTTTAAATTGTTTATGAATTAATACTAAAAAAAAATTCAGAGAAAGTTTATAATCTTCCTTAGTTTGGAGAAGATGTTCAATTATTTTATCTAGATAAAACTGACGGATGTCGTTCATATTTTTTTTTTTTTTTCAGTTTCTGAATTCTGATGCTCATCAATACGATGAAATTAAATTAGATTTTTTTAAAAAAAACTATCTTGGTACTAATTTTATTCCTTTTGAGATTATTTAAATTATTAATAATAAAATACACAACAACAATATACTCGTAATCACCGTACTGTACTTATCTCTAGACGATTAGACAATGAACTTTATTTAAACTTAAGATAATTCAAGTTTTAAGTCCGATTGTTTTTATTGTTTTGTGCATACCTTACTTTAAATTTTAAATTACTTTCATGGGATTTTTTTTAAATAAATTAAATTATCACATATAAATAACAAGAAATTACTATATTCTGGCTAAAGAAACCCCATTTAATTAATATAGCTCGACCTAGGATACAAATGCTGCAGAAAAATAAAATCGGCACGGTCAAGAGCTACCTAACACCTTTGGTTGTCTCGTACAGAACTTGCACTTTCTAAAATATATTAAAAGTTTAATCAATATTTAAAATAAATAATATATCAATATTAACATCGTTTAAAGTAGAAGACAATCCAAAATTTAAAAAATCTTATCCTCAGAGTCTCATTCTTATTTTGTAGTCAGGTACCCAAATCCATGCATTGGGTGGGATTCGAACAAACGGATCCCTACGCTACCTGGATTACCAGACTAGCGCACATTAACCTTAAATAGGTATATTACAATTCCAGGTACCTTCAAAAAATCTGCAGAGTATGGGAATCTGACCTGCACCTAGATAGATACCTAGCTTGTAGTAATATTACTCTGACGTTTATCTTATATACCTATGAAATAAATCTGCTACCAAAGTATTATGAATACAACAGTAATTATATCACCTTATTAATACTGTCCGACTAGGACTAACGATTACCATTATTTCAGCAGTAAACACAAGACATATTAATATGTGGTTAAAATAAGATGATAGATAACATTGTCATATCCCGGCTGGGCTTCGAACCCGCGATCTTTAGATTACCAGACAGACGCCTTGACCATTGAGCTTCTGGGAAATACTAATACCAAGACATAGAAACCAAAAGCATTCTATTTATCTTCAAGTAATCCATGAAGAAAGAAATCGAGTGTAAAAAAAAAATTCCCGAGAATCGAACCCACGTGTTCAGCTTCGGAACCGAAAATTCAAATTTAAACAAAATAGTTATTAGAGTGAAGCTAGCACAACGCTTAAAAACATCGTTGCCCTCACTAATTCAGAAGAACAATGATGTTGCCAGACTACATTTTTATCCCGATCGAGAGTTAGGAAACCCGCGATGGAGAATACGCTTCGTAACTCTCGAGTTTCGTGGTAGGACGCAAAATTCACAAACCCTCTGTCAAACCCTGACTCGAGTGTTTGCAAACTCGAGGTTTGGTAGGAACGGGGGTTAGAGTTAGGACCACATCCTCTAGATAGAGTGAGGGTTATTTCGGTTCAGTAACTCTTTACCTGTGTAGACCTTCAATCCCCAGGCATAGCCTCCTCTGCAGCACAACTTGTACAATTTAATCCCATATTTATGGCGTTTGTTAGGGAGATATTGCCTGAAGTGTAAACGCCCGCGCCAAGGTATGTTGCTCTCGTCAATACAAAACTCTTCATCCGGAACGTAGGCCTGTTTGAACAGCGGCAACAACTGACTGATGAGAGGTGTCAGCTTGTAGAGTCGATCGTTTGGATCTCTGTCTGCCTCATTGTTAAAGTGCAGCATTTGCATGATTAATTTAAACCGGTTCCGGGACATAACTCTTGCCATTGGATTTTGATAAAGTTGGCTCTTTGACCAATAATCTGCAATGGTGGGCATTTTCACCAATCCCATCCAAACCAGCATTCCTAAGAAAGCTTGCATCTCAGTTCTATTGGTCGCTGACCATCTATGAAGTCTGCTATGTGGCTGGTTGTTCATTCGTTCAATGTTTCGTTCAATTAGAGTATTCGCGTAGCGATTGGTCTCTGCTACAATATGATCTATTATGTCGTAATTTACGAAAAACAAGAAGTAGTCTAGAGCTCCACGATCATGAATATATTCAAGAACACTGTGTTTGTGAACCCGGGACTATATGAAGGGCCAAATTCAAAGTTATTTTCAAGACCGTCTCCTTCAACTGAACCCCAAACCATTGCAGAATCATTTTCTTGTTGGCGTGGATCTGCATCCTCTAGCTGGCGATTGGGTGGATCTGCATCCTCTAGCTGGCGATTGGGTGGATCTGCATCCTCTAGCTGGCGATTGGTTGGATCTGCATCCTCTAGCTGGCGATTGGGTGGATCTGCATCCTCTAGCTGGCAATTGGGTGGATCTGCATCCTCTAGCTGGCGATTGGGTGGATTTGCATCCTCTAGCTGGCAATTGGGTGGATCTGCATCCTCTAGTTGGCGATTGGGTGGATCTGCATCCTCTAGCTGACAATGGGGTAGATCTCTAACTCTTCTCTTGACTGGTGGTGGGTGGCCTGCACTCGAAGTCGGATTCAGAGTCACTTGAATTTTCGTAGTCCGGATCTTCGTCTGTATCATCCACTTGTTCGTCGAGGCTGTCCTCAGATTCGCTTTTGAGTCCTTCCAATGAAATCCTTGGGCTTCTGCTTCTACGCTGATTACTCATGATTGGTAGGTATTGATATTTCTAATTATTACACATGTGTTTATTTTGTTAAATGTTCAAATTTATTGATTTTTTTTACAATACAATATACCTGAAAAATAAATTTATAGGAAGTTTTTCATATGCTTCACAAATGAAAAACCGCTCGTGAACAAAAGACTGCTTTTTTCAGGTGAATACTATCTATAATTAAAAAAGCAGTCTTTTGTTCATTTAGAATCCATGCGAGACCTCTTCATACTGATACTTTTCACAATTCCGCCTGAAATGAAAAAGAGTATTCATTGTAAAATCAGGTCAAAAAGCTTAAAATTGCTCCGAAACCCATATATGGGTTTCAAGAGTTTTCACAAATATCTTGGGATCCATTGGCTCTAGGAAAAAAATACTTAGATCCATCAAAAGCCACTGCAAAAATCAATATATTTTAGAAAGAAAAAAAATTGGGCAAGGAGGAGCCTAACCCCTCAAATTCCGTGACTGAAATGGTGCTTTAGGGTGAAACCCAAATATGGCTTTCGGGGCAAGATGGGAACTATGCCTGAAACCCATATATGGGTTTCATGGCGTTGAACGTGTTAAAATTAGAGATCATTTTAGCGTTCCTCTAATTTTGACGCTCAGTGTATAATTAAATATTTATTTAGGTATTTGTATCTAATTTGTCTCCTGGTGGAGAACTCAGAGGAGTTTCAGAATTTTCATCTATAACTTCCATAGGAGTGAGTATTGTCAGGATTTTCAATTTCTTTATTTTGATTTTCGGACATTAGAGTTTGTGAAAATTCAATGCTAGAAGAATACAATCATTTTTTTTTTTGGGAGTAGAAATAGCAATAGGCGATGAATTATTATGTTTTAAGCTATTCTGAATAGATTTCTTGGTAAAATTGGAAGGGGAATTGTTATTTATACAAACACCATTGATTCCCTTATATTGATCACTATTGATAAGTTGATCTTTCAAAATTGAAGAGTTGAAATTGAGGAAAGGATCTGGGCTGGGAGACATAAACTTTTTCTTAGGATAAGATTTAAAATTACTTGATGGATAACGTCTTTTGTGGGTTTCACTATAGCCAGGATGAAAATCAAATCCATCATTGGAAGTAGATGGAAGAAATGGAGTATTCACACCAGAGGATATTGGAATAACCATGCTTGGAATGGTAGATGATTGTGAAGGACGAGATACATTAGTCAGAGAAGGGAATTTGTGGCGTTTTTTTTTTTTTTTTTTTTTTTCAATAACTTTATTATATTTTATTTTAATATTCATACATATCCTTCATTTAATAGTTACTGCAATCCAATGTACTTTTCAGTATGTGGTGGATTGCAGCAAATAGTATTTTCTTCTTTTTTTTCATGTCTTTTTTTTATCATTTGGAAATATAAAAAAAAAAAAAATTGTTTTTTTTTGGGGGGGGGATGGTCCTTCTAAAATTTTGACAAGTACAGAAATAATTATTTTCTCAACAGAAATGTTACTAATAATTAATAATGTAATGATTGTATGTGATAATTTATTATTCCATAAACAATAATATACTTTAGCGATATTTTATTTTTAATTATTGTAGTTATCATACGAGTATACATTATAAAAGTTCTATGATTAATTTTTTATTTTCATCTATTTTCAACCATTTTTTTACGGCTTCTCTTACAATTTTAGTGTTATTTAATTGTTTGAATTCAATGGGTAAGTAATTATACACTTTCTGTCCAAGGTAAATAAAATGTTTTTTGATCAGAGATTTATGTATTTGAATTGTTTGAGTATTGTTTGCTTGTCGTGTGTTATGAGTGTGATTTGTCATTATCCAATTATGTGCGTGTTTAAGAGAGAAAAATGTCAGTTTGTAAATATAACTGTCTACTAAACAAGGAACATTAAATATTTTATATGTATAGTTGATCTGAATGAAAATATCGATCTTTCTTTAATATAATTCGTAAAAGAATATTAATAGTTCTGTTTAATGGTTGAATTATATTCTGATAAGTTGAACCCCATGCTATAAGACAGTATTGTATTAGGGATTGGGCGAGTCCAAAGTATAACTTTCTTAGGTTGTTATGTTTACATATTCTTCTTAAATTGCTAAATATATACATTAAGTGTCTTATTTTGTTTCGAAGTATTTTAACATGTTCATCCCATTTTAAATGTTGATCTATTGTTATCCCTAAGTATTTTGTCGATGTTTGTCGAGTCAAATTGTGGTATGTGTTTGTTAAGTTATTGTATATAGTTATGTTTGAGTTTGTGGGTTGTCCTTTTTGAGTTATTGATAATGTCATATATGTTGTTTTTGTGTAGTTTATGGTCAGTGACATTTTATTATACCATGAAGCAATGTTTGTTAAATCTTGGATTGCATTTGCATGTACAATTTCCCAAGTGTCAGCAGTATAACAAATAACGGTATCATCTGCAAAACACAGTACTTGTCCTTGGCTTTGTCCAGGTAAGTCATTTATATAAAGGTTAAAAAGACAAGGACCGAGTACTGTCCCTTGTGGTATTGAGAAATTGTCCAAAGTTATAATGTCAGTCACAAAGTCATTGAGTTTTGTTTGTTGAGTCCGTTGTTCAAGGTAAGATTTAAACCAGGTAAGTGCATTATCTTTTATTTTTAGTTTTTCAAGCTGTTGTAGTAGAATGTCATGTTTAATTGAGTCATACGCTTTTTTTATGTCTAAAAACGTAATGATTATTTTTTTATTTAAATCAATTTGTCTGTGTAAAAAAGAAGTAAGTTCAAGTAGTGCATCTTCTGTGCTAGTATCTCGTTGAAAAGCGTATTGTTTGTTTGTCAGTAAATTATTTTTATTCAAATAGTATTCAAGTCTTGTTTTAACACATTTTTCTATCACTTTACTGAAATTTGAGAGCATTGAAATTGGACGATAGTTTTCCAATTGTTTTTTATCACCCTTTTTAAAAATAGGAATTATTATACTATGTTTATAAATTTTTGGAAATTTTCCTTGTCTAAAACTCAAGTTTATGATATGGGATAAAGGTTTGGTTATATAATGTACTATATTTTTCAATGTTGTTGTGCTGATTAAATCATAGCCTGGAGTAGTATTATTTTTTAATGACATAATATGATTTTTTATCTCAATTTCAGTAGCGTCAGAAAAATGTGTTAAATATTGTTCATTTTCAATTTGTACTGTCGTGTGTAGTGTATCAGTAGGTGTAGAGTTGTTGTCTGAATTGTTACAATATTTAATACTATCTGCAATATTTTTTCCAACATTTGCAAAATATGTATTGAAAACATTCGAGGCTTTTTCTGTGTTTTCTGTACAATCAATGTTAACATTATTATAATTTATTATTTTAATATTTTCTTTCGTTTTTTGTATTCCAATAAATTCTTTACTAATATTCCATAGGTTTTTTGGATCATTTGGAAAGGAATCAATTTTTTCTTTATAGTATTTATCTTTGGCTGTTCTTACTAAATTTGTCACTATTTTACGAAAACGTTTATAATAATTTATCAATCTCAAGTTATCCGGGTGTTTTACAACCTTTATACTGATGTTATCTCTTTTGCGTATAGATTTGAGAATACCAGCAGTCATCCAAGGTTTCAGAAATATATTTTTATTTGTAATTGTTTTTATACTTGTTGATATATTAATGTATTTATTTAGAGTATCAGTAAAAGTTTGTGCTGCGAGATCAGGATTATCTAGTGTTAGTACATTTTGCCAATTTTCTTGATTTAATTGTATATTTAATGTATCAAAGTTAATAATTTTATATGTTTTTGGTGTTTCCGGTTTCTGTATTTTTTTATGTGTTTCTAGTTTTACTACTGTGCTATAATGATCTGTTATATTTGTTTGTAATATTGCCGTTTTTATGTTATTTATCGTGTTTTTGGATTTGTAAAAAATATGATCAATACATGTTTTTGATATTCTATTTGTTGAATCTGAGTTTTTTACTTTTATTCTTGTTGGTTTGTTAATGCATGAAATGAAGTTTTCTAATTGCATTAGATCTAACAATTCATTCCCTATATGTTCTATATTTTCATTCAAAATATTGATATTTAAGTCTCCTATTAATAAACATTTATTTATAACATCTTCTTTTAAGTGATCATTTAATTCTTCCAAGAAAGTTTTAGCATCTGATTCAGGTGATCTATATATTCCTATTAATTTTAAATATTCATTATTATTAATTATTGTTATTTCTAGGCAATTGGTTTTGGTGTAATTTATTTCTTTTATTTCATCAATCACAATATTATGTTTTATAAAAAAAGCCAGTCCGGCATTTTGGTTAAATTGATTTTTTGTGAAATAACTGTTATATCCCTGTATTGAGAAATTATATGGAAGGGTATTGTTATAGTGGGTTTCTGATAGAAGAATAATATCAATATTGTTTATAAAGGGATTTAGAAATACTAACAATTCTGAGAAGTTTTTTCTTATAGAACGTATATTTGTATGAAATATTGTTAATCCTTCTAAATTAAAGAATTCTTTTGTCTTTGTAGGATTATCACATACTAAACATTCATCAAATATGTTATTAGGTATGTTATCTATTAGCAGATTCATTTTTTTAGTTTGATTTTGATTAATATTACTTTGATATACATTGCTGAATTATTAGTAACTTTATTTATTGGTAAATTATTATTTCTGTACTGGAAAAAAAGAAGGACCTTCCAATTATTCGAAAAAAGTTTTACAAAGAAATATGAAATTATTAAAAAAATCTGAAACAAAAAATCCCTATCTAAAGAAATCATGATTGGTTGCTATTTGGTATCATCTTCTTCTTCATCTTCTTCATCTCCCTGGAATGTGCAATATGAAGTTGAGGACGCAGTGTCATTGAGGTCAGAATTTTTTAGGTGTAGAATCGACTCCATGTCTTCCAAACTTCTGATGGTGAAAATCCGTGATGTTTCATTCTTGCGAACTAGGATCTTGCAATCTCTTACCCAAACGAACTTGAAATTTTTTTTCTTTGCATTTTGTTTTGTCTCATATAGAATAGTCTGATTTTTTTTAGTTAAGTGTTCATTTATATATAGTTTTTCTTTCCACAATTGTTTCTTTCTGTATGCTGCGATCCATTTATCTCTTATTTTACTGTTCAGCATTCTCACAACTATAGGTTTTGGCTTCTTTTTGTTTGTTCTGTACACTCTATGAGCTACTTGAATATCTTCCATGGGGTTTTCAATGCCAATCTTTTTTCCCAATTCTTCAATCATTTTATATACATTTTCTTTCTCTTTGTCATTCTTTGTTTCTGGTATTCCATCTACAATAATATTTATCATTCGACTTCTTTGTTGTAGTTCATCAATATTGTCCTGGTTGGTTTTATTCATTTTTTTTAACTCGATATTCTCCGCTATAGTCTTGCATAAATCTTTCTTTAAGCTATTTATCTCTTTTCTTTGTTCGTCAATAATTGTTAGAACTTTGTTTAGTTTTTCTTCAATAGGAACTAACTTTTTTAAATCTTGCCATATTTGTACAATCAGTTCATTATTATTTGGGTTGCAATCATCATTCGAAGGTAAGGTAGTCTTTTTAGGGCCCATTAAGAATCACAAGGAAAAACAATTACAAAAATATACAGAAATTTGGAAAAAATTCAGAGCAATTTAATTTCACTGGAGCAAATTTATTTGGGCTATCTTGGTTGAATTCACTGGCCGTTGCAATCTGTATTGAACTTTGAAGGAGAAGGATTTTTCATATTTCTTCGGGAAGGACTGGCTGGGCAGCTTCTTGAAAACAAAGTGGTTGATGTCACTGTTTAAGAAGGGGAAATGAGAACTAACGAGCTAGTAGGCTATCTGAATTGAGACTAAACTTTATTCACAATTTATGTACAACGCCCAGTCTAAATATTAACTGGCCCAAACACGCTCTTTCTTTTTTTTTCTTTTTTTTTTATAAAGACAGATATTTTGTTCTTTTGAGAATTCTGCCATATCGACTTGTAAGAACAGGAGTTGGAGGAGGAATCTCATTATTTGAATCCAAGGGAATCTCAGAGCTGGGATCTGCATTCAAATCTTCAGCAGGTTGTGGCAATACAGTACGAATGTCAGGTTCAGGTGTAGGTAGTATGTTCATTTCATAGTTAGATGAATTTCCTTCAGTACTTCCAGAATCACTTATAGCATACAAGTAATCATAATGATTCATTACTTCAGTACGGTATACCTTTGAACACCACCATCATTATACCTTCTAATATACACAGAATTTCTTCTCAAGATCAAACCATTTTCAAATTTTATCAGATACGATTGAATATCCATTTTCTTAACTATCTCTCCTTTTTCCCACACATTTTTTTTAATATTTTTTACCAGTACTTTTTCACCCACACTAAACTCAATACATTTTTCCTGACTAGTTTTATTGTAGAAATTAGCTTGATCTTTCTGATGATCTGACATTCTTTTAGAGGCTAGCTCAGGGTCTATTAAATTTGGCTTTAACTGACTCAGAGTAACAGGCAACTTACCTCTGAGGTTTCTAGAGAATAGTAACTGAGCCGGAGACCAGGGCAAACCTTCCACTGGTGAGTTTCTGTAGTTAAGTAGGTACAAATTTATGTCTTTACCTTCAAAAGCCAACTTTTCCAACATACCTTTAACAATTCCTACTGCTTTTTCTACCATACCTCGGCTTTGACAGTGATGTGGACTGGCAGTATGAATTTTAAAATTCCATTCTTCAGCAAATTTACCCATCTCATAACTGGCAAAGGGATTGTTATCGCAAAACAATTCTGCTGGAATTCCATGAATACTAAAAATCCTTTTCAAACAGTTTATCACCTCCGTGCTACTCTTATCAGATATTTTTCTGATTTCAATCCACCTGGAAAAATAATCCACCAGGACCAAAATATACTTACCTGCCCATTGAGCTATATCCACACCAACTTTATAGAATGGAATCTCTGGGATAGTATGACTTACAAGAGGTTCCTTAATTTTAATAGGAATTCTCCTACAAGGACTTGCTCGAGAGACAGCTCCCTCTTTCACTTTTAACGAGTTTTCATTGGGAAAACAACTAATACCAGTAAATAAGTCATGATTTTTATTTAGGAACCTGGTTTTTTCATCATCACCTGTCATTAAAACATTTACTTTCTTGATCAAGCCTAGATCAACACAAGAATTTAACCCAAGTATTGGTACTGTATTCAATTCAACAATGACAAATTCGGCCTCTATAATTCTATCTTTAGACTCTTAACAGTAGATTTACCTTGCCTTTGGGATAGATGAAATGTCCACCATAAGCCTCAAGTTTGATACTAGATTTTTTCAAACTGGGTCTAGGCTTCATACGTCCTAAGTACTTAATAGGTAAAACATTAACTTCACTGCCTGTATCTAATTTAAAATCTATAGGAAAATTATTAACCTGTATCTGTTTCATCCATGATTTCTGCTTTTTACCGCCTTGCAGCTCATTAGTATGCACTTGAGTTCTAGCCACTGAATCAATATTAACTTCATAATCATACTTTGAAGCATCATCATCACATTTCACTTCACGAACATTCTTACGAAAAAATAATTTTCTTTTACACATTCTAGCAAAATGACCCTTTTCACCACAAGCATTACATTGCCTACCCCTTGCCAGACAAACTACATCACTATCATGATATCCACCACACTGCTGACATTGCTCACTGTACTGACGACTCTGCTGGGGAGGCCTTGAAGATGAAGACGGATATCGCTTCTGATCATACACTGCATGGATCTGCGCCTCATCTCCACTTTGCACAGCTCCACATTGAGATAGCACATGAGAAACCGGAACGTTTAAGCACAATGCTTGCGACTTTTTTTCCGCCAACTCCACAGATTTACAGTAATCGACAACCTTGTCCAGTGACATATCTTCTCTTAGTAGCCGCTGCTGCACACTTCTTGAATGGACACCCAACACGATTTGAACTTTGAGCAGCTTCTCTTCTTGGGAATCAAAACAACAGCTCTTCACTAATCTTCTCAGCTCAGAATAATAACTGTCAAACGTTTCACCACTTTGCTGTTTTCTATCAAAAAATTGATAAACGTCCCAGATTTCATTTTTCTTGGGCAGACAAATCTCTGATAGCACTTTCATTATTCCTTCCATTGTTTCTTCATCCTCCTTCAAAGTAGTTCTTGCTTCATAATGATTTAATGCTTCTCGTCCCATTAAATTTTTTAGACGAGCTACTTTTACAGTTTTTGACTCGGTGTCTGTCTTCGTAGCTGCAAAATATATCTTGATATCTCGTACAAAATCTTTGAAGTTCAGGGCTGAATTTCCCATCATTAGTAGTGAACACGGTTTATTGAATTGATCCATCATTATTCACCAAAAGGAAACTTAGAAATTTTACTTAGAAAAGAAACGTAGGTAGTAAATTTTTCGACCGCGCCATGTTTAAGAAGGAGAAATGAGAACTAACGAGCTAGTAGGCTATCTGAATTGAGACTAAACTTTATTCACAATTTATGTACAAACGCCCAGTCTAAATATTAACTGGCCCAAACAGTCACACTGTCTTGAATATTCAGGGCAGTCTTTTTTAGCTATAGAGGGATGGGTGCCTTGACAATGGAAACAGGATACTGGTTTGGTGCTGGTATGGGGATTGGTAGAGGATATAGCTTCACAACATTTATTGCATTTGGACTCACTTTTGCAACGAGCAAGAACATGTCCAAATTTGAGACAGTTAAAGCACTGGGTAACTGCTTGCATGAATGTTTCAATTTCACCTTTCACGTGGAATAGATATATGTAGGAAGGGAGAGATTGACCTTCAAACATAAGTTTGACAGAAGTACTTGGGGTATAGGGTGCACTGTTAGGATTGGGAACTCTTCTATTCATAGGAGCTTCTTCCAAACCCACTGCAGGATACACCAAGTTGACCACTGTATCCTTGCACATGTGGAACCGGGCAGTTAACTCCGCGTTGGAAAATTTCTCCAGTGGATTTTTCAGCAGGTTGGGAACTGGAAGTCCAGTCCTCTTTTATCAGGAGCATCTTCCAAACCCACTGCAGGATACACCAAGTTGATCACTGTATCCTTGCACATGTGGAACCGGGCAGTTAACTCCGCGTTGGAAAATTTCTCCAGTGGATTTTCCATATCCCGGAGGTACCTCAATGGAGGATTCACATAGAGGCCGTTCTCCAACCAATCATCGTCAAGTCTCTCCATTAACTCAAAAAAGTCGTCATCAAAAAATTGTTCATGATTATAACGAACGAGAAATCAGTTACTACAAAGATAAAATTTCCGTATAGGAAAACGAATAGAAAATACTTCCAATTTCTGTCCACTGGCAGGGACAGAGAAGAACCCTAATACACATGCTCGAACAGATAAGACCATTATTAAGATAGTTTTACATATTCATGACATTTTCTTAATTTTGAAAAAGTTTTTAGTAGGATTAAAAATGTGGATGCAAACAGTTATAAATACTTATGGTAACACCTAAAAATGTTTTGCCAAGCAGGAAACATGATATATGCGGACATATTAACGCATGATCAAAAACGAGTGTGACGGAGTTTATTTATTTACACTTTATTAATCGGACATATTATATACAACACGAATAATTACAAATTAAAATACAATATAATAGAAGAAAAAAAAAATTATACATAATATGTGGCCTAACTAAAGGGTGGGGTGGGTCTTCGGCAATCTCTTCCACACAACCCTTCAGGTCTACTGTGACGAAGTTGAGTTGATCTTGTAATAGTGTTTTCCATAACATTATCAAAAGTATGCCTATAGTAATAAAAAAAAAATTGTACACAGGATCAATGGAAATATTTTCAATATATTCAAACTCGGTCGTTATGTTCTGATCTCTCGATGCCTGCGCAAAGTTCGTGCGACCACCCGTCAAAATGAACACATTGAATAGTTTTTTCAAAGTGTTCATTTAGATCATTTTTACAAAATATACATTGTTTGTTTATCTTCAATATTTTCATTATTGTCAGACGATGAATCGTGGATGCTAAATTCTTGGGACGTGCTTGAGTCTGAATCAATACTGTTGACACTTCTTTGTAAAGTATACCTCTGTACTTATTTGCAATGAAGCACGTTTCTTATCTTAACCAAATGCTGTAAGTAAAAAAATTAAGGAAGTAAATACTGAAGTAAATTTGGTTCTGAAGTAATCATCAGTGATCAAGTGGTAATATGTACGCCTCTTGATACCAATGTAGCGGGATAAATTCCCTGCTTGGGCGACATTACTAAAAATAGTTTTAACTTTATCCTAATTAAAAAGTTTATAAAGGATACGATTTTTAATCTCTGGAACTGCTTCTTTAACCTCTTGATCCGTTTCTTCAAGCCCATAATCTGTTTCCTCAACCCCTCGATCTGTTATTTCAATGTTTCGCACTGATTCTTCAATCCCTTGATCTGCTTCTTCAATCTCTTGATCTGTTTCTTCAAACTCTGCAACTATTTCTTCAATTATAGATGCTTCTCCATTAATTAAGTAATATTAGATGTTACACAGTTTTCTATGTACCAATTGACAAATGAAGTTACTTCATTTGCACCTTTATTTGCAGTACCCTCATGATACCAAAAACATTGACTCATCATTCTTAAAATTATAAATTAAAAAAAAAAAAACATTGTATGTCAATGGCCTGAAGTAAAATGTTTAATGTTTCCTGCACAGGAATTTCTGGTAATTGAAGGTTCTGCATGTAATCCATTGAAATGGGGAAAAAAAAATATTTGTAGGATTTCAAGGAAAAGAGAGAGAGAGAGAATACTTCGTTGTAGGTTTCATGGATGTAAAGAATTATCAACTAAATCTAACGGATTAGAGCGATTTAAACCTTTTTCTCTTGTGTTGATTGTGAATAAAACTGCTAGGTATTGATCGGTTGAAATGGCACATACATTTTTTCTCTTAGCACATAGCTTCCTAACATCTCTCATCTTAGTGTAAAAAAATTTAGCTCGCCTGTTATGTACACTTTTTTCAGCTACAGCAACTCCTTTTGCATTTGCATTCAAGTTGGGGTCTTTGATCTTAACAGTAAGTTCCTCAGTAGTAGTTTCACAGGTCTCTTCAGTGCTAAACAAAGATGAAATGTACTGAAATATTTGTTTAAGTACATTTCATCTTTGTTTAGCACTGAAGAGACCTGTGAAACTACTACTTTCCAGGCCTGCCCCGTCGAGCCCGAAGCTCTAGCAGAGGAAGTCTCAACAGCACTCCTACTCAAACAAGCATTGAGCCTTTCTTCCAAACCATCGGATCCGAGTCAGCCAATGAGGAGGTAAAAAATTATTAGGAGGACGCCCTGTATCACAGGGTGTCCTAAAAATTGGATATTGGAACGTAAGCGGACTTTCTAAATAATTTATGTAACAACAATTTGGTATGCTTTCGGCTCTTCCCTCAGCTGAGTTTGTAGAAGTCTACGATCTCTAATTTTATTATTGTTTTATTTACATTTAAATATATTATAGTAATCTGTTAAAAAAAAAAAAAAATTGGAAGAAATTTTAAGCTGGCATATTTTTTGCGTGAGTGAAACATGTTCACTGCAAGAACCAAGCATTTGTGATTTTCGAAGTCATTTTAACATGGTCTACTTTGTGGCCGTTAGGGACAAACAGCGCGGAAGAGCAAGCGGCGGACTCATGATTTTGGTAAGAAAAGAGTTCAAATTTGATGTCCTCGATGTGTACACTAACGGTAGAATCTCTGACTTGAATTACACTGATGAAATCTTGGTCGAAGATACAGCACTTTCAGCGCAACGCCTCTCATTGGATGAAGCAGTCAATAGGAGAGGAGAAGAGTTAATAATATGCATGGAGGACAACGGACTACTTGTGCTAAACGGCAGGACCCCAGGTGACATTCCAGGAGATTATACTTTTGTTAGTTCTGTCGGGAAGAGCGTGGTGGATTTGATTTGGTGTAACCTGGAGGCTTGCGGGATAGTACGGGAGCTCCGCGTGTCTGAAGACATAATTACTTCTGACCATTTTCCTCTGATTTTGACGTTGGCTATAGACTGTGGCATTAGGGAGTCTGATATCGCCGCTCCTAAATCAGGAAGAAAAACTGTGAGATTCAACTGGGTACAAGACAAAACAGAAGAGTTCAAACAAAAAATAAACAATAATATACTACCTACGAAAAAAGAAGACATTTATGACACACTGATTACAAAAAATCCTGTTATAATAAAGAGTGTCGCGAGCTAAAGAAAAAGTCTCGCCAGTATTACAGAAAATGGAGGAGAAAACATAAAAATGAAGACTTGAGTATTTTTCTGGATTTAAAAAGAATTTTTTTTTTAGAACCGGAAGAAAACCTTGCACCTACAACTTTCTTTGGTGTTCTCAGAGAACAATTAGACTCTGAGTTCTGCCCAGGTGAGTTGGAAAAAATATCTGAAATATTTAAAAAAAATAATAAATGTCCAGGGCCGGACAATATTTTTAATGAATATTTGAAGGTCTTGAATGAAGACTGGCAGAAAGTGCTGCTCGATTCCCTAGTAGCACAAAATTGATGGGCCAACGTTGGCATTGGGTCACAGAGATTGTTGGCCGACGGTCCGTTTACCATCAGTTTGACGGGCGGGACAACGTTGGGTCAAGGTTGTGGGTGACAAAATTTATTCCTCAGCCCAACCATTTCCCAACATAATTTGTGACGTTAGTCCGACCATTCGCCAACATACTGTAGACATTGGCCCAACCATTTTGTAACATAACTTGTGATGTTGGCCCAACCATTCCCCAACATAATTTGCGACATTGACCCGACCAGTCCCCAACATAATTCATGACGTTAGTCTGACCATTCGCCAACATACTTTGTGACGTTGGCCCAACCATTTTCTAACATAAGTAGTGCTGTTGGCCCGACCATTCCCCAAAATGACATTGATGTTGATCCAACTCTTTTTAGCTGGCTTTACCAACACTTACCCAACCATTTACCAATGTTGGCCCAATCATATTGTTTTGATGTTGGCCCCACCATTTTCCCAACGTTGGCTCAACCATTGTTACCAATGGCAGCCCAACCTTCCTTTATAAATATATTATACATAATAAATAAACATATATAGCAAATATATAAAAATTGACAAATATGTAGTACATATTTATATGTATATTAAAGGAAAAATAACAGGTATATAATATTTTACATGAAAATTAACAATATTAGCAAAAGTAAAAATAAAACATATTCACTGGGTAACAAATAAATAATCTATACCCTATACTTCTAATCAATAACTCACTCTTCACTGAGTGACAACACTGGAATTGTATTAATATATATTCCTTCTATTGATATAATAGAAAATATAGTGGTATTTTCCGTCTATTACAAGGTACCTATTAATGAGTGATATTCATATTAACATATGGTATGCAAACATAGTATGTCATGTCTTTAAAATATGGCAAAATCATACATTTCCTAGAAAGATCTTTTAAGGAAAGAGACATACTTGCCCCAAGAACTTTTTTGATTTTCCAAATGTTAATGAGACTGCTTTTAAAAGTGTTCAATATATAGAAATCAGTTTTGTACAGAAATGGTTGGCACACGACTCTGTATTCCTCAGAATTACTGTCTTTTATAATGGATTTAACTAAAACTATCTCATTTGATTTTGTCATGAAACATGAATCTGCTATTTTAGGTCCAACAGAACATTGAATACCATTTGGTAAAGTAACAGATGTTGCACTGTCATTTTTCAAAAGAAATACATGAGCTTTATTTGAACATGAATAATTTGTACTTTCATTATTATTTTCCAGCAGTCTTTTTGCAACTTGTTCCAAAGGTTTATTGTGAGAACGAACCATTTTTTTCATTTTACCAAGAAAATTTTCGAAAGGGAAGGCTGCAAAGTTGTCTAAAGGGCCAAAATTATCAACATCATTTACTAAATGTAATAAGTTGTGGAAATTGTAAACCTGAAGGGCAGCACCATATAGAGCTGGAAGCTTTGACACAAAGCAATGTAGCAAGCTGTTTGCATATTTTTTCCAACATTCACTATTGCCTAGTTCATCATTGGCTAAAATGTAAATAGCACAGTGCAGTACTATAAAATTTTCATACAATTCAAAACTAGGTAAAATGTTCATGAGAACAACAGGTCCCAAATAAAGCAAGAAATACCTTAGTTGTGTAGCTTTCCAAAATTTAAAAACTTTCAATTCTTGAGGTTTTCGCGAAAAATCAGATGGTAAATAATCTACACTTGAGAGCAGCAAAAGCGAATCAAACTTTTTCCTCCACCAAATCTGCGATATCTTCGAAATTACTACTTCTATCAAGTCGTGAGATATCTCAAAATGTTGTAAATTTTGTTTTCTACATTTTCATAATTTGATTGTTTAAAAAAACCTACCAGAAGCCGTCTAAATTAAATTTTACTACAGGATGTCCAAAAAGAAGAAAAACATGATTTTTTTATTTTTAACAAAAGACGTTCTAACCTGAGAAATCAACAAGATTCATTCATAACAATGGAAAATCAGTATTCTGTGTTGCCTCCCCGAGCTTTGATCACAGCATTCATTCGATTTGGTATTGACTGGATCAAAGTAACCACAATTTCTTGGGGCAACCTCTCCCATTCTTCGGTGAGGGCGATCTTGAGCTCTGCTACAGTCTGGGGAGCCGGTATTCTGCCTCGAACACTTCGTTTGAGTTGGTCCCACAGATTTTCAATCGGATTGAGGTCGGCACTAAGAGAGGGCTAGTCCAAAGTGTCAATAATCTCCTCAACCAAGAACTCCCGTACACAGTTACCCGCATGTGGGCGGGCATTGTCGTGCATGAGGAGGAACTGGTGGCCTATAATTTGAGCGAGAGGAACCACATGGGTCTGCAGGATGTTATCAATGTATCGCTGGCTGTTCAGGCCACCTCCCGCACCGCATGTGATGAAAACCAATTCAGTCTTTCTTTCAGGTGAAATCCCACCCCACACCATACAGGAACCACCGCCGAAACTGACAGTTTCTGTGATGCATTACTCAGCATACCTTTCTCCCGCTCGTCGATGGACTCTTTTCCTTCTGTCATTACCAAACAAACACACCCGGCAATCATCAGTGAAGAGAACAGAGCGCCATTGCTCGGGTGTTCAATCCACGTGTTCTATGGCGAATCTGAGTCTCCTTTCCCTGTGCTCTCTGGAGAGTTTGGGTCCAGTTGAAGTTCTCATTGGTTAAATGCTAGCTTCTTGAAGTCCTGCAGACCCATGTGGTTCTTCTTGATCAAATTATGGGCGACCAGTTCCTCCTCATGCACGACAATGCCCGCCCACATGCAGGTAACTGTGTACAGGAGTTCTTGGGTGACACTTTGGACTAGCCCTCTCTTAGTGCCGACCTTAATCTGATTGAAAATCTGTGGGACCAACTCAAAGGAAGTGTTCGAGGCAGAATACCGGCTCCCCAGACTGTAGCAGATCTCAAGATCGCCCTCACCGAAGAATGGGAGAGGTTGCCCCAAGAAATTGTGGTTACTTTGATCCAGTCAATACCAAATCGAATGAATGCTGTGATCAAAGCTCGGGGAGGCAACACAGAATACTGATTTACCATTGTTATGAATGAATCTTGTTGATTTCTCAGGTTACGTCTTTTGTTAAAAATAAAAAAATCATGTTTTTCTTCTTTTTGGACATCCTGTAGTAAAATTTAATTTTGACGGCTTTTGGTAGGTTTTTTTAAACAATCAAATTATGAAATTGTAGAAAACAAAATTTACAACATTTTGAGATATCTCACGACTCGATAGAAGAAGTAATTTCGAAGATATCGCAGATTTGGTGGAGGAAAAAGTTTGATTCGCTTTTGCTGCTCTCAAGTGTATTTGAATTGTATGCATTCTTTCTGACATCAATTCTATAGTTCTAGTATTCAACTTGCAAGACTTTGGACCACGTTCAATCCAGATCCGCAAAAGACGTTTCATCACACCTAAGCAAACAAGGTGCATGTAGTCTAACGGGACTTGCGTTACTAAACCTACATCAAGTTGGCTTAAAATTGTTTGAGATCGTTGATGATCGTCATAAAGAACACTTCTGAAAGAGTTGTCTGATCTCAGAAAGTGATTTTTTTTATAATGCCAAATAGTTCTGCCCTCTGAATGAACACCTTCCTGCAAACATTTTTCACAACCGTGGAAAGAATTGTGACCAACAACATTTTTTAAAAATGACCTTGCAGGAGCATCAGCAATGAAACAGCTTATGCGAAAAAAAATACTTGACATTATCTAAGTTCAAACCATTGTTTTCTAATTCAAAACATTCATTTACAAATTCTTGCAAGAAATCATTGCTGTTGTTGGGCTTTGAATCTCCTAAATAAAGAGCTACAATAAAAGGTTTATTGTTGATTGATTGATCCAATATACAAAGGATAGGCCAAAATGATTTAGTTGTGCTTTTATGTATTGGTAATCCATCTACATTAACCGTAATGGTCAATAGTCTGTCAATAGATTGATTATGACATTCTGCAATGTCAGATATTATTGGATAAATACCTTTTCTCAAGCCACTTTTTATTCTACCAATTAACATTTTTTTTAGGCCAAAATATATGTATGATCCTCCACAACAATGTTTTACATTTAAATTTCTTGGAGTGTTTAGAAGAGTTCTACAGTCAACAGGTAAACTAGGGTGATAAGGTTTTAAAATTTTCAACAATTCAGAAGTTGCTAACTGGGTAATATTGTGTTTAATTGACCAATTAGAGAGCTCTTCAACCAAATTTAAATGAGGTTGCTGTCCATCACTGCTGCAGGTTGAGTTCTCAGTACAGTTAGACTCATTGCTTGATAAATTGCTTTCATCTAAAAATGGTGTATCTGGTTCAAGGTTGTCTGTGTCCACCATGACATTTTCTATAGTCAAAGATTTTACACACTGAGATCTAGCTGAGAATGATGTATTTGATAACAATTGTTTTTTTATGTTAGCTGTCCTTGCAGCTAGTCTTCGTCTCTTCGTGCTATCTGACATGATCAGTAAAAAATAAATTTGTCACTTAAAAATCAAAGAGGGTTTTTCTATAAACCAAATGTTGATAAAAGTATGGATTAATTGCCAGTTGTGGTTTGAGTGTCATTTATCTTTCTTTTCTCTCTCCCCCCATGGTAGAAGTGCACGACGTGGTACATATTAACAAAATATTGATATCACTATCAAAATATTGAAATCACTATCAAAATATTGAAATCACTAAACGTATGCACGAGCGTGTTAAGTAGAGGAAAAAGTAAAAACCGACGGCTAGCAATGACTTGGAGTTAGAATAGAATTCGTCTATTAATTAATTACGCGCGCGATAATTATTATGACAACGAGGCGTGATGCAACCGATTCGAACTTCGAACTTGCATTGAGGTTATGAATGTTATGATCATTGGGCCAACGTTGGTGAAAAGTGGTTAACCGACTATTATACACTTATAATATAAAATTTAATAAATATATCATCGTCGGTAAAAGTGTGGTTGGCCAACCGTCGAAAAATGACGTCGGGAAAACGTCAGTGAATAACAGTTGGCCAACCGTTGGAAATTATATGCTGTGCCGACGATGGTACAAGCGTGGTTGGTCAACTATTGGAAACTAAATGTTTTGCCGACGATTGGTACGTCGGAAACCGTATGTTGTGCCAACGTTGGTACAACAGTGATTGGCCCAACGTCGGCAACCGTCGAAAAATGACGTCGGAATTGTCGGGAAAACGTCAGTGAATAACTGTTGGAAATTATATGCTGTGCCGACGATGATACAAGCGTGGTTGGCCAACCGTTGGAAACCGTGTGTTGTGCCAACGTTGGTACAACAGTGGTTGGCCAAACGTCGGCAACCGTATGTTGTGCCGACGTTGGTAAAGCGTGGTTGGTCAACCGTCGGAAACCGTATGTTGTGCCAACGTTGGTGCAACAGTGGTTGGCTAATAGGCGGCAACCGTATGTTGTGCCGACGTTGGTAAAGCGTGGTTGGTCAACCGTCGGAAACCGTATGTTGTGCCAACGTTGGTGCAACAGTGGTTGGCTAATAGGCGGCAACCGTATGTTGTGCCGACGTTGGTAAAGCGTGGTTGGTCAACCGTCGGAAACCGTATGTTGTGCCAACGTTGGTGCAACAGTGGTTGGCTAATAGGCGGCAACCGTATGTTGTGCCGACGTTGGTAAAAGCGTGGTTGACCAACAGTCGGAAACTGTGTGTTGTGCCAACGTTGGTACAACAGTGGTTGGCCAAACGTCAGCAACCACATGTTGGGCCGACGTTGGTAAAAGCGTGGTTGGCCAATCGTAAGAAAATGATGTTGGGACAACGTTGGGAGAAGAGTGGTTGGCCAACCATTGGAGAGCGTATGTTGTGCCAACAGTGGTTGATTGTCGGCAAACCGACCGACCATAACCCAACCATTTTGACCAAAAGCCAACGTTGGTCCAACGGTGTGTGTTACTAGGGTTTCGTTTATCGAGCGGAAGGTCCCGGGGTATCGAACCCGGGACCTTCCGCATGGCAAGCAAGTGCTTGAACTTTTCAACTAATTATTTGATTCAATCACTTACTGTCTGTTTCACATACACCAAAAGTTACAGGTAAATTAGTAGGTGAGTAGGTACAGGCTGAGTTGGTAAAGTGGGTGCAGGTGGAGGAGTTGGTAAAATAGGTGCAGGTGGAAATGGAAGGTCATTCAACCTTTTAACATCCAAATCAGAATCAGATGATTCATCACTATCATCTTGAATTAGTCTTTTTCTGGCCTTTAGTTTTCTAGGCTGCTTACAGACTGGTGTTTCAAACTCTGAGAGCTCAGATGTTTGTTCTGCCTGCTTCGCCTTAACGCGGGCTAGCAGTAAATCATCTGAAAAAAATATAGGTATGCATAAAACAAATACCTGTTTATACTTAAAAATGAAAAAGTCCTTATAAAACAAAGCACAAACAAATAGCTTAATAAAGTCAATGTCTTGGTCACATTCAATGAACTAGTTCTTCTTAGACCACTTTTAAAAAATGTCAAGCATGAATAATAATTAGGAAAGGTGACTGAAAAAATTATTTTCTTTCTATCATATGGGCTTTTCCAGAACCATTCAGGTTGGTTGAGGGTCAATATTAGCATATTATGAAACTTTGGCCATTAAATCCTGTATCATATAATCTTAAACTTATATGCATCTAATAACCGTTCGCCTTCTAATGTGTACAGGAGACAGAATCAATTAATGAGAATGCAAAAATATATATATTTTTTAGGTAGTCTTTAGTAAATATGTGTTTTTGGACCTGCAGACTCTATATTGTCAGTAATCTTATGAACTGTTACATATCAAAAATGTTCTCAGAGTTGATCCCTCTCTAAAAATGGCACAATTAATAGACCAATAAATAACATTTTAAACCTGACTTTCTTGATTTTTGGAAAATTTTCCCTTCTAAAACTCACAGAAGGGTGATATCATAGATAAATTGATATATTAAAAAAAAAATGCCATTTATGGGTTTTATTACACCAACTTAGGGGGTGTTGACTGAGAACTTTTTTGATATATCTGTTATGGTTTACAAGATAATTGAAAGAAGATTTTCAGAAATCAAGAAAATCTCTAAAAGCTTCTAAGGATTACTTTTTTGTCTTGTCAATTAGATATTAAAAAAAGTATACATAAAAATCCATTGAGAAATAAGACTTTGCAGCCTGGCCCAACCACTTCCGCTAATTTTCAACCTAAGCTAAGCCCATCACCCAACCATCCTACCCAACAAACTGTAGGTAGTCAGTGATTAATGTGAAATTCCAACTTGTTAACTTTACCTAACCCTACCTGGTTTTATTGGTAAAATGTTCTTTTTACATTTTGTGCCCCTGATTCTGTCTCCTGAACATATAAGAAAAAATTGCAGTATTAGAATTGCTGTTTAAACTATAGTAGGTAACCTGCAATATTTCTTCCAATTACTTAATTGTGAAGTTAAGGTCAGTTTTTCTCACCGACCTTAGTAGGTATTATGGTACAATTTCATTAACACAAGTCAAGAGATTAACATACTGGTGAAATTGATAGGTAAGCTGTATGAAGTACCAAGATTTTGTGTAACTTCTAACCTAAAGGTAAATACCTACCCATATTATATTACATCTATATATTTACCTGTGCTAAACATTACTTTAACGGAATGAATTTGCCAGTCTGGTTGAGGGACAGAATGATTAAGCAACATTTTTGCTCCATTTTTGGAGGGCCAATAACTTTGGGACTTTCTAGGTGTGACCCAAATGTTACTCACCACATCTACAGTGCCTTCGTGGTAGAAGTGCACGACGTGGTACATATTAACAAAATATTGATATCACTATCAAAATATTGAAATCACTATCAAAATATTGAAATCACTAAACGTATGCACGAGCGTGTTAAGTAGAAGAAAAAGTAAAAACCAACGGCTAGCAATGACTTGGAGTTAGAATAGAATTCGTCTATTAATAAATTACGCGCGCGATAATTATTATGACAACGAGGCGTGATGCAACCGATTCGAACTTCGAACTTGCATTGAGGTTATGAATGTTATGATCATTGGGCCAACGTTGGTGAAAAGTGGTTAACCGACTATTATACACTTATAATATAAAATTTAATAAATATATCATCGTCGGTAAAAGTGTGGTTGGCCAACCGTCGAAAAATGACGTCGGGAAAACGACAGTGAATAACAGTTGGCCAACCGTTGGAAATTATATGCTGTGCCGACGATGGTACAAGCGTGGTTGGCCAACTATTGGAAACTAAATGTTTTGCCGACGATTGGTACGTCGGAAACCGTATGATGTGCCAACGTTGGTACAACAGTGATTGGCCCAACGTCGGCAACCGTCGAAAAATGACGTCGGAATTGTCGGGAAAACGTCAGTGAATAACTGTTGGAAATTATATGCTGTGCCGACGATGATACAAGCGTGGTTGGCCAACCGTTGGAAACCGTGTGTTGTGCCAACGTTGGTACAACAGTGGTTGGCCAAACGTCGGCAACCGTATGTTGTGCCGACGTTGGTAAAGCGTGGTTGGTCAACCGTCGGAAACCGTATGTTGTGCCAACGTTGGTGCAACAGTGGTTGGCTAATAGGCGGCAACCGTATGTTGTGCCGACGTTGGTAAAGCGTGGTTGGTCAACCGTCGGAAACCGTATGTTGTGCCAAAGTTGGTGCAACAGTGGTTGGCTAATAGGCGGCAACCGTATGTTGTGCCGACGTTGGTAAAGCGTGGTTGGTCAACCGTCGGAAACCGTATGTTGTGCCAACGTTGGTGCAACAGTGGTTGGCTAATAGGCGGCAACCGTATGTTGTGCCGACGTTGGTAAAAGCGTGGTTGACCAACAGTCGGAAACTGTGTGTTGTGCCAACGTTGGTACAACAGTGGTTGGCCAAACGTCAGCAACCGCATGTTGGGCCGACGTTGGTAAAAGCGTGGTTGGCCAATCGTAAGAAAATGATGTTGGGACAACGTTGGGAGAAGAGTGGTTGGCCAACCATTGGAGAGCGTATGTTGTGCCAACAGTGGTTGATTGTCGGCAAACCGACCGACCATAACCCAACCATTTTGACCAAAAGCCAACGTTGGTCCAACGGTGTGTGTTACTAGGGGTGTTTGGTTTCAATGGTCCGAAATTACAAACGTTCGAAACTTCTATGGGCCGAAATTTACTAACTTCACTCTGTATATTCCATGTCTACTATTTTTCATCAATTTCAGGATAAATAGAGCAAATTTCTGATTGGAAATTTACAATCCCTTGTTGTGGGATATTTTATTTAATTAATTTCCCTTACATTATCGAGTGTTTTGTATGATGTTTTGTTCAGTAAATTTGTATCTCCTCTTGGACTTTAAATAATCATTGTAGTTTGTACAGATTTGAGATTTTTATTGATAATCTTTAAAATTTGACCAATATCTCAACAATCACATCACTTTTTAGTCTAGTTTAGCTTAAATGTACTACAACTTTTATCCTTAAAAGTCATGTGGTGTCACACCAGATTTTTTCTTGGTGAGTTTCTCTTTCTTGATAGATTATTTTTGTAACCAAAATTTGTATATATTTTCATGAATAAACCAATATTTGTGTATATTTTCATGTGTCAATATTATATATAAACAATTTCAACAATGTTACAAATCAAAAATTTCTTATAATTAATTGTGCAAGCTTTTCAGGATAGATAAAATTCTAGCAGCTTTACCCCTCTGAATTGCAAGGGATATTCTCTGCCAAAGATGTTGAGTTGCCTTTCTATCCCCGGAAATATTCACAAGCAGGCTAGGTACATGGCTTCTACTTCATTTTGACAGTAGGTGCTGTCTCTTAGGAGTAAATGTAGTGAGAGAAATGATGATTCTTTCCAAGCTTGGAGCAGGTTTGGTTGATCCATACCTGAAAAAAATATATAATACACAAGGTATTGCAGCTTACTATATAATTTTTTTTTGAATAAAACAAACTGATGTGAATGCAAACTTTTGTTACAAATGAATAGCAACTTTGGTTTTGTGTCCATCTGTTGATCATTCCTTGTAATGTGCAAATTTCTGAAACTACTGAACATAACGGAACGGATTTCAACAAAATTTTGTACACATTGGTATATAATAATTCTGTGTCCCTGAGATATTAAGTAAAATGTATTCATGTGTGTATTTTATAATGTCTAAATGTCCTCTCATGTATTTGTGTATCCTATGCGAATGACGTCAGTGCTAAACATTAATAAAAATATAATATAATAATAACACTCTTTAGTGGAAGGTAACCACCAGGCGAGGTTATTGCTCAAAGTATTTTCTACCTCCTAACCCTGAGAGTATTTTATAAATAATCAATAATATATCTTTCACAATGAAGCAGTGCATCCCATGGAAAGGAATTCTGAGTATTAGGTAAGCAGTGAGACAAATTCTGAGATACCTGAGAGTATTAAGCAGTAAATTACAAACTCAACCACAGTGAGAACAAATAATAATACAATAAAAACAAAAACTTACCATAAACTCCGAAGACAACAACTTCCAATATTTCTCCTTCATTTGACTGAGAGTAGCTCCTTCTTTTGCATTTACTTTTGGCATCTTTGTGAGGATAAAAACATGATGCTTGCTGTTTTACTTTTGGGTTACCATCTATCCATGTTGTCGGCACCACCTCAACCTCATTACTTTCTTCGAATCTGACAACTGCAAACATCTGGGAAAAAAAAGACATACAGAAGGTATTGCAGCATAGACAACCTTCAATGAGTGTTTTTTTTTTTTTTTTTTTTTTAACTCAAAACAAAATACTCGATGCAAGCTTGCGTGCTATCTGGGTTCTTTTTACTTGGAGGACAACCGTTCTCGTCAGCAGGAAATTTCTTCTTACTGGTATTCTTTTGGGTTGGAGTACCCTCCTCAACAGGTACAGGTTCATCTTCTTCGTCAGTTTCCCGAAGAATTTCCTGTACATTGTCAGAGTGGGGCAAGGAGAGGATTTCTGAATGAAGATGTTTTGATATAATATCTTTGTTACGTGACAAAGATATTATATTTTTCTTTTCTTTTTCAAGTCTTTGTATTTGGCAGTAGATATCGGGATTTTATTGTGAAATGCTGCCTCAATCGTATCTTCGAACTTTTTTGTGATGACGTCGAACTCCTCGACGTCATCACTCCTTGGTCTCTGGATGGCAACTGATTTGATTTGAAAATGGATATCGCTCACCACATACCGCTTGAGGCTCGAACAACTTGTATCGACAATGATTATTTCTATCGGAAAGTTCCGAAATGTTCTTTAATAGGAATAACGACCAGAAAACATATTGGTTTATGAATTCTCATCTCTCTGTTAATATGGAAAAGGGAATAAATACCAAATTTTGGTCTTTTTCCCTTTAAAAAAAACAACTTTAGATAAATCTGGTGTTTATTCCCCTCTTTTTATTACGTAAATTACTTGTAAGGTCATTATCCTTTTTTTGATAACTTTAAACACTAAGAGGTTGGTGCTTAACCCGTTCTACTCTAATAGAAAGTTGAAAGCTACAGGAGTTATCCCTTTTTACAAAAATAAAGGTCTGAAAATGGGTACTTTTCAGGCAAATTTCAAAATTGCAACCAGTACGTGCTAGAAAAATATCGAAAAGACCTATAGATGCGCATGTCTTTGCTAGCAGATTTCGAATCTGGAATAATAATAAAAATCGACATTTGGTCGTTATCCCCTTTTCACTTTTAAGGGACGATCTCTGCTAGATCAACCCCACCATGAATTGATTGTATTCAGTAACTATGGCTGGGCGTTCAATCTCTATTTTCTTGTTGAGAGTTTTCACCCATCTTGAGCACTTTCCTTTAAAAGATGTCCACCCATCAATTGTTATGCTTACAGCATTAGCCATCTTAATGGTTTCTTGAACATCAGTACGAGTTTTATTATATAATACTGGCATTAAAGAATTGGTCAATGTTTTTCTTGATGGCATACTATACCCAGGGTTTAACATTGAAACAAATTTTTGGAACTCTTTATCTTCAACAATGCGAAAAGGGTAGTACTCTTTTACAATGGTTCGAATTAACTGCTGATCTAATTGTTTTCTTTTACCTGCGGACACAGTTCGATTCATGTAGAGTTCAATGGGTTGTTCATTTGATCGTGGCATTCGTGGCTGAATTAATGTAGTAACTGGGGCTTTGAAGCCAAAGACCTAAGTTTCCCAGTTACTGGGGTTTAACGAAGAAGAGGCCGCTGGTTCAATAACGCTACTACAAAAGGTGTATTAGTATTAAATTTACACGGAAAGATAAAAGGAAGAAATAAACTATTACTAAAAAATGAGATTGTATGGTCTTACCTTTGAGTTCTTGTACCTAGTACTTACGTACGCCTTTAGAAGTGGACCAAAGGTGGTAGATCGAGGAAGGAGAGAAGACGTACCCTGACCACTGGTTGTTACAATCTGAACGAGGCATCGTCGTTCCCAATCTATCGTACCGAATCTCTGGCTTTCTTTGTAAGATCATATGATATGCCTATCATCTGATATCGAAGTGTTATCTCTAACAGTTAGGGGCGTAGAGATCGAGTGATATGCGCGGGGAAAGTTTTGGAGGCAATTCAAACTAGAGTCACATGGCGTGAACAGTGGCCTTACTTCAACTCTTGGCGTCTGTGGAACAGGGCCTGGTGGTTGTAGCTGAGCCTGTTCGTGTGGCTGATTTTGTTGCAGAGTTGACAGTGGTGATCGAGATCTGGTTCGACCATCAGCATCACTGTCACTATGTTCCTCAACGTTCTTATTTCTAGTTGCGTTGCGAGACTCTGCGAGATTCACAGTAGGGTGTTTTGATGTCATATGTCTCCGAAGGTTGGAAGTATAAGTTGCATTCCTTTTCAAACACGTAAAGCACAGACCACATTTGACCGTCTTTCCATCGCTTGTCATACTGAAATAGTCCCATACTGTACTCACTCTTCGACTCATTTTAAAATAGAAGTTCAGTTTTTTTCTTTAGTTAAATACTACTTTGTGTTATGATAATAAATAATTGTTGTCACAATTTCTTCATCAGAATGTTTTCTAAAGTTTTAGGTCAAAGTTTAAATATTAAACGGTAATAATAATTCTGTTGTATTATTATAATCCTGCATCTTTGGCATGTCTCCTTTTTTTCTGTTACTTCAATCACTTCAATTTGAAAACACAAATTTACTGCATCTAATATGGTCTGTCTTTCATACATAATGTCATCAACTATTACATATATAGATTCAGGATTTGTAAAATTCCCTACATACAAAACGTAAGGTAGTATAGGTCTCTTTTTCTGAAGTGCAAACTCTGTTTTTTTTTTTAGCCTTTCACTAATTAAATTTGATGAGGAAAGTACCTGTAAGATGAATCCATTCCGTACTTCTGTTCGTGATGGCTTCCAAGATTCTTTCCGCACTGTCTTCTGGCTGGGAGTGTCGGTTATAAATGGAAGGAAAAGAAGACACTGTGCATTAATCGCGTCCACATTACTCTCGGGCGTGATTGCATCGAAAGTATTCCTAAGGATGATAAAGAAGCATGGATATCTCGCAGAGACGCCATTGTATTCACCGCTATATGGAGTATGGTTGGTCGCAATTCAAGCATTGCCTTGAAGAGGCTGTCTGCCTTGTCTGGATAGAGATGGTCAAAGTCTATTTCAAACAGTCTGGCTCCCAAGGTGGATTTCAAGACTGGGAATGTCTGAAAGTACTCCAGGATTGATTTATATTTGGGTTTTCCCTCCGACAAGCAGGCCATCCGTACAGCAGACGTTTCCAACCATCTCTTTGTGATCGTTTCCAGATCTTCTTGCCCAGTCAGTCACTCCTTGCAACCACGACAAATATCCACTACAAGGTGATTCTGAAAGCAGAAATAGAAGAAAATTAGCAAGAGATAAAAAAGAGAAAGTGATGGAAAAATTGAGAAAAAAATAACATCACACGACTTTCCTTCTCCCTTCATTAAAAACGTAACGATCTATAACTTGATATCAAAAAAAAAAAAAAAATGTAGTAACTGGGGCTTTGAAGCCAAAGACCTAAGTTTCCCAGTTACTGGGGTTTAACGAAGAAAAGGCCGCTGGTTCAATAACCCTACTACGAAAGGTGTATTAGTATTAACTAGAGTCACATGGCGTGAACAGTGGCCTTACTTCAACTCTTGGCGTCTGTGGAACAGGGCCTGGTGGTTGTAGCTGTGGCTGATTTTGTTGCAGAGTTGACAGTGGTGATCGAGATCTGGTTCGACCATCAGCATCACTGTCACTATGTACCTCAACGTTCTTATTTCTAGTTGCGTTGTGAGACTCTGCGAGATTCACAGTAGGGTGTTTTGATGTCATATGTCTCCGAAGGTTGGAAGTAGAAGTTGCATTTTTTTCAAACACGTAAAGCACAGACCACATTTGACCGTCTTTCCATCGCTTGTCGTACTGAAATAGTCCCATACTGTACTCATTCTTCGACTCATTTTAAAGTAGAAGTTCAGGTTTTTTATTTAGTTAAATGCTACTTTGTGTTGTGATAGTAAATAATTGTTCTCACATTTTCTTCATCAGAATGTTTTCTAAAGTTTTAGGTCAAAGTTTAAATATTAAACGGTAATAATAATTCTGTTATATTATTACTAGCGGGTAACACCCGCAGCTTCGCCACCCCATCGTCATACAGATACTTGAAAATAGGTACCTAGTTATCGTGGGACTCATGCGAGAGATGGGGGGATAGAGTTTGCACCTTGTCAAAGCCGGTTTTTGCAAAATCGCGGCCGGCCGGTAATTGTAATTAATCTTTTTCTTTCATAAAGTGGGTAGGTATAAATAGTTCTTGTGGTAAAATTATCGATTCATTTCCAACGCCAACAGTACTCCCTAAGATACCAATTAACCTCCCTGCTCGTCCGTCTCTTTTGCATAATAATAAATAATATACCTTTCTCTTGATTGTGTTTTTCTCGTTCAAAGTGTTTTTGATCTAAGTGGTAAATAAAATCAAATCAAATCTTTTTTAATAATACCTACCTGTGAATAAATAATAACAGTTTCAACACTTGATTAAATTAACAATTTCAAAGTTTCTGTATAAGTTAGTTTCAAAGTTCCGGTCGGTAAAGTAGGTTTTAAAAAAATGTAAAACCTTGTAAATAATAATACCTAGTATAATAATTTTAACATAGTGAAGGGTGAAGTTTTTACTAATGAATAAGAGTGAACATTCATATAAGTTTTAACATAACTTGAAATTACTAGTATAGTTTAACTCTAGAAACATGTTGAATTTAATTTAAATAGACATAAATTTCAATTTCTATTTTTCCCTGTATGTATGTACTTTTGTAAATAACTATTCATCTCTGTATAACCTTGTGAGACCATGGAGTCATTAGTAACAACTGGCGATCTTCTTCGACAATGGGACCTAGCAGAATACGTAGAATTGTTTGAAAGTAAGTAAAAAATTCATACTTCAATTTATGACTGGTGATGTTTAACCTAAAACCAACCAAAATATACTGTGAGAACAAATAAACTAATCACCATTTTCTTTTACTATCAATAATAAAATATTAAATTTGAATCTTGATTGGGGGGGGAGTTTAGAACCTTGATATAACGTTGAAATCTTACTTTCCCTTCCGCACAGAATAGGAAAACTCTATACAACGTAAAAGAAAACAAAAGGTGAACTTACCTCTAAACAACGTAATTTTCGAAACTTGGACCTCGGCGGACACAGATAACGTACAGCATCAGAGAGCAGCAACGTTATCGACTTTCCCTGTCGCTACACCAGCAGCAATGTTTTTCTCCAATGTGCAGTTATCTGCTGACACGGACAACTGGAGTGCAACAAACGTCCTCACATCTACGCCATCTTCGTCAGGGACCGAGTCCCAATCCTCGCAATTTACTATTAGGACATGTTCCACTAATTCAAATACCAGTAATGTTTTCTTAGATTCCCCCTCTTTGAAAGAGGAGGAATCTAAGAAAACATTACTGGTTTTCTAAGAAAATCTAAGAAAACAGTAGAGAGCATTCTGGGTAATGACTGTGACACACAAAGAATATTTGAAAACACAAATTTACTGCATCTAATATGGTCTGTCTTTCATACATAATGTCATCAACTATTACATATATAGATTCAGGATTTGTAAAATTCCCCACATACAAAACGTAAGGTAGTATAGGTCTCTTTTTCTGAAGTGCAAACTCTGTTTTTTTTTAGCCTTTCACTAATTAAATTTGATGAGGAAAGTACCTGTAAGATGAATCCATTCCGTACTTCTGTTCGTGATGGCTTCCAAGATTCTTTCCGCACTGTCTTCTGGCTGGGAGTGTCGGTTATAAATGGAAGGAAAAGAAGACACTGTGCATTAATCGCGTCCACATTACTCTCGGGCGTGATTGCATCGAAAGTATTCCTAAGGATGGAACATGCTTCTTTATCTCGCAGGGACGCCATTGTATTCACCGCTATATGGAGTATGGTTGGTCGCAATTCAAGCATTGCCTTGAGGAGGCTGTCTGCCTTGTCTGGATAGAGATGGTCAAAGTCTATTTCAAACAGTCTGGCTCCCAAGGTGGATTTCAAGACCGGGAATGTCTGAAAGTACTCCAGGATTGATTTATATTTGGGTTTTCCCTCCGACAAGCAAGCCATCCGTACAGCAGACGTTTCCTGCCATCTCTTTGTGATCGTTTCCAGATCTTCTTGCCCAGTCACTCCTTGCAACCACGACAAATATCCACTACAAGGTGATTCTGAAAGCAGAAATAGAAGAAAATTAGCAAGACATATAAAAGAGAAAGTGATGGAAAAATTGAGAAAAAAAATAACATCTCACGACTTTCCTTCTCCCTTCATTAAAAACGTAACGAAAAAATTATAGATATCAAAAAAAGTATCGAGATAGACCCCCATTATTTTTCAATTCTATGAAAAATATGTTCTGAACTATTTTTTATTCAAGTTAAGAAACGTCGCGCATAGATGGTATTTGGATGGGTGACCATCCAGGTATCACCCATATGATGCTGGCTAGTCCCGGCCCCACTCAGGCTGTGTGAGGTTAACGTGAGTAGCTAGAATTGGTAAGCCTAGCGCATGGAGGGTAAAACCCCCGTTGTGATATGACCTTAGCAGTTGAAAGCGACGTTAAATCCTACCTAAAAAAAAAGTATATTCTATGACTTACCAACTTCGGAGAAGACTTGGCAGAATCTTCATCAGTTGTCATTTAGACCGAGCTCCTTCTTTTATGTACTACTTCATTCCCTTGATTTTTTAATAACAAAACGTAAGGTAGTATAGGTCTCTTTTTCTGAAGTGCAAACTCTGTTTTTTTTAGCCTTTCACTAATTAAATTTGATGAGGAAAGTACCTGTAAGATGAATCCATTCCGTACTTCTGTTCGTGATGGCTCCCAAGATTCTTTCCGCACTGTCTTCTGGCTGGGAGTGTCGGTTATAAATGGAAGGAAAAGAAGACACTGTGCATTAATCGCGTCCACATTACTCTCGAGCGTGATTGCATCGAAAGTATTCCTAAGGATGATAAAGAAGCATGTTCCATGCTTCTTTATCTATCTCGCAGAGACGCCATTATATTCACCGCTATATGGAGTATGGTTGGTCGCAATTCAAGCATTGCCTTGAAGAGGCTGTCTGCCTTGTCTGGATAGGGATGGTCAAAGTCTATTTCAAACAGTCTGGCTCCCAAGGTCGATTTCAAGACTGGGAATGTCTGAAAGTACTCCAGGATTGATTTATATTTGGGTATTCCCTCCGACAAGCAGGCCATCCGTACAGCAGACGTTTCCTGCCATCTCTTTGTGATCGTTTCCAGATCTTCTTGCCCAGTCAGTCACTCCTTGCAACCACGACAAATATCCACTACAAGGTGATTCTGAAAGCAGAAATAGAAGAAAATTAGCAAGAGATAAAAAAGAGAAAGTGATGGAAAAATTGAGAAAAAAATAACATGACACGACTTTCCTTCTCCCTTCATTAAAAACGTAACGATCTATAACTTGATATCAAAAAAAAAAATGTAGTAACTGGGGCTTTGAAGCTAAAGACCTAAGTTTCCCAGTTACTGGGGTTTAACGAAGAAAAGGCCGCTGGTTCAATAACCCTACTACGAAAGGTGTATTAGTATTAACTAGAGTCACATGGCGTGAACAGTGGCCTTACTTCAACTCTTGGCGTCTGTGGAACAGGGCCTGGTGGTTGTAGCTGAGCCTGTTCGTGTGGCTGATTTTGTTGCAGAGTTGACAGTGGTGATCGAGATCTGGTTCGACCATCAGCATCACTGTCACTATGTTCCTCAACGTTCATATTTCTAGTTGCGTTGCGAGACTCTGCGAGATTCACAGTAGGGTGTTTTGATGTCATATGTCTCCGAAGGTTGGAAGTAGAAGTTGCATTTTTTTCAAACACGTAAAGCACAGACCACATTTGACCGTCTTTCCATCGCTTGTCGTACTGAAATAGTCCCATACTGTACTCACTCTTCGACTCATTTTAAAATAGAAGTTCAGGTTTTTTATTTAGTTAAATACTACTTTGTGTTATGATAATAAATAATTGTTCTCACATTTTCTTCATCAGAATGTTTTCTAAAGTTTTAGGTCAAAGTTTAAATATTAAACGGTAATAATAATTCTGTTGTATTATTATAATCCTGCATCTTTGGCATGTCTCCTTTTTTTCTGTTACTTCAATCACTTCAATTTCCTTGAATGCTTCATTCTTAACTATTTCCATATGGGCCATGATTTTGAAAATGTCTTTTGCAGCCTTTTTAATTTCGACCTTTGTGTTTACGTGTTCTATAATCATTGACTGTATTAAAGAGGGGGAATCTAAGAAAACATTACTGGTTTTCTAAGAAAACATTAGTAGAAGAGAGCATTCTGGGTAATGAGTGTGACACACAAAGAATATTTGAAAACACAAATTTACTGCATCTAATATGGTCTGTCTTTCATACATAATGTCATCAACTATTACATATATAGATTCAGGATTTGTAAAATTCCCTACATACAAAACGTAAGGTAGTATAGGTCTCTTTTTCTGAAGTGCAAACTCTGTTTTTTTTTTAGCCTTTCACTACTTAAATTTGAAGAGGAAAGTACCTGTAAGATGAATCCATTCCGTACTTCTGTTCGTGATGGCTTCCAAGATTCTTTCCGCACTGTCTTCTGGCTGGGAGTGTCGGTTATAAATGGAAGGAAAAGAAGACACTGTGCATTAATCGCGTCCACATTACTCTCGGGCGTGATTGCATCGAAAGTATTCCTAAGGATGATAAAGAAGCATGGATATCTCGCAGAGACGCCATTGTATTCACCGCTATATGGAGTATGGTTGGTCGCAATTCAAGCATTGCCTTGAAGAGGCTGTCTGTCTGCCTTGTCTGGATAGAGATGGTCAAAGTCTATTTCAAACAGTCTGGCTCCCAAGGTGGATTTCAAGACTGGGAATGTCTGAAAGTAGGGTGTCGGGTTGTACCTTGATAACAAAATTTACTTTCATTTTTTTTTAATTTTTTCTGTAAAAGTTATTGGCTTGATCTTTGATTTAATGGAACCAAAATTTTGTTGCCCATCTTTTGTCTGTTGATACCATGGTTGTATCTGCATTAGTAATGGAAATATTGACTATTTTTTGACACCATGTTTTTTGTTATCAAGGTACAAATTACCTGTGTACCTTGGATCACTACCCTTTGTACCTTGGATCAATAGCTTTACTATAGTAAGATTATCTGAAATTTAACTTTTCTTCGTTCAAGGTTGCCATATCCCTACTCTTGAAAGTTTTGTATCTAAGTGCTGATAGTTATGTACCTACTAGGCACCTAGGTACTGCCTAGAGACCTAGAATTTAATCCAATTTATTTTCTTCAATAAAAAAAAAGAAACACACACAGAGTTAACAAGACTTTTCAATTTTTATTACTTAGATGAATCATAGAAATTATAAAAAAAAGAGACAATTCCTACCTTGTTGTCAAAAATTAGAAATTTTAATTTCTTAGTTAAATAAAGTGTCGATGTCATAGAAATTATAAGAAAAAGAGAAAAAGACAAACCCTATCTTGTTAATTTTTTTGAAGACAAATCCTACCTAGTTAACAAACGTTTTCAATTTTTATTTCTCAGTTAGATGTAGAAGGGTTTCAATGTCATAAAGATTATCATCACCACTTTCGTCATTTTCATTCATATCTTCATCAATCTTGTCTCCTTCAATCTCAGGTCCTCTAGTATTTTCTCTTTCAGTCTTATCTCCTCTAGTCTTTTCTCTTTCAGTCTTATCTCCTGTAGTCTTATCTCCTCTAGTCTTTTCTCTTTCAGTCTTATCTCCTCTAGTCGTTTCTCTTTCAGTCTTATCTCCTGTAGTCTTTTCTCTTTCAGTCTTATCTCCTCTAGTCTTTTCTCTTTCAGTCTTATCTCCTGTAGTCTTTTCTCCTTGCTCATGAACTTTCATCTCAGTCTTTTGTCCTCGTCTTATAATATCAGTCTTCTTCGTATCATCATTATCAGTACAAATGTAATCACTATCCTCGATACATTCAGGGTCGTCTACATCTTCATCTGTGCCAGATAACATGTTACTACGACAAATGGGACAAAGGAATGCATTATCTTCTTCCCATTGTACACAAAAATCATACTGCTTTGGTAGACAGGAGTTAGGATGCCAAAAATTTTTACACTCCAAACATTCAATAAGGGGTTCAAAGTCCTCATTTCCCTTACATTTTTCACATCTTTTCATATTTTTAAATTTCTTGTTTTCATGTTGAATTTCTTTTATCTTCTCCTTCAGTGAAATTCCTACTCCCTTTGATTGAATTTCCTTTGGTTTAGTTTTGTTCGGGTTCTTTGATAGAGTTCTTTTAGTTTCAGTTTTTGGTTTCAATTTAATTTTCTTCAGAATGAGTTCTTCCTTTTCAGGTGTGTCTGTAACTATTCTCGTTTTTCCCAATGTTCTTCGTTTTGAGGCTTCTTTTCTTGGTGGTGCTTTTGGATAAGGTTGTAAATCTTCAGGAGTTACCACACGTTTTGGCTTCTCGATTGCATTTAGAGTTTGGCATTGGTGTGAAGATCCTGATAGCGATTTTGGAGGATGTGATTCTCTTGGCGGAGCACGATATCCTGATGTAGAAGGCCGTGGTGACTCCGGCGTAGGCTGTGGAGACGTGATATCAGATGAATCATCACCAACTGATACTTGATACACAGTGAGTGATAGGATTATCCTTGGGAGCGTCTGTGTTTTCTCTATCTGATGCATAGTTTGATATGAAGTCCGAGTCATCAAAGGCAAGCCTATTGAAAGGACATATTCCAGGGGAGCGGAATCCACTCATAATGTTACTGGTACTAAATGCCTTGGAGAACGCTTCTCCTGCTGATTTTGCTACATCATATATTCCAAATGTTTTCCCAGGGTTATTAGTTTGCCAGGTGTCAAGTGAGAGATTGTAATAGTGTTTAAATGGTTTAAACACTGAGACGTCCAACGGTTGTAACTTATCTGACGTATGAGGCGGAAAGGTTAACATAACAATTCCATTGTCGCGTGCTTTTTCAACAGCCTTCACAGACAAGTGTGTCTCGTGGTTGTCAAGAACGAGAAGGACGCGATTCTCTTTAGTTGGTCTTACATGTTTGATAAAGTGGTCCAGATAGGCATCAAAAATTCTTTCGGTGGACCATCCTGATGGATTAGCAGCTCCAAATGAACCAGGTGGTGCGCCACAAATCATAAATTCCTTAAAATTTACCCTAGGAAAAATAAATCCTGGTGGGATGTGGTTACCTGATGCGCTTACACATGCAATCATTGTTACCAACTGTCCACGCTCAGCAGCAGTGGTACTAGCAACATTCTCTGAACCTCTCACTGTTACAATTTTAGGAGGCTCATGAACTGTCAGACAAGCAGTCTCATCAATGTTCCAAATTTGATGGGCTTCAAAAGGGCCTAAACGCTCATGTGCACTTTGAATGTTATCATAGAATTTACCCAAATTTGTCTTATTGAAACAAGCGCTTCTATGTCGGCTTCTCTTCTCTGGTTTTCTCAAACAAAGCAAATTCCGTTTCATAAAATATTTCATCCATGTTTCCCCAGCAATATTTTCTTTATCCCAAGAACTAGGGTAATTCTTACCATTGGCAACTGCAAACTTAAATGCTAACTCACGAACTTTTTTCTTTGTAAGACCGTATTGCATTTTGGCAACCATCTGAATATAGTTCACCAACATCTCTTCCCCAGCATTCGTGAACACTCTGTGAATGTCATAGTTTGGTTTGTTCACAGGTCCTGTTGGATTTGATGATGACTTCCGCAGGTATCTTGCCAGAGTTGCAAATTTCACATTGTATGTCTTGCAGGCACCTCTGATAGAAGATGTTTTGTTCCGAACAGCATTGAGAGCCTGATGAAGAGACTTTTGGTTGACATGTGGTCTCTTCCTCCCCACTTTACTTCGTGGCATTACCTGAGAAAAAAAAGCAAGAAAAATTAAGAATACTTAGCAAAAAATAAATAAATAAAATAAAATTGAAAAAAATCTAGTTCAAACAGCACACAACTATCCTTATTTTATTAAGAACGAAACCATTAGTTAGTACGGCTACCTTTTGAAGCCCTATGGCCGAATGGTGCGGTCTATTAAAAAATATAAAATTATTTTCGTTCAACATCCAATTTTGAGCATTACCTACCTAACTATCTATATTCTCATGTTTTCTTCTTCTTCTTCTTCTTCTTCTTCTTCTTCTTCTTCTTTCATACACATCACTGAAACACACTGAAAGTACAAACGCACAGACAAATCTTGGACTCGAACTATCAATTTACCAACTTCGAGTCCATTGTAATAACCAGTAGACCATTTATTACCTACCTACTTATTGGTATGATGTAGGATTTCGTTGATCCAAGGTACAAAGGGTAAAGATAAATGATCCAAGGTACAAAGGGTAAAAATGATCAAAGGTACACAGGGTCCACATTTTTTTAAAAAATTGTCCATTCTGCACAAAAGCAATGTCCAATCAACTGAACAAAACAAGACAATTAAAGCTTACAAAATGTGTGACCTATTGGCAAAAGGTTTATAAAATTTACAATGATATTTCTTACCTTAATTTGAAAAAATTGGTCACCGAAAAATTTCACTTTTCACCTGCAACTTTACAATTTCTGGAATAACTCAAAAATGACAAATGATTTGTTTACAAAATTACATTTTTTGTGCTCGTTGTTAAAATCCGCTCAATCTGGCTATCCTCGTTCTTCGATAGAGGGCACCAGTTGCTAGATATCGCCACTGTTATCAAGGTACAACTGTTATCAAGGTACAGCCCGACACCCTACTCCAGGATTGATTTATATTTGGGTTTTCCCTCCGACAAGCAGGCCATCCGTACAGCAGACGTTTCCTGCCATCTCTTTGTGATCGTTTCCAGATCTTCTTGCCCAGTCAGTCACTCCTTGCAACCACGACAAATATCCACTACAAGGTGATTCTGAAAGCAGAAATAGAAGAAAATTAGCAAGAGATAAAAAAGAGAAAGTGATGGAAAAATTGAGAAAAAAATAACATGACACGACTTTCCTTCTCCCTTCATTAAAAACGTAACGATCTATAACTTGATATCAAAAAAAAAATGTAGTAACTGGGGCTTTGAAGCTAAAGACCTAAGTTTCCCAGTTACTGGGGTTTAACGAAGAAAAGGCCGCTGGTTCAATAACCCTACTACGAAAGGTGTATTAGTATTAACTAGAGTCACATGGCGTGAACAGTGGCCTTACTTCAACTCTTGGCGTCTGTGGAACAGGGCCTGGTGGTTGTAGCTGAGCCTGTTCGTGTGGCTGATTTTGTTGCAGAGTTGACAGTGGTGATCGAGATCTGGTTCGACCATCAGCATCACTGTCACTATGTACCTCAACGTTCATATTTCTAGTTGCGTTGCGAGACTCTGCGAGATTCACAGTAGGGTGTTTTGATGTCATATGTCTCCGAAGGTTGGAAGTAGAAGTTGCATTTTTTTCAAACACGTAAAGCACAGACCACATTTGACCGTCTTTCCATCGCTTGTCGTACTGAAATAGTCCCATACTGTACTCACTCTTCGACTCATTTTAAAATAGAAGTTCAGGTTTTTTTTTTAGTTAAATACTACTTTGTGTTATGATAATAAATAATTGTTCTCACATTTTCTTCATCAGAATGTTTTCTAAAGTTTTAGGTCAAAGTTTAAATATTAAACGGTAATAATAATTCTGTTGTATTATTATAATCCTGCATCTTTGGCATGTCTCCTTTTTTTCTGTTACTTCAATCACTTCAATTTCCTTGAATACTTCATTCTTAACTATTTCCATATGGGCCATGATTTTGAAAATGTCTTTTGCAGCCTTTTTAATTTCGACCTTTGTGTTTACGTGTTCTATAATCATTGACTGTATTAAAGAGGGGGAATCTAAGAAAACATTACTGGTTTTCTAAGAAAATCTAAGAAAACATTAGTAGAAGAGAGCATTCTGGGTAATGACTGTGACACACAAAGAATATTTGAAAACACAAATTTACTGCATCTAATATGGTCTGTCTTTCATACATAATGTCATCAACTATTACATATATAGATTCAGGATTTGTAAAATTCCCTACATACAAAACGTAAGGTAGTATAGGTCTCTTTTTCTGAAGTGCAAACTCTGTTTTTTTTTTTTAGCCTTTCACTAATTAAATTTGATGAGGAAAGTACCTGTAAGATGAATCCATTCCGTACTTCTGTTCGTGATGGCTTCCAAGATTCTTTCCGCACTGTCTTCTGGCTGGGAGTGTCGGTTATAAATGGAAGGAAAAGAAGACACTGTGCATTAATCGCGTCCACATTACTCTCGGGCGTGATTGCATCGAAAGTATTCCTAAGGATGATAAAGAAGCATGGATATCTCGCAGAGACGCCATTGTATTCACCGCTATATGGAGTATGGTTGGTCGCAATTCAAGCATTGCCTTGAAGAGGCTTGTCTGGATAGAGATGGTCAAAGTCTATTTCAAACAGTCTGGCTCCCAAGGTGGATTTCAAGACTGGGAATGTCTGAAAGTACTCCAGGATTGATTTATATTTGGGTTTTCCCTCCGACAAGCAGGCCATCCGTACAGCAGACGTTTCCTGCCATCTCTTTGTGATCGTTTCCAGATCTTCTTGCCCAGTCAGTCACTCCTTGCAACCACGACAAATATCCACTACAAGGTGATTCTGAAAGCAGAAATAGAAGAAAATTAGCAAGAGATAAAAAAGAGAAAGTGATGGAAAAATTGAGAAAAAAATAACATCACACGACTTTCCTTCTCCCTTCATTAAAAACGTAACGATCTATAACTTGATATCAAAAAAAAATGTAGTAACTGGGGCTTTGAAGCTAAAGACCTAAGTTTCCCAGTTACTGGGGTTTAACGAAGAAAAGGCCGCTGGTTCAATAACCCTACTACGAAAGGTGTATTAGTATTAACTAGAGTCACATGGCGTGAACAGTGGCCTTACTTCAACTCTTGGCGTCTGTGGAACAGGGCCTGGTGGTTGTAGCTGTGGCTGATTTTGTTGCAGAGTTGACAGTGGTGATCGAGATCTGGTTCGACCATCAGCATCACTGTCACTATGTACCTCAACGTTCTTATTTCTAGTTGCGTTGTGAGACTCTGCGAGATTCACAGTAGGGTGTTTTGATGTCATATGTCTCCGAAGGTTGGAAGTAGAAGTTGCATTTTTTTCAAACACGTAAAGCACAGACCACATTTGACCGTCTTTCCATCGCTTGTCGTACTGAAATAGTCCCATACTGTACTCATTCTTCGACTCATTTTAAAGTAGAAGTTCAGGTTTTTTATTTAGTTAAATGCTACTTTGTGTTGTGATAGTAAATAATTGTTCTCACATTTTCTTCATCAGAATGTTTTCTAAAGTTTTAGGTCAAAGTTTAAATATTAAACGGTAATAATAATTCTGTTATATTATTACTAGCGGGTAACACCCGCAGCTTCGCCACCCCATCGTCATACAGATACTTGAAAATAGGTACCTAGTTATCGTGGGACTCATGCGAGAGATGGGGGGATAGAGTTTGCACCTTGTCAAAGCCGGTTTTTGCAAAATCGCGGCCGGCCGGTAATTGTAATTAATCTTTTTCTTTCATAAAGTGGGTAGGTATAAATAGTTCTTGTGGTAAAATTATCGATTCATTTCCAACGCCAACAGTACCCCCTAAGATACCAATCAACCTCCCTGCTCGTCCGTCTCTTTTGCATAATAATAAATAATATACCTTTCTCTTGATTGTGTTTTTCTCGTTCAAAGTGTTTTTGATCTAAGTGGTAAATAAAATCAAATCAATTCTTTTTTTAACAATACCTGTGAATAAATAATAACAGTTTCAACACTTGATTATATTAACAATTTCAAAGTTCCTGTATAATTTAGTTTCAAAGTTCCGGTCGGTAAAGTAGGTTTTAAAAAAATGTAAAACCTTGTAAATAATAATACCTAGTGTAATAATTTAACATAGTGAAGGGTGAAGTTTTTACTAATGAATAAGAGTGAACATTCATATATGTTTTAACATAACTTGAAATTACTAGTATAGTTTAACTTTAGAAACATGTTGAATTTAATTTAAATAGACATAAATTTCAATTTCTATTTTTCCCTGTATGTACCTACTTTTGTAAATAACTATTCATCTCTGTATAACCTTGTGAGACCATGGAGTCATTAGTAACAACTGGCGATCTTCTTCGACAATGGGACCTAGCAGAATACGTAGAATTGTTTGAAAGTAAGTAAAAAATTCATACTTCAATTTATGACTGGTGATGTTTAACCTAAAACCAACCAAAATATACTGTGAGAACAAATAAACTAATCACCATTTTCTTTTACTATCAATAATAAAATATTAAATTTGAATCTTGATTATGGGGGGAGTTTAGAACCTTGATATAACGTTGAAATCTTACTTTCCCTTCCGCACAGAATAGGAAAACTCTATACAACGTAAAAGAAAACAAAAGGTGAACTTACCTCTAAACAACGTAATTTTCGAAACTTGGACCTTGGCGGACACAGATAACGTACAGCATCAGAGAGCAGCAACGTTATCGACTTTCCCTGTCGCTACACCAGCAGCAACGTTTTTCTCCAATGTGCAGTTATCTGCTGACACGGACAACTGGAGTGCAACAAACGTCCTCACATCTACGCCATCTTCGTCAGGGACCGAGTCCCAATCCTCGCAATTCACTATTTGGACATGTTCCACTAATTCAAATACCAGTAATGTTTTCTTAGATTCCCCCTCTTTGAAAGAGGAGGAATCTAAGAAAACATTACTGGTTTTCTAAGAAAATCTAAGAAAACAGTAGAGAGCATTCTGGGTAATGACTGTGACACACAAAGAATATTTGAAAACACAAATTTACTGCATCTAATATGGTCTGTCTTTCATACATAATGTCATCAACTATTACATATATAGATTCAGGATTTGTAAAATTCCCCACATACAAAACGTAAGGTAGTATAGGTCTCTTTTTCTGAAGTGCAAACTCTGTTTTTTTTTTAGCCTTTCACTAATTAAATTTGATGAGGAAAGTACCTGTAAGATGAATCCATTCCGTACTTCTGTTCGTGATGGCTTCCAAGATTCTTTCCGCACTGTCTTCTGGCTGGGAGTGTCGGTTATAAATGGAAGGAAAAGAAGACACTGTGCATTAATCGCGTCCACATTACTCTCGGGCGTGATTGCATCGAAAGTATTCCTAAGGATGGAACATGCTTCTTTATCTCGCAGGGACGCCATTGTATTCACCGCTATATGGAGTATGGTTGGTCTCAATTCAAGCATTGCCTTGAGGAGGCTGTCTGCCTTGTCTGGATAGAGATGGTCAAAGTCTATTTCAAACAGTCTGGCTCCCAAGGTGGATTTCAAGACCGGGAATGTCTGAAAGTACTCCAGGATTGATTTATATTTGGGTTTTCCCTCCGACAAGCAAGCCATCCGTACAGCAGACGTTTCCTGCCATCTCTTTGTGATCGTTTCCAGATCTTCTTGCCCAGTCACTCCTTGCAACCACGACAAATATCCACTACAAGGTGATTCTGAAAGCAGAAATAGAAGAAAATTAGCAAGAGATAAAAAAGAGAAAGTGATGGAAAAATTGAGAAAAAAATAACATCTCACGACTTTCCTTCTCCCTTCATTAAAAACGTAACGAAAAAATTATAGATATCAAAAAAAGTATCGAGATAGACCCCCATTATTTTTCAATTCTATGAAAAATATGTTCTGAACTATTTTTTATTCAAGTTAAGAAACGTCGCGCATAGATGGTATTTGGATGGGTGACCATCCAGGTATCACCCATATGATGCTGGCTAGTCCCGGCCCCACTCAGGCTGTGTGAGGTTAACGTGAGTAGCTAGAATTGGTAAGCCTAGCGCATGGAGGGTAAAACCCCCGTTGTGATATGACCTTAGCAGTTGAAAGCGACGTTAAATCCTACCTAAAAAAAAAGTATATTCTATGACTTACCAACTTCGGAGAAGACTTGGCAGAATCTTCATCAGTTGTCATTTAGACCGAGCTCCTCCTTTTATTTACTACTTCATTCCCTTGATTTTTTAATAACAAAACGTAAAGTAGTATAGGTCTCTTTTTCTGAAGTGCAAACTCTGTTTTTTTTAGCCTTTCACTAATTAAATTTGATGAGGAAAGTACCTGTAAGATGAATCCATTCCGTACTTCTGTTCGTGATGGCTCCCAAGATTCTTTCCGCACTGTCTTCTGGCTGGGAGTGTCGGTTATAAATGGAAGGAAAAGAAGACACTGTGCATTAATCGCGTCCACATTACTCTCGGGCGTGATTGCATCGAAAGTATTCCTAAGGATGGAACATGCTTCTTTATCTCGCAGGGACGCCATTGTATTCACCGCTATATGGAGTATGGTTGGTCGCAATTCAAGCATTGCCTTGAAGAGGCTGTCTGCCTTGTCTGGATAGAGATGGTCAAAGTCTATTTCAAACAGTCTGGCTCCCAAGGTGGATTTCAAGACCGGGAATGTCTGAAAGTACTCCAGGATTGATTTATACAGGGTGGGGCAAAAGATATGAACCAGTTTTGAAAGGCTGTAGAAAGAAAACTACTCAACTTAGAGAAATGAACCTTCGTTTATTTGAATCAGTTGGTAATCCCGTTTGTTACATCACTTTTTGAAAATTACGTCTCTGAGATGGCGGCCTTCAGCAGCAATGCACTGATGGAGTCGATTTCGGAAACTTTCCACTGCTTTTCGGCACATCTGTATCGGTATCGCCCTGATTTCCTCCCGGATTCTCACCTTGAGCTCATCCAGAGTGTGAGGTCGATGTTTAAACACTTTTTCCTTCAGGTAGCCCCAAAGGAAAAAGTCACATATGCTCAAATCAGGTGAGCGTGCCGGCAACCCCACATCACCACTTAGAGAGACCAGTCGAGCGGGGAACATTTGCCTCAGTTTGTCCAATGAAACACGAGCTGTATGCGCTGTTGCCCCGTCCTGTTGAAACCAGGGGTCTATCAAATTTGTTTCCTCACTCAGTTCTTCCAGTTCAGGTCCAAAAAATGTTTCCAGCATTGAAACATAGCGTGCTGCATTCACTGTCGTGGTTTAGCCGTCCTCTTCAAAGAAATAAGGCCCAATGACCCCTACTTGAGAAACTGCACACCACACTGTCACTTTGGGAGAGTGGAGAGGTCTCTCGTGGACTTGTTGTGGGTTTTCAGCTGCCCAGTAGCGGAAATTTTGTTTGTTTACAGCTCCAGAAAGATGGAAGTGGGCCTCGTCGCTACTGAAAAAAGTTGATGTTGCTGGGATTAGGTTCAGCATTTCCTGACAGCGATTCACACGATTTAGGTGGTCAGGAGGCATCAACTCTTGAACAGTCATTATCTTGTAAGGATGAAATGATAAATCTTCATGCAAAATCCTCCTCAGAGATCGATTTGACATGCCTAAAGCAACTGCATGTTTACGTGCAGAGCGTCTTGGCGATCGCTGAATTGCAACTCTTACTCTGTTCACATTTTCGGGTGTTCTCACTGTTGGAAGTCTTCCAGTTGTCCTGGGAATTGCTGTGGAGCCTGTGGATTCCAATGCACGAGCCCAACGTCGAATAGCATTACCCTGAGGGACGTTTTCAGCTCGGGGCACATTGAAGTGAAGTCGGAAGGCTCTCTGGGTGGCGATGACGGAACGGCCGTTTTCAAAAAACGCGCGCACTGCGAATCCCCGATGCTCACCGGTCCAAACCATTGTATCGACTAAAAACGGGGCTACGAGACGGTTACAACGAGACCCCTCCCATCAACTTACCCCCACTACAGGCCAAATCCTGGCCCTTCAAAACCGGTTCATATCTTTTGCCCCACCCTGTATTTGGGTTTTCCCTCCGACAAGCAAGCCATCCGTACAGCAGACGTTTCCTGCCATCTCTTTGTGATCGTTTCCAGATCTTCTTGCCCAGTCACTCCTTGCAACCACGACAAATATCCACTACAAGGTGATTCTGAAAGCAGAAATAGAAGAAAATTAGCAAGACATAAAAAAGAGAAAGTGATGGAAAAATTGAGAAAAAAATAACATCTCACGACTTTCCTTCTCCCTTCATTAAAAACGCAACGAAAAAATTATAGATATCAAAAAAAATATCGAGATAGACCCCCATTATTTTTCAATTCTATGAAAAATATGTTCTGAACTATTTTTTATTCAAGTTAAGAAACGTCGCGCATAGATGGTATTTGGATGGGTGACCATCCAGGTATCACCCACATATGATGCTGGCTAGTCCCGGCCCGACTCAGGCTGTGTGAGGTTAACGTGAGTAGCTAGAATTGGTAAGCCTAGCGCATGGAGGGTAAACCCCCGTTGTGATATGACCTTAGCAGTTGAAAGCGACGTTAAATCCTACCTAAAAAAAAAGTATATTCTATGACTTACCAACTTCGGAGAAGACTTGGCAGAATCTTCATCAGTTGTCATTTAGACCGAGCTCCTTCTTTTATTTACTACTTCATTCCCTTGATTTTTTAATAACAAAACGTAAGGTAGTATAGGTCTCTTTTTCTGAAGTGCAAACTCTGTTTTTTTTAGCCTTTCACTAATTAAATTTGATGAGGAAAGTACCTGTAAGGTGAATCCATTCCGTACTTCTGTTCGTGATGGCTTCCAAGATTCTTTCCGCACTGTCTTCTGGCTGGGAGTGTCGGTTATAAATGGAAGGAAAAGAAGACACTGTGCATTAATCGCGTCCACATAACTCTCGGGCGTGATTGCATCGAAAGTATTCCTAAGGATGGAACATACTTCTTTATCTCGCAGGGACGCCATTGTATTCACCGCTATATGGAGTATGGTTGGTCGCAATTCAAGCACTGCCTTGAAGAGGCTGTCTGCCTTGTCTGGATAGGGATGGTCAAAGTCTATTTCAAACAGTCTGGCTCCCAAGGTCGATTTCAAGACTGGGAATGTCTGAAAGTACTCTAGGATTGATTTATATTTGGGTATTCCCTCCGACAAGCAGGCCATCCGTACAGCAGACGTTTCCTGCCATCTCTTTGTGATCGTTTCCAGATCTTCTTGCCCAGTCACTCCTTGCAACCACGACAAATATCCACTACAAGGTGATTCTGAAAGCAGAAATAGAAGAAAATTAGCAAGAGATAAAAAAGAGAAAGTGATGGAAAAATTGAGAAAAAAATAACAGAACACGACTTTCCTTCTCCCTTCATTAAAAACGTAACGATCTATAACTTGATATCAAAAAAAAAATGTAGTAACTGGGGCTTTGAAGCCAAAGACCTAAGTTTCCCAGTTACTGGGGTTTAACGAAGAAAAGGCCGCTGGTTCAATAACCCTACTACGAAAGGTGTATTAGTATTAACTAGAGTCACATGGCGTGAACAGTGGCCTTACTTCAACTCTTGGCGTCTGTGGAACAGGGCCTGGTGGTTGTAGCTGTGGCTGATTTTGTTGCAGAGTTGACAGTGGTGATCGAGATCTGGTTCGACCATCAGCATCACTGTCACTATGTACCTCAACGTTCTTATTTCTAGTTGCGTTGTGAGACTCTGCGAGATTCACAGTAGGGTGTTTTGATGTCATATGTCTCCGAAGGTTGGAAGTAGAAGTTGCATTTTTTTCAAACACGTAAAGCACAGACCACATTTGACCGTCTTTCCATCGCTTGTCGTACTGAAATAGTCCCATACTGTACTCATTCTTCGACTCATTTTAAAATAGAAGTTCAGTTTTTTTATTTAGTTAAATACTACTTTGTGTTATGATAATAAATAATTGTTCTCACATTTTCTTCATCAGAATGTTTTCTTAAGTTTTAGGTCAAAGTTTAAATATTAAACGGTAATAATAATTCTGTTGTATTATTATAATCCTGCATCTTTGGCATGTCTCCTTTTTTTCTGTTACTTCAATCACTTCAATTTCCTTGAATGCTTCATTCTTAACTATTTCCATATGGGCCATGATTTTGAAAATGTCTTTTGCAGCCTTTTTAATTTCGACCTTTGTGTTTACGTGTTCTATAATCATTGACTGTATGAAAGAGGGGGAATCTAAGAAAACATTACTGGTTTTCTAAGAAAATCTAAGAAAACATTAGTAGAAGAGAGCATTCTGGGTAATGAGTGTGACACACAAAGAATATTTGAAAACACAAATTTACTGCATCTAATATGGTCTGTCTTTCATACATAATGTCATCAACTATTACATATATAGATTCAGGATTTGTAAAATTCCCCATATACAAAACGTAAGGTAGTATAGGTCTCTTTTTCTGAAGTGCAAACTCTGTTTTTTTTTTATCCTTTCACAAATTAAATTTGATGAGGAAAGTACGTGTAAGGTGAATCCATTCCGTACTTCTGTTCGTGATGGCTTCCAAGATTCTTTCCGCACTGTCTTCTGGCTGGGAGTGTCGGTTATAAATGGAAGGAAAAGAAGACACTGTGCATTAATCGCGTCCACATAACTCTCGGGCGTGATTGCATCGAAAGTATTCCTAAGGATGGAACATACTTCTTTATCTCGCAGGGACGCCATTGTATTCACCGCTATATGGAGTATGGTTGGTCGCAATTCAAGCACTGCCTTGAAGAGGCTGTCTGCCTTGTCTGGATAGGGATGGTCAAAGTCTATTTCAAACAGTCTGGCTCCCAAGGTCGATTTCAAGACTGGGAATGTCTGAAAGTACTCTAGGATTGATTTATATTTGGGTATTCCCTCCGACAAGCAGGCCATCCGTACAGCAGACGTTTCCTGCCATCTCTTTGTGATCGTTTCCAGATCTTCTTGCCCAGTCACTCCTTGCAACCACGACAAATATCCACTACAAGGTGATTCTGAAAGCAGAAATAGAAGAAAATTAGCAAGAGATAAAAAAGAGAAAGTGATGGAAAAATTGAGAAAAAAATAACAGAACACGACTTTCCTTCTCCCTTCATTAAAAACGTAACGATCTATAACTTGATATCAAAAAAAAAAATGTAGTAACTGGGGCTTTGAAGCCAAAGACCTAAGTTTCCCAGTTACTGGGGTTTAACGAAGAAAAGGCCGCTGGTTCAATAACCCTACTACGAAAGGTGTATTAGTATTAACTAGAGTCACATGGCGTGAACAGTGGCCTTACTTCAACTCTTGGCGTCTGTGGAACAGGGCCTGGTGGTTGTAGCTGTGGCTGATTTTGTTGCAGAGTTGACAGTGGTGATCGAGATCTGGTTCGACCATCAGCATCACTGTCACTATGTACCTCAACGTTCTTATTTCTAGTTGCGTTGTGAGACTCTGCGAGATTCACAGTAGGGTGTTTTGATGTCATATGTCTCCGAAGGTTGGAAGTAGAAGTTGCATTTTTTTCAAACACGTAAAGCACAGACCACATTTGACCGTCTTTCCATCGCTTGTCGTACTGAAATAGTCCCATACTGTACTCATTCTTCGACTCATTTTAAAATAGAAGTTCAGTTTTTTTATTTAGTTAAATACTACTTTGTGTTATGATAATAAATAATTGTTTCTCACATTTTCTTCATCAGAATGTTTTCTTAAGTTTTAGGTCAAAGTTTAAATATTAAACGGTAATAATAATTCTGTTGTATTATTATAATCCTGCATCTTTGGCATGTCTCCTTTTTTTCTGTTACTTCAATCACTTCAATTTCCTTGAATGCTTCATTCTTAACTATTTCCATATGGGCCATGATTTTGAAAATGTCTTTTGCAGCCTTTTTAATTTCGACCTTTGTGTTTACGTGTTCTATAATCATTGACTGTATGAAAGAGGGGGAATCTAAGAAAACATTACTGGTTTTCTAAGAAAATCTAAGAAAACATTAGTAGAAGAGAGCATTCTGGGTAATGAGTGTGACACACAAAGAATATTTGAAAACACAAATTTACTGCATCTAATATGGTCTGTCTTTCATACATAATGTCATCAACTATTACATATATAGATTCAGGATTTGTAAAATTCCCCATATACAAAACGTAAGGTAGTATAGGTCTCTTTTTCTGAAGTGCAAACTCTGTTTTTTTTTTATCCTTTCACAAATTAAATTTGATGAGGAAAGTACGTGTAAGGTGAATCCATTCCGTACTTCTGTTCGTGATGGCTTCCAAGATTCTTTCCGCACTGTCTTCTGGCTGGGAGTGTCGGTTATAAATGGAAGGAAAAGAAGACACTGTGCATTAATCGCGTCCACATAACTCTCGGGCGTGATTGCATCGAAAGTATTCCTAAGGATGGAACATACTTCTTTATCTCGCAGGGACGCCATTGTATTCACCGCTATACGGAGTATGGTTGGTCGCAATTCAAGCACTGCCTTGAAGAGGCTGTCTGCCTTGTCTGGAGAGAGATGGTCAAAGTCTATTTCAAACAGTCTGGCTCCCAAGGTGGATTTCAAGACTGGGAATGTCTGAAAGTACTCCAGGATTGATTTATATTTGGGTATTCCCTCCGACAAGCAGGCCGTCCGTACAGCAGACGTTTCCTGCCATCTCTTTGTGATCGTTTCCAGATCTTCTTGCCCAGTCACTCCTTGCAACCACGACAAATATCCACTACAAGGTGATTCTGAAAGCAGAAATAGAAGAAAATTAGCAAGAGATAAAAAAGAGAAAGTGATGGAAAAAATTGAGAAAAAAATAACATCACACGACTTTCCTTCTCCCTTCACACATTCAGCGCCAAGCAGATTTTCAAGCTTTTATTATCCTAGGCCATAGGCATTTTTACGACTTCGTCATGCTGGGCCGTGTGTATCATAAATGAACACAGAGTTACATTACCAAAGGGCCATGTGTATCATTTTTGCACACAAAACTTGTTTTCAATTCAAGCCATGTGTATCATAAATGAGCACGTTTTACATGTATTTCTTATGGTAGCAATATTCTCATGGCCCAGGACTACCACAGAGTCGCACTAATTTTGGCCCTGCCCGTAACATGTTACCAAGAACCTTATGGTTTTGAAATGAAATTTTTTGGTAAAAAAAAACTCTTATCTTTCAATTTACAAACATATTATTTTTAGGTTTATTGAAATTAGAACATAAACAATTATTCATAAAGAAAATGATAGATTATTGATTTTTATAAGTTTTTATACTTACATACAATTTTTTATGATATACCTAAATCATTTCTAATAAAATGAAAAAAATTCTTCCAAAGAAAATACAAAATTAACTTTTTTTTTCATTTCAAACAGGGGTTCGAACCCTGTACCTAAATTATATAGTAATAGCTTTTTATTGCAAAATCTAAACAAAAAGCTAAAGAAAAAGTTATGAATTTGAGAACATGAAATGTATTGTTATCAAATGAAATGTATATCAATCAGTGCCGAGTGTTGAAACATTCACGGCACATGTAGGGTTCTCCATCACATGTGTCACAGACTGTGAATACCTGTTTTGGCATCTGTTTACCTCCATCTGGTAGCACTCTTCCCTTCCTTCCCAAGAGGTTGTAACATGGGGTACACCTTCCCCTCTTCTTTGGAACTTTTTCAACCAGGTGATGGACTCCCCGACTTCTTCGTGGAGCAGGGGGTTCTCCATGGTCCAGGAGAGACAGAATTATTTTTTCTCGGAATGTCTTGATCGGTAGTGGGTCGTCTTCATGAATTGTATTGTACAAGACGTGGGCGTTGACTATAACCATCCCCCAGATGAGTTCAACCGCTAACTTCCGGTACCACTTGGTACATCGACGAAGGGCCTTATTGTAGGTAGCCATTTGATCACTCATATCTATGGCAAATTTCCCACTGTTATAAAGAACAACATCACGTGGTTTCTTTTTTAGTGTTCCGCGTTTGTTTCTCACGTCCACCATCTCATTAGTAGAAACCGTTGATAGAAGAGTAACCTCTCGCTTATCTTTCCATTTTACAAGGGTCAAACCTTCAGCTGTTTCCTGAGATACAACTTCGCCTTTCTTCAGTGGTTTAGCTACTTCGGGAGGAAGGTACTTTCGGTCTGAGCGTACTGTGCCAATCATATGAGTAGAGTGTTGCAATAACCCTAACCCCAAGGGTACACTTGTATACCAGTTATCTATGGTTACAGTTCTACCACTTTCAAGTAGCCCATTGGGAGCTTGTACAAAGTTACCATTTTCAAGTTCAAGCCCTCCCATGAGTTTATACACTATATTTTCTGTGGTACTCATGTTTTGTACGGTATCTTGCCCTATGTACACAGAAACATCCCAAGTATAACCTTTGCCAGAACAAAGCTTGTATAACTTTATACCGTAACGATGTCGTTTTCTTGGATTGTACATTCTAAATAACAGCCGGCCACGCCATGGAATCATACTTTCGTCGATACAAACTTGCTCGCCGGGAGTATAGGCTAACTTGAACTTTTCTATGAACATAGAAAGTAAGCTTCTTATTTTGTGTAAACGGTCACTGCCAGCTTCAGTATTGTTCGAGAAGTGCCACATTCGTAAGAGAATTTCGGATCTGTTTCGACTCATGGTGTTACGAACTAATGGTTTGTCGTAAAGCGGACTTCTACTCCAGTAGTCTTTGAGGTTTGGGTATTGAACTAAACCCATATAGCCAAGTAATCCAATGAATTTTTTTAATTCAGCAACATCAGTGGGAAACCATTGGTGTACTCTAGCATTGGGAAGTACATCTGCTTCATTCTCAATACATTGCGTGGCATAGAGATTTGTCTGTTCAACCATAACATCTAAAATGCGATCATCAAGGAAATATGAGAAGTAGTCAATTGGATTCCCATTTGCAAGTTCACCACTGATTCCTGGATGTACTCCTGATTCTCCTAAAAATGGAAACGTTTGTTGTCTACCTTGCCAGTTTGACCACTTGATAGTTTTCTCTCTTCCTAGAACTGGGACCGTGTATTCATATTTTTTCGTGTCTTTTCGTCTTCTTCGTACATTGTATACTTGTTCTTCTTCGCTTTCATCTTCCTCCTCATTATTTTGAATATCATCTTCACCAACTTCTTCTTCGTTTTCATTGTCCTGTTCATTATTTTGAATATCATCTTCACCAACTTCTTCTTCGTTTTCATTGTCCTGTTCATTATTTTGAATATCATCTTCACCAACTTCTTCTTCGCTTTCACGTTCCTGTTCATCATTTTGAGTCTTACTCTTTTTTACAGCTGATCCATCAAAATCACTTTCAGAGTCAGACGAGAATATTTTGTGAGAGGGCCCTGGACGTTGAATCTTGGGCAGTAACTTGATTATTTTGCTACTACTCGTAGAAGCAGCACGAGGGTCAAACTCTGGATCTTTATCAGAGTCAAAATCTTCAGAGTCGCTGCTAAATTCACTCTCTCCACTCATATCAATCAGCATATTTTTGATTGAACTTGATGGTACTTTAGCTCGAAGCTTACGAGGGGTCAACTTTTCCTTCGGCATTTCTCAGTGGAGTGTTTTACTTCAAAAAAGTTCTATTTTTATTTTTTTATTTACTTTTCAATAATTCAAATTTTCAATAGGTAATATAAATTTTTAATCATTCTGTGACAGAAAAGAACAAAGATTATTTATCATCTGAAACAAAAGAAAAATTTCAAAGCAGTATCAATGAAACTTTGTTTTGAAAAAAGCTCGTGTACCTACTAACAAATTTCTGTTGGTAGGTACATGGTTGATCCGCTATTCACAGCAATGTCATCTGCAACAAAAGAAATGATCAAAGCAATATCAATGAGACTTTTTTTTTAGAAATACGAAAGGAAAATTGATAAATCAATGTGTGTTCAAAAATGAACATTTGGCCCCGATCAGTAGATTTTGTTTTTTTCCCACGTTCTGGGCCACGTGTATCAAAAATGCACACACAAGAAAAAATCAAATAACTCGATAAAGAAATATGTTAGACTAATTTTATGTGTAGTCACACAGTTCTGAATGCATCTATAATCTTAATGTCATCTTGGCCCCTGACGACCAAACGATGATTTTCATCATTGGCCCAGGCTGAATTACCCGGTGTGTGCATAAATGATACACATGGCGCTGAATGTGTTACCATTCTCTTAACATAAACAAACTTTGAAAAAGAATCAATTATAACTAAAAACATCATATTATTCCAAGGACCTAGAAAATCTATATGAATGCGTTCACCAGGACCCTTTGGCACAGGCCATGAAATAGACTTAGCTTGTGGAGGACTATCTCTATTTGCCAAACAAGCTTTTTTTTTAAGTGGGGTTTAACGTCGCTTTCAACTGCCATGGTCATATCACGACGGGGGTTTTACCCTCCATTCGCAGGAAACTCACAAACCTGCTACTCACATTGACCTCACCCAGCCTGAGTGGGGCCGGGAAAAGCCAGCGTCACGAGAATTAGAATTTGAATGGTCACCCATCCAAGTCTTAACCTCGCTGGATGTCGCCTAACTTCGGTGTTCTGAAGGGAACCGGTGAATTCAACATGCCATCGACGCTGGCTAAACAAGCTTTACAATTTCTAGTTATTTCCTCAATGTCATTATCAACTCCTGGCCACCAAATGTAAGAGCGAGCTATTGACTTCATTTTAGTGGTACCTAAATGTGTGGAGTGTAGTTCTTTAACTAAAAACTTTTGCAATTTAGATGGTATTAAAATACGGTGGCCCCACATGATACAATTATTTTCTACAGATAGCTCATTTTTTCTGACATAAAATGGTAACAAGTTTTGAGATACATCTTTTTTGGTGGGCCATTTACCTGTCATGATTGCTTGATAAACACATTTTAATAATTGATCTTGTTGAATTTCAACTTGGATATCAGACAATTCAATTGAATCTACCAATAGGTCTTTCTTTTCCCTCCATATCTAGTTGACTTAACATTCCCCCAATACCAACCGAACTAGCATCTGAGCTCAGTATTAACTTGAAATTAGAATTATAGTGTGATAGTATCTTTTTTGACAAAATAGCTTCTTTGATTTTTTGAATGCATCATTTTGTTGTTCACACCAATTGAACTCTTGACCTTTTTTTAATAAATTATAAAGAGGAGAAGCCAAACTAGCTAATTTTGGAATAAATTTAGAATAATAAGATACTAATCCCATGAATGATTTAACTTCTGTCACATTTGTTGGACATTTCATATTCTTAATAGCAATGAATCTTGACTCAGGGACTGAAAGTCCATGTTTGTCAACTTTGTAACCAAGGAATTCCACACTTTCTTGGAAAAATTTACATTTATCTTTGTTTAATGTCAGCCCATGGTCAGCAAGTTTCTGCAGTACAATTGACAATCTATTCTCTAACTCTGCTTTGTCTTTGCCTGAAACCAAAATATCATCAAAAAAAGCCATAACTCCTGGTTGATCAAATAATATTCTTTCAATTTCTCGCTGAAAAATTCCAGTCCTTTATGAGTAGATATTGTTGTTAACTTCTGTGAATTTTCATTTAAAGGAAGTTGAAGGTAAGCTTTTGAAAGATCTAATTTTGCAAACACTGAACAACTAATAGAGCTTAATAAGTCTCCTACTCTTGGAATCGGATGTCTATCAACAATAAGAGCTGGATTTAATGTAGTTTAATAATCCCCACAGATTCTTACACTACCATCTGCTTTCATTACTGGTACTATTGGGGTACCCCAATCTGATGATTCAACTGGTACTAATACTTTTTTATCAGAACTTACATTGTTCAGTGAGCAGTATATTTCAAACTGTTCTGTCCAACTGTTGACATTTTCTCCAATATCTAATGGGCTCAGGTTGCCCAGTACTTTGTTCTTGGCCATAGTTAACCAATTAACCTCGTCGCCACTGTAATAACTTTGGAACTAATTCCTTTAATTTAAAATAAAACACAATAGTTAAGGATAACAATTTATCTCAATCATTTATTAAATTATTACTGACAAAAGTGGAACAGAAAAGCATTTCTAACTTGCTAGTTGTTGTTTTTACAAAGACACCGCGCCAAAAAGAACATCACTGTATGGTGCTGCCACTAGTGGGAATTAATTAATTTATAAACTCTTGGCGGTTCTTCAAAATAAAGAGAGCCTTGTACAAGAGTACAACAAGGAGGAACTTATTAGGCACTTTCACGTTTCTCTCAAAGGTCTTGTTCAACCTTTTTTTGAGGTCAACTTTGTTTTTTTAAATGGAATGCTATATTTTTGATCATTGAATCGATTTGTTCTCAAAAAAGTAAATATAATATGCTTAAATTTTTTTTTGATTCAATGTACCGTTTCAAGCAGGTTTGTGAGTTTCCTGCGAATGGAGGGTAAAACCCCCGTCGTGATATGACCATGGCAGTTGAAAGCGACGTTAAACCCCACTTAAAATAATAAAAAAAAACACAAAATAAATTATCATGTTTCCACGCAGTGTGTCTTCATCTTGGACACTTGTTGATTGTATTTATTTAGGTATAGCAGGCTAAAGACCAAATTTTATTTTAATTTAGGTCAGTTATTATTTTTTATGATATTACTTGATTTTTTTTTTATTATTATTTTATTAGTTATTGGTACAGTTGATCTTATAGTTGTTCAAAATTACCTCCTTCAGCTTGGATACATTTGTCTAATCTTTTTTCAAATTCATCGCTTGTTATCATCAAAACTAATTGTGGAATGTTTCTACAAGCGGTTATTATGCGATTCATCATATCTTCTTTTGTTGCTGGTTTAGTTTTGAAAATGATATTTTTCAAATAACCCCATAAGAAAAAATCAGTCTCCTAGTATCATTAAGATGTCAACAATTTCAGAAGGCGGATAATATCCCATTTCAAGAACTTATTAGAATAAAAAAAATAACACAAAAAAAAAATTAAGAAAATAAAATAGAATTTGACAAGCTTGTGAAAATTGGAAAATGTGATGAATATATTTTTTCAAAAAAATAATAACTGACAAAAATTAAAATAAAATTTGGTCTTTAGCCTGATATACCTAAATAAATACAATCAACAAGTGTCCAAGATGAAGACATACTGCGTGGAAACATGATAATTTATTTTGTGTTTATTTTTGAAACGGTACATTGATTAAAAAAAAAATTTAAGTAAATTATATTTACTTTTTTGAGAACAAATCGATTCAATGATCAAAAATATAGCATTCCATTTAAAAAAACAAAGTTGACCTCAAAAAAAGGTTGAACAAGACCTTTGAGAGAAACGTGAATGTGCCTATTAAGTTTCCCCCTGAAATCCATTATGACTTTACTTCGCACGTTTTTTTTTATATTACTAACGGTTTTTGAGATATTTGACTGTATCTTTTAAAATGGGTCACCCTGTATATAAAAGAACTTACAGCTAAAAAAAAGAACAATACATAACAAATGCACCTATAATTATATTTTTCACTTAAAAATGTATAAATCTAAATCTAATTATTATTGTTTTAACTCACAATGAACAATATACTTCATTATATCTCACCATATAACATAACTATCATATATCCTCCTGAGACCTGGATGTACTTTTAAAAGTACATGAGGCAGGTACTGCTTGAGTCCTGAGATTTTTTTTGATTTTTTTTTTTATTTTTTATTCCTGTTCATAATGATTAGGGAGTCATTATAAGTGTGTAAGTACAAAGAAAATTACCAAATACGGCCTGAAATAAGAGATATCAATGTACTTTATAAAGTACATAAGGACTCAATGCAGTGTTTTTTTCTACTATTACTCTCACAGCTGAGTAAAGAAAAACACAAATTTTCATATAAAAAAGTGTTTGGTCTTTTATTTGAACTTAAGTTTTGACAAGATTTAAACTTTAAATGAACCTACTTACTGAAACAGTGAGAAACAATAAATTTTGATTTTTTTTGTAAAATTTTTTTTCATAGAAAATAGAAAAATTATAGATTTTTTTCCATACCTATTCTTAAAGTTTAAGAACTTTGTTATTAAACATATCAGTACTTGGAACTACAAAGTATAGAAGTAGTTTTCTAAATAATCATTAGTGGGAACTGACATCAATTTTGATGGAATGTTAGAAAGCAATTGTGCTTTTTTGTTAAGCACAGAGTACATTTGATTTTTGTTCTTTGATTGCATTTTTCCCCACGGCACCTGTGTTCGTCTTCAACAATAGGCAAGTGTTTGGCTCCACTCTTTCTTTACTGATTACTAGATTGAATCCCAATGTACTTTAAAAAGTACACCCAACTTTGGTCGTTGTTATTGCAAAGGAAACAAATAGTAAACACCATGAGGTAACTTCAGGATGAGGTCCAAAGTAAAAGAAATATATATTTAATTTAAAACGTGTCAAAAAATTCAAGAATATCCAATTACTGCTTTTCATAGGGGTTGACGTTTTCTGGCGACGCTTGGACATGTTTTTAGCTCCAAATCATAACTACAAATGAAAAGATTTTTTCCACAAAATTGTTTTGTTTACAATTCAAAACACCTGAATAAAATATTCCGATCAACTTCAGACCACTATCTTCTCTCAAAAACCGTCGGGAATTTTTGAAAATTCCATGTACTTTTAAAAGTACGCCAGGTCTTAATCAGTACTTTCGGGAAAACATGTCCAGGTCTCAGGAGGATATTATTTACTTAATTATGAATAAAATGGCTTTGAAGAAATCGAAGACTCTGTGAGAGTATATTTAAATTTGTGATATTTAAATAAAAAAAATATCATATTTGTGTCAATCTCTTTCGTGATGTCACAACTACTCAAACTCGCTTTACAAAATCTTTGCTGAACTTGGGACTTGAACCACCGACCTCCAGGCCGACTTATCCATCAAACTACTAAGTTCGGTTTTGTGACAGGTTATAATGTATGCTAATTTTTCTTCTGTGTAAATATACTCGTACTGTGGGGGAGTGTGGGGGACAGCCCACAAGGTTCCAAGAGATAGAAGAAAAATGAGGGCTCACTCACCTTTGAAGTCTCTTGCGGTGTTCACTTACGGTGTGCCGGCCGGCTCTTCTTGGTGATGGGACAGAGTAGGAAGATGAGTGAGCTTTATTTGTTATAAATATATTTAATTTGATATTTAAACGAAATATTGAGTGTTGCACGAAAAGTGGAAAATGGTGTACACTAAATTTGAACTAAGATGTGATGTGATCTCTCTGATGGTCAAAAGGTATCTGCGGAGGGCAGAGATAGAATGTTGAAACATACAAAATTATGGAAAATTACCAACTAACTTGTTTGAAGCCAAGGGCTCCCTTGTTCCAAGTCAGGGCTGCATTAATGGGGAGGCAATGCTACTGTACGCTGTACGCAACACGTACCTTTTAACCTTGTTTTTTTTTTCAATGAAAAATTGTATGCACGTTCAGCATGTGTTGTTGGATTTTGAAAAGGAGTGCACAGAAAAGATCTTTGTGCGTAACCCGAATGTCCAAGAAGTTGACCTAAAAAAAAAAAAATTACATTTTTATAAAACGCATTTTAAACCTTTTATATGAACTGTGTTTTATGTTGCAATTGCTTCTTATTATGAAACCCTTAACCAGACACTTTTGTCAATTATATCCAAGTTCTTTAAAAAAAAATTATTATTTTTTATGAATTCAATAATAAAACTTTGTAAGGTGCCCTCGAGCTTTATTAACAATAAAAACTATTCTTATTTTTAAATAGATAGTTGTTAAAATAGTCATATCAATAATGAGTGAAATGAATTCTTTTTTATATAGTATGGGTCCGCAAAAAAAGGAGCCACTCGAAACATTTAGATTTATAATTATTATTTGTAATGGAAAATAATTACCTGGAACATGGTTTTCTTCATGGCGAATACGCACACCCCTCGCGTTAAAAATCCGTAAATCATGTGCTGAACCAGGCCATGACGCTTGGATATCCAAAAATTCCACTTCAGGACCAACGACAGCCTTAACATTCAAGAAGTAACCTTTTCGGTTACGGAAGACTTCCGCATTGTTGCCCCCTGGACTTATGATTGCAACATGGGTGCAATCAATCACACCAGAAACCACGGGAAAACCTCCCAGTCTATAAAAGAGCTAGTTGACTCTCTCGAAGTCTCTGGGAAAGTTCACAAAACTTGGAAGTTTTGCTTTCAATTTGGTTGCCACCAGGTTCATTGTGCTAACGGTCGGCTGACTGATTTTCTCCAGTTCACCACAAGTTATCTAAAACAGAGGCAAAGAATGGTTGGGATCGAAGCTTCGTCTCGACCCACCTTGGGTTTTTTTTCGTCGAGGCAGGTCCCCTCGTCTACTGCCTGTTTATGATCGTGAGTGAGGGGAGTTTTGTTCGTCGAGGCAGGTCCCCTCGTCTACTGCCTGTTTATGATCGTGAGTGAGGGGAGTTTTGTTCGTCGAGGCAGGTCCCCTCGTCTACTGCCTGTTTATGATCGTGAGTGAGGGGAGTTTTGTTCGTCGAGGCAGGTCCCCTCGTCTACTGCCTGTTTATGATCGTGAGTGAGGGGAGTTTTGTTCGTCTAAACTGGTTCCCATCTGTGGAAAAAACTCATAAAAATGGATTAGTGTATGTACATTTTTTAAATACGCAAGCACACATTAATATCACACTAGAATATAAATTGGAATGATACAAGTACAAGCTCATTAGGAATAGAGATTTAAGTTTATTCGAGTCAAGGGATTTTGCACCTTAGTACTAAGGTGTTGGGTGGAAGAGATTGCCACAGGCAATAACCCCGCCCTTTAGGTAGGACATTATTGTTATTTTCTTTTTTACTTATTTACTAGCGGTTCACCCGTGCTTCGCTACGGTTATCAATATTTTTTTTACTTTTCATAATATAGTTTTAGGTGTTCTAGATTTTTGTTAAATAAAGGTCTTTAATTTTCCACACCACCCCTGAGGTATCAAAACGGCGCGTTATTTTTTAAAGAGGTTTCTCCAATAGACATACATCCTCTTTATTTTTATTCTTTATTATAAATATAAATTAAATTGTGTGAACAACACACGACTTTCCTTCATCCCAAATAAAGTTGGTAACAAAAAAGTTCTATATATTTTTAAAAAAAGGATTGAAGTAGACCCCAATTAATTTTTAATTTATGAAAAACATGTCTTGAATTTTTTTCTGATATCTTTACCCCTTGCAGCACAAAAGTCATAAAGTCCCAAAAAATGGACCATACACACATGCGGTAAAGGCTGCGGATCAACCGCCACAGTAAATGAGAATATATAATATCTTGTTCAGCGACTAAAAGTACGTAGGTCTGATAAGTATGTCACAATTACTCCCACCTAGGATGAAAAAAAAAAAAAAAAAAAAAAAAAAAATGGACAACGCCAGTTTAGGTGACTAATCATAAAGTTCGAGATGTCAAAAAAAATCGTTGTAGACCCCCATATTTTTTAAATTTAAATTTATGGCAGAGTACCGAACCAAACACTTTACCCTTGGTATATGGCAGAGTACCGAACCACTTTACCCTTGGTACTCAAATACATCAGACTGATGACTTTTAACCGGAACACTCGGGAGACAATGTCGTGCCTATCTTGAAGCTGTTGGCCTGGCAACAGAATGTCGGAAATTTCAGACCATTTAGGATTACAGGTAAAAGTAATGAATAGATCAGGACGGCCATACTTTCTGACATAAGACATTGCATCTTGTGTCCGCTCATGCATATAGCGGGGACTTCCAGTGAATGAAGATGGCTATATCACCATCTGTCCTATGTCCTGAACATTTCCATCTCTTTCAACTGCATCTTTCAGGTGAACATAATTCTCCGCGCGTAGCTTTTTTTGATTATGCTTGATGTAGGCCAGTCTCTCAGTCTCAATCTTTGCATAAACATCCACCCAGTACTGATTCCCAAGTTGTCTACAGAGATGCAAGTGATTAAATTCACCGGACCTGACCATGAGTCTGAAGGCATAGAAGTTCATGGCAGACACATTCTTCTGCAAATTAACTTGGGATGTGATGGGATCATACTGGGGGATGTTAATACAATATGTATCCTCACCCCTAAGATAGCATGGGGTATTCTAAAGCATCATACGCGCGATGAATTTCCGACACTCTGTGTAAACCACCATCTCTTGATTCAAGAACAATATCCCGCTTTTCAAATTCCTGGCCCACTATCAAAACAGCTACTTCATTTGTAGAGGGAGCATTAAAACGTCCAGAGTGTCCGGCGTTGTCAGCAGTCGGGGCAGTGGACTTTGATGGCCCGGCGTTGTCGAATGTTTATACAACTTGCTCTTCTTCGTCGTCTATAATATCTTCCTCCTCCTCTTCTTGATCTGTAACTGTCGCGGGCAAGTAATCTTCTTCTGTGAATATGTCTGGGTTGAATGGGTGTATACCCGTTGCTCGGAATGCCTCGGTTGCATTTTCAATAGTAGCCACACGTTCGTAAGCACTCTTGAATAGCTCAGCAACATGGTACTGGGCAACAACTTGACCTGGATTCGTAATTGCAAAATTATCTACGATATAATCATATTGTGTCTTCAAAGGCTTGAAGAAAACTCGATCTAGGGGTTGAGTTTTGTTACTGGTGTGAGGCGGAAGATTAAGTCTCTTCCTCTAGAAAAGAAAGTAAGGTGGCACATACTGACCGCCAGCACTCAAACAACAAACGACTGACACCGTCTGTCCTTGATCTGCGGACACAGATTTACTGACATCTCTCTTGCCAACTGGAGCTACATGTTTGCTTAATTAATTTGTTTGGCACAGTTTGGACACCTGTTTCGTCCATATTAAAGATTCTGTTTGGTGGGTATCTGTGTTTATCAAGAGCCACGCGCAAATTGGAGAAGTAGTTGTCAATCTGAGATCTATTGAAGCCCATCGTTCTTGCAATGCTTGTCTTGCGGGGCGTTCTTAGTGATAGTTTATGTCTCTTCATAAAAGCACGGGTAAAGTCTCTACCGCTCATTTTTGAATCTGTGTTAAATCTGTGCTTAATTCCATTTTGATCAGCAAATGCAAATATTAGGAACCGCAACGACTTCAATGTAACACCAAAATATCTCTTGTCCAGCTCTTTACAATGTTCAACAATGAGCTTCTCTTGATCATCGGTGAATGTACCTGGAAGCAGAAAAAAAAATGATACCTATTATTATATTAATAAAATTGTAGAAAATGAGGGGGAGGAGAGAAAAACCTGTACGACTAAAATTTAATTGAACCACCGCCACCGGTTGCATGATTGATTACAAGTTTTTCCAGGCCTAAAAAGTGATTTCATAAGACTCCTTAGTGATGTTGCACTTGCTTCTTATTATGAAACCCTTAACCAGACGACACTTTTGTCGTTTATATCCAAGTTCTTAAAAAAATTATTACTTTTTATGAATTCAATAATAAAACTTAGTATGGTTCCCTCGAGCTTTATTTACAACAAAAAACTATTCTTATTGTTAAATAGATACTTGTTAAATTAGTCATACCAATAATGAGTGGAATGAATTTTTTTTATTAAGGGTCCCCAAAACAAAGGAGCCACTCGAAATATTTAGATTTAATATTATTATTATTTGTAATAGAAAATAATTACCTGGAAAATGGTTTTCTTCGTGGCGAATACGCACACCCCTCGCGTTAAAAATCCGTAAATCATGTGCTGAACCAGGCCATGACGCTTGGATATCCAAAAATTCCACTTCAGGACCAACGACAGCCTTAACATTCAAGAAGTAACCTTTTCGGTTACGGAAGACTTCCGCATTGTTGCCCCCTGGACTTCTGATTGCAACATGTGTGCAATCAATCACACCAGAAACCCCGAGAAAGCCTCCCAGTCTATAAAAGAGCTGGTTGACTCTCTCGAAGTCACTGGGAAAGTTGACGAAACTTGGAAGTTTAGCCTTCAATTTGGTTGCTACCAGGTTCATTGTGCTAACGGTCGGCTGACTGATTTTCTCTAGTTCACCTCAAGTTATCTGAAACAGAGGCAAAGAGTGGTTGGGATTGAAGCTTCGTCTCGACCCACCTTGGGTTTTTTTTCGTCGAGGCAGGTCCCCTCGCCTACTGCCTGTTTATGATCGTGAGTGAGGGGAGTTTTGTTCGTCGAGGCAGGTCCCCTCGTCTACTGCCTGTTTATGATCGTGAGTGAGGGGAGTTTTGTTCGTCGAAACAGGTCCCCATCTGTGGAAAAAACTCATAAAAATGGATTAGTTTATGTACATTTTTTAAATACGCAAGCACACATTAATATCACACTAGAATATAAATTGGAATGATACAAGTACAAGCTCATTAGGAATAGAGATTTAAGTTTATTCGAGTCAAGGTATTAAGTTTTGATATTACTCGGGGAATTAACAGTTTTATATTACATTAAAAAGATATCAATGTTGAAATTATTGTTATTTTTACTAAAATTTAAAAAAAAACACAGTAGGTACATCTCCCTGATAACATTTGCTCTGCGCAGACCGTTTAGGATTACAGGTAAAAGTAATGAATAGATCAGGACGGCCATACTTTCTGACATAAGACATTGCATCTTGTGTCCGCTCATGCATATAGCGGGGACTTCCAGTGAATGAAGATGGCAATATCACCATCTGTCCTATGTCCTAAACATTTCCATCTCTTTCAACTGCATCTTTCAGGTAAACATAATTCTCCGCGCGTAGCTTTTTTTGATTATGCTTGATGTAGGCCAGTCTCTCAGTCTCAATCTTTGCATAAACATCCACCCAGTACTGATTCCCAAGTTGTCTACAGAGATGCAAGTGATTAAATTCACCGGACCTGACCATGAGTCTGAAGGCATAGAAGTTCATGGCAGACACATTCTTCCGCAAATTAACTTGGGATGTGATGGGATCATACTGGGGGATGTTAAAACAATATGTATCCTCTCCCCTAAGATATAGCATGGGGTATCCTAAAGCATCATACGCGCGATGAATTTCCGACACTCTGTGTGAACCACCATCTCTTGATTCAAGAACAATATCCCGCTTTTCAAATTCCTGGCCCACTATCAAAACAGCTACTTCATTTGTAGAGGGAGCATTAAAACGTCCAGAGTGTCCGGCGTTGTCAGCAGTCGGGGTAGTGGACGTTGACGGCCCGGCGTTGTCGAATGTTAATACAACTTGCTCTTCTTCGTCGTCTATAATATCTTCCTCCTCCTCTTCTTGATCTGTAACTGTCGCGGGCTAGTAATCTTCTTCTGTGAATATGTCTGGGTTGAATGGGTGTATACCCGTTGCTCGGAATGCCTCGGTTGCCTTTTCAATAGTAGCCACACGTTCGTAAGCACTCTTGAATAGCTCAGCAACATGGTACTGGGCAACAACTTGACCTGGATTCGTAATTGCAAAATTATCTACGATATAATCATATTGTGTCTTCAAAGGCTTGAAGAAAACTCGATCTAGGGGTTGAGTTTTGTTACTGGTGTGAGGCGGAAGTTTAAGTCTCTTCCTCTAGAAAAGAAAGTAAGGTGGCACATACTGACCGCCAGCACTCAAACAACAAACGACTGACACCGTCTGTCCTTGATCTGCGGACACAGATTTACTGACATCTCTCTTGCCAACTGGAGCTACATGTTTGGTTAATTAATTTGTTTGGCACAGTTTGGACCGTCCATATTAAAGATTCTGTTTGGTGGGTATCTGTGTTTATCAAGAGCCACGCGCAAATTGGAGAAGTAGTTGTCAATCTGAGATCTGTTGAAGCCCATCGTTCTTGCAATGCTTGTCTTGCGGGGCGTTCTTAGTGATAGTTTATGTCTCTTCATAAAAGCACGGGTAAAGTCTCTACCGCTCATTTTTGAATCTGTGTTAAATCTGTGCTTAATTCCATTTTGATCAGCAAATGCAAATATTAGGAACCGCAACGACTTCAATGTAACACCAAAATATCTCTTGTCCAGCTCTTTACAATGTTCAACAATGAGCTTCTCTTGATCATCGGTGAATGTACCTGGAAGCAGAAAAAAAAATGATACCTATTATTATATTAATAAAATTGTAGAAAATGAGGGGGAGGAGAGAAAAACCTGTACGACTAAAATTTAATTGAACCACCGCCACCGGTTGCATGATTGATTACAAGTTTTTCCAGGCCTAAAAAGTGATTTCATAAGACTCCTTAGTGATGTTGCACTTGCTTCTTATTATGAAACCCTTAACCAGACGACACTTTTGTCGTTTATATCCAAGTTCTTAAAAAAATTATTACTTTTTATGAATTCAATAATAAAACTTAGTATGGTTCCCTCGAGCTTTATTTACAACAAAAAACTATTCTTATTGTTAAATAGATACTTGTTAAATTAGTCATACCAATAATGAGTGGAATGAATTTTTTTTATTAAGGGTCCCCAAAACAAAGGAGCCACTCGAAATATTTAGATTTAATATTATTATTATTTGTAATAGAAAATAATTACCTGGAAAATGGTTTTCTTCGTGGCGAATACGCACACCCCTCGCGTTAAAAATCCGTAAATCATGTGCTGAACCAGGCCATGACGCTTGGATATCCAAAAATTCCACTTCAGGACCAACGACAGCCTTAACATTCAAGAAGTAACCTTTTCGGTTACGGAAGACTTCCGCATTGTTGCCCCCTGGACTTCTGATTGCAACGTGTGTGCAATCAATCACACCAGAAACCCCGAGAAAGCCTCCCAGTCTATAAAAGAGCTGGTTGACTCTCTCGAAGTCACTGGGAAAGTTGACGAAACTTGGAAGTTTAGCCTTCAATTTGGTTGCCACCAGGTTAATTATTGTGCAAACGGTCTGCTGACTGATTTTCTCCAGTTCACCACAAGTTATCTGAAACAGAGGCAAAGAATGTTTGGGATCGAAGCTTCGTCTCGACCCATCTTGGGTTTTTTTTCGTCGAGGCAGGTCCCCTCGTCTACTGCCTGTTTATGATCGTAAGGGGGTTTTTTTTTTTTCGTCGAGGCAGGTCCCCTCGTCTACTGCCTGTTTATGATCGTGAGTGAGGGGAGTTTTGTTCGTCGAGGCAGGTCCCCTCGTCTACTGTCTGTTTATGATCGTGAGTGAAGGAAGTTTTGTTCGTTGAAACAGGTCCCCATCTGTGGAAAAAAACTCATAAAAATGGATTAGTTTATGTACATTTTTGTAAATACGCAAGCACACATTAATATCACACTAGAATATAAATTGGAATGATACAAGTACAAGCTCATTAGGAATAGAGATTTAAGTTTATTCGAGTCAAGGTATGAAGTTTTGATATTACTCGGAATTAACAGTTTTATATTACATTGAAAAGATATCAATGTTGAAATTATTGTTATTTTTACTAAAATTTAAAAAAAAACAGTACCTACATCTCCCTGATAACATTTGCTCTGCGCAGACCGTTTAGGATTACAGGTAAAAGTAATGAATAGATCAGGACGGCCATACTTTCTGACATAAGACATTGCATCTTGTGTCCGCTCATGCATATAGCGGGGACTTCCAGTGAATGAAGATGTCAATATCACCATCTGTCCTATGTCCTGAACATTTCCATCTCTTTCAACTCCATCTTGGTGAACATAATCCTCCGCGCGTAGCTTTTTTTGATTATGCTTGATGTAGGCCAGGCTCTCAGTCTCAATCTTTGCATAAACATCCACCCAGTACTGATTCACAAGTTGTCTACAGAGATGCAAGTGATTAAATTCACCGGACCTGAGTCTGAAGGCATAGAAGTTCATGGCAGACACATTCTTCTGCAAATTAACTTGGGATGTGATGGGATCATACTGGGGGATGTTAATACAATATGTATCCTCACCCCTAAGATATAGCATGGGGTATCCTAAAGCATCATACGCGCGATGAATTTCCGACACTCTGTGTAAACCACCATCTCTTGATTCAAGAACAATATCCCGCTTTTCAAATTCCTGGCCCACTATCAAAACAGCTACTTCATATGGAGCATTAAAACGTCCAGAGTGTCCGGCGTTGTCAGCAGTCGGGGCAGTGGACGTTGACCGCCCGGCGTTGTCGAATGTTAATACAACTTGCTCTTCTTCGTCGTCTATAATATCTTCCTCCTCCTCTTCTTGATCTGTAACTGTCGCGGGCAAGTAATCTTCTTCTGTGAATATGTCTGGGTTGAATGGGCGTATAGTTGTATACCCGTTGCTCGGAATGCCTCGGTTGCCTTTTCAATAGTAGCCACACGTTCGTAAGCACTCTTGAATAGCTCAGCAACATGGTACTGGGCAACAACTTGACCTGGATTCGTAATTGCAAAATTATCTACGATATAATCATATTGTGTCTTCAAAGGCTTGAAGAAAACTCGATCTAGGGGTTGAGTTTTGTTACTGGTGTGAGGCGGAAGATTAAGTCTCTTCCTCTAGAAAAGAAAGTAAGGTGGCACATACTGACCGCCAGCACTCAAACAACAAACGACTGACACCGTCTTGATTGTCGAGGATAAGTAGAACTGGGTTTTCCTCCGTCGGGTGTACGTGTTAACAAAATGATCAATCCATTTCACAAATGCAGATCCTGTCATATATCCCCTGTCGGTCCACCCTTGATGAGCTGGAGATTGAGTCTCTTCCTCTTGAAAAGAAAGTAAGGTGGCACATACTGACCGCCAGCACTCAAACAACAAACGACTGACACCGTCTGTCTTTGATCTGCGGACACAGATTTTCTGACATCTCTCTTGCCAACTGGAGCTACATGTTTGGGTAATTTGTTTGGCACAGTTTGGACACCTGTTTCGTCCATATTAAAGATTCTGTTTGGTGGGTATCTGTGTTTATCAAGAGCCACGCGCAAATTGGAGAAGTAGTTGTCAATCTGAGATCTGTTGAAGCCCATCGTTCTTGCAATGCTTGTCTTGCGGGGCGTTCTTAGTGATAGTTAACGACTTCAATGTAACACCAAAATATCTCTTGTCCAGCTCTTTACAATGTTCAACAATGAGATTCTCTTGATCATCGGTGAATGTACCTGGAAGCAGAAAAAAAAAATGATACCTATTATTATATTAATAAAATTGTAGAAAATGAGGGGGAGGAGAGAAAAACCTGTACGACTAAAATTTAATTGAACCACGGGTTGCATAATTGATTACAAGTTTTTCTAGGCTTAATAACTGATTTCATAAGACTGCTTAGTGATGTTGCACTTGCTTCTTATTATGAAACCCTTAACCAGACGACACTTTTGTCGTTTATATCCAAGTTCTTAAAAAAATTATTACTTTTTATGAATTCAATAATAAAACTTAGTATGGTGCCCTCGAGCTTTATTTACAATAAAAACTATTCTTATTGTGAAATAGATACTTGTTAAATTAGTCATATCAATAATGAGTGGAATGAATTTTTTATATTAAGGGTCCCCAAAACAAAGGAGCCACTCGAAATATTTAGATTTTTTATTATTATTTGTAATTGAAAATAATTACCTGGAAGATGGTTTTCTTCGTGGCGAATACGCACACCCCTCGCGTTAAAAATCCGTAATTCATGTGCTGAACCAGGCCATGACGCTTGGATATGCAAAAATTCCACTTCAGGACCAACGACAGCCTTAACATTCAAGAAGTAACCTTTTCGGTTACGGAAGACTTCCGCATTGTTGCCCCCTGGACTTCTGATTGCAACATGTGTGCAATCAATCACACCGGAAACCCCGGGAAAGCCTCCCAGTCTATAAAAGAGCTAGTTGACTCTCTCGAAGTCTCTGGGAAAGTTCACAAAACTTGGAAGTTTTGCTTTCAATTTGGTTGCCACCAGGTTCATTGTGCTAACGGTCGACTGACTGATTTTCTCCAGGTCACCACAAGTTATCTGAAACAGAGTCAAAGAATGGTTGGGATCGAAGCTTCGTCTCGACCCACCTTGGGTTTTTTTTCGTCGAGGCAGGTCTCCTCGTCTACTGCCTGTTTATGATCGTGAGTGAGGGGAGTTTTGTTCGTAGAGGCAGGTCCCCTCGTCTACTGCCTGTTTATGATCGTGAGTGAGGGGAGTTTTGTTCGTCGAAACAGGTCCCCATCTGTGGAAAAAACTCATAAAAATGGATTAGTTTATGTACATTTTTGTAAATACGCAAGCACACATTAATATCACACTAGAACATAAATTGGAATGATACAAGTACAAGCTCATTAGGAATAGAGATTTAAGTTTATTCGAGTCAAGGTATTAAGTTTTGATATTACTCGGAATTAACAGTTTTATATTACATTGAAAAGATATCAATGTTGAAATTATTGTTATTTTTACTAAAATTTAAAAAAAACAGTACCTACATCTCCCTGATAACATTTGCTCTGCGCAGACCGTTTAGGATTACAGGTAAAAGTAATGAATAGATCAGGACGGCCATACTTTCTGACATAAGACATTGCATCTTGTGTCCGCTCATGCATATAGCGGGGACTTCCAGTGAATGAAGATGGCAATATCACCATCCGTCCTATGTCCTGAACATTTCCATCTCTTTCAACTCCATCTTTCAGGTGAACATAATCCTCCGCGCGTAGCTTTTTTTGATTATGCTTGATGTAGGCCAGGCTCTCAGTCTCAATCTTTGCATAAACATCCACCCAGTACTGATTCACAAGTTGTCTACAGAGATGCAAGTGATTAAATTCACCGGACCTGACCATGAGTCTGAAGGCATAGAAGTTCATGGCAGACACATTCTTCTGCAAATTAACTTGGGATGTGATGGGATCATACTGGGGGATGTTAATATGTACAATATGTATCCTCACCCCTAAGATATAGCATGGGGTATCCTAAAGCATCATACGCGCGATGAATTTCCGACACTCTGTGTAAACCACCATCTCTTGATTCAAGAACAATATCCCGCTTTTCAAATTCCTGGCCCACTATCAAAACAGCTACTTCATTTGTAGAGGGAGCATTAAAACGTCCAGAGTGTCCGGCGTTGTCAGCAGTCGGGGCAGTGGACGTTGACCGCCCGGCGTTGTCGAATGTTAATACAACTTGCTCTTCTTCGTCGTCTATAATATCTTCCTCCTCCTCTTCTTGATCTGTAACTGTCGCGGGCAAGTAATCTTCTTCTGTGAATATGTCTGGGTTGAATGGGTGTATACCCGTTGCTCGGAATGCCTCGGTTGCCTTTTCAATAGTAGCCACACGTTCGTAAGCACTCTTGAATAGCTCAGCAACATGGTACTGGGCAACAACTTGACCTGGATTCGTAATTGCAAAATTATCTACGATATAATCATATTGTGTCTTCAAAGGCTTGAAGAAAACTCGATCTAGGGGTTGAGTTTTGTTACTGGTGTGAGGTGGAAGATTAAGTCTCTTCCTCTAGAAAAGAAAGTAAGGTGGCACATACTGACCGCCAGCACTCAAACAACTAACGACTGACACCGTCTGTCCTTGATCTGCGGACACAGATTTACTGACATCTCTCTTGCCAACTGGAGCTATATGTTTGGTTAATTAATTTGTTTGGCACAGTTTGGACGCCTGTTTCGTCCATATTAAAGATTCTGTTTGGTGGGTATCTGTGTTTATCAAGAGCCACGCGCAAATTGGAGAAGTAGTTGTCAATCTGAGATCTGTTGAAGCCCATCGTTCTTGCAATGCTTGTCTTGCGGGGCGTTCTTAGTGATAGTTTATGTCTCTTCATAAAAGCACGGGTAAAGTCTCTACCGCTCATTTTTGAATCTGTGTTAAATCTGTGCTTAATTCCATTTTGATCAGCAAATGCAAATATTAGGAACCGCAACGACTTCAATGTAACACCAAAATATCTCTTGTCCAGCTCTTTACAATGTTCAACAATGAGCTTCTCTTGATCATCGGTGAATGTACCTGGAAGCAGAAAAAAAATGATACCTATTATTATATTAATAAAATTGTAGAAAATGAGGGGGAGGAGAGAAAAACCTGTACGACTAAATTTAATTGAACCACCGCCACCGGTTGCATGATTGATTACAAGTTCTTCCAGGCCTAAAAAATGATTTCATATGACTGCTTAGTGATGTTGCACTTGCTTCTTATTATGAAACCCTTAGTTAGACGACACTTTTGTCGTTTATATCCAAGTTCCTATAAAAATTATTACTTTTTATGAATTCAATAATAAAACTTAGTATGGTGCCCTCGAGCTTTATTTACAACAAAAAACTATTCTTATTGTTAAATATATACTTGTTAAATTAGTCATACCAACAATGAGTGGAATGAATTTTTTTATTAAGGGTCCCCAAAACAAATTTAGATTTATTATTATTATTTGTAATAGAAAATAATTACCTGGAAGATGGTTTTCTTCATGGCGAATACGCACACCCCTCGCGTTAAAAATCCGTAATTCATGTGCTGAACCAGGCCATGACGCATGGATATCCAAAAATTCCATTTCAGGACCAACGACAGCCTTAACATTCAAGAAGTAACCTTTTCGGTTACGGAAGACTTCCGCATTGTTGCCCCCTGGACTTATGATTGCAACATGGGTGCAATCAATCACACCAGAAACCCCGGGAAAGCCTCCCAGTCTTTTAAAGGGCCTTGTTGACTCTCTCGAAGTCACTGGGAAAGTTCACATAACTTGGATTTTTTGCTTTCAATTTGGTTGCCACCGGGTTAATTATTGTGCAAACGGTCGGCTGACTGATTTTCTCCAGTTCACCACAAGTTATCTGAAACACAGGCAAATAATGGTTGGGATCGAAGCTTCGTCTCGACCCACCTTGAGACGTGCCCCTGATGTCCCTCCATGTCGACGTCGGCCCATTAACTGACTCTCATTGTTCCAAGAGGCCCCATAAGAATTACAGTGGGCCAGTCCATCGAGTGCAACATATGTTGCCTGTGCCAATGAATCAACGTGTGGAAGTGAGGTCGTAGAGCTGATCGCCGCTTTGTACTCCTTCCACTTGTTGAGGAATGTTCTTCTTGTGCCCACCTTCAGGAATTGAAAGTCAACCTCTTCAAGAATGACGAAGTTATTGACTGTGAAAACCTCCTGCTCTTCAATATCTTTGATTTTCTCCTCGGACAGTTCAAATATGTTGGTCAGCAGCTCCCTGAGTTCTCTGTCCATGATGTCGAAAACTGATGGTTAAAATAATAAGTGAACACTCCACGACCGAAAATACCTAGCGACTGAAGGATCCGAATGCAATGATTTCTGACGAAAGTTGGGGGACCTATTCATAATGAAGTGTTTGTCTACCTGCCTACCTGCTTAACAGTCTATCCTACGTGTTATCAGTGAAAACGAACCAACGGGATTCAGGTCTATCGATTACTCCGAGAAAAAAAACGACTGACGCGATACGATCAAGGAAACACCTGAACACGACATAATATGTTATGTTCATATTATGTTCATCTCTATTTTTCTTCATGTTAGTGTTGATGATGGTAATAATGATGATTTATTCAATCACATATTCATCTCGATTTCTCAGCACTGGTATGTCCAAGGAGGCTGAAATTTGGCATGTAGGTCACTAATTTTATACAAAACGCAAAAATAGTTTAATTATAGGTATATTTAGGTAATCCAACTTATTATTTTAGTCAAAGTTGCATATTGGAGAACATCAAGATCATTTTTTTTCCCCTAGATCCTTAGTTCGTATACGTTTGTTCCTCAGAAATGTCAGCGAACAACTTCTTCGGACGTTCGGGTGCTTCTGCATATGTACTTGTGGCTTTAGGAATTTTAATAGTCCCGTACAACGATTGTTTGTTTTTATATATTTCAAAAATACGAATATCTTGTCTACGACTTGCGTTCCCGTATCGGGTCTACATATCTCATTTCAAACGTCTTATGTTTTGAATGGAAGTAATTCGTTTTCTGAAAATGGTCCGAGATTCATCAATAACTCTTCCATTCGATCAAGCTTCTCATCCATTGACCCCCTTCAGACTCCACAGCATATTGGAAGAGGTCTTCTACTGATGAGTCGACACCCAGATGCATCTAAGAATTTAAAAAAATAAAATATAACATTATAAGATGATTATGATTACAACATCTTAATATATAAATGTCAAAGTTACTGACTGACTGATCATCGCTCTACAGCCCAAACCGTAAGTCCTAGGAAGCTGAAATTTGGTAGGTAGCTTTGTCTTATAGTCTAGATGTGCAATAAGACGGGATTTTTCGAAATTCCCACTACAACACCTGCCTGCCATTGGCGAAAAAGGATTTTTTGCTTTCACGGCCATGCCTCGGCCAGCAAAGCGGGCGACACCCCGCTAGTATAAACTAAAGAAAAGTAAAACTCGAAATTTTCTTATTCAGTTTTTAGCAATTGAAAAAAAAAGTACACCGAGTTTTTAGTTATGTTGAAACCAAGAAACTTACCTATTTAGGTAATTTTCTTGCCGGACACTACTACTTTTACATCTTTGAAATTTAAAATTTGAAAAAAATTGCCTTGAAAAAGGACCATTATTAAATTAATCATAGAACATCAAGTATTTGATTTATCCTCCAAAAAACACTTCGTGTAAAAACAAACGCCAAGAAAAGGAAAATAAATTGAAATTTTAAACTGTACATCAGTTTCCAAGTCTGGCTGAGAAACATTCATTCTGGCATCTAGATAATTATATTTCTTCGCTTTCTTCAGGCTGATTCTGTCTGGGATTGGATGGATATGCTGTTGGTTTCTTCTAAATGTTCTTCCTGTTTGTTCATGCTCAATTTGAAAGGAGCGTGGAGTGTCTGGATGAATTCCTTTGATGATACCTTTTTCCCATGGTTTCTCTGGATTTATTTTAAACAGTACATTTTGATTTTCTTCACAATTTGATTGTTGCCTTGTATTTTTATCATAATAAATCTTGTATTTTTATATAAAAACTTATTAGTTTTATCCTATTCGAAGTATAGCCACTTGTACTGCCATAGATGCTGAATGGAAGTCATCGTATGGTGTTTTCCCCTGAGGCTTGAGGGAAGACGTTTCTACCCCATACTGGCTGACAAAGGATCCATCGACATACCATGATGTGTATTCTCCAAATCCCCTCTCGAAGAAGAAAGTCTTGTCTTGTCGGGTGATAAGTTTATTCCCAGGAGTTTGAGGTTCTTTCTATCAAGTTCTATTATATTGTAAAGCATGCCATTGGACATTGCTATGTACACGGTCATTGAATCGTCAGAGGAACGTATAACTATGATGCGGTAATTTGAAGGAACTTGCCAATTAGCAGCTGCAAGGCCCACAGTTGTAGATGCAGCGTCATGCATGCCCATGAGCATCCCTTGAGAGGAGTTGAGATATTTGCCATCAAAAAAGAGTAAAGCCTTCAAGAACCATTCCCTTGTTCTTGTATTCATCCGTTTCAAGTTCTTTTTACTCCAAGGTATTCGGATGTAATGATGTTCATTGTATCCCATGATCCCCTCTCCAAGGAGTATTTTCTTATTAGTTAATATCCAATGTGATACAGTCGCTATTCTCAGGAACAATTTTTCTTCAACACTTGGAGCCTCCAGTCCCATATCTCTCCTCACTTGCTCATCGAAGAAGGTTCTATGCATCATCAGCATTAGATCAGGGTTCATGCATTCATTGAATTTCGTTGCATCTTGAGTAGCTTGTATAACGGAATGCTTGTTTGACATAGAGGTATTGTCTTGGTCTGTGTTAGCTATAATCTTCTTCTTCTTATGTTCTCCCCCTATACTAATAGTTGATCCATCCAGATACTTGCCGAGTTCAAGATGGAAATCCTCGATTATCTTGAGAAACATTCTTTTTATGATATTGGGTGATGCTAAAATGAACCGCTTGAACTTCCTCTGTATAATTTAGACTCTAAATTTTAGAGTATAGTTTTCTGAGAAGTCAACATAGATTGATACTTCATTGTTACCAAGGTTATTTTTGATATTTTTAATAGTTTGAATCTGATTCCAGCAACGATAAAAATGTGGTAAGAAAACGGGCAGTGAATCTTTTACCTTTTCCATTAGCTCTTCAATTGTTATTACTATTTTCTTCTTCTCAGTAATTTTAGTTGTGCAAATCTTTTTATTTTTGTTTTCATATTGAATGGCACTAGTTCCCCATTCATAATAGAATGTTCGGCTAGCTTTTGTTTCATCAGAAACATTCATGTCAAATCCAGTTTTATTCTTACATTCTGCACATGTTCTGTATACGCACTGCAGCTTTCCTAATTTTATTAGCTGACTTTGGAATGTCCATTTTATTTTGAATGTCCATTGGTGCAATGCACTAGTTCTTGTCAGATGACTAATGTTAAGCTAAGTCTAGCGTGGATAGTACTTGGAAGGGTGACCTGCCTACTTTAATAAACAATTTACCTTTGATTGCGTTCACGCCAATTTGCACGCTGTGCTTTTTGGTCTCTTCTACTTAGTTGAGAAATTGTCTTGGTTTTGCCCTGTTTCTTTCTTTCTTCCCATCATTTTCTCTCCTTCTGGCGTTCTTTTTCAAGAAGAACTGGATTGCTTTTAATTCTTGCTCTTTGTTCTCTTTTTCTTTGTGCAGCAGCTTTCCTTATTTCATCAGCAGACTTTTTGTAAGCAGGAGCCATTTTACAAAATACTTTCAGAAAAGACCTGAAACAGATAAATTTGTTATACATAGCTATTATAAATAAGGTTCTTTTCTAGTTATTTAAATCTCAACCAGGTCCCATGACTGGGACACTGCACTAAAGGATGTTCATGAAGCCAACATCTGAAAAGAAAGAAGAAAAAAACACCTCCGTCACAAGGAAACACCTCCGACACAAAAACGGTTGTGACGGAGGTGTATTTTTTATATATTTTTGTTATTATTTGGAGATAGCCCAGGCAAATTAGTGCTAAAATGGGGTCTAGCGGCCAAAAATTGCTCAATAGCTGGAAATCGTTTTAAACCCTTAAAGGGGTCCTGAATAATGGGTATATGAGTTTGCGACGGATTTTAGGTTGTGCTTCCTTATACCTTGTGCGGAACGCTCTCTGCGTGGCTGGATGCACCTTTTTTTTAAAAACTCCTCAACGAACGCACGATGCTCACGCGACCAAACCATTGTAACAACTAAAAACTAGAAGTGTTTCCGAGTTGAATATTACAAACCCCACGCTCCCCCCACCACTAGTTCCCCTACCACGAGTTTTTAAAAAGTGGGCGAACTAATTGCCGCACCCTGTATTTATGTTTAGATTTTTCTTTACACAACCTCTGTTCTTGATATTATCTTTGGTTAGAATTTTCTTTACACCACCTTTGTTTATGATAGTATCTATGTTTAGATTTTTCATTACGCAATTTCTGTTTTTGATAGTATCTGTGTTTAGATTTTTCATTACGCAACTTCTGTTTTTGATACTATCTATGTTTAGATTTTTCTTTACACAACCACTGTTTATGATAGTATCTTTGGTTAGATTTTTCTTTACATCCTCTGTTAATGATAGTATCTTTAGATTTTTCTTTACACAACCTCTGTTTATGATAGTATCTTTGGTTAGATTTTTCTTTACACAACCTCTGTTTATGATAGTATCAATGTTTAGATTTTTCATTACGCAACTTCTGTTTTTGATAATATCTCTGTTTAGATTTTTCTTTACAAAACCTCTGCTCTTGATAGTATCTGTGTTTAGATTTTTCATTACGCAACTTCTGTTTTTGATAGTATCTATGTTTAGATTTTTCATTACACAACCTCTGTTTTTGATAGTATCTTTGGTTAGATTTTTATTTACACAACCTCTGTTTTTGATAGTATCTTTGGTTAGATTTTTATTTACACATCCTCTGTTTGTAATAGTATCTTTGGTTAGATTTTTCTTTACACAACCTCTGTTTTTGATAGTATCTTTGGTTAGATTTTTCCTTACACAACCTCTGTTTTTGATAGTATCTTTGGTTAGATGTTTCTTTACACAATCTCTGTTTTTGATAGTATCTTTGGTTAGATTTTTCTTTACACAACCTCTGTTTTTGATAGTATCTTTGGTTAGATTTTTCTTTACACATCCTCTGTTTTTGATAGTATCTTTGGTTAGATTTTTTTTTACACAACTTCTGTTTTTGATAGTATCTTTGGTTAGATTTTTCTTTACACAACCTGTGTTTTTAATAGTATCTGTGTTTAGATTTTTCAATACACAACCTCTGTTTATGATGGTATCTATGTTTAGATTTTTCATTACACAACTTCTATTTTTGGGGTTTTTTATTTGTTTTAGTAAATTAATTTAACCTTATCCGTTTTCGGCGGACAGAGAGAGTATTAATTAATGGGAAGGAAGAATTTCCTTGGCCATAATTTTTCTTTTTGCTTTTCGCTTCTAATTGGAATATTTAATAGTCGACAAATTGTCTCTAGAAATGTTGGGAATGTTAGTGCTTCTTCTCGGTCGAAGAATTCATTCCAGTTTTCCATAGCTTGGATTACATGAGGTAGTCCTGCTGTATTAGGGCTGAAACCTTTTGATTCCAGGTAGCGAAAAATATTTTCACATACTCTGTAAACAATAGGGTGGTTGCCGCAGTTCACATAGGCTATGCCTATGCATCTGGCCATCAATCTTGATTAATCTGATTTTCGTTCAGGATAAAGCAAGTTGGCAATTAGTTCGTCTCTTTCTTTGAATGGGATTCCCATTCTGTTTGTAAATCCTAGTAAGGGTAAACCTTCTAGTGAACTAGAGATTTTAGATTTCTTAGTATTCATTGTAGCTCCGAAGTATCTGTCTGCTTCAAATGCTATCATATCTAAGAGGTTCTGTTGGTGCAATGGATGAATGTATTCTAGTAGTCCTAGAATTGAATCATCGCCTTGTACTTTAATGTGCAGTCTGTCTATGTTAAAGTCTAGTTTTGACAATATTGTCAATAACATTAGTGCATTATACATAGAATCTAACAGTTGTGTCTGTAAAAAACCTGAGGCTATGCCTGCATGTTGTCTTACATAAGTATCTCCATTTGGTAGGACGTCTGGCGTATGTTTTATCGCGTTAGTCATCCATTTCCAGAGATTGTTAGTTCTTTCGGCTTTTGATGTGCTGTTGGGGTAGTAAATCGTAGGATGATATCCTTCATCGAATGTGAGGTATGACTTTAAAACGTCATGGATGTCATCTATCACTGTAAACTGTGCCTTCTTATCGAATGACTTCCAGTCAAGTGCAAGAAATGTACTTATGCTAGGTCGTTTAGTACTGAACCATCTTTCGAAACCCCATAGCATTGGGCCGTCTTTTTCGGCAAGATGTCTGATAATGGGCCATAGAAGCATTGCTTCTGCCATAAGTAGTAGTTTTGGAACTCCGAAGACCATTCTTATTTTGTCAGGGTCTTCTGACTTTAGAAGATGAGCACGTGCATGTGCTTGGTTGTAATATCTTAGGTCGTTACCTTGTCTATCTTTTATGTAGCCGTCTTTAATCCTATGAATCTTTTCTCTGTTGTGCGTAAATATCACGTTATAGAGGTTATGAAATGAAACTCGTTCATTGTCAATTTCTCCAAGTTGTTTTCTGATCCGTACGTATTTTCTCTAAAAATCGCTGTGGCTGTAGGGAGCCTCTGCTGAAGTGGGGAGTGTCCAGGGGTAATACCTTAAGTCCGGAAATGAAACAGGTTTACATTTTTCAGGTGGCTGAAATAGTAAATATTTTTTGCAGCCTCCGTGGCGTAATGGTTGTGACTACTGCCCGTAGTCCAGAGTTCCCGAGTTCAACTCCCGGCTGGGGCAGACTATTCGAAGAAAATTCTGTTCCATCCAAACACGTGAGGCTGCCATTTCCGGCCCTACCCAGGCTGGGTGGGGTTAATGTGGGTAGCTGGTACGATTCCCAGCGAATGGAGGGTAAAACCCCCGTCCTAATCCAGGACGTTAAATCAAGTAGAATCGTTGGCGTTAGGAAGGGCATCCAGCCATAAAAAACGTGCTCCACCCTACCAACCTCAACCATGAGGTTGAACAATGCCGACCCCAAAAGCAACATAAGCTAATATGGGATAAAGGCAAGGGAGATATATACAACTTCTATTTTTGATAGTATCGATGTTTAGATTTTTCATTACACAACTTGCATCTTTCAAAATCTTCCTATTCCCTATTAGAGCAGAAATGTATGAGTACTGATTTCTTGGACATTTTATAGAATTTAAATTACTTTTAATCTGAGCTTTTAAAAGAAAGGTGAAGTACAGGGTGCGACAGAGAAACTTACTTTTTTGAAAAATTCATAAAACAAAAAATACTTGAGATATCGATTTAATTCTTTTGTTATATTGTAGTGAACAACATAAATTTTTGTTTTATCAAGTTTTGAAGATGACATCGGTCAAATGACGGCCGTCTCCGGCGATGCACTGATTCACCCTTGTTTTGAAGTTTCGCTCCACTCTCTCGAGCATATCAACTGGAATTTGGGCAATAGCTTGGCGGATGTTGTCCTTGAGGTGTTGCAGGGTCCGCGGTTTATCGTTGTAAACGAGGGATTTCAAATGTCCCCACAAAAAAAAAATCACAGGGGGCCAGATCGGGGGAGCGCGCTGGCCACGGAACGTCACCCCTCAACGAGATAAGGCGCTCGGGAAAGGTGTTCTTCAAAAGCTCCATCGAAATCCTTGCGGTGTGTGCCGTGGCGCCGTCCTGCTGGAACCACACGTCCCCGAGGTCCAGCTCTTCGAGTTGTGGCAGAAAAAACTCCTCAATCATTTCTCTGTAGCGAGCAGAATTGACAGTCACAGCGCGGTCGTTTTCCTCAAAAAAATAAGGTCCAATGATCGCAACTCTTGAAATTGCACACCACACAGTAACTCGTTCACAGTGAAGTGGCACCTCATGAAGTTCGCGGGGGTTCACATCACTCCAATAGCGCATGTTCTGCTTGTTGACACAGCCAGAAAGATGAAAGTGGGCCTCGTCACTGTAAAACACGAGAGCGTCGTGTGGCAAGTTATTGATCGCTTCACATGCGGTTAGGCGAGAGGCAAAATCCCGTTCTGTCAGTTGGTGGACTACTGCAAGTTTATACGGATGAAATTTGAGGTTATTGTGCAGAATTCGCCTAACTGTGCGGTCGGAAATCCCCAGAGCAGATGCGTGTTTGCGTGCCGAACGTCTAGGAGAGCGCAAAATTGACAATCTCACTCTCTCGACGTTCTCCGGAGTTCTGGAAGTCTGTGCTCTTCCTGGTCCTTTGCTAATCACATCGCCAGACTTCCTGAATGTGTCCACCCACGTCAGAATCGAATTCCGGCCCGGAACTGGACCCCCGGGAGGAATATTGAAGCGCCTCCGTACAGAACGCTGGGTGGCGACTACCGACTGACCGTTTGAAAAAAAAAATGTACTTGATGGTGAAACTTGGAACAATGTAAGTCTATGTGATGTTTGTTACGTACCTGATTTAATTTTAGTGTACAATCTTTTCTCATCAAACACAGTACTAGAGAAAGGATTTGCCCTAAAAGCCAATTCTAACGAGTACGTATATCTTCACTAAGGATGATCTATTCCATCTTTATAACCCAGCAATCCACCCCCTGTTTTCCATCTTCTTCTCGCTCCTCCGACACACAGACTAGCTGCTGTATTGCCACGCTAGTCTTGCTCTGAACCATTCTCATTTTTATTTTTTTGGTTTGTTTTTCGTTGATACGGCGTTTTGGGGTGATGAACAGAATCTTAAAAGATGTCTACACTTCCATCACTGGCACTGTTCCAAAACTTCTGACATCGTTGTAACGGAGAATGTTCGTCGATATTTGTTCTAACACATTTTAAATTAAATGACATTTTGTTTCTCGTTTGTCTCGTTGGAATTTCTGATTGAATATGACTCAGGGAATCAGGATAGAAGTATTTGAAATTCAAAAGCTTGTGTAAAAATATGAGGTCGTTTATTTGTCTTCTGACCTCTAGAGTCATTATGTTGTTAGTATCTTCAATTTCGGAATAGTTACCCAAAAGTGCAAGATTCGCAAAACAACTTGTGTGTACAAGGGAGTGCAATTCTTGTAACGCCAGACTCTCTACATAGAAGACATTTATAACCCTCATAACCAACATTGTATAGCTTATCAATGTCTATGGTAAATGTTGATAGGTTGTACACATGTACAATTTTTTGTACATCTATGAGTGTATCCTCCGTTTGTGGAGCGATCTTCCACTTCTGAGGAACCCCACTTTCCTCTAGGAACTGTGGGAGATCAAGTGCTGGTGGTAGGGGGACATAGTGTTTCGTTTGTTTATTATTTTAAGTATTATTTACATAATTTTGTAGGTTCATAAGACGAAATACTAGCTCGAGAACAGAGTTTCTCCGCCTGCACTAGTTTCAATTAGTCAATTTTTTTTTATTTATCATTATCATTTTGTTAAATAAGTTACTTACCATCAATGAAGAAAGGACCAATCTGGAAACTCCCCATCAAACCTAGCCACACATTCTTTTTTTTTTTTACATACTCAAATATATATTTAGTTTTATATTTTGGTACAAACAGATAACAGTGAATAAACATAATACATACAATTAATAAAATTAGTACCTAGAAAAATAATAATGAGTTTTATAGACCCATTTCAGCATATAAGCTGGTGTTTGGGTCTATTTCTTAATTTTTTATAAATTAAATTAAAGATAAATGAAATGCTTCACAATATTAAAAAGATCTTATTTACATTAAAAAGAAGTGTTAGTTTGAAAACGAGAGATGTGAGGCTTGATTAATTAAAATTTGAAATTAATTGGATAGAAAAAATATAACAAAAATATTATTTGTAATTATTTCTAATACTTCCATCTAAGAAACGGGATAAAGTAAAAAGAATTCTGACATTTACAAATAATAATTTGTAAAATATTGAAAGGAAGAATATTAATACTTATGTATACTTAATACTTATGTAAGAGAAGTAATATCAAAAAGAGTAAGTAAAGCCAACATTGTAAATAAATATTAAAAAAATTTAAGTAGGTATAGAAGTAGTATTTAAATCAGGGGTCTTCAACCTTTTTCAGACTGGGCCATATTTCTTTTCCAGAAAAGTCCGCGGGCCACTATTAGAAATATAAATTAAAGGGGGGGGAGGGGGGGTATTTTTATGCAAAAAAAACTGTTGTTTTTTTTAGCATAAAAATTATTTCACTCAATTTTTTATACAAAAACTAGAAAGTTTCAATTGATATTTCTGTAAAGTTTCCTGCAAAGCTAGGAAAACGTCTTGTCCACGTGTTGTATCTTTCATAGGAAATAAAGATATAATTTCTTCAGTGATTGTAAAGTCATTACTAATCCCTCTCACAAAGATTGCCAACTGAGCTGTATCGGTCATGTCGGTACTTTCATCAAGTGCCAATGAGTAGAAAGAATTCAAATAGGAAATAGCATGAATGAGCTCGCCGGCCACCAAAAATGACTCGGCGGGCCACAAGTTGCCCGCGGGACACAGGTTGAAGACCCATGATTTAAGTGATGTGAAATTTTAGGAACTGCTGGAAATAAATAATAAAATGGAAAGAAAAAATGTAAAATAGCTAGTTATGAAATACATAATTATAGGAAAGATTATTTGGCAACATGGCTGAAGGGAACGAGAAATGGCTTCAAATCCTCCTCGTCATGGATCTGTACAGGCTGGGACATGTTATCACGATTCACATACATATTGCCATGTCTTGTCCAAGCAGATCTCAACTTCTTTGCTTTCACGGCTTTCCTTGCGTCACTAAAAAGAATCATATTCTGCAAAGTGAGATGGTCGTTTACGTATATTTTGTTATCAGCAGAGAACAATAAATCTTGCGTTACTTCGAGTTGACCACATTTGAGTTTTCTTTTGTTTGCCGCAATTATGAAGGCATCACGTTTACCACGGTTGCTAAACTTTACAATTATGGGCTTGTTTGTCTCACTTCTGGAAGGAATTCTATGGGCGGCTTGAATGTCAAAATCATAATCGATCGGAACTCCAATCTTCTCACCTATCTCACGGACCAAAATTTCCATATTCTCATTTGGAGTCACTGGTAAATTATTAATTTGAACATTTGACCTCCATGAATATTGTTCTATTGTATTCATTCGTTTTTTCATAATATTATTTTCTAATTCCAAGTGGTTAATCATACCATTCTGTTCCTCAATTCTTTGTTTATCTTCTCACGTTCCTCTTTGATCCATCATCTGGAATTTCAACATAATCCTGTCTTCCAAAGCTGCGTTCTCCTCTTTAATTATCTCTCTTAATTGATTCAGAATCGCTGGGTCCATTTCCACACAAATACTCAAATGAAAATTTAGGTAAATTGATTTTGGAAACGTGAAGGCAACGCCTCATGTGGATTTTCTTCAGACCATAAATGCGTATTCCTTGAGTTGTACATTCCTGTTCTACAATATGTGGCTTCGTCCGTCCGTCCATATAACTTTATGAGGAAAGTCCGGATCTTGCCGACATTTTCTTTCAAACCAAGTACAAAAACGGGCGTTTGTCGATTCCACTGATTTCATACCGATTACCCCGATTGCAAAATTTGAAGCTAGAAAGGTATATAGTTCAATTCCCCCGATAGTAAAAAAAAAGGTATATGTCAATTCCCCCGATGAACAAAAAAAATTAAGACACTTCTTATTTTATGAAGTGAAACAATTAAATTAATTTATTTCATTAAAATATTTTATTTTTTTGACATTCTTGTGACATATTTTATTTTGTGCTATAAAAATGGATAACTACGCTCATTTTTTTACATGTCTGTAGTACCAAGATACCTTTTCTAATAACTCAAAATTACTGAGAAATCCACTTTAGATTTGATGTTCCGCTGTCTATTTGTTTTGCCAAACCTTGATGCTGTAGCTATATCTCTGAGGCTATTTATTTGAATATACGTATTTCTTCAAAATATTACTGTCCGTAATCAAAGTTTTACATTAATTAACAACTTCATATGAGGGGGAATCGACATAATCAGATATAATACTTACACACACAATATCGGTGGTGTTATGTTCCTTGACTTTCAATAAATACAATAAATCTGATTTGACGAATTTAACATTGGCAGCGTTTAATTTATTTCTTTCTTAGGAACATTTAGACACAAAACAATAAACATAAAAAACACTTATACATTTAATTATCACAGGTTAAAATCTTTGACTACCCGGAGTAATTTGTAATTTGACTACCTCGCGCGAGGATCCAAGCCGATCTGTTCTAAAAATATAAAATGGCGAATCTATCCACACCATCTCAGAATTTCGACTTCATCATAAAAGTCAAAATACAACTATGTCTGCGCGCTCACTTCGCAGGTTTGGCTATCATGTTTAAATATCTCACAGGTGGAATAGAACATCCTGTCCTTAAGTACCCAAATATTTCATCGGGGGAATCGAACACCGGAAACAGAAAAAAATCTATAATTCGGGTGAATTAAATGCTGTCCACAAAAACTAACTCTCTCTACTCGGTCCCTCTCAAGGAGTTCCTGGACTTTTTGCAAGTGGAATGGATACAAATTTTCCTCATTCAATGTACGGTGTATGAATATTCTTGTTGTGTTAAGTTGGGAGGCAGCATTCCGGATGCTAGTTCCAGGATTAGCTTGGGAGTAATTTAGTACTCTTTCTTGTTGAATAACATTGGCTACAGGAGTTATCCTTTCGCGTCGAATATTTTCATTGGGAAGATAGTCCACGGTGGACTGAACCTATTCTCAAAATATTTGCATCTGTATACGGGACACCCTGTATGTCTTAAGCTGTATTTACCAAACGGGAATAAAATGAACCAAACTGGAAGCAAGAAATTCCTACTTCCATTTTGGTTAACTTTGGAAGTGGAAATTTTTCCTCTTTCAAAAGAAAAATGACTTGCTTCCAGTTTGGTTCATTTTATTCCCGTTTGGTTAACCCTTGGTTAGAAAGAAAAATACGGCTTTAGACAGTATGCAATCCGTGACTTAGTTCCACAGAGGTATCACCAAAACGTCTATTAATTGCACCCTAAGGATTATTCAGGAAACATCACAATAGTAGGTAATATGTGTCTTGGTGTCCCTTTTCCCTGGTGCTAAGCGACTACTCTAGTTGTCCTCAATAAAACGCTTCACATCTTCCTTTGGCTCGATTCCTTGCAGCTCTCAGTTTGTTCTTTTTTACACTACTGTTGCATTTGCTTGCATATCTCAATAAGAGTGGCCGGGTGGAAGAAAATGGAAGTCTGACAAGGTTGTATTTTTTCAAGATTTTTCTATTGCCAAGAATAGTAGGAGCATATGCAAATTTGTTCTTAGATGATTTCATTTTTTGATAGTTTCTTTTCAAATGGGCTTGCAAGGCTTCACCAAATACTAGTTTTTTAGCAATCAGTCTTGTATTTCGTCTTTTCATGAGTTTTTTACACTGCCTCCTTGAAGTATGTAATTTGGTACCAGTCTTTTGCTGATGTCTCATATTTTTTGTGATACATATCATTTTTGGGCAGTTGTCTTCGTTGGTCTAGCAGATCCTGGTCTCCGATCGTAGCTACTTGTGTGCCGATACCATTGGTAAATTCTGATCACCTTAGACTTTGACAAATTTAGCTGCTTAGCAACATCTCTTTGCTTAACACCTAGACTCACAATTAAAACCACTTTCACAGCTATGGAGTGCGATGTCTCCATGATGAAAAGAAAAATTCAACTGAATTTCCTTCCTCATAGTGTTGCATTTAAGAAAATTCAATAATTTACTGGCCAACAAAGCGTTATCACAACAAAAAATCAAAATTTAAAATACCCTCGGTGCACGTGTTTTCATCAACAAAATGAGGTGTTTCTGGAAAGTGGCCATTAATTTTGTTGCATAGTACATAACCCGGACGTATATTTTCTGAAAGGTATGAGTACAAGCTTTTCAAATACAGGGTGGGGCAAAAGTCTGGAAACCCCTGAATAACTTTTGAATGGCTTCTTCTTTAAAATTACAATTTTGTAAGGTAAACCGGGCTAATAAGACCTTATTTTAGAGTCGGGTGGATTTTTGTTACCGGCCCCCATTTTTTTAAATACGAACCCCCACCTTGCGATACATTTTTGGAAAGGTCTTTAAATAAGAAATACATTGGTGCAAATTTCATTTTTTTAATATTAAATTGTTTGCAAATGGCGTCCAACTTTGTGTATGCAGTAAAGTCTGGAAACCCCTGAATATCTTTTGAAATTTAAAATTGTGTTAATTTAAAGTTGTGCACGGTAAGTCGGGGTAGTTCGACCTTTCCAAAAATGTATCGCAAGGTGGGGTTTCGTATTTAAAAAAATAAAGTTGACCTCCCTGGCCCCGACATGGGGGCCAGTTTAAAAAAATTGGTCCAATTCTAATATAAGGTCTAATTACCAAGGATTACCGTACTGTTGTATATTTTATGTCCATGTATTTATGTTGCTATAACAACCTCAGTTGTTTATCTAGATTTCTGCCTGTTTTCCCAGTTCTTCATTCTTGTTCTAAATAAAGTACTTACAATTGTATTCCCTTCTAATATATCATTCCTTTATTTTCCTGCATACATAATAGTAATAATGCGTGCTACATAATAAAAGTTCACAATAGTTTGGCGACGAATGAAGAAGATTTTGTGTATGCAGATGTATCAATTTTCAGATAAGTACTAAATATTTTCGATTCAACTTCAATTTCAAGATTTTCAAATTCAAATTTCAATATGGATGCAGATCAACTCAAACAAATTTTAAAATCCTTTCAAGATCAACAAACAACTTTTATCAATCAACTAGTTTCACAGTTCAAGCCCAGTTCACAGTCTAATTTTTCAAGTATTGCTCCATTTGAAAATTATGATACAGAGAAGGAGAAATTTTTAAACTACATTGAACGTTTTGAAAACTACTGTCGAATGAAAAATGTCACAGAAAAAGACAAGATCGCTCAACTACTCTGTGTGTCAATAGCTTCAGAACACTACAATAACCTAGTAGCATTCTTAGGCCCAGAGAAACCGGTAAAAATTTTAACATTTGATGAGCTTTTATCTTGTTTAAAGAAACTCCTGATTCCTAAGAAAAACATAGTTGTTTCTCAACACTATTTCCTGAATATAATTCAGAAAGAGAGTCAGAACATTGCTGACTTTGTTTCGTCATTACAAAGAGACATTGCAGATTGTGAATTCAATGTTAAATGTGAATGTAACAGATCGAACTCCATTTCTGGTATTTTTCTCCGTGCTCAATTTATAAGAGGTCTTAGAGACGATTGGGTGCGAGAACAGATTCTCCAGTCTGATAATTTATCTTTTGAAGATGTTTTACTCAAAGCAACAGCTCTTGAAGCGTTCAAGATACACAGCCGAGAATTAAAATCTACTAACTCAAATTCTAACAACACTACTTATGCTAGTTCAAATGCTCATGATATTAATACAATTTCCAACAGGAGTAGATCACGTACAAGAAAGCCCAGATCCAGCTATTCTTCAAGTTCCAGTCGTACGTCACTTACACATCACAGTCACAGTTCGAATCCCCGTAATGTCAACTTCAAAGCCCTTGGTATAGAAAACTGCTGTCTCAGGTGTGGAAGAAATAATCACAAGGTATCGTCATGCAGGACGGATAGAGCCCGACTCAAGTGTAATTCTTGTCATAAGCAAGGACACGTTGCAAAGGTATGTCTCTCTACAATGCTATCACAAAAGAAGAATTCAAACTATTCTACAAACACGATAGATGATTACACTCCCGTTTATAATAATAATTATTCTCCTACGCAATATGGTCTTAGTAAAGTCGACATAATTCAACCCCAAATTTTGGATTTATTTGAAGTGTCCAACTCCGACAAGTATCTCATTGATGTTTTCCTCAATGGGAAAATTCAAAGATTCGAAGTTGACTCAGGTGCTAAATTCTCATTGCTATCCCAGAATGATTTTCAAAAATTGAATTTAAAATTACCATTAGAAAAGTCACACGTATCATTTCGCTCATACTCAGGTAATATAATTACACCCCTAGGCAAAATTAATCTCAGAGTGACCTATCGAGGAAAAGAAATTATTGGTGAATTATATGTTGTGCCAACTGGTCATGATGCCATATTAGGTAGACAATGGATTAGAGAACTGGCGATCGAACTTGGAAAAATTGATTCAAATGTCAAAAATAATTTTCCAACTTCTCTCTCGTGTGGAAAGTCTCCTGCCGAGCTGTACCTACACAGGAAGCTGAGAATTCGTATGGATGCAATTTTCCCGTATCAAAGACAAAAAGCTGTGGCGGGGTAGAATTAGAGAAGGGAACGCCGACCCCAAATAAAATTGGGAAAAGGTGAGTGAAAGAAGAAGAAGAAGAAGAAGATCCACATTCTTCAAACATTATTCCGAAACCTGCCCGTTCACTATCAGTGGGGGAGAGAGTCCAGGTACACGTGATGAATCAATGGCAGTTTGGGTCTTCACGCAACTCTACTACCTTAGGCATACACTTAATCAAGTAAATCACCTCTCCACGTAGCACAGCAGTGTAACCGCTGTCCCTCATGTATATCCAGGCAAATTCCTCTGGTGCCGTAGTTGCCAATGATAATAAGGATCTCAAGTATAAGAGATTTTTGGCACACATCTCGTTGTATATGGTCCTATATAATTCAGTCGTGCGGTTGCGTGTGTTCTCTTCGATATAGAAGAGCTTGAGGTCCATTATCAAGTCTAGGTCGATTGGCGCGTTCGTGTCACGGGCCATTGCTCGTGCTAGTGGAATAGTTTTACTGTCATCCACAACAAATACCCTGTTGTTGCTTGTTTTCTTCATAGCAATGTTGCAGACAAAGGTCGGCTCATTGCTAATAATAGCGAACGAGAATTCATCATTATCTATAATATAGAATCCTGATCCCATGTGCGATCTATAATGAGATGCTATTCCGTCATAGAGTCTAGTATACCTCGCTCCGTGGCAACTGTTCGTGTCAATGTCCTTATACCAGGTATAGCGGGATGAACCGACTACTGCAGTCAATGGTTCATAAACCATCCTGTATCCTTCTGGTGTTATGAGCTTCCTTAGTTCATACGAATATGGGAGATATCTTTCCTGTATGGTAAGCGTGTAGGATCGCTGTCGAACGACGTTACTGTATGATTGCCCTTCGAACGTTACATCACCCCCCGAACATTTGCCTTCTGTGTCCAGAAACCCGACATCAATGTCCTGAAAGTTCATCGTGGTGTTCATGATGATGCCCTCTACGCGTCTTCCACTTTGCGTGATGTAGACGTTCCTGCGGCGGATGACATCACATTCTTCTGCGGATAGTCTAACATCCTCGTTGATTTTGAACCCGTCTCGTACATTAGATATATGAGACCACATACCACATCTCGTTATCAACGTATGGCGTTTAAGTGTACAGATATGGACGGGAATGTAGGAGTAATCATTCCTGTATAGTATATATACAGGAGATTCTGTTTTGTCACTGGTCAGCGTGTCGTCCTTGCACTCTTTCACTTCATGCGTTGATATAGCTGTGTAGTTGGTTAAGGGGTCGGTGCAGTCGTACCCAGTCAGATTGTATGCACTAACATGCAGTGCGTAGGATACCATGAGTAGAAGAACATATCTCAGTGTCTTTGCCATGGTCATTCGTGTGATTTTAATTCAAGTAGAAAGCTGCGAAAGTCAACAAGAACAAACTTATCTATCTTTTACCTCAAGAGGCGTCCAGGTACACGTGATGAATCAATGGCAGTTTGGTGTAATCAAAAGAAAACTTGGTTATCGTCATTATTTGGTAACTCTTGACTCTGGTCGAACAATCAAGCGACATATCAATCAGCTCCATTCTACATTAGTCAAAAAGAAATCAGTGTCATTTGGACCATTACAAAGTTTCGAGATTCCAAGGTGGAATAAACCTGATCATGTTATTCTTTCAAACCCTCAACCTAGTTGCTCATCACATGAAAGTCAACCCTCTTCAAAAGTACCAGCATTGCCACCTGTTCATGTTCATCCTCCTCAAGAAGTCAGGAGATCTCAGAGGGACAGACGTCCTCCAGTCCGTTATGGTGACTATGTGGTGACCCATCACTAGTGGGGAAACTGTTGCATATTTTATGTCCATGTATTTATGTTGCTATAACAACCTCAGTTGTTTATCTAGATTTCTGCCTGTTTTCCCAGTTCTTCATTCTTGTTCTAAATAAAGTACTTACAATTGTATTCCCTTCTAATATATCATTCCTTTATTTTCCTGCATACATAATAGTAATAATGCGTGCTACATAATAAAAGTTCACAATACGTACACAATTTTAAATTTACTGAGAAAGTCCTTACGAAAGATATTCAGGGGTTTCCAGACTTTACTGCATACACAAAGTTGGACGCCATTTGCAAACAAATAATATTTACATCAATGTATTTCTTATTTGAAGACCTTTCCAAAAATGTATCGCAAGGTGGGGGTTCGTATTTAAAAAAATGAAGTTGGCCCCCCTGGCCCCGACATGGGGGCCGGTAACAAAAATCGACCCCACTCTAAAAGAAGGTCTTATTACCCTGGTTTACCATACAAAATTTTAAATTTACCGAAGAAGGCATTCGAAAGTTATTCAGGGGTTTCCAGACTTTTGCCCCACCCTGTATATGCATGCGCGACTTCATGCCACACAAATTTACCAGGGCCAACTGAAACCGTGAAATGTCCTGTACCGAATTTATTGCTCTCAAGTGTAGTCCTTCTATCAATTCTATAATGGCATCACTTGTGCTTTTTTTCTCTCTAAAGCCGAATTGACAAGGGTTAAGAATGGCATTTTCTTCTAAGAAATGAACTAATCACTAATCTATGCTTAATACATGTCTCGAGAATTTTTGAAAGTCTAGTTAATAGGCTGACAGGTCTGTAAGAGTTTACTTGTTCTTGTGAGCCTTTGTTTTTAAAAAGTGGGCAGATTATTGCTTTTTTAAATTGGTCGGGGAAAATCCCTTTCCTCATACACAGATTAAAGGTGTGGGGCTTAAGGGTTTCGAGATTATTGTTCCTATTGTTTTTATAAATTTCTTATTTATCTCGTCCCATACCGGAGCTGAATTTATTTTCAGTTTCTTAATGATTCGTTCTATCTCTTTCAATGTTATTTTATTCATATAGAAATAACACTGTGTATGTTCATCCTCATGAGTCCGAATTTGCATATATTGGAGATATCGCGTCTGTACGAATTTTGGAGAAGTACTCGTTGAAAAAATTTGCGACCCTACGAGGATTTTCATTAACTTTGATGGAGGAACCATCTATTTCAATTTTATTTAAATATTCGCCTTTTTTGGGGTTTGAGCTTAGATTCCTCGTTTATTAAATTCCATATTTTTCGCTTGTCACCTTTCGTTTTATCGATTTCTTTTTTCAAATATTCCGCTTTGCTGATTTTCAGTAATGAATTTAGTTTATTTCTATAACGTTTGTAAGATTCAATTGATTTTGTATTGAAAGGTTGCTTTCTAATCATCATGTGCATTTTGTTTCTTTTTTTGATCCCATTTATTAACCCATTTGTTATCCACGGTTTAATTTTTTTCTTTATTTGAACCAATTTTGTAGTCGTGTTATCTGTTAAAGTTTGGTGGATTTTGTTTGTAATTATTTCTATACATGTGTTGGCATTTTCGCATTCATAGATGCTTTCCCATTTTTCTTTCACTTATGCCCGATCCTACGAAGCCGAGTTTGCCGAGGGTTTGCTCAAACCCTCGAGTTTAGCTTCCTACCAAGTTTAGTTCCGTAACCCTCCATTGATTTTGTGCGTATTTGGCGCTAGCGCTCAAACTCTCGGATCAAGAGAGAGTTTACTTCAGACCCGGGCTCCTATTGATTCATTTTCGCGCGGCCATTTTATTAATTTGTTATCACTTTTCAAAGACAGTACTGTAGGTATTTTTTCTTTCCTTATCCTATATTGAGGAATGGTTTTTATGTTGTAATATTTACAATTTTTAAATTGTTTATGAATTAATACTAAAAAAAAATTCAGAGAAAGTTTATAATCTTCCTTAGTTTGGAGAAGATGTTCAATTATTTTATCTAGATAAAACTGACGGATGTCGTTCATATTTTTTTTTTTTTTTCAGTTTCTGAATTCTGATGCTCATCAATACGATGAAATTAAATTAGATTTTTAAAAAAAAAACTATCTTGGTACTAATTTTATTCCTTTTGAGATTATTTAAATTATTAATAATAAAATACACAACAACAATATACTCGTAATCACCGTACTGTACTTATCTCTAGACGATTAGACAATGAACTTTATTTAAACTTAAGATAATTCAAGTTTTAAGTCCGATTGTTTTAAATTACTTTCATGGGATTTTTTTTAAATAAATTAAATTATCACATATAAATAACAAGAAATTACTATATTCTGGCTAAAGAAACCCCATTTAATTAATATAGCTCGACCTAGGATACAAATGCTGCAGAAAAATAAAATCGGCACGGTCAAGAGCTACCTAACACCTTTGGTTGTCTCGTACAGAACTTGCACTTTCTAAAATATATTAAAAGTTTAATCAATATTTAAAATAAATAATATATCAATATTAACATCGTTTAAAGTAGAAGACAATCCAAAATTTAAAAAATCTTATCCTCAGAGTCTCATTCTTATTTTGTAGTCAGGTACCCAAATCCATGCATTGGGTGGGATTCGAACAAACGGATCCCTACGCTACCTGGATTACCAGACTAGCGCACATTAACCTTAAATAGGTATATTACAATTCCAGGTACCTTCAAAAAATCTGCAGAGTATGGGAATCTGACCTGCACCTAGATAGATACCTAGCTTGTAGTAATATTACTCTGACGTTTATCTTATATACCTATGAAATAAATCTGCTACCAAAGTATTATGAATACAACAGTAATTATATCACCTTATTAATACTGTCCGACTAGGACTAACGATTACCATTATTTCAGCAGTAAACACAAGACATATTAATATGTGGTTAAAATAAGATGATAGATAACATTGTCATATCCCGGCTGGGCTTCGAACCCGCGATCTTTAGATTACCAGACAGACGCCTTGACCATTGAGCTTCTGGGAAATACTAATACCAAGACATAGAAACCAAAAGCATTCTATTTTTTATCTTCAAGTAATCCATGAAGAAAGAAATCGAGTGTAAAAAAAAAATTCCCGAGAATCGAACCCACGTGTTCAGCTTCGGAACCGAAAATTCAAATTTAAACAAAATAGTTATTAGAGTGAAGCTAGCACAACGCTTAAAAACATCGTTGCCCTCACTAATTCAGAAGAACAATGATGTTGCCAGACTACATTTTTATCCCGATCGAGAGTTAGGAAACCCGCGATGGAGAATACGCTTCGTAAGAGCCCGTTCACACTGACTAAAAAACAGTTTTTTTACTGGGACAGTAATTTTACTGGTCCAGTATTTTTACTGAGTGGCGCATACATTTAAATGAGAGCGTTCACATCGGCAACGTTTTACTGTTAACAGTAAAAAAACTGGATCGACAGATTTTTACATCAGATTTTGCCACTAGAAACGGAAACAGTAGAGAAACTGGCCCAGTAAAAAAACTGTTTCTACATCCAGTCGCTTGTACAATCAAATGGAGATGTTCACACTGCAGTCGGCACAGTTTTTATTGTTTCTGAAGCCTATTATAATATCGTATTTTTCGAATGAAAATTAATTCGTGTCTATTTGTGAGGCGCTACAATGGAAATCGGGGCGAGCAAATGACTTTTTGGTGGCGATCTGGTTCAAACTAGGTTCTATAGATAGGTATGACTTGCTGCTATCTAGGGTTAGTGTTAGGGCCTTTCATCACCTACTAGGGCCGAATTAGGGCCAAATAAGGGCATTTTTGGAAAATCATAAATTCGGCTCTAGCGCCTCACTAATTATTAAATTAAATTTAGAAATGCTCCTTTTTGATACCTTTGTGCCACTATGGGATGATTCCACCATCTTCTCTTATTCCTTCGTTGTCGTTGCCGGTACCAGTACAAAAGCATTAATGTATTCACATCCATCACGTTCAAAGGCTTTATCACGAATGAACATAAAGAAAAGCATGGAAAAGTAGGACCAGTAAAAATACTGTTTGTAGCCTGTGTGAACGCACTCTGAGAAACAGTTTTTTTTACTGGACACAGTAAAAAAACTGTTCCAGTAAAAACTGTTTTGGTGTGAACGGGCTCTAACTCTCGAGTTTCGTGGTAGGACGCAAAATTCACAAACCCTCTGTCAAACCCTGACTCGAGTGTTTGCAAACTCGAGGTTTGGTAGGAACGGGGGTTAGAGTTAGGACCACATCCTCTAGATAGAGTGAGGGTTATTTCGGTTCAGTAACTCTTTACCTGTGTAGACCTTCAATCCCCAGGCATAGCCTCCTCTGCAGCACAACTTGTACAATTTAATCCCATATTTATGGCGTTTGTTAGGGAGATATTGTCAATACAAAACTCTTCATCCGGAACGTAGGCCTGTTTGAACAGCGGCAACAAATGACTGATGAGAGGTGTCAGCTTGTAGAGTCGATCGTTTGGATCTCTGTCTGCCTCATTGTTAAAGTGCAGCATTTGCATGATTAATTTAAACCGGTTCCGGGACATAACTCTTGCCATTGGATTTTGATAAAGTTGGCTCTTTGACCAATAATCTGCAATGGTGGGCATTTTCACCAATCCCATCCAAACCAGCATTCCTAAGAAAGCTTGCATCTCAGTTCTATTGGTCGCTGACCATCTATGAAGTCTGCTATGTGGCTGGTTGTTCATTCGTTCAATGTTTCGTTCAATTAGAGTATTCGCGTAGCGATTGGTCTCTGCTACAATATGATCTATTATGTCGTAATTTACGAAAAACAAGAAGTAGTCTAGAGCTCCACGATCATGAATATATTCAAGAACACTGTGTTTGTGAACCCGGGACTATATGAAGGGCCAAATTCAAAGTTATTTTCAAGACCGTCTCCTTCAACTGAACCCCAAACCATTGCAGAATCATTTTCTTGTTGGCGTGGATCTGCATCCTCTAGCTGGCGATTGGGTGGATCTGCATCCTCTAGCTGGCGATTGGGTGGATCTGCATCCTCTAGCTGGCGATTGGGTTGATCTGCATCCTCTAGCTGGCGATTGGGTGGATCTGCATCCTCTAGCTGGCAATTGGGTGGATCTGCATCCTCTAGCTGGCGATTGGGTGGATTTGCATCCTCTAGCTGGCAATTGGGTGGATCTGCATCCTCTAGTTGGCGATTGGGTGGATCTGCATCCTCTAGCTGACAATGGGGTAGATCTCTAACTCTTCTCTTGACTGGTGGTGGGTGGCCTGCACTCGAAGTCGGATTTAGAGTCACTTGAATTTTCGTAGTCCGGATCTTCGTCTGTATCATCCACTTGTTCGTCGAGGCTGTCCTCAGATTCGCTTTTGAGTCCTTCCAATGAAATCCTTGGGCTTCTGCTTCTACGCTGATTACTCATGATTGGTAGGTATTGATATTTCTAATTATTACACATGTGTTTATTTTGTTAAATGTTCAAATTTATTGATTTTTTTTACAATAAAATATACCTGAAAAATAAATTTATAGGAAGTTTTTCATATGCTTCACAAATGAAAAACCGCTCGTGAACAAAAGACTGCTTTTTTCAGGTGAATACTATCTATAATTAAAAAAGCAGTCTTTTGTTCATTTAGAATCCATGCGAGACCTCTTCATACTGATACTTTTCACAATTCCGCCTGAAATGAAAAAGAGTATTCATTGTAAAATCAGGTCAAAAAGCTTAAAATTGCTCCGAAACCCATATATGGGTTTCAAGAGTTTTCACAAATATCTTGGGATCCATTGGCTCTAGGAAAAAAATACTTAGATCCATCAAAAGCCACTGCAAAAATCAATATATTTTAGAAAGAAAAAAAATTGGGCAAGGAGGAGCCTAACCCCTCAAATTCCGTGACTGAAATGGTGCTTTAGGGTGAAACCCAAATATGGCTTTCGGGGCAAGATGGGAACTATGCCTGAAACCCATATATGGGTTTCATGGCGTTGAACGTGTTAAAATTAGAGATCATTTTAGCGTTCCTCTAATTTTGACGCTCAGTGTATAATTAAATATTTATTTAGGTATTTGTATCTAATTTGTCTCCTGGTGGAGAACTCAGAGGAGTTTCAGAATTTTCATCTATAACTTCCATAGGAGTGAGTATTGTCAGGATTTTCAATTTCTTTATTTTGATTTTCGGACATTAGAGTTTGTGAAAATTCAATGCTAGAAGAATACAATCATTTTTTTTTTGGGAGTAGAAATAGCAATAGGCGATGAATTATTATGTTTTAAGCTAGTCTGAATAGATTTCTTGGTAAAATTGGAAGGGGAATTGTTATTTATACAAACACCATTGATTCCCTTATATTGATCACTATTGATAAGTTGATCTTTCAAAATTGAAGAGTTGAAATTGAGGAAAGGATCTGGGCTGGGAGACATAAACTTTTTCTTAGGATAAGATTTAAAATTACTTGATGGATAACGTCTTTTGTGGGTTTCACTATAGCCAGGATGAAAATCAAATCCATCATTGGAAGTAGATGGAAGAAATGGAGTATTCACACCAGAGGATATTGGAATAACCATGCTTGGAATGGTAGATGATTGTGAAGGACGAGATACATTAGTCAGAGAAGGGAATTTGTGGCGTTGCAATCTGTATTGAACTTTGAAGGAGAAGGATTTTTCATATTTCTTCGGGAAGGACTGGGCAGCTTCTTGAAAACAAAGTGGTTGGGCCATCATTCATTTCTTGATGTCACTGTTTAAGAAGGAGAAATGAGGACTAACGAGCTAGTAGGCTATCTGAATTGAGACTAAACTTTATTCACAATTTATGTACAACGCCCAGTCTAAATATTAACTGGCCCAAACACGCTCTTTTCTTTTTTTTCTTTTTTTTTTTATAAAGACAGATATTTTGTTCTTTTGAGAATTCTGCCATATCGACTTGTAAGAACAGGAGTTGGAGGAGGAATCTCATTATTTGAATCCAAGGGAATCTCAGAGCTGGGATCTGCATTCAAATCTTCAACAGGTTGTGGCAATACAGTACGAATGTCAGGTTCAGGTGTAGGTAGTATGTTCATTTCATAGTTAGATGAATTTCCTTCAGTACTTCCAGAATCACTTATAGCATACAAGTAATCATAATGATTCATTACTTCAGTACCGGTATACCTTTGAACACCACCATCATTATACCTTCTAATATACACAGAATTTCTTCTCAAGATCAAACCATTTTCAAATTTTATCAGATACGATTGAATATCCATTTTCTTAACTATCTCTCCTTTTTCCCACACACTTTTTTTAATATTTTTTACCAGTACTTTTTCACCCACACTAAACTCAATACAGTTTTTCTGACTAGTTTTATTGTAGAAATTAGCTTGATCTTTCTGATGATCTGACATTCTTTTAGAGGCTAGCTCAGGGTCTATTAAATTTGGCTTTAACTGACTCAGAGTAACAGGCAACTTACCTCTGAGGTTTCTAGAGAATAGTAACTGAGCCGGAGACCAGGGCAAACCTTCCACTGGTGAGTTTCTGTAGTTAAGTAGGTACAAATTTATGTCTTTACCTTCAAAAGCCAACTTTTCCAACATACCTTTAACAATTCCTACTGCTTTTTCTACCATACCTCGGCTTTGACAGTGATGTGGACTGGCAGTATGAATTTTAAAATTCCATTCTTCAGCAAATCTACCCATCTCATAACTGGCAAATGGATTGTTATCGCAAAACAATTCTGCTGGAATTCCATGAATACTAAAAATCCTTTTCAAACAGTTTATCACCTCCGTGCTACTCTTATCAGATATTTTTCTGATTTCAATCCACCTGGAAAAATAATCCACCAGGACCAAAATATACTTACCTGCCCATTGAGCTATATCCACACCAACTTTATAGAATGGAATCTCTGGGATAGTATGACTTACAAGAGGTTCCTTAATTTTAATAGGAATTCTCCTACAAGGACTTGCTCGAGAGACAGCTCCCTCTTTCACTTTTAACGAGTTTTCATTGGGAAAACAACTAATACCAGTAAATAAGTCATGATTTTTATTTAGGAACCTGGTTTTTTCATCATCACCTGTCATTAAAACATTTACTTTCTTGATCAAGCCTAGATCAACACAAGAATTTAACCCAAGTATTGGTACTGTATTCAATTCAACAATGACAAATTCGGCCTCTATAATTCTATCTTTAGACTCTAACAGTAGATTTACCTTGCCTTTGGGATAGATGAAATGTCCACCATAAGCCTCAAGTTTGATACTAGATTTTTTCAAACTGGGTCTAGGCTTCATACGTCCTAAGTACTTAATAGGTAAAACATTAACTTCACTGCCTGTATCTAATTTAAAATCTATAGGAAAATTATTAACCTGTATCTGTTTCATCCATGATTTCTGCTTTTTACCGCCTTGCAGCTCATTAGTATGCACTTGAGTTCTAGCCACTGAATCAATATTAACTTCATAATCATACTTTGAAGCATCATCATCACATTTCACTTCACGAACATTCTTACGAAAAAATAATTTTCTTTTACACATTCTAGCAAAATGACCCTTTTCACCACAAGCATTACATTGCCTACCCCTTGCCAGACAAACTACATCACTATCATGATATCCACCACACTGCTGACATTGCTCACTGTACTGACGACTCTGCTGGGGAGGCCTTGAAGATGAAGACGGATATCGCTTCTGATCATACACTGCATGGATCTGCGCCTCATCTCCACTTTGCACAGCTCCACATTGAGATAGCACATGAGTAACCGGAACGTTTAAGCACAATGCTTGCGACTTTTTTTCCGCCAACTCCACAGATTTACAGTAATCGACAACCTTGTCCAATGACATATCTTCTCTTAGTAGCCGCTGCTGCACACTTCTTGAATGGACACCCAACACGATTTGAACTTTGAGCAGCTTCTCTTCTTGGGAATCAAAACAACAGCTCTTCACTAATCTTCTCAGCTCAGAATAATAACTGTCAAACGTTTCACCACTTTGCTGTTTTCTATCAAAAAATTGATAAACGTCCCAGATTTCATTTTTCTTGGGCAGACAAATCTCTGATAGCACTTTCATTATTCCTTCCATTGTTTCTTCATCCTCCTTCAAAGTAGTTCTTGCTTCATAATGATTTAATGCTTCTCGTCCCATTAAATTTTTTAGACGAGCTACTTTTACAGTTTTTGACTCGGTGTCTGTCTTCGTAGCTGCAAAATATATCTTGATATCTCGTACAAAATCTTTGAAGTTCAGGGCTGAATTTCCCATCATTAGTAGTGAACACGGTTTATTGAATTGATCCATCATTATTCACCAAAAAGAAACTTAGAAATTTTACTTAGAAAAGAAACGTAGGTAGTAAATTTTTCGACCGCGCCATGTTTAAGAAGGAGAAATGAGAACTAACGAGCTAGTAGGCTATCTGAATTGAGACTAAACTTTATTCACAATTTATGTACAACGCCCAGTCTAAATATTAACTGGCCCAAACAGTCACACTGTCTTGAATATTCAGGGCAGTCTTTTTTAGCTATAGAGGGATGGGTGCCTTGACAATGGAAACAGGATACTGGTTTGGTGCTGGTATGGGGATTGGTAGAGGATATAGCTTCACAACATTTATTGCATTTGGACTCACTTTTGCAACGAGCAAGAACATGTCCAAATTTGAGACAGTTAAAGCACTGGGTAACTGCTTGCATGAATGTTTCAATTTCACCTTTCACGTGGAATAGATATATGTAGGAAGGGAGAGATTGACCTTCAAACATAAGTTTGACAGAAGTACTTGGGGTATAGGGTGCACTGTTAGGATTGGGAACTCTTCTATTCATAGGAGCTTCTTCCAAACCCACTGCAGGATACACTAAGTTGATCACTGTATCCTTGCACATGTGGAACCGGGCAGTTAACTCCGCGTTGGAAAATTTCTCCAGTGGATTTTTCAGCAGGTTGGGAACTGGAAGTCCAGTCCTCTGTTATCAGGAGCATCTTCCAAACCCACTGCAGGATACACTAAGTTGATCACTGTATCCTTGCACATGTGGAACCGGGCAGTTAACTCCGCGTTGGAAAATTTCTCCAGTGGATTTTTCAGCAGGTTGGGAACTGGAAGTCCAGTCCTCTGTTATCAGGAGCATCTTCCAAACCCACTGCAGGATACACTAAGTTGATCACTGTATCCTTGCACATGTGGAACCGGGCAGTTAACTCCGCGTTGGAAAATTTCTCCAGTGGATTTTCCATATCCCGGAGGTACCTCAATGGAGGATCCACATAGAGGCCGTTCTCCAACCAATCATCGTCAAGTCTCTCCATAAACTCAAAAAAGTCGTCATCAAAAATTTGTCCATGATTATAACGATTGGGAAATCAGTTAGTTACTACAAAGATAAAATTTCCGTATAGGAAAACGAATAGAAAATACTTCCAATTTCTGTCCACTGGCAGGGACAGAGAAGAACCATAATACACATGCGCGAACACATAAGACCATTATTCAGATAGTTTTCCATATTCATGACATTTTCTTAATTTTGGAAAAGTTTTTAGTAGGATTAAAAATGTGGATGCAAACAGTTATAAATACTTATGGTAACTCCTAAAAATGTTTTGCCAAGCAGGAAACATGATATATGCGGACATTTCAACGCATGATCAAAAACGAGTGTGACGGAGTTTATTTATTTACACTTTAGTAATATAGGACATATTATATACAACACGAATAATTACAAATTAAAATACAATATAATAGAAGAAAAAAAAAAAATATATATACATAATATGTGTCCTAACTAAAGGGTGGGGTTATTGTCTTTGGCAATCTCTTCCACACAACCCTTGAGGTCTACTGTGACGGAGTTGAGTTGATCTTGTTTTAATAGTGTTTTCCATAACATTATCAAAAGTATCCTATAGTAATAAAAAAAAAATTGTACACAGGATCGATCAATGGAAATATTTCAATATTTTCAAACTCGGTCGTTATGTTCTGATCTCTCGATGCCTGCGCAAAGTTCGTGCGACCACCCGTCAAAATGAACACATTGAATAGTTTTTTCAGAGTTTTCATTTAGATCATTTTTACAAAATATACATTGTTTATCTTCAATATTTTCATTATTGTCAGACGATGAATCGTGGATGCTAAATTCTTGGGACGTGCTTGAGTCTGAATCAATAGTGTGGACACTTCTTTGTAAAGTATACCTCTGTACTTATTTGCAATGAAGCACGTTTCTTATCTTAACCAAATGCTGTAAGTAAAAAAATAAGGAAGTAAATACTGAAGTAAATTTGGTTCTGAAGTAATCTTCAGTGATCAAGTTGTAATATGTACGCCTCTTGATACCAATGTAGCGGGTTAAATTCCCTGCTTGGGCGACATTACTAAAAATAGTTTTAACTTTATCCTAATTAAAAAGTTTATAAAGGATACGATTTTTAATCTCTGGAACTGCTTCTCTTAACCTCTTGATCCGTTTCTTCAATCCCATAATCTGTTTCTTCAACCCCTCGATTTGTTATTTCAATGTTTCGCACTGATTCTTCAATCCCTTGATCTGCTTCTTCAATCTCTTGATCTGTTTTTTCAAACTCTGCATCTATTTCTTCAATTATAGATGCTTCTCCATTAATTCAGTAATATTAGATGTTACACAGTTTTCTATGTACCAATTGATACCATGATACCAAAAAAACATTGACTCATCATTCCTAAAATTATAAATTCAAAAAAACATTTTATGTCAATGGCCTGAAGTAAAATGTTTAATGTTTCCTGCACAGGAATTTCTGGTAATTGAAGGTTCTGCATGTAATCCATTGAAACGGAAAAAAAAAATATTTGTAGGATTTCAAGGGAAAGAGAGAGAGAGAATACTTCGTTGTAGGTTTCATGGATGTGAAGAATTATCAACTAAATCTAACGGATTAGAGCGATTTAAACCTTTTTCTCTTGTGTTGATTGTGAATAAAACTGCTAGGTATTGATCGGTTGAAATGGCACATACTTTTTTCTCTTAGCACATAGCTTCCTAACATCTCTCATCTTAGTGTAAAAAAATTTAGCTCGCCTGTTATGTACACTTTTTTCAGCTACAGCAACTCCTTTTGCTTTTGCATTCAAGTTGGGGTCTTTGATCTTAACAGTAAGTTCCTCAGTAGTAGTTTCACAGGTCTCTTCAGTGCTAAACAAAGATGAAATGTACTGAAATATTTGTTTAAGGACATTTCAGTACATTTCATCTTTGTTTAGCACTGAAGAGACCTGTGAAACTACTACTTTCCAGGCCTGCCCCGTCGAGCCCAAAGCTCCAGCAGAGAAAGTCTCAAACAGCACTCTTACTCAAACAAGCATTGAGCCTTTCCTCCAAACCATCGGATCCGAGTCAGCCAATGAAGAGGTAAAAAATTATTAGGAGGACGCCCTGTATCACAGGGTGTCCTAAAAATTGGATATTGGAACGTAAACGGACTTTCTAAATTAAATAATTTATGTAACAACAATTTGGAAGAAATTTTAAGCTGGCATATTGTTTGCGTGAGTGAAACATGTTCACTGCAAGAACCAAGCATTTGTGATTTTCGAAGTCATTTTAACATGGTCTACTCTGTGGCCGTTAGGGACAAACAGCGCGGAAGAGCAAGCGGCGGACTCATGATTTTGGTAAGAAAAGAGTTCAAATTTGAAGTCCTCGATGTGTACACTAACGGTAGAATCTCTGACTTGAATTACACTGATGAAATCTTGGTCGAAGATACAGCACTTTCAGCGCAACGCATCTCATTGGATGAAACCGTCAATAGGAGAGGAGAAGAGTTAATAATATGCATGGAGGACAACGGACTACTTGTGCTAAACGGCAGGACCCCAGGTGACATTCCAGGAGATTATACTTTTGTTAGTTATGTCGGGAAGAGCGTGGTGGATTTGATTTGGTGTAACCTGGAGGCTTGCGGGATAGTGCGGGAGCTCCGCGTGTCTGAAGACATAATTACTTCTGACCATTTTCCTCTGATTTTGACGTTGGCTATAGACTGTGGCATTAGGGAGTCTGATATCGCCGCTCCTAAATCAGGAAGAAAAACTGTGAGATTCAACTGGGTACAAGACAAAACAGAAGAGTTCAAACAAAAAATAAACAATAATATACTACCTACGAAAAAAGAAGACATTTATGATACACTGATAACAAAAAATCCTGTTATAATAAAGAGTGTCGCGAGCTAAAGAAAAAGTCCCACCAGTATTACAGACAATGGAGGAGAAAACATAAAAATGAAGACTTGAGTATTTTTCTGGATTTAAAAAAGATTTTTTTTTTTTTTTGGAACCGGAAGAAAACCTTGCACCTACAACTTTCTTTGATGTTCTCAGAGAACAATTAGACTCTGAGTTCTGCCCAGGTGAGTTGGAAAAATCTCTGAAATATTTAAAAAATAATAAATGTCCAGGGCCGGACTACATTCTTAATGAATATTTGAAGGTCTTGAATGAAGACTGGAAGAAAGTGCTGCTCGATTTCATTAATCGAGCGGAAGGTCCCGGGGTATCGAACCCGGGACCTTCCGCATGGCAAGCAAGTGCTTGAACTTTTCAACTAATTATTTGATTCAATCACTTACTGTCTGTTTCACATATACCAAAAGTTACAGGTAAATTAGTAGGTGAGTAGGTGACAGGCTGAGTTGGTAAAGTGGGTGCAGGTGGAGGAGTTGGTAAAATAGGTGCAGGTGGAAATGGAAGGTCATTCAACCTTTTTACATCCAAATTAGAATCAGATGATTCATCACTATCATCCTGAATTAGTCTTTTTCTGGCCTTTAGTTTTCTAGGCTGCTTACAGACTGGTGTTTCAAACTCTGAGAGCTCAGATGTTTGTTCTGCCTGCTTCGCCTTAACGCGGGCTAGCAGTAAATCATCTGAAAAAAATATAGGTATGCATAAAACAAATACCTGTTTATACTTAAAAATGAAAAAGTCCTTATAAAACAAAGCACAAACAGATAGCTTAATAAAGTCAATGTCTCGGTTACATTGAATTAACTAGTTCTTCTTAGATCACTTTTATAAAATGTCAAGCATGAATAATAATTAGGAAAGGTGACTGAAAGAATTATTTTCTTTCTATCATATGGGCTTTTCCAGAACCATCCAGGTTGGTTGAGGGTCAATATTAGCATATTATGAAACTTTGGCCATTAAATCCTGTATCATATAATCTTAAACTTATATGTATCTAATAACCTTCCTCCTTCTAATGTGTACAGGAGACAGAATCAATTGATGAGAATGCAAAAAAAATATATATATTTTTTAGGTAGTCTTTAGTAGCTATGTGTTTTTGGACCCGCAGACCCTATATAGTCAGTAATCTTATGAACTGTTACATATCAAAAATGTTCTCAGAGTTGATCCCCCTCTTAAAATGGCACAATAGACCAATAAATAACATTTTAAACCTGACTTTCTTGATTTTTGGAAAATTTTCCCTTCTAAAACTCACAAAGGGTGATTTTATATAAAAATTGAAATATTCACACAAAAAAAATGCCATGTATGGATTTTATTACACCAACTGAGGGGGTGTCGACTGAGAACTTTTTTGATATATCTGTTATGGTTTACTAGATAATTGACAGAAGATTTTCAGAAATCAAGAAAATCTGTAAAAGCTTCTAAGGATTACTTTTTTGGCTTGTCAATTAGATATTAAAAAAAGTATACATAATAATCCATTGAGAAATAAGACTTTGCAGCCTGGCCCTCCGCTAATTTTCAACCTAAGCTAAGCCCATCACCCAACCATCCTACCCAACAAACTGTAGTCAGGGATTAATGTGAAATTCCAACTTGTTAACTTTACCTAACCCTACCTGGTTTTATTGGTAAAATGTATTTTCCTTTTACATTTTGTGCCCCTGATTCTGTCTCCTGAACACATAAGAAAGTGGAAAAATGTAATGTCTTTCCCTAGTAAAAATTGCAGTATTAGAATTGCTGTTTAAACTATAGTAGGTAACCTGCAATATTTCTTCCAATTACTTAATTGTGAAGTTAAAGTCAGTTTTTCTCACCGACCTTAATAGGTATTATGGTACAATTTCATTAACATAAGTCAAGAAAATAACATACTTGCATGGTAAAATTGATAGGTAAGCTGTATGAAGTACCAAGATTTTGTGTAACTTCTAACCTAAAGGTAATACCTACCCATATTATACTACCTTTATACTTACCTGTGCTAAACATAACTTTAACGTCATGAATTTGCCGGTGTGGTTGAGGGGCAGTATGATAAAGCAACATTTTTGTTCCAGTTTTGGAGGGCCAATAACTTTGGGACTTTCTGGGTGTAACCCAAATGTGACTCACCACATCAACAGTGCCTTCGTGGTAAAAGTGCACGACGTGGTACATTTTAATGAATCAAAATATTGAAATCACTATCTAAAAAGTATACACGAGCGTGTAAGTAGAGGAAAACCGACGGTTAGCAATGACTTGGAGTTATAGAATATAGAATTCGTCTATTAATTTCGCGCGCGATAATTATGACAACGAGGCATACTCCGCATGATGCAACCGATTCGAACTTGAAACTTGAAATAAGGTTATGAATGTTATGATCATTGGGCCAACGTTGGTGAAAAGTGGTTAACCGACTATTATACATATAAAATTTAATAAATATATCATCGTCGGTAAAAGTGTGGTTGGCCAACCGTCGAAAAATGACGTCGGGAAAACGTCAGTGAATAACAGTTGGCCAACCGTTGGAAATTATATGCTGTGCCGACGATGCGATGGTACAAGCGTGGTTGGCCAACTATTGGAAACTAAATGTTTTGCCGACGATTGGTACGTCGGAAACCGTATGTTGTGCCAACGTTGGTACAACAGTGATTGTCCCAACGTCGGCAACCGTCGAAAAATGACGTCGGAATTGTCGGGAAAACGTCAGTGAATAACTGTTGGAAATTATATGCTGTGCCAACGATAATACAAGCGTGGTTGGCCAAGCTTTGGAAACCATATGTTCTGCCAACGTTGCTACTAGAGTGGTTGGCCAACCGTAGAAAAATGACGTCGGGAAAACGTCAGTGAATAACAGTTGCCCAACCGTTGGAAACTATAATATGTTGTGCCGACGTTGATACAAGTATGGTTGGCCAACCTTCGGAAACCGTGTATTGTGTCAACGTTGGTACAACAGTGGTTGGCCAAACGTCGGCAACCGTATGTTGTGCCGACTTTGGTAAAGCCTGGTTGGTCAACCGTCGGAAACCGTATGTTGTGCCAACGTTGGTGCAACAGTGGTTGGCTAATAGGGGGCAACCGTATGTTGTACCGACGTTGGTAAAGCCTGGTTGGTCAACCGTCGGAAACCGTGTGTTGTGCCAACGTTGGTACAACAGTGGTTGGCCAAACGTCAGCAACCGTATGTTGGGCCGACGTTGGCCAACCGTAAGAAAATGATGTTGGGACAACGTTGGGAGAAGAGTGGTTGGCCAACCGTTGGAGAGCGTATGTTGTGCCAACAGTGGTTGATTGTCGGCAAACCGACCAACCATAACCCAACCATTTTGACCAAAAGCCAACGTTGGTCCAACGGTGTGTGTTACTAGGGTAGTAATTATGTTTCTCCTCAACCTGGAAAACCTATGTCTCAGCACCGGTTTTTGTCCTGTGTTTGGTTTCAATGGTCCGAAATTACAAACGTTCGAAACTTCTATGGGCCGAAATTTACTAACTTCACTCTGTATATTCCATGTCTACTATTTTTCATCAATTTCAGGTTAAATAGAGCAAATTTCTGATTGGAAATTTACAATCCCTTGTTGTGGGATATTTTATTTAATTAATTTCCCTTACATTATCGAGTGTTTTGTATGATGTTTTGTTCAGTAAATTTGTATCTCCTCTTGGAATTTAATAATAATAATAATACCCGGTGTACGGGAGTATATTTACGGGAATAGCCCTATTTACAATGTCAACAATAAAATTTTTCAATAAATACAAAGATTAAAATAAAATATTGTTAAAAAGTATACAAATAAAGCTTACGAGAAAAGTAAATGAATAGGTAAGTATAAACAGGTAAAATCAAAATCGTTGTCATGGTTTGCTGCTCGAATCATTCTGTTTAGAGGCGAGAAATGTGAGTAGTTGGTAGCACAAGTTGTTGAGTAAAACAAGTTATTTTTTCTCAACCTTCTATGACAGTCAAAAGATACTGTGGACAAGAGTTTGTTACAATCAATCAGTCCAGTTAGTAACTTTTTCAGGAAAAATGAGTCCGCTTGTAGGCGGCGCTCTGACAGCGTGTCGATACCTACAACAAAATTAGAATAACGCAGTCCACAGTAGAACAAAAAACGTTTTTGGACTCTGTCCAGCAAGTTGGCATGCACATTATAATGGGGTGACCATACCACACTACCGTATTCCAGTAGAGAACGAACCAGGGCCAAGTACAAAGTCTTGAAGGAAACTGCTGATAGACCTTTAGAAGAACGAAAGACATAACCCAAGAGTCGATGACAACGCATTGAGAGGTTCGAGATGTGAGCAGAAAAAGAGAGTTTACGGTCCATTAAAATTCCCAAGTCCTTAATCTGATCAACATGCACAAGAGGTTGATCGTTCAGAAGATACTGAAATGTAATTTGCTCACGATGCATAGAAAAGCACATAACAGCACACTTATGCAACGTTAACTGTAAGCCATTGAGTGAAAGCCATTGGTTAAATGAATCGAGATCTTTTTGGAGTAGTAAACAATCAGCTGAAGTTGAAATAGATTTGTAAATTTTAACATCATCTGCGAACATCTGGAAAGAAGAATGACAAATAAACCCAGGAAGATCATTAAAGAAGAGGCTAAAAAGAAGTGGGCCGGAGTGACTGCCTTGACCCACGCCCGAAGATACATTGATATAACCGGAAACATCATTGCCAATCTTAACAATCTGAACACGACCATTCATTGAATTCTCCAACCAACAAAGAAAAGAATCACCAATGCCATAAAATCTCAATTTGGCAATAAGAAATTTAGGATTTACCCTATCGAATGCTTTGGCAACGTCGGTATATACAGAGTGAACATCTTTGCCAGATTGGAACGAGGTTAATATATCTTGTTGATAGGAAAGGAGATTCGTGACGGTGGATCGTTTCGCAGTGAAGCCATGCTGCTGTTCAGCAATGAAGTGCTTGCAGGCAAAAGAAAGTTGTCCGGAAACCAACTGATCGAGTAGTTTTGGTATTGCAGACTGAACGCAAACACCTCTGTAATTACCAACGTTCGACCTGTCACCAGATTTATGTATAGGAAATATGAAACTAGATTTCCACTTTGACGGATACACACCAGAAGAAAGAGATCTGTTAAACAAGATGGTCAAAGGTTTTGCTAAGGATGCAGCACATTTTTTTAAGATGAAACTGGGGACATCATCCGGGCCTGAAGAAAATTTTTGTGGCAAAGATGACAAAGCTTTCAAGACATCGGCAGAAGAAAACGAGCAACAGTTAAAATCAATATGATCCAAGCGAGGATATTCAGGTACTCTGACGTCTGAATCTGAATAAGCTGCGGAGAAAGACTTAGCAAATAAATTCACAGTTTGATGACCACTGCTACTCGTTTCGCTGTCCAAATACATATCTTTTGGAAACCCATCAATCTTACGTGACTTGTTCACAAACTTCCAAAAAGACCGAGGGTTGGATTTGAGATCCCTGTCAGACTTTTGCATGAATAAAGTATAGCAACTGGAGCCCAAGGAACTACAGCGAGAACGGAGTGAAGAGAATCGAACATAATCAGTTGCTAGACCATGCTTTTTATACTGTAAATGAGCTTTCTTTTTTTTACGGGTCAGAGAAATCAGTTCTTTAGAAAACCAAACAGGATAAGTAGAACTATATACTTTTTTCAAAGGAGTAGAGAGAGCAATAGCTTCCAACAAAATATCATAAAACCGGTCAGTCACATATTCGATATCTTTCTCAAAAGTAACGAAATGCCAATCAACATTGTCCAAAATTCTCCGCAACTTCGTAATATCACATTTTGAAAAATCACGAATTATACTGTTTTGAGAAAGTTTCACAGAAATATGAGGGACCGGAATGAAAAAAGAAAAGGCTGTGTGGTGAAAACTGTTGGAAAGCAGGGGATCATCACATGAAGTTGTAACAATACTGTCATAGTTTGTAAAAAGAAGATCTAAGAATACACCATGATCATTATGAACCGAATTGGCCTGATAGAGAGACAAGCTGTTAAACGATTCACATACCCTAACAGCAGGTGACAAATGATGACAGTCTACGACCATGAAAGCATTATCATCCACATGATCCACACTCCACTTGGCGTCTCTCAAGTTATAGTCACCGGTCAAGAAAACCTCAGCATCAGGGAACTCGGAGCAAATTTCCTCAACAGTATTACAGTGATGAACGTAAGTTTCGAGATCAGAGTCGGGCGGGATATAAACACATCCAAGTATCACGCTAACATCCCCAATCTGTAACAGAACAAAAACATTATCATAAGAAGTTGAAGAAGAATCCATAAGAATCCTCCGAGACTTCAACCTGCTGCTAACGGCGATCAAAACCCCTCCCCCACGAAACCTACCCAAAACAGAGGGGTCTCTGTCACTACGGTAAACTTCATAATTTGCAAATTTTACTTCACTAGTAGAAAAACTATCACTAAGCCACGTTTCAGACAGAAAAATAACATCGTAAACACAAACTTCAATTGCACGATTTAAGACATCTAGTTTAGTACGTAAACCGCTAGCATTATGATAGTAGCAACTTAACCTTTCTTTATTGTGGGTTTGGAACGCAAGTTTTTTGGAGAAATATTTTTACTGTTAGAATTAGTCCCTACGTCATTGGATTTGACGCTGCCTGGTGCAGTTCTCGGGGACACTCCGGAGCCAGTGCCAGCAACGTTCAGTGGAGATGATGTAGAACTACCGGCTTTCTGTGTGAGAATAGGTGAATTCACAGGAGCCTTACGCTGAACATTGGACTTGTTTGTCGTTTGTGGAGGATTCTTCGCTGGAACAGACCGTACTCCTGCAGGTTTCTTAACGGGAGGTGCATTTGTGTCATAACAATCAGTAACATATGACGCCAGCAGTCGACCAGAAAAGACCTTCATGAAGGAACCCTCCGGCCAAACATCTGCAGATTCCACCAAGTGACTTTGTTCCGCTGGTACAACAAAGTGAAATGAAGCGTAGCTCTGGTGACGGGACCTCATCTTACTACACTTCACCGATGAAAGACCATCAACATTGGTGAGAAGATCTTTAGCCAGAACTTCGGCACTGATTTCCGGGTGGAGGCGAGAAACAAAGTACTGGGCAATGTTTGCATTAGGAACAGATTGAATGATCTCACTCTTCCTGGAACCAATGAAGGAGATGGAGTTTCGGACATCATGCTTCCGTGTGGAACTCGAGGTACTGGAACCCGCAACACTTGCATAGCTTGAACCACCGCCGGATCCTGCACTCGCAGATATGGACAAGCTGGATATCTTCTCATTCAGAAGAGCAATAAGCTGTTCTTGCTCCAGTAGACGCTTCTCCAACTGAGCGACATATCTCTCCATATCGATCTTCGGAGATACCGAAGTGTCAGTAGTCATGACTAACAAAAGTCAAATTGTCAAAATAATAATAATAAATTAAATAAATCACACGAGCTATGTATACAAAAACTCAATGTTCGTCAGCAGTTACTGTCCAGTTCAATTTTTGAACCAATTACAAAAACAATAAACAGCAAAGGTAATGCTTCCACGGGAAATTGAACCGGGGACCGTCGGACTCAATTACTGTGCGTTAACAGCTACACCAAAGCAGCAGATACTTTAGTAAGCAATTTACCCAAGTATTAAATACAGTCCGAGGTAAGATAAGAAAATCTTAAGTGTTCAAGGTCAGATTTTATAGAATGAATCGTGACACTAGCACCATGGAAAAAATTACCAATATGTTAAACAAAGGAAATACAAAAGATGGAAATGTTTTTCAGTATAACTTTTTTAGTATTGCACGTACGAAAAAAACACAAACAGATACGAAAATAGCAGGTGAAAAACTATAATTTAGATAAAAACAAATAATATTTCGTACACTAAAAACACAACAAAGTTAATCGAAACACGGAGCAAAATTTGAGCGACTTGTCTTACAAAGATACAGGGTCAAAAAAAAAAAAAAAAAAAAAAAAAAAAAAAATAAGGGATTACAAAGAGTCTTATTATTATGTGGTCACAATTTAAATAATCATTGTAGTTTGTACAGATTTGAGATTTTTATTGATAATCCTTAAAATTTGACCAATATCTCAACAATCACATCACTTTTTAGTCTAGTTTAGCTTAAATGTACTACAACTTTTATCCTTAAAAGTCATGTGGTGTCACACCAGATTTTTTCTTGGTGAGTTTCTCTTTCTTGATAGATTATTTTTGTAACCAAAATTTGTATATATTTTTCATGAATAAACCAATATTTGTGTATATTTTCATGTGTCAATATTAAAAAAAAAACAAAACAATATTATATATAAACAATTTCAACAATGTTACAAATCAAAAATTTCTTATAATTAATTGTGCAAGCTTTTCAGGATAGATAAAATTCTAGCAGCTTTACCCCTCTGAATTGCAAGGGATATTCTCTGCCAAAGATGTTGAGTTGCCTTTCTATCCCCGGAAATATTCACAAGCAGGCTAGGTACATGGCTTCTACTTCATTTTGACAGTAGATGCTGTCTCTTAGGAGTAAATGTAGTGAGAGAAATGATGATTCTTTCCAAGCTTGGAGCAGGTTTGGTTGATCCATACCTGAAAAAAATATATAATACACAAGGTATTGCAGCTTACTATATAATTTTTTTTTGAATAAAAACAAACTGATGTGAATGCAAACTTTTGTTACAAATGAATAGCAACTTTGGTTTTGTGTCCATCTGTTGATCATTCCTTGTAATGTGCAAATTTCTGAAACTACTGAACATAACGGAACGGATTTCAACAAAATTTTGTACACATTGGTATATAATAATTCTGTGTCCCTGAGATAGGTATTGATACTTAAGTAAAATGTATTCATGTGTGTATTTTATAATGTCTAAATGTCCTCTCATGTATTTGTGTATCCTATGAGAATTATGTCAGTGCTAAACATTAATAAAAATAATAATATAATAATAACACTCTTTAGTGGAAGGTAACCACCAGGCGAGGTTATTGCTCAAAGTATTTTCTACCTCCTAACCCTGAGAGTATTTTATAAATAATCAATAATATATCTTTCACAATGAAGCAGTGCATCCCATGGAAAGGAATTCTGAGTATTAGGTAAGCAGTGAGACAAATTCTGAGATACCTGAGATTATTAAGCAGTAAATTACAAACTCAACCACAGTGAGAACAAATAATAATACAATAAAAACAAAAACTAACCATAAACTCCCAAGACAACAACTTCCAATATTTCTCCTTCATTTGACTGAGAGTAGCTCCTTCTTTTGTATTTACTTTTGGCATCTTTGTGAGGATAAAAACATGATGCTTGCTGTTTTACTTTTGGGTTACCATCTATCCATGTTGTCGGCACCACCTCAACCTCATTACTTTCTTCGAATCTGACAACTGCAAACATCTGGAAAAAAAAGACATACAGAAGGTATTGCAGCATAGACAACCTTTAATGAGTGTTTTTTTTTTTTTTTTTTTTTTTTTTTTTTTTTAAACTCAAAACAAAATACTCGATGCAAGCTTGCGTGCTATCTGACAACCGTTCTCGTCAGCAGGAAATTTCTTCTTACTGGTCTTCTTTTGGGTTGGAGTACCCTCCTCAACAGGTACAGGTTCATCTTCTTCGTCAGTTTCCCGAAGAATTTCCTGTACATTGTCAGAGTGGGGCAAGGAGAGGATTTCTGAATGAAGATGTTTTGATATAATATCTTTGTCACCTAACTTTTTCAAATCTCTGCATTTTTTTTTCAAATCTCTGTATTGATGTACTTAGGTCTCTATTCCTATCTTTGGTGAGATCTACAGTGGAGTATGGTTCTGTAATCTGGGACCCTAGCTCAAAAGAAGCATCAAAATCAATTGAAAAAATCCAGTCAACTTTTTATAAGATATCTATCTAAAAAAGAAAATGGGTTTTATCCCAAATATCCTGAAGCTATCTCTTATAAAACACTTCTTGAAATGATTAATTTAAGCTCCCTTGAAACAAGACGTAAACTAGATTCAATCATGTTGGTATATAAACTACTAAACAATCATATTCAATGCTCTAATTTACAAGAGATGATAGAAAAGAAAACGCCCAACCCTTTGCTTAGAAATAGGACTATTGAGCCATTCATAGTGCCTCACCCAAGGTTTACAAAATTGCATGAATCTCCCCTCATTAAGGCAATGACACTGTGTAATTATCTTCACATTGACATCAGTGAATTCTCACTACCAAAAGAAATGTTTAAGATGAAATGCTTAGACTACATACAACAAGAAAATTAGAGATATTTGTCACTCATATGGTAGAATATATGCATTAGATAGGTACCCTTTATATTTTGATAACTTGTAAAACTATTTATAGATATACCAGCGAACATTAGTATTGTTGTTTTCAATTGTAATTTTTGTAAACAATGTTATGTTCTACGAGTACGAGTTTTATTATATAATACTGGCATTAAAGAATTGGTCAATGTTTTTCTTGATGGCATACTATACCCAGGGTTTAACATTGAAACAAATTTTTGGAACTCTTTATCTTCAACAATGCGAAAAGGGTAGTACTCTTTTACAATGGTTCGAATTAACTGCTGATCTAATTGTTTTTTTTTACGTGCGGACACAGTTCGATTCATGTAGAGTTCAATGGGTTGTTCATTTGATCGTGGCATTCGTGGCTGAATTAATGTAGTAACTGGGGCTTTGAAGCCAAAGACCTAAGTTTCCCAGTTACTTGGGTTGAACGAAGAAAAGGCCGCTGGTTCAATAACGCTACTACGAAAGGTGTATTAGTATTAAATTTACACGGAAAGATAAAAGGAAGAAATAAACTACTACTAAAAAATGAGATTGTATGGTCTTACCTTTGAGTACTTGTACCAAGTACTTACGTACGCCTTTAGAAGTGGACCAAAGGTGGTAGATCGAGGAAGGAGAGAAGACGTACCCTGACCACTGGTTGTTACAATCTGAACGAGGCATCGTCGTTCCCAATCTATCGTACCGAATTTATGGCTTTCTTTGTAAGATCATATGATATGCCTATCATCTGATATGGAAGTGTTATCTCTAACAGTTAGGTACGTAGAGATCGAGTGATATGCGCGGGGAAAGTTTTGGAGGCAATTCAAACTAGAGTCACATGGCGTGAACAGTGGCCTTACTTCAACTCTTGGCGTCTGTGGAACAGGGCCTGGTGGTTGTAGCTGAGCCTGTTCGTGTGGCTGATTTTGTTGCAGAGTTGACAGTGGTGATCGAGATCTGGTTCGACCATCAGCATCACTGTCACTATGTACTTCAACGTTCATATTTCTAGTTGCGTTGCGAGACTCTGCGAGATTCACAGTAGGGTGTTTTGATGTCATATGTCTCCGAAGGTTGGAAGTAGAAGTTGCATTTTTTTCAAACACGTAAAGCACAGACCACATTTGACCGTCTTTCCATCGCTTGTCGTACTGAAATAGTCCCATACTGTACTCACTCTTCGACTCATTTTAAAATAGAAGTTCAGGTTTTTTATTTAGTTAAATACTACTTTGTGTTATGATAATAAATAATTGTTCTCACATTTTCTTCATCAGAATGTTTTCTAAAGTTTTAGGTCAAAGTTTAAATATTAAACGGTAATAATAATTCTGTTGTATTATTATAATCCTGCATCTTTGGCATGTCTCCTTTTTTTCTGTTACTTCAATCACTTCAATTTCCTTGAATGCTTCATTCTTAACTATTTCCATATGGGCCATGATTTTGAAAATGTCTTTTGCAGCCTTTTTAATTTCGACCTTTGTGTTTACGTGTTCTATAATCATTGACTGTATTAAAGAGGGGGAATCTAAGAAAACATTACTGGTTTTCTAAGAAAATCTAAGAAAACATTAGTAGAAGAGAGCATTCTGGGTAATGAGTGTGACACACAAAGAATATTTGAAAACACAAATTTACTGCATCTAATATGGTCTGTCTTTCATACATAATGTCATCAACTATTACATATATAGATTCAGGATTTGTAAAATTCCCTACATACAAAACGTAAGGTAGTATAGGTCTCTTTTTCTGAAGTGCAAACTCTGTTTTTTTTTTTAGCCTTTCACTAATTAAATTTGATGAGGAAAGTACCTGTAAGATGAATCCATTCCGTACTTCTGTTCGTGATGGCTTTCTGTTTGAAAAATATGAAGATTTTTGTACAATGAGTACAGAATTTGAAAATATTTGGATCAAAATTTCACAACCTTTTAAAATGAACTTATGTGTCATTTATTTTCCTCCACCAATGAAATTAGAACACTTAAAAAGTTTTTCTAAATTAATTGATAGTCATAAAGTTGACCCTAATATGAAAACTCTCATAGTAGGTGACTTCAACATTAATGAAATTAACTGTAGTCAAACCGATCTCCTGAAAAGTAAAAATAAATGTTGTATAGAACTAAATAAATTATTGAACGTAAATAATCTCACAAGTATTAATAACATTCAGAATAAATTAGGTAAAACACGAGATCTTGTACTCTGTGAAAAAACAATAATAAATAAATTACAAATAGATCAAGAAATAGGTATAGTAGATCCTGATCCATATCACCCACCTATCAAAATCACATTACATAAACCAAATTTGAGTCTAAAAAAGAACTTGATTCCCAAGCGCAATTACAATATAAACAAAGCAAACTGGATAAATATACAAGAAGATTACCTTAAAATAAATTGGTCCAAATTATATGAAACAAATAACACTGAAGAAACATTCCAAATTTTCTATGAGCAATTATACACTATCCTTAACAAACATATACCACAACAAAAAACACATAAAATACAATATCCACAATGGTGGTCTAAATACACAATAAAACTATACAAAAAACAGAAGAGAGATAAACGAAAACTAGTATTTACAAAAAAACACGAAGACAGAAAAGCACAAACGTTAAAATCATTCCGAACAAGCGTACAAAAAGAATACGAAAAATAGATACAAAACACAGTCAAAGACTTAAAGAAGGACCCCAAAAAGTTTTGGAATTATATTAAAAGCAAAAGAAAGTTTTACACTCCAAGGTCTTTTATAATAGATGACGCACTCACATCGGATGAAACAGCAATAGCTGATGGATTTACGAAGTATTTTGGTTCTGTTTATCAAAGAATAAATACTCATTACGCACAAACAGGACACACAGTCTCAACATCAAATGTACATATCCATATATCAAATGTTACTAATAAAGAAATCCAACAATCAATAAAAAATTTACCAACAAATAAAGGACCTGGACCAGACCATATACACCCCAAAATAATAAAAAATATGCAAAAAATCATAACACCCGAACTAAATTATTTATTCAATACATCAATAAAAAATTGTTCCTTCCCCAAAATACTGAAAACATCTATTATAACACCTGTGCCCAAAACAGGTAATTTGCAAATGATGCAGAACTATAGACCTATAACAACATTGAATTCAGTCGCAAAAGTATTTGAAAATGTAATTTACAACAAAATCCATAAAGACATTATGCAAAACATAACAACACAACAACACGGCTTCCTTAAAAAACGATCAACAGAAAGTAACCTACTGCTAATGGATATGAAAATAAAAGAGGCATTCAATAAAAAAGAACAATTAGATACAGTATATGTATACAGATATATCCAAGTTTTTCGACCAAGTTGACTTTGATATTTTACTAAAAAACATGAACAACTTTGGTTTCACCGATCACAGTCAAACATTTTTTAAATCGTATCTTACCGACAGAATAATACAAATTCGTTACGGAGATGCTCTCTCACAAACTATAACACCAACATCAGGCTTTCCGCAGGTAGTAAAATATCTAGTCTGTTTGCTATTCTCATAATGAATGGAATAGTGTCAAAACTAAAACATTCTGAAGCGCTAATATTTGCAGATGACCTGAAAATCTTTATGGCCATTAAAAACAAAGAAGACTGCAATAAATTACAAGAAGATATAAATAGTGCATATAATTGGGTTACAGAAAACGGATTACAATTTAACATTGCGAAATGCGAACAATTACAATATTGTAGAGGTAAAACCAACTATCCACATCAATACTATCTCGCTGAGAAACCATTAAAACAAATAACAGAGAAAAAAGACTTGGGCGTTATATTTCAATCGAATGGAGAATTTCAAACACATATACAAACTACAATCAGTAACTGCTTCAAACGAATAGGATTAATAAAGAGAAATGCACCACAAATCCAGGACCTAGACACTCTTATTATGTTATATAACTCACTAGTTCGCTCAAAATTAGAATATTGTGCGATAGTATGGTGCCCCCGAACCAAAATTTGGATAAAGGAAATTGAAAAAGTACAAAAAAGACTTATACAATACTTATTTTTCTTAGAATTTAAATTTTATCCTACTTACCCAAATGGAATAGCCTACAAACAACTGATTGAACAACTTAACATACAGACTTTAGAAGAAAGACGAGAAGGACAGATGGCAATATACCTACATAAATTATTCAATAATAAAATTGACTGTCCTGAAATTTTATCAAACATAAAAATAAATATTCCTAAACCAACACTAAGAAACAATAATTACAAAATATTTCATATTACATGTAATACTAAATACACGTCATCACTGAACTACATACTAACAACATTTAACAATAAATATGAAAAACTAGACTTAGCCATGGATTATTCCCAACTATTAAAAGCAATAGGTAGGGAATATTATATAGGTTACATTTAGCACACTACATTATCAAGTTATTGTTCATAAGATAAAATATATATATTTCCTTAAAGTAGGTACCAAGTATTTATCTTTCATTTTTAAATTACTATTATAATATCATGTAACCCTAGGTCCTTTTTCCCCCTTCTAATAATTTGTTTAAAATATTTCGATGTTTTTCTCTTTAAAATATTATATTGTAAATTAACCCTCTAATAGGGTTATTCACCCATTATAAATAAATAAAATAAATAAATAAATAAAGATTCTTTCCGCACTGTCTTCTGGCTGGGAGTGTCGGTTATACATGGAAGGAAAAGAAGACACTGTGCATTAATCGCGTCCACATTACTCTCGGGTGTGATTGCATCGAAAGTATTCCTAAGGATGATAAAGAAGCATGGATATCTCGCAGAGACGCCATTGTATTCACCGCTACATGGAGTATGGTTGGTCGCAATTCAAGCATTGCCTTGAAGAGGCTGTCTGCCTTGTCTGGATAGAGATGGTCAAAGTCTATTTCAAACAGTCTGGCTCCCAAGGTGGATTTCAAGACTGGGAATGTCTGAAAGTACTCCAGGATTGATTTATATTTGGGTTTTCCCTCCGACAAGCAGGCCATCCGTACAGCAGACGTCTCCTGCCATCTCTTTGTGATCGTTTCCAGATCTTCTTGCCCAGTCAGTCACTCCTTGCAACCACGACAAATATCCACTACAAGGTGATTCTGAAAGCAGAAATAGAAGAAAATTAGCAAGAGATAAAAAAGAGAAAGTGATGGAAAAATTGAGAAAAAAATAACATGACACGACTTTCCTTCTCCCTTCATTAAAAACGTAACGATCTATAACTTGATATCAAAAAAAAATGTAGTAACTGGGGCTTTGAAGCTAAAGACCTAAGTTTCCCAGTTACTGGGGTTTAACGAAGAAAAGGCCGCTGGTTCAATAACCCTACTACGAAAGGTGTATTAGTATTAACTAGAGTCACATGGCGTGAACAGTGGCCTTACTTCAACTCTTGGCGTCTGTGGAACAGGGCCTGGTGGTTGTAGCTGAGCCTGTTCGTGTGGCTGATTTTGTTGCAGAGTTGACAGTGGTGATCGAGATCTGGTTCGACCATCAGCATCACTGTCACTATGTTCCTCAACGTTCTTATTTCTAGTTGCGTTGCGAGACTCTGCGAGATTCACAGTAGGGTGTTTTGATGTCATATGTCTCCGAAGGTTGGAAGTAGAAGTTGCATTTTTTTCAAACACGTAAAGCACAGACCACATTTGACCGTCTTTCCATCGCTTGTCGTACTGAAATAGTCCCATACTGTACTCATGCTTCGACTCATTTTAAAATAGAAGTTCAGTTTTTTTTATTTAGTTAAATAATACTTTGTGTTATGATAATAAACAATTGTTCTCACATTTTCTTCATCAGAAAGTTTTCTAAAGTTTTAGGTCAAAGTTTAAATATTAAACGGTAATAATAATTCTGTTGTATTATTATAATCCTGCATCTTTGGCATGTCTCCTTTTTTTCTGTTACTTCAATCACTTCAATTTCCTTGAATGCTTCATTCTTAACTATTTCCATATGGGCCATGATTTTGAAAATGTCTTTTGCAGCCTTTTTAATTTCGACCTTTGTGTTTACGTGTTCTATAATCATTGACTGTATTAAAGAGGGGGAATCTAAGAAAACATTACTGGTTTTCTAAGAAAATCTAAGAAAACATTAGTAGAAGAGAGCATTCTGGGTAATGAGTGTGACACACAAAGAATATTTGAAAACACAAATTTACTGCATCTAATATGGTCTGTCTTTCATACATAATGTCATCAACTATTACATATATAGATTCAGGATTTGTAAAATTCCCTACATACAAAACGTAAGGTAGTATAGGTCTCTTTTTCTGAAGTGCAAACTCTGTTTTTTTTTTTTAGCCTTTCACTAATTAAATTTGATGAGGAAAGTACCTGTAAGATGAATCCATTCCGTACTTCTGTTCGTGATGGCTTCCAAGATTCTTTCCGCACTGTCTTCTGGCTGGGAGTGTCGGTTATAAATGGAAGGAAAAGAAGACACTGTGCATTAATCGCGTCCACATTACTCTCGGGTGTGATTGCATCGAAAGTATTCCTAAGGATGATAAAGAAGCATGGATATCTCGCAGAGACGCCATTGTATTCACCGCTATATGGAGTATGGTTGGTCGCAATTCAAGCATTGCCTTGAAGAGGCTGTCTGCCTTGTCTGGATAGAGATGGTCAAAGTCTATTTCAAACAGTCTGGCTCCCAAGGTGGATTTCAAGACTGGGAATGTCTGAAAGTACTCCAGGATTGATTTATATTTGGGTTTACCCTCCGACAAGCAGGCCATCCGTACAGCAGACGTTTCCTGCCATCTCTTTGTGATCGTTTCCAGATCTTCTTGCCCAGTCAGTCACTCCTTGCAACCACGACAAATATCCACTACAAGGTGATTCTGAAAGCAGAAATAGAAGAAAATTAGCAAGAGATAAAAAAGAGAAAGTGATGGAAAAATTGAGAAAAAAATAACATCACACGACTTTCCTTCTCCCTTCCTTAAAAACGTAACGATCAATAACTTGATATCAAAAAAAAAAATGTAGTAACTGGGGCTTTGAAGCCAAAGACCTAAGTTTCCCAGTTACTGGGGTTTAACGAAGAAAAGGCCGCTGGTTCAATAACCCTACTACGAAAGGTGTATTAGTATTAACTAGAGTCACATGGCGTGAACAGTGGCCTTACTTCAACTCTTGGCGTCTGTGGAACAGGGCCTGGTGGTTGTAGCTGAGCCTGTTCGTGTGGCTGATTTTGTTGCAGAGTTGACAGTGGTGATCGAGATCTGGTTCGACCATCAGCATCACTGTCACTATGTTCCTCAACGTTCTTATTTCTAGTTGCGTTGCGAGACTCTGCGAGATTCACAGTAGGGTGTTTTGATGTCATTTATGTCTCCGAAGGTTGGAAGTAGAAGTTGCATTTCTTTTCAAACACGTAAAGCACAGACCACATTTGACCGTCTTTCCATCGCTTGTCGTACTGAAATAGTCCCATACTGTACTCACTCTTCGACTCATTTTAAAATAGAAGCTCAGTTTTTTTCTTTAGTTAAATACTACTTTGTGTTGTGATAGTAAATAATTGTTCTCACATTTTCTTCATCAGAATGTTTTCTAAAGTTTTAGGTCAAAGTTTAAATATTAAACGGTAATAATAATTCTGTTATATTATTACTAGCGGGTAACACCCGCAGCTTCGCCACCCCATCGTGTACAGATACTTGAAAATAGGTACCTAGTTATCGTGGGACTCGTGCGAGAGATGGGGGGATAGAGTTTGCACCTAATCAAAGCCGGATTTTGCAAAATCGCGGCCGGCCGGTAATTGTAATTAATCTTTTTCTTTCATAAAGTGGGTAGGTATAAATAGTTCTTGTGGTAAAATTATTGATTCATTTCCAACTCCAACAGTACTCCCTAAGATACCAATCAACCTCCCTGCTCGTCCGTCTTTTTTGCATAATAATAAATAATATACCTTTCTCTTGATTGTGTTTTTCTCGTTCAAAGTGTTTTTGATCTAAGTGGTGAATAAAATCAAATCAATTCTTTTTTTAATAATAAATACCTGTGAATAAATAATAACAGTTTCAACACTTGATTAAATTAACAATTTCAAAGTTCCTGTATAAGTTAGTTTCAAAGTTCCGGTCGGTAAAGTAGGTTTTAAAAAAATGTAAAACCTTGTAAATAATAATACCTAGTATAATAATTTTAACATAGTGAAGGGTGAAGTTTTTACTAATGAATAAGAGTGAACATTCATATAAGTTTTAACATAACTTGAAATTACTAGTATAGTTTAACTCTAGAAACATTTTGAATTTAATTTAAATAGACATAAATTTCAATTTCTATTTATCCCTGTATGTACCTACTTTTGTAAATAACTATTCATCTCTGTATAACCTTCTGAGACCATGGAGTCATTAGTAACAACTGGCGATCTTCTTCGACAATGGGACCTAGCAGAATACGTAGAATTGTTTGAAAGTAGGGGGGGGGGGGGGTTTAGAACCTTGATATAACGTACCTCGATACAGCGTATAACGTTGAACTCTTACTTTCCCTTCCGCACAGAATAGGAAAACTCTATACAACGTAAAAGAAAACAAAAGGTGAACTTACCTCTAAACAACGTAATTTTCGAAACTTGGACCTCTATACAACGTAATATTTTAAGTTTAGGAAGTCGAGTTTGCACATGCGCTGACTCCTGACATGACTGATAATGCTTTTACTATACTTGAAAAATAGGCCATTTCCCTTGAATTACGGTAGATCGAGATTCTACTGTACCTTCATTACTCACGAGTCCTTTCTACATTTGTGTGCACTCATGTGTACGCACTCATGTGTGCGTGTGGGTTTTATTGCTTGAGCAAGTTGATGATGGCCGCCAGTTTTTGATTCAATTCGTCTTTTTCCCAGGATACGGAGAACACGCAGAACACGGCGGACACAGATAACGTACAGCATCAGAGAGCAGCAACGTTATCGACTTCCCCTGTCGCTACACCAGCAGTTATCTGCTGACATGGACAACTGGAATGCAACAAACGTCCTCACATCTACGCCATCTTCGTCATGGACCGAGTCCCAATCCTCGCAAATTGGACATGTTCCACTAATTCAAATACCAGTAATGTTTTCTTAGATTCCCCCTCTTTGAAAGAGGGGGAATCTAAGAAAACATTAGAAGAGAGCATTCTGGGTAATGAGTGTGATACACAAAGAATATTTGAAAACACAAATTTACTGCATCTAATATGGTCTGTCTTTCATACATAATGTCATCAACTATTACATATATAGATTCAGGATTTGTAAAATTCCCCACATACAAAACGTAAGGTAGTATAGGTCTCTTTTTCTGAAGTGCAAACTCTGTTTTTTTTTTTAGCCTTTCACTAATTAAATTTGATAAGGAAAGTACCTGTAAGATGAATCCATTCCGTACTTCTGTTCGTGATGGCTTCCAAGATTCTTTCCGCACTGTCTTCTGGCTGGGAGTGTCGGTTTTAAATGGAAGGAAAAGAAAACACTGTGCATTAATCGCGTCCACATTACTCTTGGGCGTGATTGCATCGAAAGTATTCCTAAGGATGGAACATGCTTCTTTATCTCGCAGGGACGCCATTGTATTCACCGCTATATGGAGTATGGTTGGTCGCAATTCAAGCATTGCCTTGAAGAGGCTGTCTGCCTTGTCTGCATAGAGATGGTCAAAGTCTATTTCAAACAGTCTGGCTCCCAAGGTGGATTTCAAGACCGGGAATGTCTGAAAGTACTCCAGGATTGATTTATACAGGGTTTGTCCGGAAAGTAATAGGACTGAGTCGATTTAAAAAAAGTTATTGATCCAATCGTTACAATTCTTTAAAAACTTTCAAAATAGACTCCTTCTGCGTCGATGCAGCGCTGCCAGCGCGATATCCAAGCATTGAAGGCGTCACGGAAGGAATTCTCCGGAATAGTCTTGAGAGCCGCGGTGCATGCTGCTTGGATGCCCTCTGTCGTCTCAAAAAAGCGCTTTTCATCGGCCTTTTCAGGCGAGGAAAGAAAAAAAAGTCCAGGAGGGCCACATCTGGGTTGTAGGGCGGCTGCAGAAGAGTTGGGATGCCAGCCTTGGTTTTTTTGGCACACTTCCACTCGCCGCAATTTCTGGTCGTTAGTGATCACTTTTGGGACCATCTTCGCACACACCTTGCGCATGTTCAAATGCTGTGTCAGAATGTCATGAACCACAAATTTTGATAAGTTTAACATCTAGGCAGTTAAGCTAATACTTAGTCGACGGTCTGAGTTCAAAACTTCGCGTACACGAGTCACATTGTCGGTGTTTGTCGAAGTCGAAGGCCTTCCAGCACGGTCCTCATCAGCGACCTCTTCCCGGCCCTCCAAAAAGGCCTTGTGCCACCGAAACAAACCACTTCTTGCTAAAGCAACATCTGGGTAAGCCTGCTTGATCATATCAAACGTCTCTGCCTTAGATTTACCGAATTTCACACAGAATTTAATCGCGTACCTCTGCTCTAACGAACGCTGCATTTTCGGCTGGCACCACTCACAGAAACACGTCGCGCGAAAATGCCTGTCCTGACTCTCCAAGTGCTCGGAGACAGCTGACCAGCCGCTCGTTCGTTAGCTAGGAACCTACTCTACCGTATCCAGTTGGTGCGCGTACGCTCCGAAGTACAGTCGTGGTGGAAGAAAATGAGTCCTATTACTTTCCGGACAAACCCTGTATTTGGGTTTTTCCTCCGACAAGCAGGCCATCCGTACAGCAGACGTTTCCTGCCATCTCTTTGTGATCGTTTCCAGATCTTCTTGCCCAGTCACTCCTTGCAACCACGACAAATATACACTACAAGGTGATTCTGAAAGCAGAAATATAAGAAAATTAGCAAGAGATAAAAAAGAGAAAGTGATGGAAAAATTGAGAAAAAAATAACATCACACGACTCTCCTTCTCCCTTCATTAAAAACGTAACGAAAAAGTTATAGATATCAAAAAAGTATCGAAATAGACCACCATTATTTTTCAATTCTATAAAAAATATGTTTTATATTTATTTTATATTCAAGTTAAGAAACGTCGCGCATAGATGGTATTTGAATGGGTGACCATCCAGGTATCACCCATGTGATGCTGGCTAGTCCCGGCCCCACTCAGGCTGGGTGAGGTTAACGTGAGTAGCTAGAATTGGTAAACCTATTGCATGGAGGGTTAAACCCCCGTTGTGATATGACCTTAGCAGTTGAAAGCGACGTTAAATCCTACCAAAAAAAAAGTATATTCTATTCTATGACTTACCAACTTCGGAGAAGACTTGGCAGAATCTTCATCAGTTGTCATTTAGACCGAGCTCCTTCTTTTATTTACTACTTCATTCCCTTGATTTTTTAATAATTTTTGTCTCAAACGTCTGGCGACCGTTTTTGGGGACACTTCGGTTGCAGGTTTATAGGGAGAATACCAAGAAGCTTTGGCTTCTTCTAGGAATAAAGAGCAAATTTGGGTGGCCAGATATGTATATTCAACACTAGATATATGTCTTTCGGGACATGGAGACAAAATTCTCTCTATACGGGAAACATTACGTCTTTCGTGGCTGGTTTCCAATTTGCTTTTAATAAGATAAGCTTTAATAGTAAGGCTTTGTTCTAAAGATGCTCTTACAAAATTTGAATCAATTACCAAGTACTCCTGGCTTGGAGTAATTGTGTCTTGCATTACTGGAGGACTGGTGCTTTGCACAAGTGACCCAATCACATTTGGCTTGCTCTCCAGAGAGGAGTCTATCAAATTAAAACAGAACATGATAGACTTCATTCCCCATGTAAAACTCTTAACAAATTTAGGTCTTCAGGCACATATCTAGGGAGTAGATTTGCAGGGATGAATAGAAATTGAAATTTAAGATTCCTTTATTGTTTTTAAAAAAATGTTCATTTGTTATGATTGTAAGAAAGAGTTTGATAATGTGCCTAAACTGATAGACCACATTAAACAATCTTGTATTGCACGTAAACGAAATGTAATAGAACAATTTACGTGTGGCCAAGAATTTTGCTTTAGGCATTTTTCCTCATCAAATTCGTTACCTCGCCATTTATTAAGTCAGCATGGTCATCATTTCTTAGATGAAAGTTCGATGGTACCAGAGGCTAGATATTTAGATTCTGTTAGTCTTGATCCTGGAACTACTATAAGCCTTGCTATAAACGCAGAATTGACACAAATTCTGAGTGAAACAAAAAAAAAAAAATTCAAGAGGGTATATTTCGTTTTGTGTCATCTTTATACACAAATCCTGGTATACCTCGCTCATCTATTCAGAATTTTATGTCTGACTTTGAACAATTCATGCTGATTTATAATTGGAGTATTTTACAAGGAGTTAACTTTTTGGTACATCATAAGATTTCACATTTGAGAATTGCCGAGAGTGTCAAAGATTTTCTGAGATTAGGTACTAGTGAAGTAACTAATTTCAATTCAGACTATAAAAGACTCCAAGCCTTTGAAAAACATGGAACTTTCATACCTTCTCAAGAAATTACAATAGGTTCACGCCTAGAACTTGTCAAGGGAAAAATGTGTCAAGTACCTTGTACAATGCAAATCATACCAATAGATTTAGTGTTGAAAAATTTCTTATCCATTGATTATATTTTTGAAGATATTTCTGAGTATTTAAATAGCCTGAATGAATGCCCGTCCACCTTGTTGAAAAATATTATAAAAATAATATTCTTCACCAGTGCGTAGGACGCCCATCGGCGTCATTTTGAATTCTTCCTCTGTGCGTACCAACTTTTTAGGGTTCCTTCCCCTGTGCGGAGACTTTTTTTTTTGAGTCGAAACCTCGAAAATATGTTTTTATGCTTAAAAAAAACATATTTTCGGGTTTTCCGCGGAAAATAAGAAAGGACGCATACGTGGCGTCCGACGCACACGGGAAGGAAATTTCATTCTGTGTGCGTAGGACGCCACGTATGCGTCCTTTCAAAAGAAATGAGAAAACAATGTGTTTTTGAAGAAGTACATTTTTATTTTAAGAAGATTTCAGCGTGTATTTATTTATATAGAAAGGTACAAAAAAAAAATACACCAGGGGATTTTTTTTTTTTGTTTTTTTATTTAATACATGACAAGTAAATGGTTCAAATATATATAACAATGACAGTTTACATAATTCATAATATTTTTAATTGAACTTATGCTAGTTTCTTTTGACAGTCGTCATCTCACACTAAGGGCCACACCTATGGTATGGTCCTTGTGTCGTGGGATGCAGCCTTGTTCTAGTTTTTGTGTTAATATTATAATTACTATCCTTTACATTTCTATTTCTTTTTTTTATAAAATAATCATTATTTTCATTAACATTAACATCAACATCATCGCCTATGATGATTGTTATCATTATCTCCACCATTAAATTTTTACTATTATTATTATTTATTTAACCATCACAATTTTTTTTTATAGAATTAACAGTTTATTTATTTATTAAATTGATCAATTTTAAAATCACAGGAGATAGACTTGATCCATCCCACTTGCATGAGGCAATGTACCTAACATGCAGGTAGCATTACCTCGTTAGATCGCCAAAGAAATCCTCTGAAAGAGGAAAGCCTTGGCGGCCCTATTGCCAGTGAGACGAACCAAGCCATCACCAACAGTTTTAAAAAAGCTCTTCATCTCCTTGCTCCAAGGCCCCATTGTTTCGCATGCCAGGGGAACAAAGATATAGTTTGCCTCGGTGATAAAACTGTATGAGGCATTTTTCCTCCTGACTGCTTTTTCTGCTGCAGCACCAACTGTACGACTGGTCTGTGGCACATAAGTATCTGCTAGAGTATTGACACAGGTGCTATCCCAAACTAGCATTTGACCACGAGACCAGGGAACTAGTGTCATTCCATCTGGCCTTTTTCCATCATTTCGGCTGAGCCCTGTCGGTTCCAAGGTAGATGGTATGTTAATGGAGGCTAAGGAACGATGTACAATATTATTCAACTCGCTATGGCGAGGAAACCAGCCTTTACTCTGAGGACAGACAAGACCATGTAGACCGTTTTCTTCAACCGGAGCGCCACATTCACATGTATGTTTCTTGAAAACTTTACATCCTAATCGCAAGGCAATACAAGTTCTGAAGCTGTTATTTTCTATGAATGTTCCAATGTTTTTTGAGGGCAAAGCATTCAACCATGCTCCTGACTCTTTCTCCTGTAGTGCAATAAATCGGGCCGAATCAAGAGGATTTTCTAAATTTATCATCAATGGTATAATTCGCTTGATGTTGATCTCATCCCAACTTTTCTGATGATCTAATTTCTCGGGTATGTTTTGACCATTCAACTCTCTCCATATCTCCAAGGCACCATCTAACATGTGTATCTGAATTTCATGGTCCATGAAAGATAAAACTTGAGAGACCATGTCCTTCACACCATAGACAGAACTGAGAAATGCAGGGAGAGCCAGATCAGTTATCTTGCGTATTCCAATTCCACCAAAACTTATAGGAAGAGTAGCTTGAGTCCACTGCTGATCATTCAAAGTGGTGTTCATAATTTCTTTTAAAGAATTCAAAAGCAGGTTATCAATCATGCTCAAGGTATCTTTAAACTTCCAAAATGGAGATGTCCTGAGTAGATACATCAGCTTTGGTATTAACAGACAATTCTTTAGTAGTACATAGCTGGTGTGGGCATTCAAACAGTGTAGACGTTTTACCAAATGTTCAATTTTTTCCATTTTATCTGAGACAAAAACAGGAAATGCTTCATCAAAAATTGGACAATTAACTTAGAGAAGTTTTCCAAAACTTTTTCTGCATCATCGCCAAGAACACCATCATCAAGATACCATGAGTTGAGCTCTGTTGTCAGTTCTTGAACGATACTGTGGATGGCCAAACTGAAGAGAAAAGTGCCACAAGGATCACCTTGTTGGCAACCTCTTGATGAATACAAAATCTCATCTCTTTTATACCATCACATTACTTTTATTATTTTCACTTTCTAGCTAGGTAATATTTCAATCATACACCACTGTCTAAATCATTTAACTTGAGCCAGTCTCTTAGTTTTAGTTTGAATATTTTCTCATTTTCCTCATTTTTTAGGTACTCTGGTATTCCATCGTAAAGTTTGACCCCTATATATTGAACAGCTTTTTGACCTTTTTTGGTTTTAAATGTTTTAATACTGATGTTCTTTTTGCGTAATTGGTGTGGGTGGTCGGTTTCTTGAATATATTTTTCTTTATGCTTGTGGATAGTTGCACAGATATTTCTGTGAAATATTTTTTTAACTGGTAATATATTTAACTCTTGATACAATTTTTTGGATGGATACATATTGTCTTTTTTGTACATTATTTTGAGGATCATGTTCTGTGCAATTTTAAGCTGTTCTAATATAGTGGGGTCTGCTCTACCATATCCACATATGCCGTACTCTATGACGGATTGCACTAGGGCAAAATAAAACTCTTTTTAATAATTTAAGGTTTAATATTGTTCTTAAGGTTCTGAAAACATGAATGTAACTACGTAACCTTTTCACCATACCTACATTTTTTACCATACCTACAATGGATCGGCATTAGAGACCACCAGCAAGCATTTGCTGGTGGTATAAAACAAAGCAGGGCTCTAAAACCCAGGGGTTCCCACGCAACCAAGGCACTGGTACGGTGAGTCTTTTCTAATACGTTGTGAAGCACAGAGCCGACATTTTTTTCTGCGAATCCTCCCATTTGCCCCAGTCAAACCTCTGGCAGGAAAGTGAAGGCGTGTTGGAATACCACGAGGTGTAGGCGGTCTATGGGGTAGTAAATTTTCCAAAACAATTAGTCGGAATTGGTAGTAGGATAAGTTAGCCTCCCTGTTGTACTTTGTATGCAATACATAAGAATTTAGAAAAATTACTTGAAACATATGAATAGCCACTTTCAAGTACCACCTCAGAGTTTTCCGCTCACATGGATAATACGACATCATTTGATCTTTTCTGTCAACGCCACTCATATGTTCATTGTATTTTATAATAGCTAATGGTTTGGTAACGTTTTGCCCTCTCCTATTCAGAGTTTCCTGCATTTGGTCCTTATATTCAGTTGATATGTAATTGACAACTCTTTTGTCCCTCCATGTTCCTACCATTACACCATCTTTGTACTTAGCATAGGTTTCACCCTTAACAATTTTCTTATTTACTACATCTTTAGGGTTGTCTTTCAAGTTATTTCTTAGAGTTCCAGTAACATAACGACACCCTCAGAGCAATAGGTGCTATCTGACAATTTTGTGAAAAATGAGTTATGCATATTGCCGGATTCAGAATTTGAAGGCGCGTCCAGTGGTAACAACAGATTTTTTAAATAAAGGAGGAAAAATTTTTAAATCGCGAAAAATGAAATCCGCTTAGTGGGACGCACTTTTATTCAACGGCAAGAGAAGCCAAGTGCTCAGTCGTGTGTAGACAAGCATAGGAGGAGGAGCTCCGATAGTCAAGGTAAAATTAAATTTATTTATTTTATGTTATTGAATGATAATATATTTTTCAATGTAGTAGTTTTATTAATTTAAAGATATGTATTTTTATAAAACATTTAATAAATAAATATGATTATTATTCTTATAACATTAATTAACATTTTAATTGACCTCTGCAGATATCACAAATTGCATGTTTGTATGAACATTTAAATTTTGTAGATAGCAGTCAACAAATGGCTGCTCAAGTAGATAGCACATATTAAAGTTGAAAATAGCCAGCGTCGATGGCATGTTGAATACACCGGTTCCCTTCAGAACACCGAAGTTAAGCGACATCCAGCGAGGTTAAGACTTGGATGGGTGACCATTCAAATTCTAATTCTCGTGACGCTGGCTTTTCCCGGCCCCACTCAGGCTGGGTGAGGTCAATGTGAGTAGCAGGTTTGTGAGTTTCCTGCGAATGGAGGGTAAAACCCCCGTCGTGATATGACCATGGCAGTTGAAAGCGACGTTAAACCCCACTTAAAAAAAAAAGTTGAAAATGAGATGATGACTATAATTGGTAGTTGGTAAGATTCTCCATGTCTTTCTGTAGATAGCAGATATTGAAGTTGAGTTTTCCTTATGTTTTGTTCTATCCCCGAAAGGGTGATTTATTTGCTTTGAAGATAACACAAAATGCAGTTGAAATTTAGCTTGTATTTAAAAATATTTGGTAGTTGGTAAATTTCACAAATCCGTTTTTGTAGATGGTAGATATTGCTGTTGTATTTTCTTCTGTTTTTTTTTTTAAGCCCGCCAGGTTGGTTCATTTTCAGTAGATAGCACATATTGATGTTTCATTTGACCTTCTGACCGAAAAAAGATGGTAGTTGGGTGAAATTCATTAATCTGTTTTTGTAGATGGTAGATCTTGCAGTTGTGTTTCCTCTTACATCGGAGAGGATGGTTACGTTATCAAGTAGATAGCACATGTGTGTGATTATTATTATACATTGCGCTTGTGATTGTCTTTCATAACTTCATCAAATTTGAACTATTTTATGTACTTATATTATTATTTTGATTTTTCAGGAGATCAATATGAGTTCCAGGGCTCACAAAATCATAGGTTTAACCAAGACCTCTTCAAGTGACCAAAAGAACTTGACAGCAACTCACAAGAGAGCAATTGATCTTAAATCGTTCATAAAAGAAGAAAGAGAAAAAATTAAACGCAGAGCTTTCAAACAAAAAATCTTATTTAAACATGTCGCTAACAATTTAAAAAATGATGTTCTTAGCTCCACGAGCAACTCTAATAACGGTGCCACACTTTTGTTTGCTTCTGAGACTGATGAAGCTCATGACAACGTCAACATGTCAGATGACGTCGCCACTTGAAATCCATCTGATTTTGAGATTACTGAAGAAGTTCTCGACATTGGCAACATGAGAAACGACGTCGCCACTCCACATACGTCGGTAGATAACACAACTGATATTTTGAACATTGGAAACAAGGTCAACGTCATGAGCTTCAAGGATGAAGCTCATGACAACGTCAACATATCAGATGACGTCGCCTGGAAAAGAGCTAAAAACAAGATACTCCGAATGAAAGGAGAAGGCTATATTGGCTATTCTCAACAAAAAGGGGGGAAATTTTCTCATGATATAGAAAGAGAACCAAAAAAACTTGGTAGCACATGTACATCAAAGAAGTGTAAAATTGCTCTGAACCGTTATTGTTGTACATTTTCTGAACAGGTACGCGAAAGAATATTTTCTAGATTCTGGAAGAACATGAATTGGGATCAAAGAAAAGTATTTGTAGGAGCACATGTTACTGTTGAAACCACTCGAAAAACAACCGTGGGGCCAAGCAGGAGAAAGACTACATTACTCTATGAATTGAACAATGAAATACAAAAGTGTACAAGTATGTAGACAAATGTTTCTCAATACACTTGGCTTAGGCAGGCATCAGGTTGAACAATGGGGTAAAGTCTCAGCTGAATCGAAAGGAATGTACAAATCTTCAGATGTTAGAAATGAAGAAAGAATCAGGAATCAAAATCTGAGGGCATCAGAGAATGAAGCAAAAAAAAAAAAATGAATTAATTACATTTTTTAAACAACTACCAAAACAACCATCCCATTATGTGAGGAAGAGAACAAAGAAATTATACTTGGAGGAATATTTCAAATCAAAAGCAGATCTTTACAAACTCTACGTTCAACAGAAAGAGGAAACTCCTGATAAATCTAAACCTCTCTCAATGACCAGCTTCAGTGCCATATTTTATGAGATGAATCTGGGTATTTTCTCCCCTAAGAAGGATCAATGCGACACTTGCTTAGAGTTTAAAAATAACAACATTGATGAGAAAATATGGAAAACACATGATGAGAATAAAAAGAAAGCTAGAGAAGAGCATGACAGAGATAAAAATAAAGCATTAAATGATGAATGCATACTACTCTGTATGGACATGCAGGGAGTAAAAATGTCCCCATCTCTTCATGCCACCAAAATTTATTTTCGAACAAAACTAGCTTGTCACAATTTTACAATATATGATTGTGCCTCTCATCAATGTACATGCTACTGGTTTACAGAGGTCGATTGTAACCTCACTGCCAGTACATTTGTTTCATGTATAACTTATTATTTGGAAAGACACTGTTTGGTAAGAAACCTTCCCGTCATAATATATTCAGATGGTTGCACATTTCAGAACAGAAATGTCATCCTGGCTAATGCCCTACTGCATTTTTCTGTGAAACATAAAATATCAATCACACAGAAATACTTAACAAAAGGACATACTCAAATGGAATGTGATTCTGTTCATAGCTGTATTGAGAGAAAACTAAAAAACAGAACTATTGAACTCCCAGCTGACTACATAAAAGCTACAAAAGAAGCTAGAACCAAACCAGAACCTTACGAAGTGATCCAATTGTCCTATGAATTCTTTAAAGATTATTCTAAAACAGAATTTCATAAGTACTCGACCATCAGACCCAAAAAAGAAGTAACTGTCACAGATATTAAGGTACTACAATATGCAACATCAGGAGTCATCTCTTATAAAATTGATTTTAATGCAGCAAAGTTTGAAGAGCTGAATGTACGAGTCAAAGATATTGATTTTGCAAAAGTGGAATATGCCGCAATGTATGAATGCCCACAACCTATCTCCTATCTGAAGTACAAACATTTGCAAGAGCTAAAAAGTGTAATTTCAAAAGATTGCCATTCATTTTATAATCTTCTGTCTTTCACAATTGAAAAGAAGAAATCCAAAAAGCAAACTTCACTTCAAAATGAGATAGAAGAAGAAGTAGATGAACCAAAAGCAAAGAAAACTAGACTTGCTTCAAAAGAAAAAGAAAAAGGTAGTAAAGAAAACAAAGAGACCAAAGAAAAAAAAAAGACCAAAACAAAAAGAAAATGAGGAAAAGGATAGAGATAACCTTAGTTACTGATCTTAATAATTAGTATAATTAATATTATCCTACCGATTTTAAATTTAGTACCTTTCAGAAATGACTGATTTGTAGGTTTTTGTACCTTGAAAAATTGTAAGACTGAATAGATTTAATTACATAATGATGAATATTTTATTTAGTTTTTCCTTTATTTTTAAAAACAAAATTCTGACTATCGCATTTTTTTTTAAATTATAAATAAAAATAAAAAAATCCTACATGACTGAAAGACAGCCTCTTGTACAAGGTTTTTTTTTTGTTATTCATAGTTCCTATATTTCTCACCCTCTGGAATCGCGTTGGCTTTACTTTATGACAGGAAATCTTTTCCGTCTGAAATATCCACCCCGTTTAGACTCAAACCCACAACCGGTGGATCAAGAGACAGTGGAATTCACCTATCGCAGTAAACCGCGACCGCGTAGATTAGTATTTCTAGTTCCTAGTTTTTTGCAATATTGATACTGTCAATTATTATTGTTTTTTTAATACGATAATAGCAAGAACAATTTCGTTGCTATTTTAACTTTTGCAGCTAGTCGTCACTGTCATTAGTTACTCCTAGGTTAAATTATACTTACCAATTTCACTGAGAAAGTAGCAAGGCTAGGTATCCATTCTTTTGTTTATTTTTTTACAATTTTAATTTTTTGTTCTTGTATAAACTTATACTTAGTAACCAAACGAGTTACCTATCTCATATTTTGGGTACCATTTTATTACCACCCACTCTTTTATAATAAAGTTAGATAATAGACAGAGACCATAAGTGAATTTTGTTTAATTAGGTAATAGGTAGTATTCTTGTTTTAATTTTAAGCCTTTTATACTTCCAATAAATTGTTTCAAAATTAAATAAAAGTGAGTTTGTTAATCAAAAAGTTTTTTTTTTTCATTTTATTTACAGAGGTATCCATTCTTTTGTTTATTTTTTTACAATTTTAATTTTTTGTTCTTTTAACCAGTCAACAGCTTCTTCTTCCATCTCAGAGATGTGACCGGGGGGGGCGAAAACCCATCCCCGTCTCCCAGAACCCAATCCATCTCCAGTCCTTGTGTATAAACTCCCCTCCCATCTTCACCATGGCCGTGAACTTCTTCAAAATCTTGAAGGTCTGGCACTCGCAAGCATTGGGTGACCTATCAGTTAGAAAAGTGTACCACCTGTACATTAGGTCAGTCACCCGCACTCCCCCCAGTCTGGACGCTATGTGAAGCCCGTCCTCCAGCTTACCAGGCGGCCAGATACAGCACTGAGAGATCGCATGGCTTTTCGGGGTCCGGTATCTGAGGTGATCTCTGTCCCATCGAGAGTAGGGCTGGCTCCAACCAGGTTTCTTGCAACATGGACCTCCCATGATCACTTCTTTGATTACATCCGCGCATTCCCTCTCCAGTCTTGCGGGGTACCACAGATGGTCCGGGTCTATTGCGACCTCTCTAAGGTTGACCTGTTCACCGCCTGGTCCTTGGGGTCCGAGCCTATCATGTGGGGTACCACCTTCGTTGGCGGCCGGTCTTCTATGGTCTTCTCTTGCGAGCCACCACCTGGCCCATTCCTCGACTCTTCGCCACCAGGGTCCTCCGAGGCTAGTAGCCGAAAATCCTCATCCTGCTTTGCGTCAACAGAACTCCCTCCTTTGATGTCTTCGAGGACAGAGTCCAGCAGTTTCCTGTCGAAGCCCTCGCCGAGTATGCTGACGGTAGGGGCTGTTGTACCAGTGGTAATGAATTGTAGTGGTGCTCCGTACATACCATCAGTGAAAGCACGCCGTGCCGGCGCTTCAAGTGGAATTCCATAATCTGTTGTAACTTCCCAGTCCCTCACCATGGTTGAAATTCCCCAGCCGAAGACCCCGGATCTGACCCCTGATTTGCGTACATACCACAAGGACCCCCATCCTGCAACAGAGGCGATTCTTGTATAAACTTATACTTAGTAACCAAACGAGTTACCTATCTCATATTTTGGATACCATTTTATTACCACCCACTCTTTTATAATAAAGTTAGATAATAAATAAGTGAAATTTGTTTAATTAGTTTTCTTGTTTTAATTTTAAGTCTTTTATACTTCCAATAAATTGTTTCAAAATAAATAAAAGTCAGTTTGTTAATCAAAAGGTATTTTTTTTTCATTTTATTTACAGGCAATACAAAATAAAAACGCTAAATGAGGTAAAATATGGACGCTAATTCTTCTAAGATAGCAGCTTAGTATGCTATATGTAGACAAATAAATTGCAATACCTACCAACTACAGCATTAAAGTTTATAATGAAGAAAATCTGCTATCTACAATGCAATATTAGTCAAGTTGTGCTATCTACTACTTATCTGCGTGCAATATGTGCTAAGTGCCGTACTTCCTGCCCTGATCATTTTTAGAAGAAAAAAAATTGGAAAATTAGTATTTTTAGGACTAAAGTGTATTAAAAAGACAAAAAAAAATCTTTAAATAATTAATATGAATCTTTAAAACGTTTTTTGTCTCTCCTGTAAAATTTGCTATTGTGCAGATAGCACCTATTGCTCTGAGGGTGTCGATAAGTTTTTCTTTGTAATAATTGTCCTGCAAGTGGTACACTATTGTAGTAATTATCCATGTAGATTGATTGACCTTTGTCTAATTTACCTTCCATAATAATCTGAACAACACGAGCAGCATGCCCTGTACCTTCCAAAGTCTCATCCATACCACTGTATACTAATACATTGAGAACCAATCCATTGGGCTCTGTCAGTAGGTACAATTTTATTCCATACTTGTGTTTTTTTATTTTTTATGTACTGACGGAAACCTAATCGTCCCCTCCACAATACCATAGACTCATCTAAAGACAAATGCTTGTCTGGATAGTACACGTCAGTCATTCGCTTGTTAAAATAGTTCAATACCGGTCTAATTTTGAATAGCTTATCTTCTGGGGTAGGATCACCCGGTAGAGGATTTGTACAGAAGTGTAAACATCTTAGAATTATCAAAAACCTATCCCTTGGCATGTGATTAGAGAAACATTTTAAATTGAACAACCTATCAGTTTTCCAGTAATCCTGAATTTTTGGCATTTGAATTGTACCCATGTGATAGAGAAGTCCCAAGAATGTAAAGAATTCTTCCTTAGTCAATTCTTTCCAAAGAGTTAGTCTAGATCAATCTTCTTGTTGGTCTTGTAGAAACAGGAACTCGGCTTGTTTATTGGTTTCAACTACGATCAGATCAACAAGGGTGTCATCGAACAGCAACTTGAAGAAGGCAAATGGGGTTAAATCAACTGGTTGTATCAAAAGTCCTCTGGGCTCAGCTTCAAATGGGAAATCTTGAATGGAATCTGAGCTCTCTGTCCAGATGGAAGGATTCTCTTCCTGCAAAAAAAGAGGAGAAAATAGATTTACATTAAATAAAATTGGCTCTACATTTAGGTAGGTAGGGTGATGTGTCGTACTTTGGTTCATTGCTATTATCTATCATGTGTTGATACCTAGCGCAGTGAGAGAGCTACTAGTTCACTTGTTATTACTTCAAGGTTATGTTGACAAAAAGGTATAAACACATGTTGTACCTTGGTTCAAGAAAAATATTTTTTTTAGAATAGATATTATAGAAAATTCAAGCTAGCAGTCATGTTAGAAACACTACTAATAGATAGAAACTTTCTAAATTATATGCCTAGCAAATTTTTAATAAACCAACCGAAAAAAAAAGATAAAAATAGAAACATACATCAGCTTCATCTTGGATACCATCAGCTTCAACTTGGATACGATCAGCTTCAACTTGGATACGACCAGCTTCAACTTGGATAATGGAAGGATTCTCTTTCTGTAAAAAAAAAAATATATTTACTTTCAATAAAATTGGCTCTACATTTAGGTAGGTAGTACCTACTTATTATTGTACCTACTACATTTTATTCAAGTTACAACTAGGAACTAGGTCCATTATACAGGGTGTCCCGTATACAGATGCAAATATTTTGAGGGTAGGTTCAGCCCACCGTGGACTATCATGTGAGCGAAACTTGCAGTGGGGCATTTTGCTTCGTTAAAGAGTTATGGCCAAATCCCTGTTTTTCCCACAGGTCTAGAGGTCACTTGGATCGATGCACGTTTTTAAAGAAATAATAGCCAGTAAGTAATTTTTGACTTCATGTATGGATAGTCATGCATATTTCCCTTGAAATGCAGTTGGTTGCATAAAAAAATATTGAAAGACCAGAGAGATATTTAATCATAAGTTCAATACTTTTCTAAAATTTGATTTTTCCCTTTTCTCCCTTTCGTGAATTTAAAGTACTTCTACAATTGCAATTCTGCGTATCACTAGTTAAAAAAATACCCTATTATGTTTAGTTTTAGAAAAAAGAAAGCTCATTTATATTCCTATAAAGATCATGGAACGCAGCACACACAAAGCTCAAAAAACACTTCTGAATCATGATGGAAAATTCAAAGTTGGCTGAATTTTAACAGAATTGGCGCGTAATTTGTGGTATAAATACACTGCTCTGGGATGTTTAACAGAGGGAAATTGATCATTCACAGTGGTCGGTCGGTGTGAACTTTTATGTGAATGGGGTTACGGGGTCACAGGGTTATCATTAGGAAAAATGAGAGAGGCTGCAACGAAAGCAGCAACCAGTGGTGTAATTATGGAAAAAGAATACACTTGGAGAAAGACTCTGCGCTCACAACAAAAATTGTGATTTTATTATTAGAAGTAAAATTAAAAATATCATTTTTGTGTTTATCACAATCATGATATCAAAAACATAACAAATAGTGCCGAAAATTAACCTTGGGTAAAACTCGAACATCCAACCTTAAGGTTACTATTATTATTAATACTTTATTGATAAACTACAAACATGATACATTCTGCAACACAGAACATGAAATGAAAAGAACCCAAAAGAATATGTAGCGAACCAAGGGCGAGGTTAAAGCTTGTGGCTTTCTCTTCCACCGAACAAATTGATCGCCTTGTTATTTTAACTATTAGATTTGATTGATATAGTTGGTTAATAGAACCATTTGTACTTGCAGTTGGCAATTTTCATTTATAACTTGCAGTTGGCACAAAAATGGTCACACAGACCGCTTCAGGCATCGAGTGTTCTTCAAAATGCAATAGCGCCCAGATTCAAAATTTGAAAGATGTGTTTCTCTCCTTCTGGTGCCGTTTAGTAAGGCGTATCTCATTCGTTCTTTCACGCGTCTGAAAGAACTTCGTATTTATTGAAACAAAAAAGCAAAGGGTATTTTTTTACCTGGTGATACGTAGAACTGCAATTGTAGAAGTACTCTAAATATACGAAAGGGAAAAAATCAAATTTAAGAAAAATATTGAACTTATGATTAAATATCTCCCTGGTCTTTCAATATTTTTTCATGCAACCAACTGCATTCGAAGGGAAATATGCATGACTATCCATACATGAAGTCAAAAATTACTTACTGGCTACCATTTCTTTAAAAATGTGCATCGATCTAAGTGACCTCTAGACCTGTGGGAAAAACAGGGATTTGACCATAACTCTTTAACGAAGCAAAATGCCCCACTGCAAGTTTCGCTCATATGATAGTCCACGGTGGGCTGAACCTACCCTCAAAATATTTGCATCTGTATGCGGGACACCCTGTATAGATAAAAAAAGAAGAAGAAATACTTTGGATCAATTCTGCAGATCCCCCATAAATTTCTTTACCAACCGCCACTGTTTAGGCTAAAGAATGCACAGAAATCCCTTTTATTATGTTTCAGTGAGTAATCTTTGGTCCAAATACCATAAAACTCTCACCAAATCTAAAATCCTCATTATAAAAATAGAGCTCTATTATTCAGGGGTGAGCACTAAAACAATAGACAATGGAAGACAATAGAATCTACATTTTAGTTCTTGGAATTTTGAACCCCTTGCCAACTTAAAAAAAAATCAAACTATAGGTAAGAATGATGATGGAAAAACAAGTCTTGCATTGCTGTGCTATTCACAAAGCAAATAAATGGATAAAAGGAAGCACTTTTTTACCTGGGCTTCATCCTCATTTTCTTCATCTTCAGAGCTACTGTTATCACTTAGTTCATCAGGTGAATCAGGTTCATCGATATCTGACTCCAAAAAGAAAGATACTATATCAGGGTCAGACAACTTTCTTCTTTTCCTACCACTCATTGTCTTTTACTACCACAAAATATAATAATATCTTAAAAACAGTTAGTTCATTGTTTCATCTGAAAATGAAATGTAAATAGATAGAGAAAAGTCTCTTTTTTATACCAATACCAGTTTTTATCATAGGAATCCAACACCTGTTTAGAGCAAAAAGGATTCCTCTGATAAAACTAGGTAGGTATCTAATGTAGGTAAAACTCACAAAATAATAACTAAAAATAGTAGGTACATAATTAATTATTCACAAAAAAAATTAAAATTCAACAATTAGTTTCACAGCTTCCCGCCTCTAAAAAGAAATGATGACTGATCTAAACATTGCACGATCTCAAATAATACTGACAAAAGACAGCCATTTAGATCCAAAATTGAACAAAAACGTACAAGCTTGAAGAAAACGGAGGACGCTCATCGGCGTCCAATAGGTAGAGCTATCCGAGAACGATTTATACCGAATTGTAGCCAAGGTCATTCTCTATCAGATGGTTTATTTTATTTGTTTTTTTCTCTTTTTTTAATAGGGTAAAATTGCTCTCGAAGATGACCACCTCTAAGGACGCCACGTATGCGTCCAACGCACACAGCAAGAACTTTAAAGGACGCCGATAGGCGTACAACGCACACAAGTGAAATCCAAAAATTGTTACGCACAGAGAAAGAACCCACGAGGACGCCGACAGGCGTCTTACGCAGCCAACGTGTTAAATTCATGTTTAGGAATGCCGAAAGCAGCTCGTCCATTGTGATTTCGGTTTATTCTATCTATGTGTCTTCCCATATACATCGTGGTTGTGTGGGGAAGAGACCGTTTATTATGTTTTCTCTGGTTTCAGGGGGAATAATTGGTAGTTTCCTTCCTATTTTCTTTGTAACAATCTTGTATGCTTTCCCCCATATATCTTTCTCTAGGTCATCACAGATTTTTTTCCAGCAGTTTTCCTTGGCTTTTCTTATCTTCCAGGATAATTCGTGTTTTTCTGTTCTATATTTATTCAGTAGGTTCTCAGTTCTCTCGCTTAATCCCTCTCTTTTCCTTTCTCTTAGATATTTACGTCTTGATTTAACGCAGCTTTTTCTATTTTCATTGATGTCGTTGTTCCACCAGAATGTGCTTTTCCTTTTCCCTATTGTATCTCTTCTTCATTGCCACGTCTGATGCATTTCTCACTAGCTCGATTAATTTTTCTGGGGTCTCTATTCTCTCTTTCTTTATTTTCTCGTCTAGAAATTTATATAGGGCTTCGGTGTTAAGGCAGTTTATGTTCCACCCTGTATCCCTGTTCTCACGCTCTCGTTCTGTTTCGCATTCACTTATTTGAATCAGTATATACTGATGGTCGCTCTTGGTTTCTTCGCCGTCTAGAACTTGCCATTTGACCTTGCTTACTAGGGAGTTTGTACCAAAGGTTAGGTCTAGGTGAGACTCTTGTTCGTTCCTTCGGAATGTTGGAACGTCTCCCCAGTTAAGAAGGCAAAGGTCCTCGGCGAAGTAGGGGAGGACGGGGTAGGTTTGGACAGAAAAATTTGGTGATTTTTTAATTTTTTTCCTCTTCACATTTTTACTTACATCCAGTTGCAAAATAAAGCTGTTATATTGTAGAATATTAGTTGTAAAGCTTAAAGTTGAGAAACCAATAGATGGAGAATTATTTTTAAATTTATGATTACCTCATTGTCCGAAGGTACCCCACCCCCCTGGGGCACCTATGGACACCACCTGGGGTACATTTGGACAGTACTGAATATGGAACAAAACAAACAAATAAACAAATTGATAAATTGTTTTGATGCAATGGACATTTTTTTATTACTTTCATGAAGGTATATAATAAAATGTGAATAAAAATATAATCAAACTAAGGAAGTACATTTCAAAAAACTTTTATTATTTATTCATTTTTTATTTTAATTATTTCGTCTGGCCTATTGTTTCTCTTCCATCTTCATTTTTGTAAGGCAAAAATCGCACTTGTAATCGTCTGCCGAGTCCCACCCACTGCATAAAGCATGGGACCACCTACCACACCTGACACAGCGATACCAGAGTTCGCGATCCCTTCCGGGTTCATCACAAATCAAACAACAATCATCACTCATACCAGGTTCACACAAATTATCATCTTCACTCATATCCATACATAAATCTGACAGTATTTCTTCACTGCTTGTGCTTTCATTGCGTGATTTTCTTGTCTTGGTCTTCTTGGGCTTGAAAATTACTTTCTTGACCTTTTTCATTCTTGTTTTTTCAACATTTCTCTTTCTTAATAACTGAATTTCTGGAGTATCTGTTGGAATGAAGGTTCTTCCTTTCGCTCTTTTTTCTTCTTTGGTTTACTTTCATTAGATTTTGCGCTTGGAAATGGTCTGATCTCATCTGGGCTCTTGTATACCTTGGGTCCTTGGTCTGGATCTGCCGAGGGTCCTGCATGGTCCTGAGGTTCCGAGGGTCCTGCATGGTCCTGAGGTGCCCAGAGTCCTGCATGGTCCTGAGGTGCCGAGAGTCCTGCATGGTCTTGAGATGCCGAGAGTCCTGCATGGTCCTGAGGTGCCGAGGGTACTGCATGGTCCTGAGGTGCCGAGGGTCCTGCATGGTCCTGAGGTGCCGAGGGTCCTGCATGGTCTTGAGATGCCGAGGGTCCTGTCTGGTCCTGAGGTGCCGAGGGTCCTGCATGGTCCTGAGGTTCCGAGAGTCCTGCATGGTCCTGAGGTGCCGAGGGTCCTGCATGGTCCTGAGGTGCCGAGAGTCCTGCATGGTCCTGAGGTGCCGAGAGTCCTGCATGGTCCTGAGGTGCCGAGGGTCCTGCATGGTCCTGAGGTGCCGAGGGTCCTGCATGGTCTTGAGATGCCGAGGGTCCTGTCTGGTCCTGAGGTGCCGAGAGTCCTGCATGTTCTTGAGGTGCCGAGGGTCCTGCCTGGTCTTGAAGTGCCGAGAGTCCTGCATGTTCTTGAGGTGCCGAGGGTCCTGCCTGGTCTTGAAGTGCCGAGAGTCCTGCATGTTCTTGAGGTGCCGAGGGTCCTGCCTGGTCTTGAAGTGCCGAGAGTCCTGCATGTTCTTGAGGTGCCGAGGGTCCTGCCTGGTCTTGAAGTGCCGAGGGTCCTGCCTGGTCTTGAGGTGCCGAGGGATCTGGTCTTTCACTGACCAGTGAGGGTCGAAAGTCAGCTTCTGTAAACACATGTCTATCAAATGGATAGATACCAGTTCTTCTAAAAGATGACATAATATTTGTTGGTGTCATAGCCCGAGCGTAAGCAATGCCCACTGCAGCTGCTGTATTGTAAATTGTGAATTGTTTGCCTGGGTTGTGGCTCATCCATGATGCAACAGCTGCCTCATAGTATGTTTCTAGAGGTTTGTACACTGCAACGTCCAGTGGTTGTAATTTATTAGACGTGTGCGGTGGTAAGGTAAGAATATGGACACCGTTCTCTTTTGCCAAATTTATTGCGTTCACTGAGAGATGGCTCTCGTGGTTATCATATATTAACAATGTAGGCCTATCTTTGGATGAATTTGTGTGTTTCACAAAGTGTTTCATCACTTCAACAAATAATTCTGTGCACATCCAACCGGTTTTCTGAGCGAGGCCTAGGGACCCTGGAGGAGCACCATGGAGCATGTGAGTTTTGAAATTTACCCTGGGAAAGACCACATCACTGGAGGAACCGTGTTTCCAGAAGCGCTAACAATACAACAAACTGTAACTAAAGTTCCTTTTTCACCTGAAGCTGCTTTGGCACAATGTCTAATTCCCTTTTCAGCAATTATCTTTGGAGACTTCGTCACAGTCAACATACCAGTTTCATCAAGGTTGAAAAACTCGTGTTCCTTCAGCAAACTGGGGATACCGATTGTACAAGTTTTCCAAGTTGTCATAAAATGATGTAACATTATGCCGATTGAAGGAAGAAGCCCTAGCAATACTACAACCCTCTGGTGTTCTTTGGGACAATTGGGGGTGACGTTGCATGAAGTGGTACAACCAATCCTCGCCCGCTTTCTTGTTATCATCCCAAGAGCGAGGGTACTTCAAATTATTAGTTTTTGCCATTTCATACGCTAATGTACGGCATTCTTCTCTGGTCAAACCATAAAACATTTCGGCACTTCTAATCAAATACTGTCTTAATTCAATCTCCATTTCCAGAGTGAATACCTGCCTGGTATTATAATTTGGTTTACAAGTAATTTCTTGTTCAGGATTATTTAGATGTTTTTTATAGTAGTTTTCAAGTGTAGATTTTTTCACATTGTGGACTTCAGCGGCTCTCCTGAAACTGGTACCATTCTTTACTAAATCAATGGCTGCTTTCATGTCATCAGGGTTAAAATTGCCTTGCTTAGGAGGTGGGCGTGTTCGAACCATTCTGTAACAAAAGACAAGGAACATCTAGGTAAGTATAAAGGTATTTTAATTGTGTTTAGCACAAGAAATGCTTGTCACAAATTATCCTACCTCGATTAATCACCTAGTCAAATTTTCGCCTTGGGCGGGATTCGAACCACCAACCTACAGATCCGAAATCCCCTGCGTTAGCACACTGCACCACTGAGGTTTGTCTAGGTAAGTATAAGTATAGATCTAACTAAGAGTGCGTTTATCAAACCCTGTGTAACTGTTTACCCAGTGTGTAAAAACAGGTGTAACCAATCAAATCGCTTACACAAGAGTACACACTACCCAGAGATTTGATAAACGCAGCCTCTAAGTCCTAAACCAACTAAACAATCAATAAAAATAATTATCTAACATGAGAAAAAATGTAATGGGGTTGGTTCGGACACCTGGGGCTCGTATGGATAACGTCCAAACCAGCCCCAGTCAATTTCGTCCGAACGTACCCCACCTATGTTTTTCACAATAGAAAAAAAAAAAAAAAATCTTAAAAAAATATTTAATTTAACAGGACACCTCTCACAATATGTTAAAATAATTAAATTATATTATGAACTTATTAAAAATAAAATCACAGTAACACAAAAAAATTATAAAAAAAAATCGCACATTTCAAAAAATTTACTTACGTGATCTCGAAACAATCTTCCGCGTCCCTGCTCCCTTTCTTTTCTCCGGCGTGAATAAAAAGTAGAAGCTAAATGTTTTCAGATAATTGGTAATATTTTGGTGTGCTCGTTCTTTGCATAAACTTGTCGGTTCATGTAAAACTGTCACTGCCCGTGTCCAGACCTGCCCCGTGTCCAAACCTACCCCGTCCTCCCCTACCACTCTGTCACTATTTTTCCTCTCTCGTTTCTCTCGGGTGAGCCCCACAGAGGTGATTTAGCATTAAAATCACCTCCCACTATTACATCTCTTCCTCTTGCCTCTCTCACTGTTTCACTTATACTCTCGAGTGTTTCTGATAGCTGTTCATCTGTCCCGTTGGGGGAGATGTAGCAGCTAACAATTCTGAGGTTTCCGAGGTCGACCCAGGAGTGACCTGTTCCGTTACCTTTATTTATTATGTACAATTCACTGTCTACCCATATCCTTGCTTCGCCCTGTCCTTCCCACTCTTTAGATCTATTTGCGTTTGGTTCGCTTATTATTGCGATCCTGACGTTTTTTTCCAAGACGCTCTGATTTAAAAGGTCATGGGCATCTTTGCAGTGGTTAAGATTTGTCTGTATAATGTTAAACATTTATGTTTATTTTATAAGACGCGTCACTATCAAGCTGGGTTCTTGCGTGACATACTGTGGTTATGGTTCAGGAAGATTAAATGACAGAGTTTTTGTGTGATCGTGCATTTTCGAAAGAAATTTCTATAATGCAGTTCAGGATTAGGAAAGATGCATGGATATGGGTAGATTACATTCACATGGTTATTAGGGTGCATTACATTAATAGAGTTATTATTATTTCGGGCAGTAGGGTACAAGACATAAATAAACAAGTTAAGATAATACACGGCAAGACGAGATAAGTTAGTACAGGGCGCTGAAAAATTCAAACTTAATATTATTAAAATTAAACTTAGATATGAATACGAACCGGTCAGTCTACGTTTTTGTAGCTTTACGTTCTTTGATACCATTTTATTTGAAAATTATCTCCTCCCTACTCTCTCCCACTCTCCTCTATTCTCTGTTCCTGTTTCCCAGCCTCTTAGTTTCTTCTCTCTCTCTTTCTCTACTAGTTCTTTGAACACCTGGCATGACATTTTTCCAGTCTGGTGTTCCCCCCCGCAGTCTGCGCACTTGGCGTTCTCAGTGCAATCGCGACTGACGTGCCCTGATCCAAGGCATTTTCTGCACCTGTTTCCTCCTGGTGCTGAGGATGTACAGTCACGACTGACGGCCGTGCTTCAGGCATTTATAGCACTGAGTAGGTTCGACCATTCGGTCGATAGTGCATAACAGCCAGCCTATTTTAATCCTGTTTTTGGCCAGGATTATCTTGGCTCCTTCTTCTGGGACTTTCACCGTAGCCACCATACGGTCCCCCCTGTAGTTAGTTTTGAGGGAAGTTACCTCCACGTTCATGTGTGTGGGGATTAACTGCATGAGCTCCGCTCTTACGTCCCCTTCTACGGTTGCCGTGTCTAGGTTACGGACGATGAGCTTTGCTCTAGCTCCCCTTGAGACTTCTGTAGCTGTGGCTTTTTCCTTCACAGTCTCTTTCACACTTTCGAGAAACTTAAAGTGTTGTCCCTCTACTTTCTCCCTGGCTCTGATTTCAATTTTCTGCTGTTTGTTTTTTCTGATATCCTCAATCTCAACATCAGTATTTTCCAGTTTGAGTTTGCATCTGAGGTCCCTCAGCACCAGGTCGAGATCTTTATTCTCCCCTTCCTTGTTTAATTGAAGCTGGATAGTGCTCACTCTTTCTATTTTTTCCTCTCTATGTTCTTCTCTGTTTCTCTTCAGACTGTTGTGGTTTGTGGGGACCACAATATTAATTTCTCTATTTTTATCTGTCTCCCTTCTGTTCACTAGTTCGACTATTTTTCTAGCTTGGCCCCAGTTTATGCTTTCAGTGAAAGCAATATCTAGGGCGCCTACGTTCTCTGCTCTCAAAAGTTTCTCAATCACCTCATACATCTGAGTTTCCTCATTCTCCCCTAGGTGTATCAAATGCAGCCTACTTACATGTTCAGGGCCACCTTATCTCCTTGAGCTACACTCCAGGGTTTGAATCTCTTGTCCCTTCTCCTCCACTTCCGGGTACCTCCCCTTGATGACTCCAAAGAGGGGCGAAGAACTATCCTTCTCCAGGGTAATGACAGCCAGGTTATTTTTCAGGCTGTCTGCCACTCCTTTCTTGATGCCCACGTTCTGGTAGAAGTTTTCCTCCCATTTTTCTTTCACTATTGTCTCTATTCTTTCCTTCTGTTTTTCCTTGCTCTCTTCCTTCCATATATTTTCAATTTCATTAATCATCCTTTCTCTTTTCTTCTCTTCTTCATCAATTACCTTTCTGCATCTTTGGCATGTCTCCTTTTTTCTGTTACTTCAATCACTTCAGTTTCCTTGAATGCTTCATTCTTAACTATTTCCATATCGGCCATGATTTTGAAAATGTCTTTTGCAGCCTTTTTAATTTCGACCTTTGTGTTTACGTGTTCTATAGTCATTGACTGTAGTGCTTCCGTCATTATCTTTAGTTCTTCGTATTTCTTCCAGAAGGAAAAAATTTCGAACTTTTCTTCATCAATCATTAGAGAGCTTGGGGAGCCTTCCTTTTCCTCTCGCTTTCCGGGGTTTCCATCACAACTGTCTCGTTGAGATCCATCAGGTTCTCGGTGGACATCCTTCCTGCTTTTTTATTAAGTGCTTAAAAAAGCCCGAGTTGAGAAGTGATAATTTAAACACCAATGATAAATTATTTAAATTTCGAAAGAAAAAAGTAAAGTGACAACAAATTTAGGCACTTAAAATAAAGTAAAAATAAAAATCCAATAAAATGTAATTTAATTTAGAATTTAGAAATAATTTAATTTATAATTTAGAGTTAAGTATTCATCACAAAATTTTACGTAATATTCACGCGTGTGAACATCGCGAGTTTATTCCCGCGGAGTCGACGCGCGTGCTTCCTAAAAAAAACAGGGCCCAACCAACGTGGACACACTGAGTGGAGGCTACGTGCTCTTCTACATGAAGCGCACGACGCATTCACACAGCGGGTCCACGCGAACAAATTAGATTAAGCTGAACATTGTGAAGTGAAGACCAACCTTCAGCAGCTACCAGCCCTAGCCAAGCAGTGAAGACCAACCTTCAGCAGCTCCCAACCCTAGCAAAGCAGTGAAGACCAACCTTCAGCAGCTCCCAGCCCTAGCCAAGCAGTGAAGACCAACCTTCAGCAGCTCCCAACCCTAGCCAAGCAGTGAAGACCAACCTTCAGCAGCTCCCAGCCCTAGCCAAGCAGTGAAGACCAACCTTCAGCAGCTCCCAGCCCTAGCCAAGCAGTGAAGACCAACCTTCAGCAGCTCGCAGCCCTAGCCAAGCAATGAATATCAACCTTCAGCAGCTCCCAGCCCTAGCCAATCAGTGAAGACCAGCCTTCAGCAGTTCCTGGCCCTTACCAAGCAGTGTAGCAGCTTCAACCATGCCTGAGGAGAACGAACCCAGGGACAATTCCGCCGTTGACGTGTCCAGAGTAACTGTGAAACTCCTGGAATTCATCCAATCTGACCCTAAACTTTGGTTTGCAATGGTGGAAGGAAGTAACACTGATTATTAACATGAAAAGATAAAATAGTACAACATTTATATTTATAACATTTAATAGCACGGCGCACGCTACACACTCCCCTAATTTGTAGAGAGTTGTAAGTTGAAATAAGAAGACGATGTTAAGTTTTCAATCTCTTGGGGAAGTGGACTCTGCGGCCGAATCGTGTTGTTGTACTGGTTGGTTGAAGCGGGGGGTTGCAGCTGGTGCAATCTGCCTGGTGCTGTGGTGGGTCGGCAGTGTCGGTCATGGTTAAGGCTGGCTTCGCTTTTAGAAGAAATCCAATACCCATTAACTTTATATAGTTCAAGAGATATAGAGCGATTGCTAGGAGATTGGTTCGATCTCAAAAAGAAAAATCCTGGAACTCATTTGTCCAATCAATTGATAAGCCTATAAAGTATAAATTCAAATGACACGTGGGCACAAATGAGAAAGATTAGAGGAAAGAGGCCATACAACCCAATATCAGGTATACAAAACTCCAACTCACTCATAACAACTGATAAACAGGAAATATCAGAAATATTAGTTGATTTTTATGTTGAAAACTCTTCTGACCCCGTATAATGTGATCAGTATAATCAGTATAAATCAGTATAAACAGAAAAGTGAGAAGTTGTACTAGATGTGCATGAATATCAGAACATACCTGGACAGCTGTTTCGAGCTTATTTGCTCTGAATTGATGAATTCATATCTTTTAAAAATAATTTCGACTTCACTCCAAACCAAGACTCTAATAACATGGACTACAATCTACCATTTTCATATACAGAACTCATAGCGACATTTAAATATTGCAGATCTGCAGCAGCTGGCGTGGACGGGATCTCGTACCAGCTCATCATTCAACTCCCAGAGGAAGGACTCAGACGTCTTCTTGAGTTCTTCAACTATATTTGGTCTTCTGGTCAAGTACCAAAGCTTTGGAACACTGCGGTAATTATACCCATACTCAAACCTGGCCGAGATTCAATGAAAGCCGCTAATTACCGACCTATATCTTTATTGTGCTGTATGAACAAGATTTTTGAAAAAATGATCAGCAAGCTAAAAAACATATGATTGAGGAAAATAATTTGGTGGATTACTACCAAAATGGTAATAGAAGGCAAAGAGCCACGATGGATAACCTGATCCAACTAGAACACGAAGTGATAATAGGCCTCCAAAATCATGAATATGTCATTGCTATTAATTTGTCTCGATATAAACAAATTTTTCGACAGGGTTTCAAAAGTTGCAGTCTTAGGAAAACTATTAGAGAAAAATATTGGAGGACCCATGTTCCATTACATAAATAATTTTATGACACACCCGCAGATCTGCGTGATCATTGACGGGATCACTTCTTCAACCAGAACACTAGCTAACGGTATCCGGCAGGGGTCGTCTCTATCTGGTGATCTAAGTAACATCGCCACTAGTAACTTGGCTGAGTGCATCCCAAGTGACGTGTCACACAGTTTATTTGTGGATGATATTATCCTATACATGCGACATCATGATCTAAACAGAATAGAAAACACGTTATAGATGACATTAGATAAAATTCATAGTTGGTCTAACTCTAACGGATTTACTTTTTCGCCGGAAAAAACTGTTGGTATCTACTTCACTCGTCTCAGGAAAAAACCACACCTTAATTTACACTTTCATAACCATCAAGTAGAATTTCATGAAACGGCCAAGTACCTCGGCCTCTACTTGGACAGCCAAGGGACATGGAAACATCACATCAAAGAAACGAGAGCTAAAAGTATGAGAGCGATGAATGTTTTGAAAATACTGGGTGGAAGGAAAAAAGGACTTTCAAGAAAAACATTACTGAGACTATATTATAATGCATACATCATCCCTATTCTGGATTATGGATCGATCATATATGGATCTGCGAAACCGAAAGACATCGACAAGCTTAATGTCGTTCATCATACTGCTCTTAGAATAGTAACTGGGGCTTTCAGAACCTCTCCAATCGTCAGCCTGCTTGCTGAGAGTGGTCAGCCCACCCTGCAGACAAGGAGAAATGTTCGATGTATTAATTACATTTCTAATGTATCTAGGAACCCAAATCATCCCTGCTACCCAGTTGTTTGACAACCGTCTGAAGATTCGTATCAATAGTACAAACTATCCTATGAATATCCGCCATCGCGCTGAAAGTATGACGGACTTTAACCTACGTACTAGGTGTGTTCTTAAACAAGAAGCCGAAAAATCGTATTGGACGTTACCAAAGTTCAAAGTTGAAATGTTAATTTCGAATAAGAAAACCGATTTTTCACCAGAAGAAGTAATTCATAAATTTAATGAATTTAAATGTCAACACAAAAATAAAATATTTTCCTTTACAGATGGATCCAAATCTGCCAATTTCACAGGTGGCGCTTATTCATTCAATGGATCAATCAAACAGTTCCAATTAAATAGCATTGCATCTATTTACACTGCAGAACTTATGGCAATTTATTTATGTTTAAACGAAGTTGTGAATTTTTTACAGAATGATGTCTATTTCAAAGACTTAATAATTTGTTCAGATTCAAAAAGTTCATTACAAGGCCTTAAATCTAATTTTAATAAATCTGTTCTTATCGAAAGAATTTTAAATCAAGTAAGAGAAATTTCAGCTTTAGGACACCAAGTATCATTTCTTTGGATACCTAGTCATATTGGCATCAGAGAAAACGAAAAGGTGGATGTAGCTGCAAGAAATGCAAGAAATTCTACTTTCATGAACTTCTATACTTCAAGTGATTATAAAGCTCACTTCAAGTATTTGCAGATTAAAAGTTGGGAGACTGAATGGCAACAAGATGTAATGCTTGGCAGACAACTCAGAAAAATTAAAAAAGATGTAAAAATATGGAAGTCATCACATCGAACATTAAGAGCTGAAGAAGTAGTCATCTGCAGATTACGAATTGGTCATTCATTGGCAACTCATAAACATCTTTTAGAAAAAAAAAATTGAATTTTGTGGTCAATCTCCAATCTACATAGATCACCTATCCAATGCAATTCTTTAGCCAACTTAAGAAAGACCCACAAGATAGGAACTTCTATGAAAGAGATATTAAAAGATAACAACGAGACTTTAGATAAATGTCTACGCTTTCTGTATCATACTAAATTGTTCGGAAAAATCTAAATCTCCTCTTTTTTTATTAATATTATTATACAGGGTGTAACAGACTAAATGTAAAATCTCTTAAGGGGTGGTAGTATAGATCTTTTCTACTGAAAAAAATCGGCAGCAGCGGAAAATTTATCGCGAACATGAAATCCACCTGAAACTTCAGCCGCCATTTTCTCAAAATACTGCTCTCATAAAGTATTGGTTTCATTTATGTAAAAACTTGCTTGAAGTCTTATCTTTCAGAAACTATGACACACTTGATATAAAACTTTCATTTTTTATGGTAACCAAGAGAAATAAAAAAAAAAGTCAGTCAGTACTACTAACTGTACCTACTAGGCTACCATCCTACTTTTACCTAGGGAACTAATTTTTTTTCTTCAATTTGACAAATTATGGTTGCCATTTATTTTCCAACGGCCCAAAAGTTTGCCTCAGTAGACTCTTAACTTGGAGGTCACTGGTTCGAGTCTCAAGTGTGGCAAATTAGTATGTACGTATCCATGTATGATACTTTTAGCTGTGGTGCTTCAGAAATCAATATTAATCGTAATTGTTCATAAGAGGGAAAGGGTCTTAATGATAAAATGGTTTGAATGAAATGAAACATAACAATGTACCTACATAGTTAACACCCACAGGTAAAGGTGGTACGGTAAATACTGAACATTCATAGGTTGGTACATAGAAGTACAAATTATTATGTTAGTAGGTACCGAATTTTAATAAAACACATGGAATACTAAAATATTAAGGTCAATTAGTAGGCACCGTGGCAGAGTGAGTTAGCGTACTAGGCGTTGCACGCATGGTGACCTGGGTTCGATCCCCAGCGGGACAGGAATTTTTCTGCTCTGTACTTGGATGTTCGGGGTCCACTCATACCTCGTGAGGAAAAATGAGTAGTTACTTGTATGAGTAACGACCAGTGGCGGCATTACCAGAGTAAAAAGAAATTAATGTAATAGAATAATTCGAAAAGTAAAGGAGGCTCTTAGTAATGCTGCGCTACCCACAAAAATTGTGAAGAGGCCTTGTGCTTCACCACAAATAAAACCATACATACATGCTAAAATATTAAGGTCAATTAATCACGATCGTGGTGTCACAATAGCTCAAACTCGTCTTACTAAATATTTGCCATACTTGAGACTCGAACCAGTGACCTCCAAGTTAAGAGTCCGCAGCCTTATCAATGAATCGACTGAGGCTAACTTTTTGGGCCGTTGGAAAGTAAATGACAACCATAATTTGTCAAATTGAAGAAAAAAATTAGTTCCCTAGATAAAAGTAGGATGGTAGCCTAGTAGGTACAGTTAGTAGTACTGACTGACTTTTTTTTTAATTTCTCTTGGTTTCAATAAAAAATGAAAGTTTTATATCAAGTGTGTCATATTTTCTGAAAGATAAGACTTCAAGCAAGTTTTTACATAAATGAAACCAATACTTTATGAGGGCAGTATTTTGAGAAAATGGCGGCTGAAGTTTCAGGTGGATTTCATGTTCGCGATAAATTTTCCGCTGCTGCCGATTTTTTTCAGTACGTGTGCACTTTTTAAGAATAAATCTAGTCTAAATACTAGTGAAATATTGTTATCTTATGGAAAAAGTTAAATCTATTGCTTTATCTACTGTATTTACGGAGTTAGATGCCATTCTTTGTCGAGTGGCAGGGTACTTGTAAAAATAATTCAAAAAAATAATATCTCGAGAACCACTGAGTTAAATCAAAAGTGTTATAGAACATTAATGGTTGGAAATGATCTATACTACCACCCCTTAAGAGATTTTACATTTAGTCTGTTACACCCTGTATAGGACAGATTCTTTTCTTTTCTAAGACATATTTATAATTTATTGATACCCTTTTTTTCTAAATATTATTCCCACCTACTTTTTATTTTCATTGGTAAGTAGTCACTGTGGCAGAGCGAGTTAGCGCGCTAGGCATTGCACACATGGTGAACTGGGTTCGATTCCCAGCGGGGGAGGATTTTTTTGCTCTGTACTTGGATGTTCGGGGTCCACTCATACCTCGTGAGGAAAAATGAGTAGCTGCTTTAATGTGAAGCAGCGACCAGTGGCAGAATCTTAGGCAAAAAAATAATACAAGGTATTGAAAATTAAAGTGGTAAAGTCCTATGATTCTGCGCTACCCACTAAAATTGTGACATAATAACACAAAGAAAAAGCATTATATTATATTATTATATTTTCATTGGTAATTATTATCTAACATTCTTCCACTATCATTAATTTCAATATAATCTAGATGTATTTTTCTTGTAATTATCTCGATGTTAAAAACTAACCATTGTTTAAAACATCAATAAAGATCAACATTTTCAAAAAAAAAAAAAAGGCTGGCTTCAGTCGATGGTGACTGTGGTGTATTTTCCATTGATGTCAATCACGAACGTTCGGGAACTTCTCCTGACGACTGGGTAAGGTCCGTCGTATGGCATCTGGAGGCAGCGTTTGGAAGACTCTCGGCGGATGAAAACTTGGTCTGCCGTGTAGAGGTCCTTGAATATGAAGTGGGACTTGTCACCGTGCTGTGTTCCGCTGACTGGTTGGAGCTTGCGCATGTGGCTCAGTGATGTTCGGAGCTTGAAAAAAAAATCCCGCTAAAAAGAAAAATTCCCTCCTAACACATATTTTTTCCCGCAAGCAAGATGGTTGCGTTTTTTAAAAATTTAAGGGGCAATATGAATGAATTTTTGATGCTTTGTCACTTTAAAACAGTTAAATACACCAGTTCTCGTCGGATCACTGATGTTAAGCAACGTCGAGTGTGGATAATACTTGAACGGGAGACCTTCTGGAAATTTGTAGTTCATGATTGCTGCCTTTTTTGGTCCCACTTAGGCTGGGTAAGGTTAATGTGAGTAGGTTGATCTTTAATACATAATGGGTCTCAGGTAATTTGAAGTTCCAGTTCTAGCAAACATTGAACTAAGGATGAGCTACATATTATGTTGAAACATACTACACTTTTTACATCTAAGTCCAACACTACATGGAGATCATTATAGTGTCATAGATAGAAGTTTTTTTTTTACATCTAAATTCTAAGTCTTAATACTACAGAAAACGAGTAAAAACAATTATTTATAAAGAATTGATCACATAAAGAAGGTATAACTACTATTTAATTTATTCATACAAATTGTGAGAGTTGTGTCCCTCTAGATGATTTCTACTGACTTTGAATTTGGTACAGTCAGTGCCACTAGCTTGAAAAGATGACCGCACAACACAAACAGCATCAAGAGATGATGATCCTATTCTGTTCCTTTTTTTTAACATCTGTAACAATGGAGAACACTCTCTCTACCTCTGCATTAGAGTGAGGCATAGACAGGGCAATTTTAGCAAGAGAGTAAATATTGCAGAATTTTTTGTTTTGAAAATTTAAAAATTCGCACCTTTGAGACTTCGATTATTGCATATCGATCGCTTGACGAGCTACAGTGTTGCCAACAATTTTCTCGTTTTGAGTCTTTTTTTTTACAGATTTCAAGAACTGTGGTTGACGTTTTTTTTTTTTTTTTTTTTAGAAAAAAAAAGTTGGGAACTTGGAGCTTATGATTTTTTTTTGTACGAAATTTAAATCAGTTGATTTTCCCTCTGTTTTAGCGTTTATTGAGAAAAATCCCTTTTTCATTTTTTGGCTTGAATTTCCCTCCCCCGCGGGAAATTTCCCGCCACCGAACATCACTGATGTGGCTGCGAAGATCTTTGACGAACTCTGTTGTGGGGTCTGGATCATCTGCCTTGGATGTGAGGAACTCGCCAGGAAGTCTGAGTGGTTCACCGTAGACGAGTTCTGCTCTGGATGCCTTGAGATCGTCTCGCCATGCTGCTCGGAAGCCAAGTAGTACATTTGGGAGGATGCAGTGCTGCCCATAGATGAGGAAATAGAATAGATACGCTACGTGTGAAGGAAACAGGTTCCACCATAACGTTGTGCGTGTGACGTCATCGAAGGGCAAAAGGAATAATAAGATGCCCGCTAGGCTATGAAGAACCTAGGTATAATCACGGAAATATCCTCTTATTTCTTTTTCTTCTTCTTCATTTGATATATCTACTTGAAATAATATTATTTTATTTGCATAATATTTATAAATATTATAAGTAGGTGCATTTATTAACCTATTATAAATAGGTTAAAAAGTAGGTAACTAGGTACCTATATTCGTACCCATGAGTTAGAGGTGTAATTTTAATCTTTGTTTTATTAATTTTGGTTTGTTGCTTTCGACTTGCATTGGTTATGTCATGTAAGCTAACAACCACTTTTTATCCTGATTTTTTTTTTTATATATAAAAAAAGGTTTATATAATGAAAAAAAAAAAGTAATCCATGTTCAACACAGGAATCTTTGAAGGTGGATACTTATACCATCTATTTTACATGGTGATAACACGTTCATAATATAAATTGGGGAATTGTTAGTGATCTACTAGGGTTGGTAAGCTTACTCTACAAGAAAAATAATCAGGTTATATAGTATAGTAATAGGAGTTTAAATATCAATATATAAATTACAGAGCTTCCTCTAAATCAATAAAAAATAATCAGATAGAGAGATGAGTTTTATTTGGACGGTAATTGCTGACCTCAAAAGTAGAACTTTTTTTTGTAAATAGGGGAAATAATAGAGTATTTGAAATTTTCTGGAAATATTCCTCAGCTTAGAGGAATATTTAAAGAAAATTTCAAATAGGTACTCTATTGTTTCCCCCATTTACAAAATTTACAAATCAGTTTAATAAGAGTAATACAGTAATAAGAGTCTAAATAAATAAATAAATGCGTTTCTTTGTGTTTTGAGAATATCACAATTTTGGTGCTCATTGCAGCTACAGTAGATTTCCAATATCTTATTTTCCTTTATCTTATTTACAATACTACTGAAGCTGGCACTGGTCGCCATGGCATTTATGACGCATAGCTACTCATTTTCCTCACAAGGCTGAGCTGGCCCCGTTACATATACATCCAATCACAAAGCTGATCATTTGCATGTTACAATTTTTTCAACCCTGCCGGGAATTGAACTCAGGTCTCCCGCTTGCAAGACAAGTGCAATGACCACTGCGCCATGGGAGCTGATGTAATATTGTATTTATCTTCAATCATAGTTGTCATTGTTCCTCTCACAGGAACTTTGTACAGAGGTGAGAACACATTCATGAGATGTTTGAAGCCATCCTTCTCAGTTGTGTTAAGTGGCATATTATCCTTGACAATCATGTAAACTATTCCATTTGTAATTTTTGCCTCCATAGTACCACCTTCTGAAAGTAAATAATACAGATATTATATAGGTATATTTTTTTTAATAATACTAGGTAATTATCTGTTTATTATTATTATTTATAATTACTTTTATTGTCATTATTAAATTTATTTTACTACAAAGGTACTTTTGTATTTATTGGAAAAAGTCATTTTACTTACTTCCAACAGAAGCCATCTTCTTGCAAAGTGAATCAACTCTTTCCTGAGTTGATGAAGTTTTAAGTGCTGTACTTTTTGGTGTACACTGTACATGGTGCCAAACCAGACTGAACTGTAGCAGATGAAGTTGAAGGACACCGAGAAGGATCATCAACAGAGAAACTAGATTCACACGAATCATCCGATTCTCTTTGTAGAACATTTATTTCTGCAGATGTTTGATTACTTTGAGTTGCTGGACTTTTTGGTACTGATTCAACTGTTTCAGGTGATTGTGCCTAAAGAAGGGAGGAAGAATGTAACATTTTTTACTCTCTTTGAAGAGGTGGTTGGTTTTGATTTGCGCTTGGCCTTCCTGGCTTCTGTTTTTTGTATATGAGGCTTGTCGCCACAGATTCTCGAAACTGCATTAGATCTAGTTGACCTCTGACAGGAGTTCCCATAGAAGTTGCTTCGGCGCGATATTCTAACCATGAATTCACTAAAGCTAGATCATAGGCATGTGTGATGAGTCGGATGGTCCGTTTCTTTGATCTTATATACAGGGTGAGCATAAAGTCTCACCCCACCCCCCGTATCTCGAGAATGGCTGAAAATACAAGAAAACGCAAAAACACGTATCCCTTCGATTTCAGAAGGATTAATTTTCAGCCAAAAAAAATTTGCCTACACGGCCCCAGTCAGGCTGGGCATGGACCAACTTTAAAATCTTAAATAGAATGGTATGTCTTGTGGCATATTTTTTTAAAGGCCTTATTAAGAGAAGTTCATTCCAACAAATTTTAGTGAGCTACGACTTACCTTTCTTGAGATACAGGGTCGAACGTGCTGCGTAATATCCATATATTTTGACCTATAACTCGTTAACCGTAAATTATAGAAAAATGAAATTTGTTGATAATAACTCCTTATGGCAAGAACTTTCGAACAAGTTAAAACTTGATTTGTTTTTTAGTTAAATTTTTTTGGACTGTTTGTCCGGCTGGCTGACGAAACCGACCAGAAACTAACATCAACAGAGTATGTCGAGTTATTACTTTTTAGACAGGGCTTGTCATAAGGAGTTATTATCAACAAATTTCATTTTTCTATACTTTACGGTTAACGAGTTATAGGTCAAAATATATGGATATTACGCAGGACGTTCGACCCTATATCTCGAGAACGGTAAGTCGTAGCTCACTGATATTTGTTGTAATGAACTTCTCTCTATGAGACCTTTAAAACAATATGCCACAAGACTTACCATTCTATTTAAGATTTTAAAGTTGGTCCATGCCCAGCCTGACTGGGGCCGTGTAGACAAATTTTTTTTTGGCTGAAAATGAATCCCTCTAAAATCGAAGGGATACGTGTTTTTGCGTTTACTTGTATTTTCAGCCATTCTCGAGATACGGGGGGTGGGGTGAGACTTTATGCTCACCCTGTATATGTGCGGTACAGACTGATGAGGAAATCCATCTTATCCACGCCTCCCATGCTCTTGTTATTGAGTGTCACTGACTCTGGTCGATCATTTGTGATGTACTATCCAGCTTTCTTGTCCCATCTGCTACATTTGCTTTCTTCTCCCACTCCAACAAAGTTTGAAGGCAACAGGACGGATTTATTATCAAACCAATGAGTAATAACAATGCAATCTTTACTTACCACTTCCTCTAATTTGCCTCTACCGTCTCTTTTGATTTCTTTGTTACTCTTAATGGGTGGTTTACCGAATCTGTTGAGGCGAACTGTACCAATTGCATATATCTGTCTGTTTCTTAGGTACTGAAATAAGTGGTAAGTAGAAAAGTAGTTATCAAAGTATAGTCTATAATTTGGTTTATCAATTCTATCAGAAAAGTGCAGTACTGGAGCAGCAGACATTCCAAAATTCACATAATCTTTCTTGTACTCTGTTGTGCTTCCTTGATAAATTACAAAGTCGTACATGATGCCACTGGAAACTGCAAGTACAAACAACTTCACACCCCATTTCTTGGGTTTGTTGGGGAGATATTGTTTTATGTTGACCGCACCTTTGAAAGGAACTATTTGTTCATCAACAGACAATTCCCGTTCTAGTGGTAATTCTTTGCATCTTGTTCGGAGAGCATTATAAAGTTCTCTTACCTTCCATAATCGATCAATGTTAACCTTTGGTATTTCTGTAATATCAACAAGATGGAGGTTGTTCCTCAGTTTGGAGAAACGATTGAACGCCATGTTATCCTTGGTGATAGGGATACCTGTATTCCAGTATTCCACTATTCCAGTACATTCGTATTCTAGGGTATTTCAAATTGCCCATGAAAATTTGGATGCCAATTAGTTTCTTTATATCCTTGTCAATGGTAGGTGCACAACTGCACATTTGATATTTTGTAGAACCAAGTACAGATTTGTATTTTCAACCATTTTTGAAATAATGTCATCTGTTATGTATTAACTAAATAGTTCAATGGGACTTGGGACATCAATTGTTTCAGTAATTTCCTGTTCCCATGGTGTATTCACTGTTTCAAATTTGGAAATTATTTTCGATTTTATTTCTTCCTTCCTAGTCAGATCATATATTCTTACGTAATTGTCACTGTTAATTTCATCCATGATGTCATCATCCTCTTCCGTAATATCTATGGCTATGTCAGAAGAGTCTGCATTATCCATTGTGTCTTCAACTGTGGGTTCCATCTCTCCTTCCACATCACCAGCTAATATTTGACGAGCATGCTCAAACTCTTCCAGTTCGTAGATTGGCTGTTCGTCGTCCGACATTTCGCCTATGTCTGAGTTGTCATCATCACACAGCCTCCTTTCCTCTTCATTCATTTTTCCTGAAAAGTAAAAAAAGATCAATTAGAAGAGTCCATACCAGAGAAGGACATACCAAAGATGAATTTTTAGAGCAGCTGCCAACCTCAACAAATAATAGTAGGTTGGTAATAATAAAAGCCATATAACATCTCATTACCTCAATATACATTACTCATAGGTAGGTACCTAAAAACAAGAAAAATATTTTTTTGAGCATATTTGCATAGAATAGCAAAGCTTGAATTATGAAACCCTCCATACACCAATAATAATTAGTGTACTTATATTAAAATAATTATCTTTTCTTTTCTTATAGCCTAGAGTACAAATTAAAATAAATAAATAAATTACCATCATGGTTGCTTTTTTCAGTTCTTTATTTTTTATTTAACCCATTCAGACCTGAATTAAGAAATAGCAGGATATTTTTTTTTTTTTTTTTTGAAAAAAATAGACATATTTGGCTTTTTTATTTTTTTTCCATGACATTTTATTGTTTTTTTTTGTTTGTGGTCACATGTGTGACCACCAGGACTAAAATGATTAAAAAAAAAAAATACAAAATAGATATAAACATACCTCTTTATTCAGCATTTTACATTTCTCAACTTCATATTTTATTATTATTATTATTATTAAACAGATTCAATCAAGTTTTATTTACAAAATATAGTATATACAATTTACAAGAAACAAAGTTGAAATTATTAAACAAAACTTGATCAAGGGCGGTGCTAATGCCTTCGGCATTCTCTTCCACACCACCCTTGATATAAAAAAAATGAATATAAAATATAAGGGCAACACAAAAAAAAGAAGAAAATTAAAAGGAACAATAAACGAAACAATTGAAAGTATGTACAATAAAAAAAGGGATTGGAGGAGGTAATAGAAACAGAATAAAGAATAAACAAAATTAAGGGGGGGGGGAATAGCACAATATTACATAGTAGAAGTAGGTATTTAAAAAAAAAAAAAAAAAAAAACTACTGATCCAAAGCTAGCATGTATTCTTTTGTTTTTATCTTAAATGACATTCGACTTTCCAAGACTCTGAGTTCCTCTGGAAGCTGATTCCACAATCTAGCAGCATTAACAGTGAAACTTTTACTCATGAAGTCTGTGCGATGTAGTGGAATGTTGAGGAGATGTTGTGAACGTGTATTGTGTGAATGAAAACTTTGTAGAGGTTGAAACGTGGAGTGTAAGTATGATGGTGTTGTTTCTTCGTTCATTATTTTCCACAAAAGACATAATGTCTGATGCTCCAGTCTTCTCGTGACAGTCAACCACGTCAGCGATCTTCTTAGGTTAGAAACATGGTCATATTTTCTTAACCCGAAGATATAACGAACGCAAGCATTTTGGTAAGTTTGAAGTTTATTCATGAGTAATCCATTAATATTGCTAAAAACTATTCCTCCGTACTCAATAGTTGGGAAAATGAGAGAAGTGCTCAATAGTTTTTTCGTCTTCAAAGGTAAAAACCTTTTTAGACGATTTAAGGAATGAAATTTTCTAAAGACTCTTTTCCCAACACTTATGACTTGTGAATTCCAGGAAAGATTTGAATCAAAGAGCAGGCCCAAGTTTTTAACTGTGTGAGAAAAAGGAATAATAATTGAATTGAATCTTATTGGATGGACTGTGATTTTTGATAGCCTATCTAGAAGGGGAGAGGATCCTATTATGATGCATTGAAATTTTTTGGGATTTGGTAAAATACCATGAATCATAGTCCAGTGATGTAATTGCTGAAGGTCATTGTTCAACATTTGAACAGCATCATTGACATTATCAACTGAAGAATGAATATATAACTGTAAATCATCAGCATACAAATGAAAAGAACAATGTTTGAATATTTTTCCAATGTCATTTATAAACATGGAAAATAATAAAGGACCCAATATACTGCCTTGAGGAACACCTGTTGTTGTAAATAAAAGATCAGAAAATGCATCACCATTGAAGACATACTGTTGGCGATTTCTCAGATATGTAGAAAACCATTGGAGAACACAAGGAGAAAAGTTGAAATATTTTTGTAGCTTTATGAGAAGAATTTCAAAATCAACCGAATCAAAAGCTTTACTAAAGTCTGAAAGCAGTAATAAAGTAACTTGGGTTCTATCCATACTTTTACGGATGTCATCGGTTACTTTTATCAGTGCAGTAGTTGTGCTATGACCCGGTCGAAATCCAGATTGATAAGGATTGAACAGATTATTTAAATTACAGAAATTTATAATTTGAAAATGTACAACTTTCTCAAGGACTTTGGAAAAAACAGGTAAAAGAGAAATGGGACGGAAATCGTTCAATCCTTTAGGTTTAGAAATCTTGGGCAGAGGAACAATGCGACCAATTTTCCATTGCTGTGGGAATACGCCTGTTGATAATGAGGAATTGATAATGTGCGTCAAAGGAGCAACAATGGAATCTAATATCAACTTGAGGAAACTGATTGATAAGCCATCATTACCAGTTGCATTGGATCTAATAGTAGAAAACGCCTGTCTCACATCTGCACAAGAAACATCCTGGAAGCAAAACTCAGGATGTGTTGGATTAGGTTGAGTAAGTATGCTATCGATAACATTAAGCTTGTGGGCTGGGTCTAGATTTACAGGCGGCGTTACAAATTGTTTATTGAGATCATCTAAACTGAATTGAGGATCAATACGTTTCGATGATTCATTCACATTTATACCAAGACTCCTTAAAAACAGCCAAAGTGATTTTTCATTTTCACAGGATGCTATACCCTGAGATATATAAATTTCTTTAGCATCGCGAACAGATCGATTACATAAATTTCTAAGATGTTTATATTTTTCAAGATGAAGCTCCAATTGAGTTCTTCGATATTTATTGTAGACTCGATCTCTTCGTTTCATAAGGTTTAAAATATCAGGAGTAAGCCATGGAGTAGGGGGATATTTCACTTTGGCATTTTTTAAAGGAGCATTTTTATTAAGAAGCCTTGTTGTAATGTTTGTGAATAAATCAACTTTAGCATTAGTATCGTTCAATTCAGTCACAAGATTCCATTGAGATGCCTCCGCATCACTAATCAAATTATTAAGGTCCATATTACGGAAATCCCTGAACTTGATCCTTCTCAAAGAATATTTGATATTACCAAGTTGATAAGCCATGAAAATTAAATCATGGTGAGAAAAACCAGGTGCAGAAATCTGCTCGTAATATTGAACTTTACTGGACGATTTAACAATTGTGAGATCTAGCAAACTGTCATAATTGTCTAAGTGAAATGTTGGTTTTGAAGGTAGAATGGACAAACTGACAGACTTCATTAGATTTTTAAATCTTGACGAATGTAGATTAGTAACATTAAGGTCACAATTGAAATCGCCCATGATAATAATATCCTCATAGTGAGGCAAGAAAGCACTCAATAAAGTCTCGAGATCCTCAGAATAAGCAATAGTAGGCGGCCTATAAACTACTCCCAACAAAAGCTTTTTATGACAGAATCTTACTTCCACCATAAGGTATTCAACTTTCTTGGCAGCATTACCATCAGAACATTGAAGAACTGAAAAGTCAATACCGTCTCGAAGGTAAATACCTACTCCACCACAACGTGAATGCAGTCTGTCATTTCTTATGAGAGTGTAGCCAGGGATAGAGGCCAAAACATCAGGTAATGAGGGTTTAAGAAAAGTCTCAGAAACAAGAATGGCATGAAAACTTCTATTACCAAATGTCGCTAGTAGGTTGGCATGATGAGATATGATAGACTGGGCATTTATATGGGAAACTCTGAACGAAGAGGAGTAAGGTGTCAACTGTTGTAATAATGCTGATGAGAGTGGAGGAGCAACCAGTGAGTCTTCGGAATCAGTCGAGTCAGATGAAACATCAGAATACAAATTGCCTGGAAAAGTAAAAACATCAGAATCAGTAATCATAGAGTGCAAAAAAAAAAAAAAAAAAAAAAAAAAAAAAATAGGTCAGAGGGGAGGGAAGGGGCCTAAATAATTAATAAAGTGAAATATTAAGACCTTATGGGAGGAACTTTATATACAAAAAAGAAATAATAAAGAATTTACAAGGAGCAAAAAAAAAAAAAAAAAAAAAAAAAAAATAACAAATAAAAAAAAATAAAGAATTTACAAGGACCAGAAAAAAAAAAGGAATTGATGAGAAAAAAATGTTTTAACATTGCTTATTTGCTATAGGCCCTGCTTTTTCTTTTATTATAATGAGCTCCTTTTGGTTTGGGAATATTAGTCTTGACTGTGCAGGGGACAATCTTAGCAGGCGTTGTTGTAATGGGACCACAAGAAAGAACTTCACTGGGGCCGGGTGAAGTGGGAGCAAAAGGGTTGGTAGGAGCCGGAACATGGGGAGAAGAGGGAGGGTAGGGATGAGTTAATTTGCTCACACTTATGTCTCTCAGTTGATCCATATTATTAACAACATATTTTTTTTTCTCCATCATTGATCATAACCCTGCCATCCGATGTCCAAACATTTCCTACCGAGTATATAGATTTCGCTTCAGCAAACAGCTGGAAATTAGCCTTCGTCAGTGACTCGGTGATGTGAATGCCAGATCCTTTCAAGAACTTCTTGTTGGTGAATACGAGCCGGCGATGATAATAAGACACGAATTTCACAATAATCGGCCTGTTTCTTCCATCTTTCTTGTGGGGTCCTATTCTGTGAGCACGATCTATGTGAGGAATCTGGATATCGATCTTCATTTCTTGGTTAAATATATTAATGACTTCCTTGACACAGTCAGATTCAGATCGATAGCCATTTTCTTTAACTCCATGTACCAAGATGCAGTTCCTTCTTGAGTATTGTTCCAGATCATTTAGTTTAGCATCTTGTCGTTTAATATTGTCTTTGATTGATGAAAGTTCACACATGACAAGTGCTTTGAATGACATGAAAAGACTCTCAAACACACATATAGGGTTAGCCTCTATTTCTGGAATAGCACTTGCATTAGCATTTTTAAGTACATTGAATTGCGTCTCCAAGTTATTGAGAGTGGATAAAAGAAGATCGATTTTTGAATCAGTCATTATAAAACACAAAATAATATGATAGTTAAATTTCCTCCCAAGGTCAAATTTTTCAATTTCTTTGTTATTTCATGAATTACTAATCAAAATTTAATTTAAAATATCAAAACAAACAGCTGATTTGATAAAGGGGGAAAAAAAACTGCGCCTTAGTAACAGATAAACAACACTGCTAATGGTTAGTTGGTTACGTAAAACTCCTTAGCAACGGATAAACAGTATGAAAAATTCAATGTAAAATTAATAGAACTATGTTTATTTATGGTTAATGTTCTTGTTTAATAAATTAAGAAAAATTAAGACAATATTGTGAAAAAGGACGGTTTTATCTTTAAATTGGTTATAAATAGTCTTAAGCAGTTATTACATTACTTTGAAAACAACATGAATATTTGAACTTGAAAACACTTCTGCAGAATGAAATGTACGTTTTTTGTTAGAATTAAGATTCTTTTAATGATAATGTTATCAATTTATTAAATTTTAAAAGATGAACTCGATATTCTTATAGTGCAGAGTTTTGTCCTCAAAACTGTCAAAAATTTACACTAAAAAACTTATTATTTCAACTAATAAAATTTATTTATATCAGGAGCAAAATATTTCGCGCAAGCAAATTTTCTCAATTTCACACATTGTGATAGTTATAGAAGCAGTTATTGCTAGAAACACATAGATGAACATTGCTTTTGACACATTTGACTCTGGAGCGACTCTGGCACATAGGAAATTTACACCTGAGGGGATCTTTTAGATTTTCAAACTGGGGGAAATGACTTACACAATCCAGTTGGATCTCCTTAGGTGGACGATGATCAACTCGAACCTTCCTCTTCTTGATTGCCTGAGTTTCCAATGTGCTATTACATTACGTCTTCCCCTCTTTTTATCAATGATATTTCTGTTGTACTGGAGTAGCCCCGTGATAACTCTAACTCGAAACTGAAGCAAGTCAAGTACATCCTTCTTTGGAATTCCACATTTTTCTGCATCTTTGACATATTCAATCCAGCTGTTGGTAACTACCATGTCTACACCATGGGCTATCATTCTCAATGGCCATTTTCTTGACCTCAGGAATGTGCGATAATAGCTTATCATCTGATCAAATAAGTCCACGCCTCCCATTCCATGATTATATAGCTTGACAATTTCAGGTCGATCAATTTGAATGTACTGTTTTTCTTTCTTGTCATACCTTCTAGCTTGGTCTGGTATGCCTCCTCCTGGAAAGGTTGAGGCCAAGTTCACTACTTTGTTATCAACCCACTTCACAACAATAATATGGTCAAAACTTATAGCTTCAAATGAGCAGCCTCTCTCTTTTTTCATTATTTCTTTATCAGATGGAAGGGGTGGATTGGCAAATCTGTTTATCCGAATAGTCCCACAAGCTAGGATTTTGTTGTGTGCTAAAGCTTGTAATAGGAAATATGTTGTGAAAAAATTGTCAAAATAGAGTGTATCCAGTTTTACCTTCAAGTCTTTCACACAACTTCATCACAACACTTGCACCAAGTCCAAATGTGGCTAAATTCTTCTTATCAATTTCAGTGGTACTGCCCTGATAAAGCAAGAAGTCGTAAATTTGTCCACTCTTTCCACATAACATGAACATCTTGATACCCAAGGGCAGGGTTTGCCTTTGATGTATTGCTTATTCTTGTGCTTTCCGGTAAAGGGAATCATTCCTTCATCAATACTCAGAGTTGGTTCTGGTTCCATTTCATGACACCTCCTTCTAATTGCATTGAATATTGGTCGGACCTTGAAGAAGGAATCATGGTTGTTGGCTGGTCTTTCAAGATTGTTAACTAGATGGAGATTGGTTCGTAGCTCAAAGAACCTGTCCCGGGACATATTTTCTGGAAAAACAGTCATTTTCACAGTTGTATCCCAGTAAAGGCGAATCCTTGGGAACTTGAATGTGTGTGTGTGTGAAAAACTAAGTTCTGACCAGTAATTTTTTCAAATGTCAGCGTTCAAAAATTTACTATCAATCCTTTAATTTGTGTTCGCTTTCCTGGTGGTGAAGTTGTAATGATTTATTGTGGTTCAGTGCTCAAGTGATACACTTTTTAACCATTATAAGTAAGAAAATGATTACCTACAGTGCTTAATTAGTTGCCTGAGGCTTCAGCTGAGAGTAGATGTGTAGGTTACATCAGCGTTTAAGAGTTAAGTGAGGAATGCCTAGGTTCAGTAACGCAAAGATGGCAGACATGCAGCCTACATATGGAGCTGCAAACATGAATGCTCGAGAAGCTACGAGATTTTACGCCCAGCGGTACCCTAAAGATAAGTACCAAGCAGAGTGTCCTTCCAAGCAATTGATAGGAGGTTGAGAGAAACTGGGAGTTTTCACAACCATAATGTCAATGGAGGGCGCAATAGGGCCACGAGGACACTGAACTTTGAAGAAAATGTCCTACAACGGGTACAACGAAATCCTAGAATCAGTTCAAGAGTACTGGCGCAGTGAACTGGATCTAGTCATCAAAGGGTACTACAAGATAATGAACTGCATCTATACCATTTCATGAAAGTTCAGACTTCACCACCCCAAGATTATGTGCATTTTACCGAGAGTGAATTTTGCCAGATGGTACTTACAGAGGGTTTGTGAAGATCCTGTCTTCGAATGCAATATTATGTGGACAGACGAATCATGTTTCACAAAAAGCGGAATGTTCAATATTCACAATTGCTACGTGTGGAGTGTCGATAATCCACATGCCGTCCAAAATGTTCATAATCAGTGATGACTTAGCGTGAATGTTTGGGCAGGTATTATCAGTGACCATCTCATAGGCCCTTACCTCCTTCCTAATTGCCTAACTAGCGAAGTGTAGGTTACATTTCTCAATGAAACTTTGCCAGAATTGATCGAAAACATTCCTTTGGAAACCCGAGCTAACATGATGTATCAATATGACGGAGCTCCGGCTCATTTTGTCCGAGCTAGCCGGTAGGTGCTCGATAGGCAATTCCCTGGAAAGTGGATTGGTCGAGGAGGACCCTACCCATGGATCCACCGGTGTCCCAAGAAAAATCCTCTTGATTATTGTGTATGGGGCTTTGTAAAAGACCTGGTCTACGAAACTCCTGTTGAAAGCGAGGAGGATCTAGTTGCCAGGATTGTCACAGCTTTCGAAAGTTTTAACACTTAGACGACCGCGTGTACCACCGATGGTACACGCGTGTCTGTGCGGAATGGACCGGGTGTACCACCGGTGGTACACAAATGCACTACGTCTAAACATCGCCGGTCCCACGGGAGAATTCACTAAAAACCATGCCGGTCGTCTAAGTGTTAAAGAGACAACAAGAGACATATTCAGGAATATTAGGAAAAGTCTGAGGCGAAAATGGAGGCTGTGTAGCGAACACGGAGGCCGAAACTTCTAACAGTTCCTGTGAAGTGAAAGAGTGTTTGGAAAGTGCGCGTCACGTTTTCAGCCCGTTCTTGTGTCTTTACTCCACTTTCGCTGATCCAAATTCCGTGATCTTGGTGTTTAAAGTTAGGAAACAAAACCAGCACTTTTTTCCAAAAGAGAACCAGATTCTTCTAGGCTAGGTTATATCGGTTTCAAAGCTCTTGTTGCGGAAAATTACCAACAATTTTTGTAAGATATTCTCTAAAAGTAATATGTAAAACATTTTCTTTTTTTCTTCTTTCTTCTCTAAATGGTTGGGTGGAAGAGCTCACTTCAGTGAGAATCCTGCCATAAAAAAAGAAAGCCTATAAAAAAAAGAAATTTCAATCGAAATTCGGTCCCTAGAAGGCGTAAAGGTAAGTTATTTACACCCAAAGTTGTGTTTTTTGTCGCCTTTTTCACCTTACAAGAATAATTAATCTAAGTCTTGAGACTGATTTGTAAAGAGTGAAAATGATAGCAGGGGTAAATTTACATGCCTGTTTGGGGCTACTTTACTCAGCCTAACCAGTCTTTTCTTGAAGCTTTTAAATGTTTGAGACTAGGTACATTTTTTATTATTTTCTTGTTTGTGTCTTTTCATCAGATGGTGAGAACGTATAAGAGGAAACCTGGGAGCAGAAAGTATGGTGATATCACAGCCTCACAACTGGAAGAGTGCCTCCAACGGATCAGGGAAGGAGAAATTTCTCAAGTTCAAGCAGCTAGAATGTACCTGAAATAAATAACTACAAACATTAGTACGTAAATTTTAACGTTTTAATTGACAAGAATTAGTCAGAGAAATTGAACTGAGTGAAATCAAAAGTAGTAATGATGATATAGCAGTTTCGACCAGATAAATACATTCTGGCCGAAATCACAGAATACCACAATCACCCCTTCCTCAAAAGGTGATGTAGTCCTTCAGGTAAACAGGTGCTCTTCTCTCTCGCACTGAACGTCTTGGTGGATCGGTAAGAGGGACTGGAGGTTGTGCATTGATTTCAGGTTGAGTTGGTTGTGAATTCACTTCATCAGAAATATTTGAGGATTCAGGACTGTCAGGATTAGTTTTGTCTTGGAGTTGTAATGATTGAGATTCTGAGACAAGAGCAAGATGTCTAGTAGATATTGTTGTTTCTCTACCATCTTGCAATCTCACATAGGCATAGTCATTTTTTGCTTCCAACAGTTTTTCGTTTGCTCGAATCCAGTGAGTCATTCTTGTTACTCCTGGATGACACAAGTCTTTGTGAAGAGAAACTAAATCACGTTGGGAATGTACAGTCAAAATGAAGGAATCAGATACATCTTATGACATGATTGTGTCGCTACAGGTATTCAACAAAATATTCAAGGAGTTCAACATTAGGTTTCATATCCCCAAAAAGGATAAATGTTCCCTGTGTATAAGACTTGTGGAGGAATTCTATTACGGAGGAAGATAAAAAAATATTTGAACATCACATGGAGGAAAAGGAGTACGCTCAACAGCGATTCAAAATTCATCAAAAAATAAGTTCACAACAAAATGGAACTGCAATGCCCAGCTGGTGACAGCATGCTGTACTTTTACACAAGAAAGTAAAGTACGCATTTTACAATTTTTTCCGTGTACGAGAGTGGGACAAAAACTGGCATAAATAACATTTGGGGTTAAAGCGATGGTAGACGTGGAGGGAACGAAATCGCTTCCATCCTACAAGGTTACATTATCCAGGTAGATGACAGGAGTGATGTCAGAAAGTTGCTGTTATACTGTGACAATTGCCCTGGCCAAAACAAAAATAAAACAATAATAGAATCGTGATATGCAAAAAGGGCTTCAGTCAACATCTCCTTGTTGTTGGAAAATCACAAAAAAGAGGTTACAATAAAAACGTCATATCTTTTGACCTGAATAGATTTTCAAAATTCCACCCGGTAAAAAACTATCCTCTGGGATGGGCGAGTACAAAAATATATTAATCATAGCATTATCTGTGCCCACCGATGGGTCACGTTACAAGGGAAATTGAAAGAAAAAAAAACGTGACCCACTGGTGGGCACGCCGTCTATTGAGGACATAAAAATGTGACCCACCGGTGGGCACGCCATCTCATACGTGTTAAGTGATACTAGATGTTCAAAATAATCAGGGACTCACTTCAGATTGTACACAAGCATGTTATAAACATACTCTAAAAATTCAAGCTTGATAGGACAAATATTGCAGCTAAAACCATTTAAACCGAAATCTTAACATGGCTCAACCAAGTGTCATTTCGGAATTGTACATATATGGCCAATGTAAGAGACATTCTGAAAATTTGAGCTTGATTGAACAAATATTGCAGCTATTATCTCAAAAAGCCATTTTAACCCAAATCTTAACCTAGCTTGACATAACTTAAGAAAGTATCATTTGTACATTGATGGCCAAGTATGTACTAAATATTATTCTAAAAATTTGAGCTTTTCTATTTTCACTCTAGAAAACCTAAGCTAAGACCTTTGTTCAAACTCAACAAAACACAACACCTCTATTTGGGTAAATATGGTAATTTTAAATATTTATATTTTAGGGCCTAGATCATTTAAAAAAAATATTATTCTGAGCATTTTGTCAAAGTTTCATTAGAATTGGTTAAGTTATTTTTTCATCAGAATTGGTTAGGTTATATTTTTCATCAGAATTGGATGAACTATTCACTTCTCAGAGGAACGAGGCAGAAAGAATAACTGCTGAGATCTTGGAGAAGGCCGAATATTTTGCGGAAGAGCTAGACATTGAACTAACTCTGCCTCGAGTAACGGAAAGACAAACACTTCGAGCGAATCCGCTAGCAAGCAATGCCAGTGAATACTGGAGGCGGACAATTGTTATTATTTTATTTTATTTTTTATTTATATTTTAGCATTTATTATACATTCTTGTATGTGTGCTAGGTTACAGGTACATGATATATAAAGGAAGAGTTAAAAGATATAAAAATTACATTGATAAAATCAGGTAATAGATAAAGGTAAAGGTAACTGATACATTTTCAGGACTAGTGGATAAAAGAATATAAAAAATAAAAAGTAAAATAAAAATAAAAATGGTATAGAAAAATTTGATACTAGATTGGATAAAATAGGAACACTTAGATATGATTAGATGTTTATACTGGGACTGTGATTCTCCAGGCTATCCTGGAATTCATTTAGACTGTAGGGAGCGAGGTTCAGTAGTGTATCTTTTAGAGTGTTTTTGAATAATTATTCCCTCATTTCCCTGATTGCTGGAGGTAGTTTATTGTAGAGGGAGACCCCTTGTTTAAGAAAAGAGTTATCCATGAGCATATTTCTCGATATAATGAGATTATTTTTATTTCTTGTGTTATGCTCATGGATATCTCTGTGTCTGGGAAGTGAGGGAGAGAGTTTGTGAATTATAACACAAGTGTCAAGAATAAGCTGGGCATACACAGTCAGTATTTTATGTTTCTTAAACAAAGGCTTACAGGAAACCATTTGACTCAGACCGAAAACTGTTCTGACGGCTCTTTTTTGAAGAATGAGGAGAGTCTTTATATTGGAGAAACCCAGAATACTATCGCATAACTCATGATGCTATGAAAGTAGGAGTGATAGGATAAGAGAGCAGCACACGAGTCCACATTCTTTCGGACTGAGCGGATTGCAAATATTGCTGTGGATAATTTTGAATGGAGTTTTTCTATGTGTGTTTTCCATTTTAATTTGCAATCCACAATTAGTCCTAGGAATTTGACCTCTGTGGAGGGAGAAATAGATAGATTAGGAAGTGGGAGGGGTTCAGAAAGTGAGTTAAAGTATATATAGGAAGTTTTCCCTTCATTTAGATATAGTTTATTGGATTGAAACCATGAATGAATTTTTGACATCACTTCAACAGATTTTTGGAAAACGATATTTTTGCTTGACGCACTTACTAGTACAGTGGTGTCGTCAGCAAATAGAGTTAGATGAGCTGAATGATCTGCAGATGTGATGTCATTGATAAAGAGTAGGAAGAGGAGGGGTCCCAACACGGATCCTTGGGGTACCCCAGCCTTTGTTAGGAGAGGGCATGAAAGGGAGAATAGTGGGGAGGAAGAAGGAGAAGAAAAATTGGGGATATGAAGATTAGTAGAAGGTTGGGTGGAATGTGATGTAAATGAGTTAAGGGGATGTTGTGGAGAAATAGGGTTTGGAGTAGACTGTGGAACCTTCACCTGTTGGCGCCTTTCAGAGAGGTAGGATCTAAACCATTGTATGGAGGGATTATTAAGATTAAAGGAAGGAAGTTTAGAGATTAGGAGGGAATGGTCTACTTTGGAATATTTAGCTCCCGATTTTTCTGAAATGAATTGAATTTTTCACTAAAAGTTATAAACTTTATTTTCCTCAAAATCTCTTTTTAAGTGAATCACTCCTTGGTCAACACAACATCATAGTTTTCAAACACTAATTATAAACAAAAGCGTTCCTACTTATTCTTGAACGGAGTAAATCGGTCGCCACATCTTCTTCCACTTATAAGTACACAAAACCTCCAGATCTTCTACTACTTGCAAGACCGCCACATATCCTACCACTTGTACGGCCGCCAAATCTCCTGCCACTTGTTAAACCGCCAAATCTCCTACCACTTGTAAAACCGCCAAATCTCCTGCCACTTATAAAGTCACCAAATCTCCTACCACTTGTAAGGCCGCCAAATCTCTTGCCACTTGTAAGGCCGCCAAATCTCCTGCCACTTGTAAAGTCACCAAATTTCCTGCCACTTGTAAGGCCGCCAAATCTCCTGCCACTTGTAAAGTCACCAAATCTCCTGCCACTTGTAAGGCCGCCAAATCTCCTGCCACTTGTAAAGCCGCCAAATCTCCTGCCACTTGTAAAGTCACCAAATCTCCTGCCACTTGTAAGGCCGCAAAATCTCCTGCCACTTGTAAAGTCACCAAATCTCCTGCCACTTGTAAGGCCGCCAAATCTTCTGTCAGTTGTAAAGCCGCCAAATCTCCTGCCACTTGTAAGGCCGCCAAATCTCCTGCCACTTGTAAAGTCACCAAATCTCCTGCCACTTGTAAGGCCGCCAAATCTCCTGCCACTTGTAAAGCCGCCAAATCTCCTGCCACTTGTAAGGCCGCCAAATCACCTGCCACTTGTAAGGCCGCCAAATCTCCTGCCACTTGTAAAGCCGCCAAATCTCCTACCACTTTTAAGGCTGCCACATCCCCTTCCACTCAGCAACCATCAAGAAATCGCCTTCTATCTAGTCTTTTTGTCTGCTCAACTGTATCTTCAACATTCTCCACAATGACCGACACATCAAACCCCAACTTCTTCAAGCGGATCTTCATCTTCGGTGACAGCATGAGGCGAGATTTATCTTCACACCTACGAGAGATTCTCCCAAAATGTGAAATATGGTGATTGATAAAACCAGGTGCCAAATTTCTAGATGTGGTTATTCCTTACTTAGATTCTGTAATCTCGTCAATGAAAACAAGATTTTCACCAGAACACAGGCCTCCATTCGAACTTTCATCCATCCACCCCGCATGTTTGATAAAAAAAGAGAAGACGGATTTCTTACCTATCACGGAAAACATTGCCAAATTCTTTAACATAGAAAATATGAAAGGGGAGTCTGAGCTCTGGTATGTGATGTGGCACAAGAAAAACTTATCAAGTGAAGAAACACAAGAGATCGACGTGATTGATCTTATCAGGGAAGCCACTCCTTTCTTTTCCAGCCATGAGAAAAGCCCTCATTATTCTGAGCTCTTTACCACCCACTACAGTGACTGTTGAGCGCTCCTTTAGCACACTTAGAAAAATAAAAACTTGGCTGAGGAGCACAATGGGGGCGGACAGACTAAATGGATTATCTTTGATGAGCGTTCATAGAAAACTCGTGGAAGTGCAGAGAGAGGAAATCCAGAAATCCACATTACAAATATTTGCCAGGAATCCAAGGAGGATGTTGTTCCAGTAGTACCTTTTATTGGTAAGTTTTAATCTGGTACCTATTATTTGTATAAATTTCGTTTAATAAATCTCAAAGTCATTTAATGACTGGGTGACTGACACATTAATCGTTAATAATGAAAAAAGACAAACCTACCAAGCTATAATTTTGAATACTGTGTATAAGCGGTAGGCGTGTTATAAGAAATATTTTTTTGAAAGTCCCAACCAATAAAGAGAAAATAAGAAAAACCACAAAAACGTAAGTAGTTATAAAATATCAGGTATACCTTCTGTTGGAAACCCTACATTATTATTCTGTAAAACCCTACATTATTATATTATTATTCTTTCTGGCAACAATGCCTCCTGTTGTTCAGTTCAGTTCAAAAAGTTTTCCAATACACATCTTTTGTCCAAAGTCTACATATACCAATTTCTTATTATTTTCCCATACCACCCAAACATTTGGTCCTTCGGGCCGGATAATTGAAGTTTCAATCGTACCAGTGCCTTTTCAACGAAATTCGTGTCCGTTTTCGATCGTGCCTTCCTTCCGAAACGTTAGTTTCCAGTTGAAGTGCTTTGTCCACCAAAATCGTGCCCTTGAACTCAAAGTCACCTAAATACCTAGTACCATTCGTTTCTACGCCTAGTTCGTGTATTTCATATATTCAACCATAGTTTTCCTACAGAAATTGTGCCATTTCAAGCTTAAATCCTAAAGAACTTCATTTTTTCCTCATTTTTTCAAAGTGTCGCATCTCGTGTAAAATTCGAATTTTGCCTCGGTTCTGCCATTACCGTTCTGCTGACTCGACAGTGTTGCCCGATCTCCAAATCGTGATGCGCGTTAATTAGAAATCCGTTCTTTAAAACTCGTCCTCAAAAAAACAATTTAAAAACTCGTCCTGATAAACAAAAACAAACTTTTTTGAAAAATCTAAAAATTTAATTTTTTTTGTCAAATTGCCAATGAACCATGGCTCCGCCGGCTCTATTAACTTTACGTCAACAAAAGTTAAAGAAGCAAGAAGGCTTGAGAAATAAATTCCTCAACAGCCTGAAAGCTGCTCACAACTTGATCAGTGACAGTACCAAAGAAGCATTGTTCTTAACAAGAGCTGAAAGGATTGACGATACATATGCAAGTTTCGAACGCGCTGAAGAAGAAATAATCGAATTAAATTCCGAAATCAAGAAGAGAGTGATAACATCGCCCTATGTTCAGAGCAAGCAGAGATATTATTCTTTGCCATCAAAGCTCACCAAAAACAACTAAATCCATCTCCTCCACCAGATAATAATCCACAACCTGATGAACACCACCGTAATGAACCAGAGCATAAACCACGGATGCCAAAGATAAATGTTGAACCCTTCGATGGTCCCGTAGAACAATTTGCCAGTTTCAAAAGTTTATTTGATACTCTAATTCATCATAGTACACTCTCTGATATAGAGAAATTTTCTTACCTGCTGTCCTTACTAAAAGGTAAAGCCCTTCAATTGATTAAACCAATAGGCTTTAGTGCTGACAATTATCATAGAGCCTATAATAAACTTTGTGAAGAGTTCACAAATGAACGACAACTTGCCACCTATTATTTGAATAAGATTCTATCAATCAAGCCTCAATCCATAGAAACTCCTTTGGCATTACGCTATTTCCTGGATGAATATTTCTGTCACACTGATGCCATCAAGGATATCTCAAACTGAAAGATATTTCTGATTACCTATTTCTTCACTTGGCGCTAAAGAATATGCCAATGGAGACAAGACGCTTGTTTGAATATGAACATGTTGATATTAAAAAATTACCTACTCTTCAAGATCTAAGAACTTTTTTGAAAAACAGATTAATGGTACTGGAAATTCACCCTATAGATACCAAAAAATCTACTGCCTTTTTTGGCTCAACAAAAGCATCATTCGTGACCACCTCTAATATCATCAAGTCTTCAGTCTTCAGACCATCATGCTGAAAAACCCCGTAATTCACATGTGTGTCCTGTTTGTCACCAAAATCATCATCGCATACATCAATGCCAAACCTTTCTAAACATGAACGTGCCTCAACGCTATGATGTTGTTAAAAATTCCAATCTTTGTTTTTCCTGCCTAGGACCTCACCCTCGTACCGAGTGTAAGTCTCAGTATTCATGCCGTACCTGCCACAACAAAACACATCACTCTTTGCTGCATCAACCAGCTTCAAGTAGTAATCATAGTTCAAAGCCAGTGAACTATTCTGCCCACAAGTCTCCAGTATCTCAGTCTCTGACGTGTAATACTCCTGAATTTCCACCTTCTAGCTCCACCGTTCTTCTTGGAACTGCAATGCCTCGCATTCAGTGTCCTAGCGGATACTGGCATTCTGTCAGAATCGTCATTGATCCTGGTAGTATGATTGATTTTGTTACCAGCTCACTTGCCCAAAGCCTCAAATTGCCTCATAACCCTTCAAATGGACAAGTAACCGGTCTTGAATGTACTCCTGTTCAGACACTTCAATCTCGTGTCAAGTTGATGTTAGCTCCTGCATCAAAGAACTCACCATCAAAGAACAAATATCAGGTATACCTTCTGTTGGAAACCCTACATTATTATTCTGAAACCCTACATTATTATTCTGTAAAACCCTACATTATTATATTATTATTCTTTCTGGCAACAATGCCTCCTGTTGTTCAGTTCAGTTCCAAAAGTTTTCCAATACACATCTTTTGTCCAAAGCCTACATATACCAATTTCATATTATTTTCCCATACCACCCAAACACCTTCTTTATACTAAACTTTTTTTTTTCAGAGTTGCTGGACGCCCCCCCCTGCTCCGGCCGGAAACTGCCCCTACCTAAAGCAAATGCTGCCTACGCCCTTGCCACTCAATGCTATCATGATTGATGGACCTAACTCAGAAATTTTATCAGCTCAATTTGTAAAAATGTGACTGAATACAATACTTTCTCATACCTTATAGGTAATAGAAAGTAAAAATGTCAACCCCAAGTTGTTTTGAGAAAAGGTCAAGGGAAAGAAGACAAAGTGTCATAAAATCTATTTGATGAGAGGTGTGTTGTGTGGATTTGTAAAAAGATGAGAGTAAAACTTACCTGATGAGCACTTGACCTTAATTATTTTATGTTTAACCCACCTCTCTACTTTGGAGCAAAGGTCCACAGGCTGGCAGTTCTTCACCGCCTGATTTAGTTTAGGCAGTGAAGTGATATGTTCAGGCCAGTATGCTTCTGTCTTGTTGTCTTTAGAGATCCAATTTGGTGGAATGATGTGAATTCCATCATTGAATTGAACAATGTGGTAATAAGCTGACATTTTGAATTTGAAAAATTGAAACGAACAAGCACAAGCAGAACACGAGGCGAGGCACAGTTGTATGTATTGTAACGGAAAAACATGGAATGATGAACCGAGTACCGAAAAACAGATGATAACACATATATTACAAAAGGTAACAAGTGGGGAAATGTCAAATTCCTCCCCGTTGACCTTTTTTTTTAGCAAATTGGGTCCATATCAAATTCGGTCCTATGTCAAATTGGGTCCATATCAAATTTGGTCCTATGTCAAATTCGGTCCCTTAATAAGTAAATAAAAACAGTTTTAAGTATATAGTATATAGACATGCAGCAAGACTATCCATTTCCTCCTTGAAGGCCATGCCTAGGGTTTATAGTAGGGTTAGGTAAAATACAATGAAGGCCATGCCTCGCTTTTATAGTAGGGTTAGGTAAAATACATTGAAGGCTACGCCTTGGGTTTATAGTAGGGTTAGGTAAAATACAATGAAGGCCATGCCTTGGGTTTATAGTAGGGTTAGGTAAAATACAATGTAGGCCATGCCTTGGGTTTATAGTAGGGTTAGGTAAAATACAATGAAGGCCATGCCTTGGGTTTATAGTAGGGTTATGTAAAATACAATGTAGGCCATGCCTCGCTTTTATAGTAGGGTTAGGTAAAATACATTGAAGGCCATGCCTTGGGTTAGGTAAAATACAATGTAGGCCATGCCTCGGTTTTATAGTAGGGTTAGGTAAAATACATTGAAGGCCATGCCTATGAGGAAAAACAAGATAACAGATAGGTACATACATAGAATAATAAGTACACTTGAGAGCAATAAATTCGGGACAGGACATTTCACCGTTTCAGTTGGCCCTGGTCAATTTGTGTGGCATGAAGTTGCTAAAAAATGCATACATTTGAAAAGCTTGTACGCATACCTTTCAGAAAATATACAATGTGTCCGGGTTCTGTACTATGCAACAATGATAATGGCCACTTTCCAGAAACACCTCATTTTGTTGATGAAAATACGTGCACCGAGGGTATTTTAAATTTGATTTTTTGTTGTGATAACGCTATTTTGGCCAGTAAATTATTGAATTTCCTTAGATGCAACACTATGAGGAAGGAAATTCAGTTGAATTTTTCTTTTCATCATGGAGACATCGCACTCCATAGCTGTGAAAGTGGTTTTACTTGTGAGTCAAGGTGTTAAGCAAAGAGATGTTGCTAGGCAGCTAAATTTGTCAAAGTCTAAGGTGAACAGAATTGACCAAAGGTATCGACAGACAGGTAGCTATGATCGGAGACCAGGATCTGCCAGATCAAAGAAGACAACTGCCCAGGAGGACCGATATGCTGTCATGACAAGCTTAAGAAATCGAGACAGGTCTGGTGTTGAGGTCCAACTGCAGCTTGTTATGGCCACTGGTGTTGATGTCAGCCCTTGAACAGTAAGGAGACGCTTGAAAGAGAAAGATCTCATACCAAGAAGAAAAGCTACGGGACCCAAACTCAACAGACAACACCGACAACGTCGTTTACAATTTGCCCTTGAACACGCTGATTGGACCGATGAGGAATGATGGAAAGCATGTTCTGTTCTCGGATGAGAACCGAGCCTGCTTGTTCTGCAATGACAGATGTAAAAGAGTGTATAGAAGACCAGGTGAACGGTATAATCAATGTTGTATTCAAGAAACTGTGAGTTTTGGTGGAGGATCTTGTATGTTCTGGGGTGGAATCTCTATGGAAGCTAAAACAGAGCTCGTTATCATCAATTAAGCAGGACAAGGAGGTAACCTAACTGCAGAGAGGTATGTCACTGACATCATTGAAGATCATGTTGTCCCCTATTCGAACCCTCAACTGGCCAACCATTAGTCCTGATCTTAATCTTATTGAACACCTTTGGGACGAACTTAAAAGACGTGTCCGTGCTCAAAACCCGCCCCCAATGAACCACAGGGACCTGAAACAGGCGCTTTTTGAGGAGGGGGAGAATATCCCTCAAGAAACGGCTGCCAACCTAATCAAGTTCATGAGAAATCGATTGCAGGCTGTCATACAAGCTCGAGGGGAGAATACCAGAATTCTGTTGCTTTTTGCAAGTCAACCTGATCACAAGTGTTGCCACTTTATATTAATTTTCTAAACCCCAGTGTTGCCTTTGCATGAGGGCAACTTTTTGTTTTCAATTCAATCTTGTAACATTTGTCACTGTGTTATGACTTTGAATATTGATCGAATGACCAGGCAATATCATTCTGAAAAAACTGCTCTATATTCTGTGGCAACTATTATAATTAACACTCGCGACCGGGGACCTGCAATTTTCCGCATTCCACCCCTTAGTACCGGTGTGTGCTCTGGAGGTAGGTCGCTGCGTAGGACCGGATTTTACTCCTAAGTAAGGTGGGGTCAAATACGCGCCGACTGTTAATATGCGCCACCTCCCCTCCACTCAAAACCGTGATAGTAAATGGAGAGGGGAGGGATCCTCGATCAGCGTTATAATGCAACAACTTGTTTCGGACTCAGTTTGCGTGAAATATTCATACGCAGTGGAAGTAAAAGAACATTGCGCAGTTTTTGAGAGTCTCGTTATAATATTTGAGAATCCTGAGGTAAGACTTTTTTCCTGATAGAATATTGCATGTGGTCAGTATTTTTAAAGAATACGTTTTTCTTTTGTTTCTAAACTTCATTTTTCCTCCTTCTATAATTTTAAATTGAATAAGTTCAGCTAAACTAAAATAGTGCTGGACGGGAATACGCCCCAGTTCGATTGGGAAGTGGGGCGTATTTTCCGCACTAGTGTGAAATTCCTGTTTTTGATAAGTAAGTACTTGTCTATAGTTTGTTTCAACTCATAGGCATCGGACTGCGGCGTTACCATTTTACCTTATTTTGTTTACATCTGTCCGATTTCAACGAGCAAAGGCTGCAAAGGTTACCGTTGTGGTGTGTATATCTGGCAACATTTTAAACACGTTTTATTTGAGATGCCATTATCTTTCTTTAGAAAGAGTCTACTTACAACATGATAAAAAACTAAAACTTGATACTTTCATGTATGTTTCAGAGGGCTCCACGATATGTCAAGAAAAATATGCGGCAACAGTGGAGTGTTGACGATCTCAAGAGAGCTCTTCAGTTGTTACGGCAAGGCGTTCCCCATAGAGAAATTACACGACGAACTAAAGTTCCTAGGAGGACACTCATGCGATACAAAGAAAGATCTTCTGCTGTTCAGAGCACTGAAACCATCGACACCGTAAAGCTGGGACGAAAACCGATTCTAACCTACGAAGAAGAGGCTGAAATAGTGCAGAGACTGATTCGATTGTCTAGAATTGGGTGTCCGTTAACAAGTTCTATATGAATATGTACAGTCCAAGAATATTCAACATACATTTAAAGCTGGTAAAGATTGGTTCCGCCTCTTCAAAAAAAGACATCCAAATCTGAGGATTCGAAAAACCCAAAAACTGAATATTCAACGTGCACAAAAATTAAACAAGCCTATTGTACAGGATTATTTCAAGAAATTGGATTCAACTTTGGATAGTTAAGATTTAAAAAAGATCCATCAAGGATTTACAATATGGACGAAAAGGGATGTCGGTCGCCTGAATCTCCATAAAGAGCAGTATGTCCTAGCAGAAAGAGGGGCTCAAAATGTAGACATCATAGCACCCGAACATGGTGAAAATGTAACAGTTGTTGCTTGCGTCAATGCTCTAGGTCAAACAATACCGCCCATGATTTTATTCAAAGGCATTCGTATGAAACATACCTACAGTGATGGTCTTCCTTATGGGTCTCTTGTGGCAATGGCGCCAAAAGGTAGCATGACGCTGGATTTGTTCGAGCACTGGATTGATCATTTAGCCAAGTATAAACCAAGTGGGAATATCTTATTAATAATGGATGGCGCCAAGTGTCACCTGAGTATCAAAATTGTCGAAAAGGCAGAGTCTCACAACATCACATTATTCTGTTTGCCAAGCAATACAACTCACAAACTGCAACCGTTGGACAAAGCAGTTTTTGGATCCTTTGAGCATAACTGGGACCGAGTTTTAATGTCATATTGGAACAAGTATCCTGATTGCCAGCTGAATAAAGAGAGATTCAGTGACATTTTAACGCTTGTTTGGGAAAGTACCATGTCACTGGGTAACATCATTAGTGGATTCCGAGCCACAGGGATCTACCCTTTTGACCCTGATGTAAATCCAGAAGTAGCTTTTGATCCATCTACACTGTCATTCCTTCCCATTCCAGACACCCTTGACGTAGTCAATGATATTGAAGAAGAAAACGAGATTGCCAATATCGAAGCAGAGACAATCAATGATAATGAAAACATGGATCAAGGAAGGGTCATTCATAAATCAAGAAATGAGAACATACCTCCAAACAGTCCAAACAATAACCTTGTGAACAGAAATGATGAGAACACACAACCGACTCCAGACTCAAATACCACAGCATCCAGCTCGACCACCACAAATCAACCAGCTGCGACTCCAGACCTAAACAACACCGTCGCCAGCAAGGTCTCACCCTTTCAAGAACTTCTTGCAACACCTCATATTCTACCTAAACAACGAAATATTCGTAGGAAGAAATAATAATAATAATATCGCCTTGTTTATACTGCCCGATTAGGACTATTACGTCCCATTATTCCAGCAGTAAGCCCAAGACATATTATTATGTGGTAAAAATCCCAAATGGGAGGATAACTTGTCATGTCCCGGCTGGGTTTCGAACCCGCGACATCTTGAATCTCTGGATTCACAGAGCTACCGTCCTGGTAAAGGCGATTAATTACAGGCGGTAATTAGGTAAAGGCGGTAAAGAAAGCGATTAATTACAATGCACTGCAACTCAGTACACAACTTTTTGCAGATCATCCAGGAACAAGTACAGCAAAACCTGCAAAACGTTCAGCAAAGCCCATCAATTCCAAGAAACAGACAAAGAGAAGGCACAAAAAGGCAAAAAAAGACACTGGCACAGATGACGAAAGTGAAGAGGAGAATCTTTGTTTGATATGTCTAGACACCTATGGTAACTCAAAGTCCAGGGAGAAATGGGTTCAGTGCGTCGAATGTAAGCAGTGGGCACACGAAAAATGTACACTTGGGCTACCCTTATTTGTTTGTCAAAACTGCGAGTCAGATTACTATCGTAGCGATTCAGACTAAGAGTTTAAGTACTCATTATTGTTCATTATTTTTCCGTATAAGCATACTTAAAGGGAGCACACCTAACAGACGTGCTTCCTGTCCACCAGAAGTGTTCACTTTTATTTTTTAACCTACTTTACCTCGTGTCATTTTGATTTTGCAACTCAATACAAGAAATGTTGTTATTTCAGTTGAAAATGTTGAAAAATTACAAGACTTTTTTATTTCTCTTTCAAATAAGTAGGATGTTTAATTATTATCAACCAACCTAAGTGATACATAAAATTTGATAGCGCGGGGGAATTCGGATATGGAGGTTGCAGGTTCGAATACAGAACATGGAAATTTTAATAATAAGTATAAGTAGGATACTATAGTACGCCAAAAGTGGTTTATGTCTATTGGTGCATATTTACAGCATATGGCGCATATTTTCCAACCTATGGGGCATATTAACCGCAGGAACGAAAATACGCCCCATTGATAGTCCTTTTGTTAAGTGGTTATACAGAAGTTATTTTCTATGATTAATTTTTTTATTCATATGTAGTACAAAGGCCATAAAATTTCCCTTCTTTTGATACAACTTTCATTTTTGAATGATAAAATGAAAAAAATATAAAAATATTTTCTGTTAGGTGGGGCATATTCGACCTTCCCACCTTAGAATTTGTTTTGTTTTGCATAATACATTGATCTTATGAAATACGGATACGGTGTACAACTCGTGGTACAAGCAGGCTTGAAATGAATGATCTCAGTTGGCCACCGATAGCTCAACCGGTCCATTTCATGTAGACACATTTGTACCACCGGTGGCCAGACCGGTCCATTCCATATAGACACGTTTGTACCACCGGTGACCTAACCGGTCCGTTCCGTGTAGACACGTTTGTACCACCGGTGGCCTAACTGGTCCATTCCATATAGACACGTTTGTACCACCGGTGGTACAAACGATCGCGAGAGTGTTAAAGGCGCCTTTGTCATGCGTCTTAACTATCATTTTGGATGCATCTAACATCCGTATATTTTATGAATGATTTTGGGTCTGACTAAAGAAAGAAAAAGGTTCATAAAGGCATTTAAAGGGCATCCAGCCATAAAAAACGTGTCCACCCTGCCAACTTCAACCATGAGGTTGAACAATGCCGACCTCAATAGAAACAGTAACATAATATCATTATGTTAACACATGTTATTCTAACGTCATGTTAAAACAACATGTCAATATCACCATTTGACACGTGTCAGTACAACATAATGTTAGAACAACATGTCAATATCACCATTTGACACGTGTCAGTACATCATAATGTTAGAACAACATGTCAATATCACCATTTGACACGTGTCAGTACAACATAATATTAGAACAACATGTCAATCACACTATGTTAACATACACTCACCGGCAGAATTACCGCCCACCTAGAAATCTCTTGATTAAAAGAGTCCAGTGGGAGCGAAAGTGTTAGTTATGATTTCTAATGATTATGTAATGACAACATGAATTTTTTGATTAATTTGGATGTTACAATGTGACATCTAGGGGTCATTTCATATCATTTATTGATTTCAGGTTAACTAGTAACATTTGGATCTTCATAGAATTAACAGTGTGAGTTCAAAATTTTGTAATAATAAAATTATTATTATTATTTTTATTTTTTGGTGAGGTAGTTTAGTCAACATTCAAACTTTGGAGATCAAAAAGAATGCGATTAACCGAATTAGAAGTAGGTAGGGCTCTTGCCTTTCTTGCAGAAGGATACAGCCAGCGACATGTGGCAAGAGTGCTAAATGTACCGCGTACAACATTGAGGGAGACTCTTTGGCGGTATCACCAAACAGGATCTTGTGCAAGGAGGCCAGGGCAAGGCGCCAAAAGATGTACAATGGTGTCCTGAGAAACCGGTTTCAGACTGCTGGTCAAGCGGCTGCGCGGCTACATGAGGTGCGGAACGTGCGTGTGAGTGAAAGAACAGTGAGGAGAAGGTTGGAGGAACAAGGATTGATATCACAAAGGCCGTACCAAGCCCCAGAACTCCTCCCACAGCACAGGAGAGAAAGGCTGCGTTTTGCCCAGGAGCACCTGAACTGGACTTTGCCTCAATGGAGTGATGTTTTGTTTTCGGACGAAACCAGGATATCTTTGCGAGGTCCAAATGGTCGTCATCGAGTTTACAGAAGGCGAAACGAACGGTTTGCAGAGTGCGCTTTGGTGGAAAGAGTGCAATATGACGGGGGATCTGTCATGATATGGGGCGGCATTTCGTCGGAGGCTCGCACGGACTTGGTTTTCTTCGATAACCGACGGATGAACTCTGAAAACTACATCACAGATGTCCTCGAAGACCATGTGGTGCCGTTTGCTCCATTTATCGGACCAAATTTCCTGTTTATGCAGGACAATGCTCCTTCACACACGGCAAGATGTGTGACGGAGTACTTGGACATGGTGGGCATCAACCGACTTGGCCATTCAGCGCGGAGTCCAGATTTGAACCCCATCGAGCACTTGTGGGACAACCTCAAACGCCGCATCCGAGCTCGCCAGCACACTCCAGCCTCACTCAGAGAGCTGAAAGATGCCATTGTGGAGGAGTGGCATAACATCCCGTAGGATCAAATAGCAACCTTGGTTCAATCAATGCCACGACGATTGGCTGAGGTCATTAGAGCCCGTGGAGGCAATACACATAACTAAAATTGTCACTTCTGTCCACATAATAAAAATTAACAATTTAATTTATTACTTTCGAAATTTGTTATTTTCTCTTTTTCTCCCCTTCTATCATTTTCAGGGTACTAAGATGTTAATCTGGGATAATTTGTATTGCAATAAAGCTCTACAGATCTCTAAGAATTATATACAAGTTGAAGAAAAAAAAGTCCCTTAATTGCAAAAATAAAGAGCAAAAAACTAGGTGGACGGGTAATTCTGCCGGTGAGTGTATGTAATTCTAACATCATGTTAGAACATAATGTGTAAGGGGAGGTGGGGGAGAGTGAGACACGGGGTAAAATGAGACACTGAAGGTTTCTCTGTTCTAACAAGTTCAAACAATGGATCGACCAAGAGAACTAAGCGCACGCATCATTTAAATCAGTTGTATCCTATTCCTAGGAGCAGAGACAGCTTCAGATTTTAATTAGGCGCAAAAGAAGTTTTCAGGTAAGTGAAAATTAATTTTTCAAGTGTCGTAATTTACTTTTTATTTTTTCCTCTTGTTTTTTTTTCAAAAAAGAAATAATCATGTGAACTTGTTGTACTATTTACTGTTAGTTTAAAATATTTTTTAATATACTTGTTATATATTTAGTGCCAAAGAAGTGAAAAGAAATTGTGAAAATGTGATGGGGTAATATGATGTTCTATGGCCTTCCAATTGACGATTGTCGAAAACTTGCATATGAACTAGCCCAGAGGAACGACATCAAGCATCCAAAAAGCTGGGATGAAAATCAAGCAGCAGGAATAGACTGGTATTACGGGTTTATGAAGCGACAGCCAAGGTTATCTTTGAGAACCCCTGAAGGGTGTTCTCTATCAAGGGCTGTCAGTTTTAACCGGAACACTGCAAACCAATTTTTTTTCTAATTTGAAAGAGGCCTATGACAGATACCCCTCGTTCTCTGATGGCACCCGTGTGTACAATTTGGACGAAACAATGACATGTACGGTACAAAAACCAACCAAAGTTCTTGCACAAAGAGGAATAGACCAAGTTAATATGGTAACAAGTGGAGAGAGAGGTATACACGTAACGACTTGTTGCTTCATAAGTGCTTCTGGTAATACATTACCTCCTGTTATTATTTTTCCACGGGTAAACTTCCAATTGCACATGACTGCTGGAGCTCCTACAGGCTGTTTGGGTTTAGCTACACCTACCGGATGGATGACATCCAATCTCTTTGTTGAGACTATGAAACATTTTATGAAGCATTCACAAAGCTCAAAGGATAACCCAACCTTGCTAATCTATGACAACCATGAAAGCCACCTTTCTCTTGAGGTTTTAGATTTAGCTAAAGCCAATGGCGTTGTTGTCTTGACAATTCCTCCTCACTCATCGGGAAAGTTGCAACCACTGGATGTAGGCGTTTTTTCATCATTCACAAATGCATACAATGGTGCTGTTTACTCATGGATGATGCGTAACCCAGGAAAACATCTATCTATTTACCAAGTAGCAGCATGTGTTGGACAGGCATTCATGAAATCTATGACGCCCAGCAACATAACTTCAGCATTTAGAGCATGTGGAATCCATCCCTTTGATTCAGAAATCTTTGGTGAAGATGATTTCCAATCAAGTTTGGTAACTTCGAGACCTGGACCCACTGACACGGCAAGCACATCAGCAGATGGACAAACAGAGCTGACTCCCGCCCCCACTGAAATGCCAAGCACATCAGCAGATGGACAAACAGAGCTGACTCCCGCCCCCACTGAAATGCCAAGCACATCAGCAGATGGACAAACAGAGCTGACTCCCGCCCCCACTGAAATGCCAAGCACATCAGCAGACGGACAAACAGAGCTGACTCCTGCTCCCAGTAACTCAATTAAGAAAAAATATTTTAGATTGTCGCCAGAAGATATCAGGGGCTATCCAAAGTAGGGTGTCGGGTTGTACCTTGATAACAAAATTTACTTTCAATTTTTTTTTTTAATTTTTTCTGTAAAAGTTATTGGCTTGATCTTTGATTTAATGGAACCAAAATTTTGTTGCCCATCTTTTGTCTGTTGATACCATGGTTGTATCTGCATTAGTAATGGAAATATTGACTATTTTTTGACACCATGTTTTTTGTTTCAAGGTACAAATTACCTGTGTACCTTGGATCACTACCCTTTGTACCTTGGATCAATAGCTTTACTATAGTAAGATTATCTGAAATTTAACTTTTCTTCGTTCAAGGTTGCCATATCCCTTCTCTTGAAAGTTTTGTATCTAAGTGCTGATAGTTATGTACCTACTAGGCACCTAGGTACTGCCTAGAGACCTAGAATTTAATCCAATTTATTTTCTTCAATAAAAAAAAAGAAACACACACAGAGTTAACAAGACTTTTCAATTTTTATTGCTTAGATGAATCATAGAAATTATAAAAAAAAGAGACAATTCCTACCTTGTTGTCAAAAATTAGAAATTTTAATTTCTTAGTTAAATAAAGTGTTGATGTCATAGAAATTATAAGAAAAAGAGAAAAAGACAAACCCTATCTTGTTAAATTTTTTGAAGACAAATCCTACCTAGTTAACAAACGTTTTCAATTTTTATTTCTCAGTTAGATGTAGAAGGGTTTCAATGTCATAAAGATTATCATCACCACTTTCGTCATTTTCATTCATATCTTCATCAATCTTGTCTCCTTCAATCTCAGGTCCTCTAGTATTTTCTCTTTCAGTCTTATCTCCTCTAGTCTTATCTCCTGTAGTCTTATCTCCTGTAGTCTTATCTCCTCTAGTCTTTTCTCTTTCAGTCTTATCTCCTGTAGTCTTATCTCCTCTAGTCTTTTCTCTTTCAGTCTTATCTCCTGTAGTCTTATCTCCTCTAGTCTTTTCTCTTTCAGTCTTATCTCCTGTAGTCTTATCTCCTCTAGTCTTTTCTCTTTCAGTCTTATCTCCTCTAGTCTTTTCTCTTTCAGTCTTATCTCCTGTAGTCTTTTCTCCTTGCTCATGAACTTTCATCTCAGTCTTTTGTCCTTGTCTTATAATATCAGTCTTCTTCGTATCATCATTATCAGTAAAAATGTAATCACTATCCTCGATACATTCAGATAACATGTTACTACGACAAATGGGACAAAGGAATGCATTATCTTCTTCCCATTGTACACAAAAATCATACTGCTTTGGTAGACAGGAGTTAGGATGCCAAAAAATTTTACACTCCAAACATTCAATAAGGGGTTCAAAGTCCTCATTTCCCTTACATTTTTCACATCTTTTCATATTTTTAGATTTCTTGTTTTCATGTTGAATTTCTTTTATCTTCTCCTTCAGTGAAATTCCTACTCCCTTTGATTGAATTTCCTTTGGTTTAGTTTTGTTCGGGTTCTTTGATAGAGTTCTTTTAGTTTCAGTTTTTGGTTTCAATTTAATTTTCTTCAGAATGAGTTCTTCCTTTTCAGGTGTGTCTGTAACTATTCTCGTTTCTCCCAATGTTCTTCGTTTTGAGGCTTCTTTTCTTGGTGGTGCTTTTGGATAAGGTTGTAAATCTTCAGGAGTTACCACACGTTTTGGCTTCTCGATTGCATTTGGAGTTTGGCATTGGTGTGAAGATCCTGATAGCGATTTTGGAGGATGTGATTCTCTTGGCGGAGCACGATATCCTGATGTAGAAGGCCGTGGTGACTTCGGCGTAGGCTGTGGAGACGTGATATCAGATGAATCATCACCAACTGATACTTGATACACAGTGATAGGATTATCCTTGGGAGCGTCTGTGTTTTCTCTATCTGTTGCATAGTTTGATATGAAGTCCGAGTCATCAAAGGCAAGCCTATTGAAAGGACATATTCCAGGGGAGCGGAATCCACTCATAATGTTACTGGTACTGATTTTGCTACATCATATATTCCAAATGTTTTCCCAGGGTTATTAGTTTGCCAGGTGTCAAGTGAGAGATTGTAATAGTGTTTAAATGGTTTAAACACTGAGACGTCCAACGGTTGTAACTTATCTGACGTATGAGGCGGAAAGGTCAACATAACAATTCCATTGTCGCGTGCTTTTTCAACAGCCTTCACAGACAAGTGTGTCTCGTGGTTGTCAAGAACGAGAAGGACGCGATTCTCTTTAGTTGGTCTTACATGTTTGATAAAGTGGTCCAGATAGGCATCAAAAATTCTTTCGGTGGACCATCCTGATGGATTAGCAGCTCCAAATGAACCAGGTGGTGCGCCACAAATCATAAATTCCTTAAAATTTACCCTAGGAAAAATAAATCCTGGTGGGATGTGGTTACCTGATGCGCTTACACATGCAATCATTGTTACCAACTGTCCACGCTCAGCAGCAGTGGTACTAGCAACATTCTCTGAACCTCTCACTGTTACAATTTTAGGAGGCTCATGAACTGTCAGACAAGCAGTCTCATCAATGTTCCAAATTTGATGGGCTTCAAAAGGGCCTAAACGCTCATGTGCACTTTGAATGTTATCATAGAATTTACCCAAATTTGTCTTATTGAAACAAGCGCTTCTATGTCGGCTTCTCTTCTCTGGTTTTCTCAAACAAAGCAAATTCCGTTTCATAAAATATTTCATCCATGTTTCCCCAGCAATATTTTCTTTATCCCAAGAACTAGGGTAATTCTTACCATTGGCAACTGCAAACTTAAATGCTAACTCACGAACTTTTTTCTTTGTAAGACCGTATTGCATTTTGGCAACCATCTGAATATAGTTGACCAACATCTCTTCCTCAGCATTCGTGAACACTCTGTGAATGTCATAGTTTGGTTTGTTCACAGGTCCTGTTGGATTTGATGATGACTTCCGCAGGTATCTTGCCAGAGTTGCAAATTTCACATTGTATGTCTTGCAGGCACCTCTGATAGAAGATGTTTTGTTCCGAACAGCATTGAAAGCCTGATGAAGAGACTTTTGGTTGACATGTGGTCTCTTCCTCCCCACTTTACTTCGTGGCATTACCTGAGAAAAAAAAGCAAGAAAAATTAAGGATACTTAGCAAAAAATAAATAAATAAAATAAAATGGAAAAAAATCTAGTTCAAACAGCACACAACTATCCTTATTTTATTAAGAACGAAACCATTAGTTAGTACGGCTACCTTTTGAAGCCCTATGGCCGAATGGTGCGGTCTATTAAAAAATACATATAAAATTATTTTCGTTCAACATCCAATTTTGAGCATTACCTACCTAACTATCTATATTCTCATGTTTTCTTCTTCTTCTTCTTCTTTCATACACATCACTGAAACACACTGAAAGTACAAACGCACAGACAAATCTTGGACTCGAACTATCAATCTACCAACTTCGAGTCCATTGTAATAACCAGTAGACCATTTATTACCTACCTACTTAATTGGTATGATGTAGGATTTCGCTGATCCAAGGTACAAAGGGTAAAGATAAATGATCCAAGGTACAAAGGGTAAAAATGATCAAAGGTACACAGGGTCCACATTTTTTTAAAAAATTGTCCATTCTGCACAAAAGCAATGTCCAATCAACTGAACAAAACAAGACAATTAAAGCTTACAAAATGTGTGAGGCAAAAGGTTTATAAAATTTACAATGATATTTCTTACCTTAATTTGAAAAAATCGGTCACCGAAAAATTTCACTTTTCACCTGCAACTTTACAATTTCTGGAATAACTCAAAAATGACAAATGATTTGTTTACAAAATTACATTTTTTGTGCTCGTTGTTAAAATCCGCTCAATCTGGCTATCCTCGTTCTTCGATAGAGGGCACCAGTTGCTAGATATCGCCACTGTTATCAAGGTACAACTGTTATCAAGGTACAGCCCGACACCCTATGTTAGAGACGGCAAGAATGCTAACAAGGGGAGAAAAAGAGGAAAAACAATGATTGCCACTGATACACCAAACATGGATGAAATTAGGGAGAAAAAGAAGAAAATTGCTCCAAAAGCCAAAAGTATTAAACCTAAAAGGTTATTCAAACAAAAGAACGTTGAGTTCTCGGAAAGCGAAATTGATGAACCTGAATATACGGAAATGTCTGACGATCCAGAGGATTTCAGCGATCTTCAAGAGCTCGAAACAGTGTCACGTGATCCAGAAGAAGGCGACTATGTCATTGTAAAATTCAAAACTGATAAGGGGTTGGTACAATATGTAGGGAAAGTTATCCGTAATAAGGACAGCCGTGGTGATATTGAAGTGTCTTTTTTTAGAAAGAAAGACAGAACCAGTAATCACTTTTGTATGCCACTTGTGCCAGATCTAGCACCTGTTGGTTTATCTGTCGTTTCCTATATTTTACCACCTCCAAAGTTCTTTGGCACCACAAAACGTCAAAATGCATATATTTCATTCGGTGTGGACTTAGGAGGCCTTAGAATTTGTTGAATATAAGCCTAAAAGAATTTAACTGCAGCTTTGAGCTTGCGATTAGGTCAATGGTTGTTGTTGTTGTTGATGTCGTTGTTGTTGTTGTTGATGTCGTTGTTGTTGTTGTTGTTGTTGTTGTTGTTTTAACCAGCCTGGATAGATCTGGGGAGTGATGGTCACCAGCCAACTTAAATTGAAAAGTTGGCTTGTCCTGAACCACATATTTATATGTGCAATCAACCATCGTGAGAACTTTGGGCTTTTTCTTTTTAAGCCATGAAACCCTGGGGAAACTACAAGCTGGCCTAACTTGTTAGGGTCAGTTCTCTGTTTAAAGTCCTCTAGCAAGACATTAGGTCAATGGTGAAGGCACTTGCTTGCCGTGTAGAAGATCCCGGGTTCGATTCCCAGAGCTGTTTTAAAAAGTTTTAAAATTATAATTAAAATTTGCTTACAGTTGTCTATAGGGGAGGGAACCTTCCGGTGCGCTCGTATTGACTGACCCAGCTCCCAAATAGGGAGTATTGTGTCATTTAATTTGGTTAAATTTAATATACCATTGGCCTTTTTAATTAATTTTTTGTGTTTTTATTTGCTTACTCATGATCAATGACTGTTTAGAAACATACGTCTCACTTTACCCCAGCACGTGTCTGAGTCTACCCCACGTACGGGGGGACAAAGGGGTTCGCCGGCTAAAATTTATATAACTTTTAAATGAATTAATGTACTAGTTTTTGGTGATAGCCATTACAAGAAGAACTTAGTATTCTATCAAGTGACACTTATTTCAAGCTTTCAAGTTGATTAACTTTGTGACAATGACCTAAATAAAAAAAGTGTCTCAATTTACCCCACCTTCCCTACAATGTATTGACACATATTATTCCAACATTAAGTTAGAAGATATCTTTCCATTTAGGTGCTGGGTCAACACAAGTGATCCAGAAGGTATCCCTTACAAGTAATTGTAATAAAAATTTGAATACAAATTTCTTGTTGGCTCGGGGATTTGAACCCGGGTACTTCCACATGGCAAGCAAGTGCCTTACCATTGAGACAATTGCACACTCTTATAATTTTTGTTAAGTTGCCTGCACTATTTAATGCAAACGGTCATAAGTGTCTATATCAGTGTAAATTTGTAAAATGATAATTTCAGTATTAAATCTTTGGGAAATTTTATTATTATATTTTATTTATTTATTCATTACAATTCATTATCCAACTCCCTGGGGCACACAGCTACACAGCCCACAACATAAATGGATATGGGAAATTCATATCCATTAACACATTGTATAAAATAACTTGACATGACTCATTCCCAAGATTCATATTGAATCCAAGATAGTGTGAACTGTCAGATGTAGGTATTCATTCATGCAAATGGAGCAAGCAACATCCATAGGTACTGTAAAATAGTTGATTTTTTTTTTTTTTTTTTGAAAAGGACACAGTAAACAATTTAATGTTTACTGTATAACAATATGCTTTATCCTCTGTTCATTATTTTGTTTATTTCAGATACCCAAGCTCTTGCTGAAGAACATCTCTTCAACAAAAATCAAAATCATCTCATGGAGCATATTGATGATGGAAATCAAACAAGAAACCCAAGTCACACAGAGAATATGCAGTCTCAGTTTGATGATGATGATGATCATGTAATTAGACAACCAAGCAACACAATTCGCAATGCATTTAATTGTGACACAGAGCTGCAGTTTAGTCAAGCTGATAAAACTGGTAGGTTCTTCATGTTTATTGTTATTTTGTCTCTCTTCTTATTATATATTATTTTTTCTTATAAATAAGGAAATAAATGTGGGTAATCAGCTCAAATTTGATGTATCTTTTACATTTCTGGACAAATTAGAGTCTCAGGACACCAAAATTTTTTGGTTTAGCCACTTAATGAGATATGACCAAAGTTAGGAAATCTACAGCTCAATATCTTTTTTTTTTGAGAGTTTCACAGATGTTTTTATTTTGTAGTTGTGAAACAGGAGCTACTTGAGACGTTCATGGTCTGTGTTGTAGCCTGCCCACCCTGTAGTATGTGTCCCATCTGATGGGCAAGAGATGACACAATACTCGTACTTCCCATTTAGGTGCTAGGCTAACTTTTTTTTAATATCATTTTTTAAGTGTACATATTTAACCATGTGTATCTATCATAGATGTAACATGTGTATCTATGTAACACGAGTTTATTTTCTGCTTCTTTTGTTAAAAGATACAGTGTTTGACTATCCCCAATTTACCTTTTTTTTTTTTTTTTTTTTTTTTGATTCCACTTGGACTTTTTTTACTTATCCTAGCTAGAGGTTGTGACATATCACACTCTTTTGACGATAGTGTCTGAAAAAAAAATTATCTTTTTGGAAATTATCCCCAATTTACTGGTATTTTTGGAGTTCCACTCAGAAGTTAGACTTAGCTTATAGGAGATGTATTGTTTATAATATTATTCTTGTACAAATAAATAAAAGTATTCAATTCAATTCAATTCAACTTGGACTTTTTTTTTGAACTTAGGTATCCTTTTTTTTATAGCAATGTATCCATCCCCCTTGGAAATATAGTGTATTACTTCAAAGATGGAGGTTTTGACATATATCACACTAAATTCTTTTGTATTGGAATTTGATAATGCATTTTCAATAACAGAACTGTCACTCTCGAATCACCAGTGATGGAGTTTGACTTTGACTCTTTGTAGGATAAAAAAAAGTTGTGTAATGTTGACAACAGTTTGTTTTCTCTTGCTTTCAGTGGATAAGCTTGTGTCCATTGAATTAAAACTAAATGAGATAGTTGAAAAATTGGACTTGCTTCAAAAAAGTGTCAACTATCTCTCAACAAAACAGGACACTTTGGCAAGTTCAACAGAATTACAAGATCTTCTTGAGAATTTACCATTAAACACCCCAGTCGAGGTTGAAAACTTTAATAAAAAACTCTGGACAGAAAGCTTTGGTAAGAATCAGCATAACATATTTTATGAAAGTAGTTTTAAATGATTTTTATTTTTTAATAGGCTGGATATGATGAGAAATTATGTGATAAGAGAGGCATTGTGAAAGTGGTAGAAATTTCAAGAAAGATTTAGGAGCAAAGGTTGCAATGGTGTGGTCATGTAGAGGCAAGATTAGAAGAATATATAGAAAAAAAGTTAGCAATATTGTAGTAACAGGTACCAGAAGAAGACTTTTAAGCATATAGTACCTGAAGTATTGCTAACGCCGTTCCGGGTACTGTTTACTGCACGCAGTCTGATTTGGAAGGTTTTAGTTGGTAGGCGCCTGACTAGCAGGCGAGTCCAACATAACTTGATGAGCGCCAACTGGAGATCTGCAGAAATGGATAGCATTTCTGTATTGACCCTTTTGGACTTGTCATTTATTCATGAGAGTTTCCGAGCCAATGAAACACTGCGTGCAGTTTCTTAGAAAAAAAAAGCATAGGTATGTGTGAAAAAAATAATGGAGAAAGTGCGGAATCATGACATCTGGAGAAAATTAACTAAAAACGTCAAAAAGCAAGAAAAGATTGAGTAAAAGAAAAATGCCACCTCTGGTCACCACTCCCACTCCCATTTCCTTTTTCTTCTTCGCTGGCTACTCATTGTCCTGACATAGGCAATGCTTAATAGGCAGTGTTAAATTCAATCATAGTGGCATTTTATGCCACCACTGGGAATCAAACTTGGGACACCCTGCATGCCTAGTTGGTGTTATACCTGAGACGCAAGACTATGGAGGCTTGTTTTAATATATGTAAAAAATAATGTAGGGTTACACAAAAGGCTTTTTAAAAAAGCTAGACTCGAAAGTCGATTTATTTCGAAACTTAGAAAATTACAATTATTATAAAAACTTAAACTATGGGTGGGAAACTGACTTGCTCGATGCAGGTAACAGAACTGAGGTGTCTGGCTGTCCTGAGGAGCTATCAGGAGAAAATAGTGGTCAGCATTTAATATGACAATATAGGCAAATTCGAATACATAACTTGTATTTAATGCCTTTTTTGGTTTTTAAGGTTCAACATTTCAAACTAGTGTCAGGATCCCACCTTCTAAACTTTGTACGAAACATTCTTCGTACACTATTCAAAGATGAATGTCTTATATCTTATTGCTGGACTGGGAGCGAGAAGAAGAAGTGCTTCCAAGATTTGATGCTATGCTCCATTATAATAGGTGAGTATTACAAAAGTATTCATTTACAATTTTAATTTTTACCCTCCATTCGCAGGAAACTCACAAACCTGCTACTCACATTGACCTCACCCAGCCTGAGTGGGGCCGGGAAAAGCCAGCGTCACGAGAATTAGAATTTGAATGGTCACCCGTCCAAGTCTTACCCTTGCTGGATGTCGCTTAACTTCGTTGTTCTGAAGGGAACCAGTGTATTCAACATGCCATCGACGCGACGCTGGCAATTTTACTTTTCTTGTACCCATATCCAGCAAAAAAAACACATACTTTAATAAGTTTAATAGGAGGTAGGTAAAGTTGAGGTACACCTGTTTCCTCGATTTCACTCTGTTTTTTGTGTTATATACTATGTGTTCACCATGTCGTATACAGAGTGAACTAAAATATTTTTGAAAAGTCAAAAATGAACCCTGTATATTTTTCCCTTATCTTTTGGGATAGTGCACATTATGTGACAGGGAAAATTCAATAATTATTTTTTAAATTTGGTTTGATGTTTTCATCTACATGGTCATGTCACAATTGGGGTTATATCCTCCATTCACAGCACACTAACAAAACCTGTTACCCACATGAACCTCACCCAGCCTGGGTTGGCTGGGGAATGGCCAGCAGAACGAGGATATTAGGCTTAATTTGAAACCACAGTAGGTCACCAATCTAAGTATTCACCATGCTGGAAGTTATTGTTGCTTAACATCAGTGATTGGTGAAGAACTTGTCTATTCAACATGCAATCTTCACTGGCTACATTTTTTTATAGTTCTAAAACTTATGTGCAAAAACATGATGATAATTTTATATTTTATTAAGTTCAAATACCTATTTTTACAAGTTATTGCAATGTTTATATGAGGCAAACCTATACATACATATATCTAGGATACATTCAGATAAAATAATAATAGATAGTAATGCTGCAGGAGCTTAAACTGCTGCAACTTTGCATATGAATATAATAAAAGTTGTGTGATGTTCCCAATAATTTTTTATTGTAGATACTATAGTCTATAATACAAGTTTAAATATTCTAATTATATATTAGTAATAGAAGTCATAGACAGATATTCTCCTACAAGTAGGTATAAACATGTTCATTGACCCTTTATCTTATATTTTAAAATATTTATTAGAAGAAGAATCCATGTTATCCTGTCAGACTTACCAAGAGCATTAGAAGCAGTTTCACTTGTCAAATGTTTATTCTTGAGTAAGACTACCATATTAAAACCCCCATATTAAAAAAAAAAAAAAAAATTTGAAAAATACTCCTGGTGGTATCCTGCTGGCGGTGGTAGGCCAATGGGGCTTGAGGATAGATAAAGTATAAAGTTGTCTGATGTTCATGCCAGTTTATTTGGTGACTTCAAATTTACAACAGATATAGGATTTGAAAAGGTTCAATTTGCACTCAAATCAAAAACAAAGAAAATTAAACAATTGCAGCGCTCTAAAAAATCACTTATAAAAAAAGTGGATTCTCTGAAGAAAATGGTGTAGATGTTGGTTTATGTTAAATAACAAAACACAGAGATGCAGTTTAGTCTGAGAAGTAACATATTTTATTGGAGTACAGATATTACAAAAGGTTTTCCAGCAAAAGATTCAAAAGGCAGAACGTCAAGTACAGATCACACATTCTTAATAACAAAAAGACAAGAGGGAAAAATGAAAATATAAAACCAGTGTTGTCAAGTTTCATTTTGTTCCCCAACACTCCTCCTCAAAATGAAAATATGAATCACCCTGTAGATACTAATACTAATGATTCACCCTGTATATACTCAAAAAATATAAATTCACAGAACAACTTAACTATTAATGTAAAACAAAATGCAAATAAAACTGACCCCTTAAAATGATCCATACAGTACAAAATGATCAAAAATATTACAATACAAATGTAGAGAAAAATTACAAACAATTACAAAATTATCAACATTAGGCATAATAAACACATGGATAATTAACATAATTCCTGAACACCCAATAGGTTTCTTAACTTTATAAAGCTGTCTTTATAAAGGGCTTTAGTAAGAATATCAGCTGTTTGATTCTTACTATCTATGTACATTAAATTTAATTCCTTAGATGTAACCTTGTCACAGATAAATCTATACTTAATATCAATATGCTTCACGCGCTTATTGTTTCCTGGATTCTTAATTATGTTAATGCACCCTTGATTATCTTCAAAAACATTGAATACATTTAAATTTACATGTAAATCATTAATTATTTTTCCCAACCACAAACCTTCCTGAATACTAGAACAAAGGGCAACAATTTCTGACTCAGTACTAGACAATGATACACAAACTTGCTTTCTAGTTGACCAGGATAATATGTCATGATTTAACTTATACAGATAACCAGATACTGATTTCCTGTCTACTTTATCCCCTGCCCAATCAGAGTCAACAAAACAGTTTAACTCACAATGGTTTTGTCTGGTATAAATTAACCCATAGTTTACAGTTCCTCTCAAATATCTTAAAATACCTTTAAGTTGAAACCACAATTCATCAGTAAAACAATTCTGATATCTTGAGAAATAATTTACAGAATAAGATAGATCAGGGCGAGTTCCTAACATAAGGTACATAAGTGAACCTAATAACTCTTTATACGGTTTATCACAAGTTTGATTATTGTTTACAGAAGGTACAAAGTTATAGTTAGGATCTAAAGGTATATTTCTAGGTGTACATTCAGTCATATTAAATTTAGACAACAACTTCTCAGTATATCTCTGTTGAGATAATTTCAAATATCCCTTTTCCAAATCATAATCTATTTCAATACCCAGAAAGTATTTTAAAATACCTTTATCCTTAATTTTAAAAGTATTTTTCAGTTCATTCCTAACAAAATCTAGTAAGTTTTGATCATCACTTGCTACAATAATGTCATCTACATACAACAATAAATAAACAAATTTACCATTATGTTGCTTAGAATAAAGACAAGTGTCATTTTCTGACATTACAAACCCAATTTTAACCATGAAATTATTAAATTCATTATTCCAACATTTAGCAGCCTGTTTCAAACCATACAATGATTTATTCAATTTAAGAACTTTCCCTTTTTCAACATTTAATCCTTTAGGAGGATACATAAAGACATCTTCATTTAATTTCCCATTTAAAAATGCTGTCTTTACATCATATTGTTCAAACTTGTACATTTTACAATTTCCTACAGATAACAATAATAATAATAATAATAATAATAATAAATTTATTTGGTTTTCAATAATCATTCTTAAAAGTTCCGCTAAGTACATTTGTACTTTTCGGGAGCTTCGATGTTCATTTTCTTGTTTACTTTTTGATTATCATTTTGATCTTAAATTTCGTTGTTGTTCAATAAATACTTTTTTATTTCTCTTTTCATTTTGTTCTCATCTTCTATTTGTTTCATCTCGTTTGGTAAGTTGTTTAAAATTGTTGTTACTTGATATGCTATGGTTGATTTTCCGTAGTTGTTTTTAATGCTTGGTGTCTTGTAAATTGTGTGTCGTGTATTGTATGCTGTTTCATGTATTTCTCTGTATTGATCTTCATAATAATGTTGTGTCAGTAATGTATATTTGTGTAGGTTTTGAATATTTAGTATGCTGTAATTTTTCATTTTTTCATTTCGTTGTGTTTTGTTAGTGTATGGATAAAGTGTTGCTTTTAATATTTTCTTATGTGCTGATTTTACAGATTTCCAATTTTCTTCTGTGGTAAAACCATAAGTACCAATACCATATCTTAGAACTTGTTCACATACTGCTTTGTATATCATACATTTTATATTTAACGGTATTATTTTTTTAATGAAATGCATTTTATAGGATATCATATTTAATTTGTTTTTAATATAATTTGTTTGGGATTTCCACTTCATATCTGCATCAAAATGAATTCCAAGATATTTCATTGATTTTTCGTTCTTAATTTTCATACACGAACAGTTATTGAAATTTGAATCAATGCATTTATTTTCATGCATTATAAGATTAATTCTTGGGAGTATTCTGAATCTTCTGATCATGGGATTGATTGCTAAAATTGATATTGTTTTGTTTTTATTTAAAAATATTTCTTTTTGATGTAGCCATATGATAATTTTATTTAGATCATTTTGAATTATTTTGTATAATTCATGTATATTATCGTGTGTATAGTAAAGTAAGGTATCATCAGCATATTGGATTATTTTTGATTTTATACCAATTTTATGGATATTATTTACATAAATATTGAAAAATGTTGGGGATAGAATTGCTCCGGTTATTAATCCACATGTAATAAGTGTTTCTTGACTTTCAACATTCCCTATTTTAACTTTTTGTTTTCTATCTTTGAAATAATTTTCAAATATATTTTTTGTTTTTCTTTCTAAGCCAATTTCTTCCAATGTTTTTATCATTTCACCATGATCAATTGTTTCATATGCTCTCTTCAAATCTAATCCTAGTGTTAAGCAGTATTTTTTATCATTTAATGCATTATTAATATCTTCAGAATATTTATTAAGAGCAAGTGTTGTATTTCTGTTTTTTCTAAATCCAAATTGATTGTCATTGATTATTTTATTGATTTCTAGATATTCATTTAATTGTTGGTTTATATATTTTTCTAGGATCTTTTCTAAACAAGGTAAAATTGCTATTGGTCGATAGTTAGAATATTTATCTTTCTTATCTTTTTTATAAATTGGTGAAATTCTGGACATTTTCATTCCTGCAGGTATCTTTCCTTCTGAAATGATTCTGTTCATTAGTGTTAATAATACTTCTTGTAAACACGTAAAATTATTTTTAATATCCTTTGGTCTTATTTGATCATTTCCACCAGCTTTATTTTCATTTATGTCTTTAATTATTCTTGATAAATCAAAGAAAGTCATTTCTTTAATTTCAAAAGGCTCACGATTTTCATTTATTTCGGTACCTACATCTATTTTTTTCATCAACTTTTCTTTGTTGCTTTTGAGGTTTAAAATTTCATCTTTAAAACAATGGTTGAAATTGTTGGCTATGTTTTCAATTGTTAATCCACTTTTTTTGAAATTTTTGTCGATAATTTCTGATGGATTATTTCTTTTTTTATTCGTTATTTTGTTAATTATGTTCCATGTTTCTTTCATATCACCCCTACATTGATTAAATTTCATGATGTTTTCTTTTTTCTTTGCTTGATTAATTTTGTTGTTTAATTTATTTCGTATGTCTTTGTATTGTTTCATAAAATATTCATTACCAGGATTGTTTTTAACCATTTTCCACAGATGTTTTTTCTTTTTTATCTCATTTCTAATGTCTTGATTAATCCATGTATTTCCTTCATATTTTTTGGGTATTTGAATTTCTTTTTTTGCTTTTCTATAAATTTCATTAAAAATATTTACAAATTCATTGTATATTGTGTCTGCACATTTGTGATTTTGTATCAGACTGGTCCAATCATGTTCTTCTATTAAAGTTTTTATCTTTTCTTCGTCCATTATTTTTATTTTAATAATTTGTTTATCTTCTTTTTCTTTATATTTATTAATTTTCAAAAAAGTAAAGTAATGGTCAGAAACTTTTTCTTTTATTATTCCTGCAGTAAATTTTCGTTTGGTACGTACATTTATATGATCTATACATGATTTGACTATTCTTCCATTTAATACTTCTTCTCTGGTCACTTTTTGTACTGTATGAATAATACCCATATTTGATAACATTTCAATATATTGTTGTTTGTTTAATGTTTCTTCCAGAGTATTAATATTGATATCACCAATGATTAATATTTCCTTAGTTTTAACATCTTTGTGCAGAGACCATTTTTTCAATTCATTAATGAATCCTTTGATATTTGTTTTTGGAGGTCTGTAAATTGCATTTATAATTATGTTCTTTTTATCCAACTCAATTTCTATATTTTCTGCATTTTTAAATTGTACATTTGTAACACGGGATGATATTATACTATTTTCTATGTATACAGCTATTCCTCCACCCTTTTTTGTAGTTCTGTGATATGAATATAAATTAAAATTATTCATTTCGAAAAATTTCATTTGATCTTCTTTAATCGATATTTCAGTCAATATCAGAATATCAATTTTTCTGCAGTTTCTCAAGTAAACTTGTAGTAAACTCCATTTTTCATTGTTTATACTTCTAACATTAATATGTATAATTATTATATCGTTTTTATTGTATTTATTTATTTCTTTTAGGAACCATTCTTCAACATCTTCATATTCCTTTGTTTCAACATTTTCTTTAATATTGTCTAAAATTGTACTTGTCATATTTCTTGATTAGATATTAAAATTACTTTTTTTAAAATTGGTAATGTAAAGTAGAATATTTATTTTATTCTTCCTAGATCATCGAAGTTTTTCAACTCAATGACAGGGGTCCTTTCTCCTTTTCGTATGAAAATTTTTCCATTTTTTGACCACAGAAACATGTATTCGTTGGTTTTTTTGAGCTTTCTGGCCTCAAACATTAATTGTTTCTTATTTTTGGTCAAATGTTCATTCACAAAAACTGTTCTTTCTTCTCCCTTTCTACCTAAATCTTTGGTGGTTATTTTGGTATTTTTAATATTGGTCATTATTTTTTCTCTGATTTGTCTTGTGGTGAATTGTACAATAATGGGCGAGTTTTTCTCGTTTTGAGAGGGGATTCTATGTATAGCATCGATTGCTTTGTCTTCAATATCTACCTCTATTTTTTTCCCAATGGTTATCATCATTTCTCTGAGATTTTCATCGTCATCTGGAGTAATGCCATCAATTTGTATATTACGATTTCTAGTATATTGTTCTAGATCTTCTACTACTTGTGACACAGTTTTTAATTGATATCTTAATGTTTCATTTTCTTTTTCCAAATTCTTCTGTCTGTCTTTTATCGTTCTCATCTCTTCTAATACTTCATCCAGTTTTGTCGAGTTGTAATTTAAGCTCTTTTCAAATTCTCTCATATCTTCCTTGAATTCTTTCTTAAATGACAATTTGAAACTGTGCATGACTTTTTTCATTACCTTTTCGATTTTCTTTTCCAATTTATCATCATCTTCTTCTTCTTCCTCCTCCTCAAATTCCGACTCAGATATTACCTCTTTTATAGGTTTTTGACTCTGACGTGTGGTTTTTTTTTGTTGTATTTTTAGGAGCCATTATTGATATAAATGTGCTTTTGATTTAAACTTTGTAGTTTTATAATATATGGGTATATGTACGAGTATATCACAAAAAATTGAGACTTTACTCAAATATTTTAGTAAATTTATTTAAATTTTCTGGAGCAAAATTTTAAGTTCAGTTCAGTTCAATAGTTGGCTGAAGAATATTATTAGAACAAAGTTCTAATTGTAGACATTTTGGCTACTGGAGAATACAACTCATCATAATTGTAGCTATCTTGACTTTGAGCAAATCCTCTGATAACCAATCTAGCTTTGTATTGATTTACTTCCTCAGATTCATGATCCTTATAGGTGAATACCCACTTAGAGTCTAGGATAGATTTCTTATTAGACACTGTTCCAATATCAACAATTTCCCATGTCTTATTTTCACTAATAGACAAAAGCTCTCTTTCTATAGCTTTCTCCCAATCAAGTTTATTTTCCCTTAGCATAGCATCATTGTAAGATGTTGGAACATTATCTAGAAAACTAAAAGCATTGTAAACTAAGTAAAGCTCATAATCTTGAAAATGTTTAGGTACTTTTCTAACTCTCTCAGTACTCTCAATATTTTCTGTTTCAGTATTTACTGTTTCTTCTTCTTCTAATGTCTCTTTATTCTCTTTACAATCAACACTTTTATTTAAAGACTTAAAATATAATTCATTTTCATTAAAAATTACATTTCTAGAAACCACAATCTTTTCTTTGGATATATTCCAAAGTCTATAACCAGTAAAGGAATAACCAAGTAAGACACATTTTTCACTCTTAAAATCTAATTTAGATCTTAACTCGTCAGGCACATGAGCATAGGCAGTACAGCCAAATACTCTTAAATTACTCAAATTAGGTTTAACATTATACCACATTTCTGCTGGTGTCTTGTCCCTCAAATAATTAGTAGGACTTCTATTTAGAAGGTAGGTAGCTGTATACAAAATTTCACTCCAAAAATATTTAGGTACCCCACTTTCTGAAATCATGGTTCTCATTCTTTCAACCAATGTACGATTTAACCTCTCAGATTTACCATTAAGTTCAGGAGAATATGCTGTTTATAATCTAAAATAATACCTTCATTTGAACAAAAAGATTTGAATTCATGACTACTGAATTCCCCACCATTATCACATCTCAATTTGTGTACTTTTACATTGAATTTATTATGTACCAACTTGACATATTCTTTAAACTTACTAAGAACTTCATTCTTTGATTTTATACAGTAAACCATAACAAAATGAGTAAACTCATCCATAAAAGTGACAAAATATTTACTACCATCATATGAGATTGGACTAATTGGACCACATACATCCGAATGGATGATTTCCAATGGTCTAGTTGATCTAGTCCTAGTACCAAAAGGTAACCGGCATTGCTTGCCTTCAATACAACTTTGACATAGATCTAATGTTTCATTGAGTATGTTAGTATTGATACCATTAGCTAAATTTTTCTTTACTAATTTCTTTAAATTAGCTTCACCGAAATGACCCAACCTGGCATGCCAAAGTTTAATATTTTCTTCAGTATGATTGGCATAACATTCTGAATTGTCAAAATACAATTTCAATTTATACAAGGTATCTCTGAAACCTTCAGCTATCAATTTACCATGAAGATAAATATTTACCTTCCCTGACTCAAATATCAACTTATGACCTAATTTTTCAAGTCTTTTAACAGATAATAAATTTTGTTTAAGCTCGGGAACATACAAAACATTTTGAAGTTTACATTTTACAAAATTATTATTAACAAAAACAAAACAATGAATATTACCTATACCTACTGCTTGCATATATTCATTACTCTTAGCTACAGCTATATTTATAGGTTCTTTCAAAGTTACATAATTATAAAAATAATCAATATTATTACAAATATGGTCAGTACAACCAGAATCAATGATGAACTCTGTTGGAACATTAACATCTCCTGCAGTCAATAGACATATTCCATCATTCATTTGGAAACCACTGCTAGAATCTTCATTCACAGGATCAGGACTCACAAAATTGCTTGATGAATTATTAGCATGACTCTGGAACTTACACACATTACTCTTGTGTCCACTTTTACCGCACTTGAAACACTTAATTTCCTTTCCAGACTTGCAATCACTTCTTTTGTGACCCTTTTTACCACACTTGTAACATTTGATCTGAAATGCTGCAAAAGACTGAGGATGATGAGAATGAGATTGTACATCTTTAAAGTTTTTCAATTTCAGCTCTTCATTAAGCAACCGACTTTTAACAAAGTCCAATGTTATATCTTCTTTACTCACCAAAGTTTCTATACTTGTAACTAAAGACAATAGGAGGTTACACACTAACTCCTTCTCAGTAGGTTTTATGTCATTTCTAGCTAATTGCCTAACTAGACTGTCAAACTCTTCTAAATGAACACTCATTTCCTGAGACTCTGGCTTATATTTCAAATTAGCTAGCTTCTTTTTCAACAATATGGATTCAGACAAACTTGTTCTTAAAAACCTTTGACTTAAAATGCTCACCATCTGATGTGCTGTCTCACATTCTGACACAACTTCCAATACATTGTCAGCTAAACTCTGGATAATAATAGACTTAGCCTTCACATCCTTCTTGGTGAACTTTTGCTTGTCCTTGATCTACTTTTCTCCTCCTTGATCTTGCACCTCAATTGCCTCAGAGCACTCATTTTCCTCTAATGCAACCTTTACTCTGAATAGCCACTTGCCAAAATCTGCATAACCTCCAATAAATGGAACGATTCCATACTTATTTACCACAGACATCATGAGATCCCACACACCACACTGTACCAAAAATTCCAGTACCCAGTGCAAATTCCAGGACTCTCAAACACGACTGACTGGGCCCATAACCTGTTGGTTTATGTTAAATAACAAAACACAGAGATGCAGTTTAGTCTGATAAGTAACATATTTTATTGGAGTACAGATATTACAGAGATTACAAAAGGTTTTCCAGCAAAAGATTCAAAAGGCAGAACGTCAAGAACAGATCACACATTCTTAATAACAAAAAGACAACAGGGAAAAATGAAAATATAAAACCAGTGTTGTCAAGTTTCATTTTGTTCCCCAACAGTAGATGTAAATAAAAAAATAGTTCCTATGTATTATGAAAAATATTTTCAGAAATAAAATGTGATACCGAACTTACTAGCGATAACATGGTTTATGTTTGAGAAGTTCTTGAGCGGGACTTTATTGAGACTCCCTGCCCAAGACATTCCTTCCGCAACATTGTTATTCATGGTTCCTTTTAGGACTTGTATACAAGTTGTGCGCATTTCTTTTGTCTTTATTTTTTTGATAATAATGTACCTATAACAATAATTAAAACAAGAAAATTTTAAATAGGGGGGGGATTATTAAAAAGTAATAAATAACAATAAAACACACCGGTAGAGCCATGTTTTAATCTTTGTGAAGAAGAACACTAGTCTAGCAGTTGACTTACAATGCTATTTGTAATAGAACCAGGCCCCTTAGGAAATTTCAATTGAAAAGTAATAACATCAAGATTAGAAAAAAAAACTGTAGAATGTAATAACAATAATTAAAACAAGAAAATTTTAAATAGGGGGGGGGGATTATTAAAAAGTAATAAATAACAATAAAACACCGAAAGAGCCATGTTTTAATCTTTGTGAAGAAGAACACTAGTCTAGCAGTTGACTTACAATGCTATTTGTAATAGAACCAGGCCCCTTAGGAAATTTCAATTGAAAAGTAATAACATCAAGATTACAAAAAAAAACTATAGAATGTACAAAAACCAAGTTTCCTTGGACTTTGCTTTAAAAAATTGAAAAATTCTGAGGATTTACACAATAACCTACTTTCTGATTCCAAATTGTGAAGAGATTTTTGAAACAAACAGAATTTGCAGATAGAAGAATCATGCATTGCCTAGGATATCAAGAAAAGTTGTTCAATATTGTTTCCATAGTTGATATATTAAAAAATAGGTATCTCAAGAGTAATAGGTAGGTAATCCAAACCTTTACCAAATATCTGGATGGATGACTCAGTAATTTTGTGAAGGTCCATTTTAATGAATGAGAACAATTAAAGTAATCTTTACCAAATAGCTTTTGACAGTAGGGGTCAAGAGTAATAGTTTAAGTAAAGGTTATTTTAAAAATTAAGCTGGGAGCACACCATCCAACATTGACTGAAGCTCTTAGCTTACTGCATGAACTGATGGGAGACCACACATATCCAACACTTCAAATACAAGCACTACAACATGTTTGCTTTTCAAGCAAAAATTTTGATCGTCTGATTTCAGTGTTTAGTTTTGAATATTTTATGGGTTCAGACTATTTTTTGGGTGTATTTATTTTTAATTGGTCAAATCATCTCTTTCTTTTCTCTTCCAAAGTAAAATGAACAGAGAAATTTGAAAAGAAAGAAAAAACAGCTGAAACAAAATGTTGCTTTTTTGAAAGAGGTTTTACAAAGGGAACCTTCATACTGGTCTTTTTGTCCTAGAAATTGAAGAGAGAAGGATAGACAAAGACTAGAAAGGAGAAACCCAACCGCTTTAGGTGGGAAAAAAACTTGCCATCTGGGGTCAAGAAGCAAGTGTCTTTATCACTTGACTACCAAGGCAGGTGAAAACTGTCTTGGTTGGAAGATGTTTGATATCACATGTAAGGTGTGTGGGTGCAAAATCATGTAAAATATATGTACTATACAGGATTTTTAGATGGTGTATGATGAGAGATGTTGTATTGGTGTGCTCCCTGCTTAGCAGTCTTAAATTAAACTGATGATGAAATCCACATTACCTGTCACTGCTTCTTCTGTCAGGACCAAAGTAATATTAATTTCTTGTAATTAAATTAACAGAATTAGGTAAAAGCTTTTCAAATACAAATTCTGAAAGAAAAAAGTTCACATAAAATTATGAAATTTAGATTTACTTAGGTAGGTACTTTGTTTTTTTGAATAAGCTCAAGAGGTAGGTAAAAGTATCAACATTGATAATTACTTCAATGTGTGTACTATTAAAATTACATTCACTTGTTTAAAGTTAATTGGTTTGGTTTGATTGCAATGTGGTTCAACATTATTTTCAACTGCCATGTTTATATAGAACGGAGGTTTTACCCTCCATTTGCTGGCAACCTACAAAACCAGCTAGTCAAATTAACCTCACCCCGCCTGAGTGGGGCGGGAAATAGCATTTCGAGGGATCGCGTCCATTTTAGTCCTAACCTCGCTGGACGTTGCTTAAATTCGGTGATTGAACAAGAACCGGTGTATTCTTTAAACTTGATTTGTAAGAAAAGAAACTAACACAAGGGTATCTCTGTGAAAACCTAACACTTTTGCAAAAGAAGAAACTATAAAAAGATTACACATTTCACCTATAATGATATGATAAAACAACTTACAACTTTTAAAAAGATTACAACTTATTAAAACAGATTTTTTTTTTAATTTGGGTTTAACCCTTTGTGTCACGGATAGGATTTCTTTTCTTTTTTTATGAAACTAATCATTGATATGTATTTATTTATGAGTTAGAAACATAGTTTTGATGAAATTCACAAATTTCAATATTCAACTTTTCCGGAAAAGCGGTGTTACCACATAGAACACACCGTGACAGTAAAACTAATTAATAACGCACGAAATTATTATGATTTTCAAGGTTTCAAGGATAATGACAATCAGAAGTATTATTTTATAGATAAAAAAATGATTGGTACCTACCTATTCATAAAAAATCAAAAGCAAAATTTGAAGTACTTGTTTCAATTGTTATTTATTTATTGTTATCAAAATGTTCAAAAATAATCATTAGTAACAAAATTTCAAAATTATTATCATGGACAGGTCCCACCTTGCCTTCTCTTTTTTCACTGATCTGTATTGCAAGGTTTGTTTATCACGAATCTTTATTTCTTGTGGAAAAGTTTGAAACATGATCGTCCCTGATCAAGACACAAGCCCACTTTGCAAGTATCACATGCCCATCTTGAGACGTGAGGCTCACTCTTTGTGCTGCAGAAAGCACACCTTCTTCTGTTACCTTTCACTGGCATATGTTGGGCTTTGTCAAATCTACATTCAAGTGGCACTTGAATTTTATATTTGTTCTGTTTGGAGTTAGATTTTCTTCTTCCATCCGTTTTGTCTCTATCAACTGCCCCAATCAAGCCTTGTGCTACACAGAGCTTGAAATTCTTGAGATCGATTTTTCCAGTACCACCTGCTTCTATTTGGCGAAGGTCTTCTGAGTAAAGGATGAATGCATTCACCACAGATACATTCACAAAATGCCAGAAGATTCGTGGCCACCATTTCACAGATCGGTTCATAATAACTTTTCAGTCCATCAGCTTTGTCTACGTAGCCCATATGTTTGTTGTAATCCTTCACTATCTCAGGGCAAGAGATCGTAGTTGTCGAGCCGTCCTTGTTGAGTCTGTCAACTGTAGTACGGTTTTTGTTATCTTTCCAAACGCAGTGACTGATGCCATCATTAGTTGCTAGCCAATCAGACTCTACCCGTTTCAGGTTTTTTTTCAGGTTTCAATTTGGGCAAATGTTTCCTCTTCTTCTGGATCACCCCACATGCATATATGTTTCTTTCTTGCAAATCTTTGACTAACTCTACAGAACTGAAATAATTATCAAAATAGACTTTGTGATATGGACCCAACTTTGAAGTCAAATCTTTGACAGCTCTCTTGCCCAATCCTGTTTCAGTACTGTCAACTTTTCCGGTGTATATTTGGAATTCACTTATGAATCCACTTTCATTGGCACGAATCCATACCTTGTAACCACGTTTTATTGGTTTTTTAGGCATATATTGCTTGAATGTACTTCTGCCTTTAAATTTTATCATTGATTCATCAATGGAGATATGCTCTGTGGGATTATAATGTGTTTCAAAAGTTGAAGACAGTATGTTCAGATAGGATCTAACTTTATAGAGCTTATCATATTCAGGACTGTCTCTTCTGGGCATCATGTTGTTATCACTCAAGTGAAAATTACCTAGAAGCCAGCTGAATCTGTTGAGACTCATTAGACTAGATATAAAATCATCTCTCAAAATTGGTTTCGACGACCAATAATCTTTGTAACTTGGTTGGCGTTTTATACCCATGATCATGTTTATTGCCAAGAAGATCTTAATTTCTTCAGAAGTTGTAGGGGTGAATGGTTTTTGTTTTTGAGTAGCGTAAAGGTTTGTTGGAAATACTATCAGCTCTACTAAATGATCTGGAAAGATACATGTGAAGTACTCTGTAGGTTCAGATAATCCTTCTGTCAATGTTGGACCTGTTTCTGTATTGAACTCAGAAACAGCAGGAGTATTGAATGATTTTCTCCAAACCAAGTTGAGTGCTCCTGGTCGTCTTAGAGTTTCATCTGGTACTTCTTCAACCTCATTGGAATGAGGTGACATGGAAACCACATTTGTATGGACAGGTGGTACAACATTTTCATTGTTATGTAGTATGGGAGATGGGAAATACAAGTTCATCAGTAGATTGTACGCCAGTGTCAGATATGGCATCCATGGAATCATCAGTATCCAAATTGGGACAACAATTACAATTGGCTCAAGAGGTTGATTTCTTATGGATGATGTATTTCTGCTATCCATTGGAGGGCGCGTGGAGTTGTTGGGGAGCAAAGAAGCTTCATCATCGTCCTCTCCCTCTTCTGAATCTTCAGACAAATTACCATCTGGTATATCGATAAAAAGCAAATCTTCAATTTCATCGCCATTTATGATCACTCTATTCCGATCTGGAAACAAGAAAAGAACAAATAATTAATAATATAAAATATTATGTACCTACTAAGATTTTTTTTTTTTTTTTTTTTTAGAGTTGGAAAGAGGGACTTTAACACTTTTAGGGGTCTTTCGTCCCGAAACCGAAGAGAGAAGATGATAGGAAAGAAGAAAGCCAGCCGATCCGGGAACAAATATTTTATTCAGAAATATTTGCCCCGGCCGGGAATTGAACCCGGGACCTAGTGGTTCAGAAGCAGGAGCTCTACCTCTGCGGCAACTAGGCTGGCACTACTAAGAATTAAAATGGTAAAACAGTAGGTAGATTTTTTCCTCCAAATAATAAATTCATATAGGTAATATAAAATATAATAATTTTCAAAGAATAATGCAACAGGTAATGATTTCTAAATAATAATCATGCAACCAAAATTTTAGACCCATTAGTCACGGTGTGTCCAATAGAACACACCGATAAACTGCCATTTCCTGACACTTTCGTAATAAATATAATAAGAAAATATATAAATAAGTCTTCCTGACCATATTTGAGATTAGAGAAATTAGTTTACTTACCCATAACACACAAAACTTTTCAATATTCTTTACTTTCTATACTGAAAATAGTTTTTCGAAAATCGTCACTACCTCACCTCACAAAATTGTCTCCACAATGAAGAAAAACATTCAAAATCTAGTGTCACTAGCATCGATGCAAAGTAAACAAAGCATCCGATTGGTGGATAACATTTAAAAAATCATCAGAGTCAGTTATACGTGTGTTCGGAGCGAACACACTGTGACCCAATGGGTTTACTTTGGGTTTACTGTGATATACTTTGATATCAAAACATACCTGGACAGCTGTTTCGAGCTTATTGGCTCTCACGCCTCTCACTCATCAGTATGCAATAGTTCTGAATATCCAAGCTATCAACTAATCTCTCTATTAGTAATCTGTATAAAAAGAAAAGTGAGTTCTCAACTTGTTATTTTCATTTTTCTAACACAGTCAGTAATCTAATTATTGTATTCAGATATTAACTTAGTTATGAGTCAGTCCACAAAGAAGAGAAAGGCAGGAAAAGTTTTTGTGCAAAGCTGGTTGGAAGATCCTGAATTTAAGGGGTGGCTGGCTTCTACTGATGATGAAACACAATGTAAGTGTAAGTGCTGTAACGTTATGATCCTGTGTGGAAAGAGTGAACTACAGAAACATGCCCTGGCAGTTGGTGAAGATGGTGACCAAAATGCAAAGTTAATATTAGAAGACCTAAAAAATCCTATGACGAAAACCTACCTGTACTTCTTGCAATATGTACTTAACAAGTTTAACAAATTCAATGCTTTATTCCAAGGTAGGGACATTTTAATTCATAGACTTGTTAATATATCACAATCATTGTTCAAAGATTTTTTTTGTCAGACTATGTTATCTTAGCAGAGCTAAAAAATGTAACAAAAATACTTTCAACTTGTCTAATCCAAGGATATTTAGGAATTTGGAGTCTATATACAGGGCCTCCATAAAGTCTCACCCAGGCCTGAGTTTCTCGAAAACCACTCAAAATATCAAAAAACGCAAAAACCCGTATTCCTTTATTTTTAGGGGGATTGATTTTCAGCCAAAAAATGTTTGCCTACACGGCCCCAGTCAGGCTGGGCATGGACCAACTTTAAAATCTTAAATAGAATGGTATGTCTTGTTGCATATTGTTTTAAAGGTCTTATTGAGAGAAGTTCCCCTTAAAAATAAAGGAATACAGGTTTTTGCGTTTTTTGATATTTGAAGTCGTTTTAGAGAAACCCAGGCCTGGGTGAGACTTTATGGATGCCCTGTATATAGTGCCTTAATTATTAAGGCACTTTAATTGCCAATATGAAAGATTTTACAGGGAGTTATATGTTTGAAAACATTGGGCGGTTAGGAATTTTTTTTTTATATATAAATAAAATACATAACATGTACATTAAAATTATAGGTAAAATATTTCATCAAGCGCTCTAGTGCTTGGTATAGTGTCCCTCACACACTCCGCATTCCCTCGCTGAATAGCCATCGACAAACGCTGGATTAAAAATTGTCTCGATCTGTCCTCTCCACACGATCTTCTCATACCTTCCCCAATCCTGTTTATTAAAATAATGGTTTCTGCCGCCCAAGGACCTAAAGTTTCTACTGAGAATGCTACAAAATTAAAATTTTGCTTGATGATGGAATATTTGCTGTGTTTTCTTTTTGCAGCACTCAGAAGCGTATCCCGGGCCAGCATTTTCATTTATGTTGGATTTTGCCAGAGAATCTGCGCAGGTAGAGTCCCAAACAAGTGCTTTTCCTTTTTCCCAGGCAACGTTTGTTGTACCATCTGGTCGTTTACCGTCATCCCTAGAAAGACCAGGAGGTTCCAAACGTGAACTGAAATTGTTCTGACATTACCCCATTCTAATGCTGAGGCAGAGAGAATATTCTCTATTGTAAGTGATGTAAAGTGCAAAAAAAGAAACCGTTTGGGTACAGATTCTCTAAATTCAGTATGTGTGATAAGATCAGCTTTCCAATCAAGGCAAACTGATTGTACAAAATTCAAAGTTGAAAAAAATCATTTGGATTGCCATAACACAAGTAATCTGTACTCCTGAAATTTAAAAAATAGTTTTTCTCAACTTTGAGTTTTATACAATCAGTGTACCTTGATATGAAACCTGATCTAATTATACATTGTACCAAATTTAACTCTTCTGAAGTATAGGTAAGACAATATAAAAATAGTATCAGATAAAAATTATATAATGGTTAAAAGTTACAAGATTATTGGTATGTAACAGGTATGTTATGATAAATAGAGGTTTATAATAAGATTAATAAGTAATAATCATTGTTAAGGCTACAATAACTCTACATCACTAACAATAGAGAATATTCTCATGTAAAACAGTAAAAATAAATAAGAATAATTTGTTTGAATTTGCCAGCAATTTTCGACTATCTTATATTATAATATTTAGGCATTATATGGGTCATAGAAGAACTTTTTGTCATCTAATTGATAATAATATAATTATTAATAAAGTTTGAAATGATGTTAAACCTAAAAATCAAATTATCATTTTTTTATTATTATTACATAGTTTATTGTCCTGTCAACATATTTATTTATATTAGGTTACATAAGAGTTATCCTTAATGTGGTGGCTTTTTTTTTTTTAGGTAGGATTTAACGTTGCTTTCAACTGCTGTGGTCATATCACAATGGGGGTTTTACCCTCCATGCGCTAGGTTTTCCAATCCTAGCTACTCTCATTAACCTCACCCAGCTTGAGTGGGGCCGGGACTAAGCAGCATCACCTGGGTGATACCTGGATGGTCACCCATTCAAATACCATCCATGCGCAACGTTGTTTAACTTCAGTGCTTGAAAGGGAACTGGTGCTTTCAACCTGTAAGTGACACTGTCTTTACCATACCAACTACTTAAATTACCCTCACCCAGCCTGAGTAGGGCTGATCACATTTGAGTAGTGCCTAGGTGGTTACTCATCCTATTACTATAAGTTTAGTGTTCTATATTGCTTCATTGATCTGACAAGAGGTTAGAAAAGGAGCCCTTAAAATAGCGTGTTATGACTTATGCAACCATGCATGGGTATTTTAGGTTATCCTGCGCCTGGAATACAGTTAAATATGCAATGTGTAGTGGAGGGAAAAAATATTCTAAAAAGGGAAAATTTGAGACCAATTTGAGACCAATGGACCAATAGTTCAGCTACCTCGCAACACTGGAGAGCTCGTGAAAAAATTAAGAAAGATCCTGTGAAATATGAAAAGGAGAGGAAAAGGTATCATCAGAGGAAAAAAGATAAGAAGATCAAGACCATTGACCAGTTTACTCCTAGAGAGCAGCGACAAATTCGAAAAGTTAGAAGAAATAAAATGAGAACCTACAGAGAAAAGCAAAAAATGATGACTGAATCGGAGAAAAATCTACAGTCAATGACTCCTCCCGATAGTCCTATTGATGATTCTCAAGATCCCAATGAAGCAGGCCCATCTAGTTTCAGTCGAAAAGCGAGTGGGCAAAAAAGAGCCAGAAGAAATAGAGGAAATGAAGAAGAAAGTTGTCAGTTTGGAGGAGCAAGTACTTTCATTGAAAAGAAAAATTGCCAGCATGAAGAAGCAGAGTCTGCAAATGAAGAACAAGGAAGATGCTATGAATAAGATGAAAGAGACTCCTAGAAGTGAGGTCAGACGAATCATTAAGAAGAACAATGGAAAAGAAATTAAAAAGAGATTATTATTTGGTGAAACATTGGCTTACCAAATTGCAGAAAACATGAAGACACAGAAGGAAAAACAGATTCTCCCCCTTAAACAAAAAAGTATCTCTGATCTACTAACTCCGATATAGTAGTCTCGTAGATTGATACGATAGTGTCAAAAACAGAGTGCTCGGAAACACGTTTCTCTGGTAGTACTACGAGGGAGTAAAAACAGCGTGCTCGGAAAGATCTTTCTCTGGGAGTACTGCGGTATATTTACGCGAATGGATTGAAACTCTCCCAGAGAAAGTTTAACCAACTTACTCGGAACCTATCCTGGATCTATTCCCGAGCTAATTCGGGACAAGATCCAAGCTAACTCGTCCCGAGTTAGTTAATTCGGATCGATATCCAAGCTGACTCGTTCCGAGTAAATTTTCTCGGAACGAGATCCGGTACCCTGTGGCAACACCGCAATGCCCCATATCTTAAAATCGTGCACGCATTTTGTTTTCAAAGTTCTTGTATTTTAGGTCAGCGCTGCAGCTCGACCCACCATGAGAGATACACTGTCCCCCCCTTCCTCTGTCTGACCTACCCGAGCACCTACTTCCCGAGGTGTTTGACAACACCGCAGGGGATTACAGGAGCCAGGGGTAAAAGTGGACTCGTCCAACCGCGCAGAATGGATCTGCCTGAAAGCTCAAGCTGGTACTTGCCTCAGTGTATTCTGTTCCTTCGAATCTGTCTGAACCTGTTCAAATTTTGCTTTTTAAAATCGTTGATTTTTGCAATTTTTGGAAATCCCCTATTTCTATTTAATTTTTCGATAGTTGATTCGATTGTCTTGACTGTCAAAGAAGTGTTTTCAGTTTCTTCTGCAAGATTTTCACGAGGTTCAGTTCGAAGTTCAAGTTTCGACTTCCTCCTTCAGTGCAAAACGTCATCGCCATCTTGGTACAGGGTAAGTTCTGTACTCCAGACTGGGAGGACATAATAATGTTTTATCTCCCTTGGGCTTTATAATGTTTTGGGGCATTTTCACTCTGGTGTCCACTACTCCATCCTGGATAGTTGGTCTTGACCGTGTGGCCCCTCTTAATAGCCTCTTTGGGTCTTATTGCCTATCTACCCTACCTCGTGTTATTTTGGTCCTTTGGCCTCCATGGGCTTTATCTCAGGGTCTAGGACTCTCGTCGGTCCCTGTGGCCACAGTTTCCGAGGATCCTTGTGCCAGCTTACAATTTTCCACATATCGGCCCCCGACGGCCATATGTCAGTTCTCTGGACTCGGCCATAATTCCTCACATCGGCCCCAGATGGCCATGTGTCGTGTCAGTTCTCTGGGACTCGGCCATAATTCCTCACATCGGCCCCAGATGGCCATGTGTCAGTTCTCTGGGACTCGGCCATAATTCCTCACATCGGCCCAGATGGCCATGTGTCGGGGCGGCCCCCCAATTCCAAGTTCGGCTCACGGACGGCCAAATATCGGCTCTCCGACGGCTTAATGGCGGCTCTCCGACGGCTTAATGTCGGCTCCCCGACGGCCAAATGTCGGCTCTCCGACGGCCAAATGTCGGCTCTCCGACGGCCGAATGTCGGCTCTCCGACGGCCTAATGTCGGCTCTGAGACGGCCTAATGTCGGCTCTCCGACGGCCTAATGTCGGCTCCCCGGCGGCCAAGTGTCGGCCCCCTGACGGCCACACGTCAGGCCATAGATGCCCTCATGTCGGTCCATAAACGGCCACATGGCGGCTCTCGGGCGGCCAAACGTCGACTCACCGCCAAACCTGCGGCTTTCCGCAGGTCCATATAAGGCTAAGGATGGCTCTACTGGATATTCATCCCAGTCCTTTCTCATTTCTTCGCAGATGACGACCCTGGGCGCCCTAGTGATGGAACCGACGGCAAGCCCCTTCCTTGAGCGGGTCAAGGCCATCATGTACTCCCGTCTACCGGAGGGCTGGACAAACTGGCCCATCGTTGAAGGGCCACCCGCAGTCAGCAGCGTTGACAGGAACAAGCTGAGGTTTGGCCTCCCAACGGTGAACCTCATCAAGGCCTATGATCCGTCCGCTTCAGCCATATCGGAACGGGCTTTTAAAGCTTTGAAGGCCTCCCTTTTTGCATGGGCGGCTGGGCGAGCTCTGGTAATTGGGCCGAGCGAATACGCGGCGTCTTTACGCCCGACAAGGGAGGATTACTCCGCATTCACTGAAGAATTGAAGCCACTGAAGCACCTCTTCATCTCTCGTGAGGCGGCCAACGCAGAATTAAGGCCCATGGAATCCATGGATGGAGGGAATCCGGAAGTGGAATCACCCAGTTCTGAGCCCCTTTCTCCCTGTGGCCCTGCAGTGAAACAGCTGGTCTTAGATAATATTCAGCCTGTCCATGACCGCTTGTCTCGCTTTGAGGAGCAGTTTTGCGCTTTCCAGGAAAATATCACCGAGCTCCTGACCAGTTCTTCTCGGTGCGACCAAAGCGAGCCTCCCGCCTACGCGAACTCGCCTATCGTCTCACGTGAGCCCTCCCCTTCAGAGGATCCGTGGAACCCCGACGAAGAAGTTCAGAGTGCTCCCGGTTCCCCGGACACCTCTGACTTCGCTCCTTATACCGTGGAGCAGGAGCCAGATATACCGGAAGCCCCCGAAAACCTCAGGTCACAGCTCATGAAATACCAGAGCCTGGACTCAGCTGGGTGGGACAGGTGCTCAAATTTTAATTTTGAAGACAAACAAGTACTAATTGCCTCCATCAGGAAACATTTTAATACAATTGAAAACAAGAAGACAGATAAAGTGACCCGTAATGATAAAGATGCTAGATTGGACATCATTACCCAAGAGTTTAATGCAAATTCCCTTGGCAAAGGTGCTAATGTAAAGCAATTAAGACAGTTTTATGAAAATTGGAAGAGAAAAGTCAATAAATTAAGTCTCTCGTTGCCTTCCAACCAAGTTAAAGTATCTTGTTGCCTTCCAACCAATTATTAAGTCTATTGTTGCCTTCAAACCAAATATAGTCGTCTGTTGCCATTCAAAATTCTAAAGTATATAACCGTATACAAAGTAAGCTTCACCACCCATAATATAACCTTTACCAATTAAAATAAATCATAACCCTTGTGTCATCAAATTCACCTAGTGTCATCGAATTCACCACAGCAGAATACCCGTGGCCACGGAGGAGTCGGTGAGACTGCAGGACTAACTGTAAGTGACCTAGCCGTTTTACCTTTCTTTTAACAGTTTAAATAACATTGACAGTTTCATAGCAAAATAATAATAAGTTATAAAAACAAAATTTAGCCGACCGTGCCCCCACATACATTTTAGAAGAAAAAAAACAATCTCAGAACTGTACCATTTGGTGATTTTGACCCATGTACATCATTTTAAAGTTTATAATACGTATTTACTTGTTTTTCATTGGGAGTTACTTGTTTTTCATTTAATTTTATTGTTTAATTGTAAAAATTACAATTACAAATAAACAAGTAAGATTTCACTAATTAGGAACCTGTATTACTTGTTTCAGGAACACAACATGCCATATCAGAGCAAAACTAACAGACAAAGCTGGTGTCAGGAGGAGATGACCCAGGCCATTCAAGAAGTCCTAAGTGGTAATATGGGTTACATAAAAGCGTATAAGACAGGGATTTCCAACATGCAGCCCGCCAGTACATTTTAAACGGCCTGCGAAGCTTCCTGAGATTTTTTTATAATTAAATTAAAATTTAATTTCTATTATTAAAAAAATCGATTTCCATAAGAATGCTCTTAACAAAGGTCAGGAGGTGGAAAAATCAATCCTTGAGACGAGAAAAAAAAATGAAAAAATACTTCACTCTCTGGAAGTTGAAATAAGAATTATTAGGAGTAAGCAAGAAAAGATAATCTTTGAATTAGAAAAAGACAAATTAGAGCTAGAAATTGCTATGCTTAAAAAAAAAATTAGAAGAAACCAACTAAAATTATAAATTAAATAAACTGTGAGTTGTTATCTTGGTACTATCTTTATTATTATTTGTTACATGTTTCGCCCTAGCAACTATACCACACCCACTCACACATAAAAAACACCAACAACCTCACCACACACACACACACATACGCACAAACACCACACCCAGTTTTTTCTTGTAATCTTGTATTATTGGGTTTCTTACCCGTCAAAGAATTAAATTAAATTAAAACCATTTCTTTTTATTAAACCCTGATTTCTGAGTTCCTCATTTTGTATGTCAACTGCCAACTATCCTCTAACTTGACCAGTTTTATGCCATCGGTTGTATGTATCTGCAAAAATTACACTTCGTGTGGAAAAAAGGGAGACCGCAGTATTTTTCATAAAAAGAAGTGATATCATGAGTAATAACGCATAAATTGGCACTTGTTTCATTCCTATAAAATGAATACATTTGGAAAACTCTTATTATAAACATTATATCTCCCTTGCCTTTATCCCATATTAGCTTACGTTGCTTTTGGGGTCGGCATTGTTCAACCTCATGGTTGAGGTTGGTAGGGTGGAGCACGTTTTTTATGGCTGGATGCCCTTCCTAACGCCAACGATTCTATTTGATTTAACGTCCTGGATTAGGACGGGGGTTTTACCCTCCATTCGCTGGGAATCGTACCAGCTACCCACATTAACCTCACCCAGCCTGGGTAGGGCCGGAAATCTTATTATAAACATTATAAAAAAGAAATAAAATTTAAGGCACACCTCATTCGTTCTCCTTATTATACTTTTTTAGTTCATTTACTTCTCTCTTATCTTCTTCTTCTTTTACTCTGTCTTATCCCACTCAAGCAGGGTCGACGTTGTTCAACCTCATGGTTGAGGTTGGTTGGTTTGGGCACATTTTTTACTGCTGGATGCCCTTCCTAACGCCAACGATTCTATTTGATTTAACGTCGTGGTTTAGGACGGGGTTTTTACCCTCCATTCGCTGGGAATCGTACCAGCTATCCACATTAACCTCACACAACCTGGGTAGGGCCGGAAAGAACGCTTCTCAATGTAAACGCAAATATCGATGGAATCATTTTGGCTCGAAAAATTAAATGCATTTCAAATTTAATTCTAAGTTGAAACCAGATTTAATCAGTTATTAAATTAAAAATATGAGTAGTTCACGTTTAATAGACTCTGAGAAACGGGTGTAACAAAGCTGTTGGGAATCTGATTATTTGATCACCACAATTAATAACAAGTTACAGTGCTTAGTTTGTTTTCAACCAATACCAATGGAAAAGATTACAATTGCAAAAGGTATTACCAAACAAAGCATGAAGAAAAATACAAGGAATATGTTGGTGAATCCAGAGAAGAAGTGGATTAATAACTTGAAGAAGAAGATAAAACTACAAACTGGTATATTCAACAAAGTTAGGGAAACTCAGAGGTCAGCTTTACATGCTTTATATGCAGTTGTCTTACAACTAGCAAAGTGCAACAAACCGTTGATTGATGGAATGATGGTAAAACAATAAGTCTTTTGGTGATAGCAAAATGGCTCAGAATTTTGAGATAGTAGCCCTTTCTAGTCAAACTATTCAGCGGAGGACTGTTGATATGGGAGAACAAGTAGAAAAATTAACAATTGACTTGATCAAGAAATGTGTTTACTTCTCATTATGCTTACATGAGAGCACTGACCAGACGGACGTAAGTCAGCTCTTGATTTATATTCGCTTCACTCAAGAAGATTTTACTACGAGAGGAGTTACTTAATATACTGCCTCTGCATGATACTACGAGAGGAATAGATATATTTCAAGCTCTTCAGAAATCAATTGAAAAAGTGGGAGCGTTTGAAAAATGTACATGTGTTGTTACTGATGGTGCACCTTCAATGACAGGTCCTAATACTGGATTGATGGGACTTCTTCGCAAGAATGGCTTAACATGCCCAGGACTTCATTGTATCATACACCAGGAAGCATTATGTGGAAAATCAATAAAGCAGAATGAAACTTTCAAGTTAGTTGTCAAAACCATCAACATGGTAAGAGAAGGCAACAAGGCACTACTTCACCGTCAATTGAAGCAGTTCTTGGAAGATATGAACTCTAAGTATGGTGATCTTGTACTGTACAACAATGTAAGATGGCTAAGTGCTGGAAAATGTCTAGAGAGGTTTTTTGGTATTAGAAAGGAGCTTCCTGGTTTTCTTCGTCAGTTTGTTGCTACAGACACAACAGAACTGGAAGAAAAACTGCTGAGTTTGGAATTCTTAAAGGAGTTGGCTTTCCTTACCGATTTCACAAATCACCTGAATGATTTAAATTGGAAAATACAAGGTAAAGACAAGATTATAACAGATTTGGTCAGTTGTATCAATGGATTTCGGAGTAAGCTGGAAGATATTTATTTCGACCTTCCTGGAACAAGTTCTCCCCATCATTATCGAGACCCTACCTCAAGGATGGAAAGAGTGGAAGGTGAATACAGAGGCCCCTGCCGAGATGACTCTAGACCGCAATTGTATCCGGTTTATTCTTCCAATGGTGGAGATAGTAAAAGCATACCAACCTAATCTGCCCAACGAGCTCTGGTCATACACCCTAGCGAATTCGCTAAGGCTATTCGACCATCTCCCCAGGACTACCTCTCCTTCTACGAGGTCGTCCAACCTCTTCGACACCTCATTGTATCCCGGCAAGATATAATTAGCAGCTGGCTCTTAGGGCTAGCCCAACGCCAAGGAACCCGTCAGCGCCCCCCACGCCTGGCAACGAAGGGTTTAACAGGACGCCCTTTTCAGATGAGGCCCCCGATTACTCATGTTTGTCTCCTCCCCGCCCAGTTATAGCCCAAACTATTCAAAATTACATCCATCCTATAGAAGGCAGAATGACTACCCTGGAGGTAAGCAGGCCTATCATCATTCGAATCAAAGTTCGAGTCTTTGGCCGAGGAAATCAAGGAAATTGTCCAGCCCTTAATTATGTCGGCCACTTCAACATCAAACTTTGAAGACGATCCATTATTGCCGGCTGGGTGAAATCCGCCTTCAAGGCGGGCGGGATCTCCTATTCCGTAGGCAGTCTGAGGTCAGCTGTGAATTCCTCCCTAGCTCGAGACAATTTCTCGCTCGACATAATCATGGCTTGCGGAAACTGGAGGGCTTCAGACACCTTCCTTCGCCATTATTACAGACAGTTGGACAGAGGTCTGCCAACCTCGAATTCCCACTTTCATCCTGTAGTTTAGAGACTAATTGAGGACTCTACCGGGTTAAATTAATAATAATAATTTTATTTATTTGTAATATTATTTTACAATTGGATTGGCAAATATAAATAACTTAAAGATATATAAATGAAAACATTATTAAATAAACATTATGATAGTAGCAAATAACAATAGTAAGGTAAGAGTTATGTACCAATAATAAAGTAATGAAGTACATTATATATTTAAAAAAATGCATTATGTATGATAAACTAAATAATAATAATAATAAAACAACATACCCACTTTACAATTATAGGGACATAAAAAGAAAATTTCGTAATTACCTATATGAAAAATACAGAAAATATAAACTTTTATTAGTTTGAAGATTCCAGATAGAGGATTAAAACATTTTTTATTCGTTAACAGCTGTACCAATTTCTTCCATCTGTCATGTCGCAGAGATGTAAAATGAGACTAATCTTTTTAGGTAATTTTGGGATGGTTCTGACAAAGATTTTACGAAGCTAAAAAGATTAATATTTTCATCACCGAAGGTATTTTTTCTGGTTTGAGCAAAATGGGGGCAACAGCAGAAAAAATTGTACATGGTATCTTCGAGATTCAAATTACAATAGACACAAAGCTGGCCATACTAAAAAGACAATTTTTCTCCTCTTAGTGATAATGATGTTTTACCCTCACAGCCAAGGCGAAGTTGTGCTAGAAACCTAATTTCAGAGTTACATTTTGATTTAAAATAACTGCTAGCAGGGGCTTAGAAGCAGAAGTGCTTTCTATCATGGCTTTGTAGAAACTGTTAAAGGTGGAGTTTTCAATTCTAGTAGAATCTTCTACCGGGTTAAATTTTGGATTCCACACAATGACATTTTCTAAGGAATGTATCTGTCCTCTGTTCATCTCTAGGAACATCTTTTGCCAAATCAAAAACTGTCTGTACATACCGAAAGAGTGATTCCTTCTTTGCTACCAAGATATCCAATTGCACTTTTTGATCTTTTCCATCTTTTTCATTTTCCATCGTTAGGTTTGAACCAAATTTCAAACCACTGAACCAGGGTTAGGACTAAAGCCACAAAACCAAAGATCCGGCCGAAGTCACCAAAAAATGGTTCGGCCGCAATGTAATTCATATAAAACAACAAACCAAAGCGAAAGAAGAAAAGAAAAGATCACAATTTAAACTATTTTCCAATGAGCAAAAGAAGAAATCTGCAAACTTTTTATTTCCAAATTTTTTTTCACAAGGTTGTTACACAAAAGTGAGGTTATATTATTATTTAAAAAAAAAACAGGCCGTGTGTACACGATCTAATAAAAAAAAAACTACGACACGGTCCGCACACAATGAAGGTCCGTACACATGTTTCCAAAGTACAAATTAAGAAAGATAAAGGAGATAATCACTGAAGTTATCACACATATGAATTTGCAGAAAAGCTGTATAACGGTAATCTTTCTTTCAAGTGTTTAGCTCAAACATGTCAAGGCACTATGATAATACAAAAGAAGAGTGTCACTAATAATTTTTTGGCTCTAGGTAACGAGCATTCATGCAAAAATCTTGCATCAGAAAAAACCCTTTTGTACATAACCGCCGTAGACGATACAAGCAAAGATAATACCATGAACTACTCTCTCAACATCATATCAGAAATTGAAACATTTAAAACTTCACCCAAATTTACTCACTAGGAACATCGCAAAACATAAAGAAGATATGATTCTCTTGAAAAGTTTATTAAATAAGTAAAGACTCTTTGATTGAAAATCTTAAGACCTCATTATAAACAACTGAGGCTGGCTGAAAAGTTGATAAGGCGGAATTAGAAAAAAAAACATCGAACTATATAAAAGGGACACTCCCACAAAGAGTAAAACATATTACAGGGTGGGCCAAGAATTCGTTAAGATTTAAATGTAACTTACCGCGAAAACTATTGCCGCGCGGGGCGCGGGCGGGGGCACTAGCTCGCTTCTTGGAAATGTAGTCGCAATGGATCGCTTCACGGGGCCGCAACGCGCTTACTGCGTGAAACAGTTTTATATAAACAAGTTTTCGCTCATTACTGTGAGACGGTTATTTCGCGTTGAATATGGTTTACACGACTTAAATCAGTGTCCAAGTGCTCCTTTAATAAAGAAATGGGTGAAGAAGTTCGAAGAGACGGGATCTACACTAAATGTGAAACAAACCGGCGGCCCGCGGACTTCGCGGAGCGAAGAGAACGTGCAGCAAGTTTCCGCTTCTGTTCGACGTGATCCAGGTTTATCGACACGCAAACGTTCGGCTGAATTAGGATTATCCCGCACATCATTACGCCGTATTTTGAAATTAGATTTGAAATTACATCCATATAAGATCCAGGTAGTGCAAGAATTAAACCCTAATGATTTAAATTTGCGTAAGTCATATGCCGAAACAATGTTAACTCGATTCAGTAATTTTGACAACATCTTATTCTCTGACGAAGCCCATTTCCACCTAAATGGACATGTGAACAAACAGAATTGCAGGTATTGGAGCAGCGAAAATTCTAAAGCTAAACATGAGAGGCCACTTCACTCTCCTAAGGTAACTGTATGGGCTGCAATTTCAGCAAAAGGAATCATCGGACCTTACTTTTTCGAAGATTCTCGAGGCCGTTCAGTTACTGTTAATTCTGCCGAGTATGTGAAAATGTTACGGGAGTTCTTAGCACCGATGCTACTGGAATTTGCTGGCTATAATCGTAACACATGGTTTCAACAAGATGGAGCCACGTGTCACACATCGAACGAGTCCTTGCCGGTGGTCAAAGACATGTTTCCGGAAAAGCTGATATCCAGACGTGGTGACATCCATGGCCACCCAGAAGTCCAGATCTATCCCCAGCAGACTTCTTTTTATGGGGTTATTTAAAGAGTCGTGTCTACATTGATAAACCGAATACACTGCGTCAACTTAAAGAAAAAATCATCGAAGAGATGTCGGCGATCTCGCGGTCTCTTTGCAGAAGAGTATTTGAAAACTTCAGGACTCGCTTAGATGAGTGCAAAAACCGAAACGGTGGTCATTTAGACGAAATAATTTTTAAAAAATAAATTACAACTAATTACGAGAAAGCTCTCGTAAATAAACGATTTCTAAAATATGTTAAATGGTTTTTTTTATACGATTTTTTTCAAATGTTAACTAATTCATGGCCCACCCTGTACTTTTGTCAAAAGCGGCACCCCATCTGCACAGGACACTCCACCAGTATCACAGAACATAAAAAGAACACACAAATAAAAATGAAGATCCCCTCCTATTTAACAACGGCGGAAGCATATCTCAAGGGGCTAAACAACCGTCAACTGATAACATCAAGAAGCCATTCCCTAAAACAAAATGCGTTTTCATAATGGGTGATGAACATGTGACAGATTTAGCATTTAGATCTGAATCGTTCATTGCTCCGGCCGATTACACCTTCAGCTCTTATAATACGAGTATGCCAACAAAAAACATAAATTTTATTGTGAACAAAATTCAACCAGGTAAGTTGGAAATCACTTCTACAGTCTGTCTCGTAGCAGAAACTCACGATGTGTTCAATTCACCCTGGAACAACGTCGAGGTCTCACTCAAGAAGCTACGTCCAGAAAAGAAAATCGTTATTGTATCTGTACCACCTCGCTATGATAACAGAAATAAGTTCCTCCTCACCATTATGATAAGCAAGCACGTTCAAAATCCGAATTACAAACAAGTAACTTTTCATCCCCGTGCCCATCAAACTGCGCAAACAACACCATTCCGTGCGCAATACTCTTCATCTACCTCCCGTAATATACCAACCCGACAGTCAGTCTCGTACTCCACATTCAGCTAAAATCGTAGACATGCACCTCCAACAACTCGCCACGCAGCAACAACACCGAGAACGCGAGAATCATTTCCAGGACTACCTACCCAACGCCTAACACCACCTCCAACCTACCCTGGTCAACCACCTGTCCCACGCCAGTGCAACTGCAATGAACAACGCACGACCTACAGGGATGTCTTAATAAATAGACGTGATGATGATAAGACAATCAACAAGAAATCACCATACTATGTAACTTCCATACAGAGTATTTATGACAATTCAGCCCGAAATTTTCGAGCAGTAATGACGACTCTTGTTTAGAACATTGTAAATAGTCCTAGACATAGTAACACTACTTTTACTGGCTAAAACTTTTTGGGTGGAATCTCTGGAACCTCTATTTTTTAAAAAGGAGCAACTACAACAAACAAGATTTTACTGGTTTTACCCAATACTCAATCAAGTATGGGTCATATGAATAGTATTACTTCCAAGAAACATTTAATAGGTATTTGAAATTGAAAGTATTGAGTTTGTCCTTGTAAAAAAAAATATTTTAGCGAAGAGGCAATTGACCCATTTCTCCTTGCCACTTGGGCACCAATCTGGTTGTGCAGATACTCCACTTGACTTCGAGATAACCTAAAAATAAAACACCAATGCCTTTTAATCAATGTTTTTGATATGTAATCAATGTTTTGATACAAAGCTGGCAGAACTTTTATATCTTGTTTGTGGCCAAGTTACCTTCACCATGTCTTCTGCAGGCAGCTCCACGAGGTATGCCTGCCATCTGTGAACTCTTTCTCTGGATAGTCAGTATCGCAGCTCACTTTCTAAGGAAAGGGGGATTCCCATCCGTGGCAGGATGTGTTGACGGCACAATGATAAACATTGAAGCTCTTTCTGATCACGAGGAACAATTTGTGAATCGACATGGCAACCATGCCCTCAATGTTATGGCCATTTGTGGGCCCAATCTGGAGATATACTCAGCAAGTGCCAGATGGCCAGGAAGTCTCCATGACAGCCAAGTGTTAAGAAACACTCGAGTATTCCAGAAGTTTGAAGTGGAAAATTGGAGACCTTTTCCTGGTGCTGTCATACTTGGTATGTTATTTGTAAGAAAAGAAAAAAACTGTTTCCCTCTGAACACATTATTAGGCTAGTATTTTTTTAAACCAACTCAGGCATGGCTATTACCGGTAATTGGTACGATTCATTTTAAATTAAGGGTAAAAAGTCTGTTCTACCAAATCAAAGGAACTTTCCAGTGGAAAATACAACTGTTCCATTATAATTCATGAAAGTCCAGCTTATGTATATTGCTATTGTATCAAACAATATTTGTAGCCTTAATGTGCTTAAAACATGCATGCCTTTATTCTTTTCACATTTCAGGTAATTCAGCTTATCCTCAAAAAGAGTGGCTGGTTGCTCCCCTCAATCAAAACCCACAGGATCCCATAGAGCAGGCTTTCAACCGAGCCCACCGGCAAACCCGGCGACTCATTGAATATGCTTTGGGGTTCTGAAGGAAAAATTCCCTTGTCTCAACCATCTTTGCCTTGAGCCAGTCTTTGCAGCAAAGGTTGTTATGGCATGTGATGCATATCTTTGCCATCACTGTAGATCGTCAAGATGATCACAATAAGGTTCATGTTAATTACTTAGTGGGAGAGGATCCAGAAGAAGCTGTTGAAGTCAACAGGAGAAATCCAGCAATTCTCAGGAGACTTCTCAATTATTTCCAAGAGAATCACTGATCAAGAGAAAAAAACCAGCATGAACATTTATACTAAATAAAATAATCATTTTACACTACATAATAACCATTTTACTATAGTATTTTATAAGATTTTTTTTCTACCTTAGCCTTCAACGTGAAACTTATGAAATAAATATGCTTTTTTTGCCAATGTATAGACATCGAAAAATGATCATCTTCATCATTTGTAATTCAAGTGATAAACCATCATAAGAGACATTTCGCATTTTAGTTATGGGATCCCCATAATCATCCCGATAACGATAAGTTTATCGTTTTCGTGTCTCGTAGGAAGATTTTTTTACATTTCGCATCATCACGAAACCCGATAACAAAAACTCAAGCACCTCTACCGGATATTCTAAGAAAGCTTTTCATCCAATCAAATCAATATTTTTGAAATTTAAATTTTCAATTCATTCTCGTTTCGACTTTTGTTTGTGTTTATTGTTAATTTGTTTCTAGTGGTTCTTTTTCATTCTCTTTTCGACTTCTTTTTAGTATTTTTTTTTCTAGTGCCTCTTATTCATTCTCTTCTCGACTTTTGTTTGTGCTTTTCAGTAATTTGTTTCTATTTGTTTGTTTGAAAATGTCATCTACGAAAAGGGTCATCTTTTCCCCTGAAGACGATTAATTAATTATAAAATAATTAATTGAATGTATTCCTCCTCTGATTATCGATCTGGAACAGAAGAGCAAATCTCCGAGATGACGCAGCTCTTGCAGGAGATTGTAGACCACCCAACTCAAGGGAGTTGGGTGGTGTGAAAAGAAGCAAGAGTACAGCAGTCTTGGGAGTGGATGCAAGGAATGATGCAGCACTCCTTTCTGCATATGACCTCATTGAAGAGATCACTATTGATGCATCTCCTCCCGACTCCTTCCCTCACCCTATGTCCAGCCCAACACCTAGGCTGCTGTCACCGGCAAATAGTATACATCAAATGAGGCAAACAAGTGCCATACTAATACCTAAGAGAAGCCCAGGCCCCATTGCGAGCTCATCCCCAATACTATCACCATCATCTTTAGAGCTGCTCTCACCACCATCAAAATTAAATTGCACGAAAATCTAAAGAAAAAATGCTAACTATTTGCTGCAAGTGTAAGAAAGGCAAACTAAAGAGAGAGAACTAGTGAGGAGATTAGACATTGAAGAGAAGAAATTGGAAATGGAGAAAGAAAAATGAACTAAGTAGCCAGTAGCATGGTAGCAAGTTGGAGAGGAAGAAGTTTGATTTTGAATGTGAGGTGAAGAGGAAAGACCAAGAAATGCTGCTAAAAGAAAGAGAGGCCAAGTTAGACCATGACAGGATTGAAATGAGGATCATAGCCACACTAGCTGAGCATATTTCGAAGCTGGAGAAGAAGAAGTTTGATTTTGAATGTGAGATGAAGAGGAAAGACCAAGAAATGCAGCTAAAAAAAAGAGAGGCCAAGTTAGACCATGACAGGATTGAAATGAGGATCATAGCCACACTAGCTGAGCATATTTCGAAGCTGGAGAAGAAGAAGTTTGATTTTGAATGTGAGATGAAGAGGAAAGACCAAGAAATGCAGCTAAAAAAAAGAGAGGCCAAGTTAGACCATGACAGGATTGAAATGAGGATCATAGCCACACTAGCTGAGCATATTTCGAAGCTGGAGAAGAAGAAGTTTGATTTTGAATGTGAGATGAAGAGGAAAGACCAAGAAATGCAGCTAAAAGAAAGAGAGGCCAAGTTAGACCATGACAGGATTGAAATGAGGATCATAGCCACACTAGCTGAGCATGTTACGAAGCTGGCCCCCAAAAAATAATATCCATCACGGGGTTGAAATTTGGTATTTTATACACTAGACGAACCACGAAACTTTTGGTTGAAATCGGTAGCAAAGTGCGGCCGCAGGGCTGCAAATATTGGCCGCAAGCGCCGCTTCTTTGAATTGGTTAAAAATACAAAAAAGTTAGAGAACAACATTTTCTTAGATTAAATAATAGTGGTGTCTTCTAATCATTTTTTTGATATCTCGTTGGACCTCGGCCCCAATTTACCGGTATTTTGGGGGGACCCGCTTTGACTAACTTTTTTTATTATTCATCCTAGATGGGGATTGTGACATATCAAATCCAAAAGTAAGTACTTTAAATAAAATCATTCTTACCAGATATGGTGTATCTATCATCTGTAGTGATTTCTTCAGGAATGTGAAGAATCCTCTGGAGTAGGTAAATATTTTCTGCTTTAAATCTGAACATATTCCACACTTCCCTCTCATCATAGTCCTCCAAATTGAACCGACCATATTTTTCAGCCCTTAACTGCCTTGGCTGTGCATCTTCCAAATGATCCATTATGGCAAAGTCCAATTCATCATCATATTATCTCACCTATCTCATTCAGAAAAAGTGCTTCTAATAGACATATTTACACAGAAAATAAAATACTGTTAACACAGATGAAACAACAAAATGCAGATAAAAGAGAAAAAACACTTGACAAAAAATATTATAGTTATCAGAATTAAATTGGTTTAGTAAAAAATAGTTCTACTGTATGTAAAAAAGTGGGCACGGAGGATTAGTTTATGTATAATAATGTATTTTTTAAAATCACGCGATATTTTGCGTCAAAAATTTCTTTATCGTTTACGAAGAGGGAACCCCATAATCCACTCGATTACAGGAAATCTTTAATTTCATTAAGTATTAACCCAAGTTCTCAAATCGCCTCTGACAACACAAAGAGGCGTAAACCACAAATTTTTGAAATCGGTTTTATAGCTTGAATTGAGTCTACTAGTGCTATATTTTGTTCTCACAAAAAGACGTGATCCAATTATAATCCAAAGAAAAGATACAACAAAAATTGAAATCAGGCGTATTTCTCATTTTCTCTTTTTCAGACAAATCAAATAGGCGTAAATCGATAGTCACGGTTAAATAATCAAATTTGGCAACAGAAAAAGTTTGTATGGTCATTCACGGGTACAGGGAAGTGATGGTTTTCCTACCGTGAACAGAAAATTTATGCACAAGAAAACTCATTTTGGCTCTCCTGTAAAATTTCGAAAATGTGGTTTACGCCTCTTTGTGTTGTCAGAGGCGAAATGTGGAAATATGTGGTCTGAAAGACCAACTTTTTCTCTTCGGTTGGCTAGAGAACATGACCCCCCCCCCCCCCCCCCCCCCAGATGTAATCAAGCTGGTTATAATAAACAATCAAACCAAAAAATATCACAAAAAAATAATACAAGAAATAAACACTTCTGGAAACAGTCTAACTGATTATGTATAATTTAACTAGGAATTAAAGAAAAGTGGGTACTTTGAATAAAATTATACAAACTAGACAATTATATAGACATCAGCTTTGATCTGACTTTTAACTAGGGAATAAACATACTTTATAATAGGAAGCGATAAGGCACAGATTAAAAAAAAAAAAAAAAAAAAATGAAATGCTAGAGTAGTCTTCGATCCTTATAAGCTAAAAAATAATAATATGAAAGACAAGTGAATGTCCATAGATTTTTGTGTCTTGTTGATACAGTAAAGGGACTTCCCAACCAGGCTACGAGTATATTGCAGTTTCTCAAGGGTTTAATGGCTAATAAAGAAATACCCCAAGTTCTTGGTGGTAGGTTGCACATAATAAAATATGGTACACAGAAAGTCAACTATTCAAATTAGATTGGCTGGAGACCGCAACCCTAAAGCTGGTTACAACACCAATAGACCATGAACATATAATTTTTTAAAAAAATGGAAGGAAAACAAAACACTAAAGATGAAAAAATAGATCAAAGATAATTAAAACAAAATAAAACTATCATATAAGATATCACAATTATGAAATACAGACTTTAAATTAAAAGTACATATTTAAAAAATCAAAATAAAATATCAGAAATAAAAAACAAAAATATCAGCCATCTTCTTCCCATCTACTCATTTTCATCCATTTTTAATAGTCCACCTCAACTACAGGCTGCTCTTCATCTGACGGCAGTGAGGTTGGAGGCAGGCCACTGGGCACACTGAAGCATGTACTTCCTTTTTTTATAGTAAGCCATGCCTCAGCTTTCTTATTTTGAAGGTCCTGCCATTTGATTTTTAGAGCATTAGTTTCCTCCTGTGTTAATGTAGAGGAAGTGGAGGGAGCTTTCCTCTTTTGGCTGGGGATGGTCAGGGATGCTGTGAGAAGAGGTGGGGATGCTTGGTGTGGTGAGGATGGAATCACAGTTGGGGGTGGAGGGTGACTCGAAGACTGGCAAGCCAGTCACTACAGGGGACTCTCTTTCGAGAATATCCAAAAACTACAAGATTATGCCGCTTGGATCGCTAAACTCAAAACGATTTGTTGACGTTTTCAAAATTGAAATATTCTTTGACAATTTTTAGTGTTCTTTGCATTTTCAGTAATTCATTGATAAAACGGTCCAAAAGTTAGGTAATTAATATTTTTGATCACATGTGGCAATAATAGTGTTACAAGTTGTTTTACAACTGTCACCAGCACATCTTCTACGCTTTTTGTTGACATTGAATTCAATGAGATGCCGATTACCTGCATAGCCACCATATCAGATACACAAGAAGCTGATGATTGGGTCCATCGCCCCGCCCCCCAACTTGCACTTCCGAAATTCTCTAAGCATGCAATGACTAACTTGCGTGTACATCGAAGTTGTGTTATGCGATTGTTTCTTATAGAGGTAGTAACTGTTTTGTCTTGCTACATCCAATAGCCAAGTAAATATAGGCCACCACCATTTGTTTCCATGTATATTGTTTCGGTGACAACTGATGTTTTGATCCATGCGATCAGTCCCACCCATTGATTTGTTGAAATTTGCTAAAGGTAGTGGTTGGTACACTTGAATGTGCGATTTCGACTCTTTCGAGTATCTTCTCATTGGTTTACCCCCTGCAGCACATGCATCCGTGGACAACATAGTGACGGCAGAGTTGTCTTTCCAACGACAGTATAAAAGACCATCCTGTTTGTGAATTGCAGTTTTATACACTCCACTGGCTTTTTTGAGGAATTTCTTCTTCTCTGTAAGCATGCATATTTTTGGGACTCTTATTCTCTCGCGTAGTTCCGCAAGCAGAGTAGCCACAATCTCTCAAATACATGAACAAGTTTCTGCGGGAAAACAAATTATCAGTAAAGAAAGAATAGGGCAAGCTTCTTTTAGGAAAATCTTCAAGCATCATAACAAATGGAGCTAACGGTTTCCCAAATGCTTTTTCAATGAACTCACTTCCATAAGGTATTTTTCCCTGATAAAACTCAAAGTTTACCCAATATCCATCGGTTGTATTTATACACCAGGCTTTAGACCTAAATCTTATAAGCTTTCCATGTATAATTTTTTTTTTTTTTTTTTCAAACATACTTTGATATGACTGCATCTTTTTCCGGAGACTCGGTCGACATTTCGTCATCTTCATAGAAGCTGGTAACCACTGACATAAATTTGTTGTGAGTTCCCAGTTCCATATATATTTTTTTTTTTTTTTTCGAGATTTATCGACCGCCCATGTGTTTTCAACAATCTAGTTAGTTTCTTTCGTAGACGCGGTGATATCATATTGACAATATTTCCATGTAAGGCTTTGGCGACAGTATTCTTTTCAGTTTGTCAATTTCTTGCTATTTCTCTTCATTTGTTTATTCATTACATCTAAGATTACGAGCCTTCTTTCATCTTTTTTCTTGTCTTTCATAATATTTTTGACTACTTTGTAAGGTGATGGTGTTGTAGAGCCTTTTGCCTTAAGAAGACGGTTATATTTTTGTTAGTACTTGTCCTTCGACTTCTTCTCTTTTTTGTATTTTTCCTTCACTTTTTCTAACTCCTTCTTCATTTTGTCATAGTGTTTCCTCCTTCTCTTTTCGCCTGAAACTCTTTAGATTTTGAATCCAAAAGGATTTATTTTCTTTTTTAATCTAAATTTATCTTCTGAATCTTAAATTTTATTAATTTAATACCAGTCGCGAGTGGGTTTGTGATAAATTTCAGTTTAATTTCCAATTATATTGAGTAAACTTCGTTTTTCATAAAGACATTAAGTAGTGCTGTACGTGCAGCCTACATCCCAGGTTAGATTGATTCCCAGGTTGTATCGTTTCTTTTTCTTAACAACTCACTTTTGTTTCTCCCTTTAATCTACAACTCCATACTGAGTTCTATGGTTTATTCAGCTTCATGTGTTTCATCTCATGATGGCTCCTAACACCAGAAATACAGGTCTCCCGCCCTCCCAAACAGCTCATGATGGTGATTCCGGAAAAACACCAAGCAATCCTATAGAGAAGATCACAAACAATCCTGCTAAGAACATGGAACTTTCCCAAGTTTTTCCGCCCTCACAGACAGCCCATGATGGAGATTCAGTCCATGCTGGAGATCCTGGAAAATCCCCAAGCAATCCTGTTGAGAAGACTCCTGAAATTCCCTCTAAGAACATTCATGTACCACAAGAGAAGAACAGGAACCATAACACTGTTATACCTACTATTCCTGTTCAAAATAGATTTCAATTACTAACCAACAATGATTATGATAATAATGACCAGCAAGTTGATAATGTAGAAAAAAAATGCTAAAGTGCCACCCATATTTCTAGACAAAGAAATAAATGCATTACAGACCTAAAAAAAATCACAACCAATTTCAGCCTGAAAGAAGTTAGAGTTCTTCAAATTAGAAATTAAATAAATAAGTCAATATAGAACTGTCATGAAATTTCTAGATAACAAGAAACTGAAACATCATAGTTTCAGATTACCTATTGACAAAACAATTGACTGTTAAAACCTATCCCAGTGACCTTTAACGAAAATGAAATAAAAAACGAATGAGGCCAGCTTGGGTTCAAAGTGACAAATGTGACACGAGTCTGGAATAAAGAGAAAAGTCCAATTCCTGTAGTATATGCTTACCTTGATAGTCAGCATAATCAAACCAAAAAAATCTACAATTTGGATAGGCTTTCTAACTGCAATATTAAAGTTCAACCAAAGAAACGTGCCTTCAATTCGTCTCAATGTTACAATTGACAACGGTTCGGTCATACCAAAAATTATTATGCATACAAGTTGGTTGCTGTTTTAGATGACCACATAGAAAAATACAAGAGACATCAAGCAATTATACAAAATCAGTACACAGCTCTTAAAATAATGTACTAAGGTAACGTTGAAGGGTGATGAAATAGTATTGCATATAGATTTCAGTGAAAACTATTCAATGAAATATGCAAGTGAAATACAAAGCTTTCACTTCGGAGGAAGCCGGCCCCAGGTCACACTACATACTTCAGCCCTAACGTACAAGAACAACGAGTACGAAGAATTAAAGATCAAATCATTTTGTACATTTGCAAAAAGTTTAAAACACGATCCCACAGCTATATTGTGCCACTTGGAACCTATTCGAATACATTCGAGAACTGAAGCCTCATCTGAAAAGTCTCTTGAAGTCTCAACATTCAAATAGAAAAAACGCGTGAATTAACAAGGTCCGTTCACAAGACGCACGTACAATTTTCGAGTTGGGAATCTTTCTTGGAATTTTTTCCACTGCCTTCTGAAGGGTTAATCTAATGGATGAATGCATTTTATTATCAGATAAGGATCAACATAATCTACTCTCAGGTTGGAAAGTGTCACTGTCTATCTCCTCACCAAATTGAATATGACTACTATGAGACAGTATGCGTGCAACAGTGTTTTTTCATAAAAGGTCTTGACAAATTATTCTGAATGACCTGTTAGATAAAAATAATTAAAGAAACAATTAGAAATTAAATTATCATTATCATAGCGTGGCGTCATCGTGAACGATGGTAGCCAAATAGTGGAGGAATGACTTAGCAGTTCTACTGTCTTTACAAGGAGGCTAAAAATTGTAAGACCCCCAGAACCAAGCCAATGCTGGTCTACTCCCTGCTTATAGTCCCCCAGCCAGACTTAAATATCATGGGAAAAAATGATTTTATGATTATTCAAATTTACCAGGTATGTTATTGTTATCTTTGTATTAAAAAAAAAAATGTATTCGTTCATTTCTTTTAACCCTCTTGGTAAAACATTAAATAATTTAGCTCCATTAAATTGAATACTTTTTTCATATAACGCTGTAAATTCGCTGACTTTGAGACTATGAACATCAATGGCAATCTTATCCCTTCCTCTTTTGCTTATGTTATTGTTGATGATTCTCACTCTTTTATTACTCTTCGTGAGTTTCATAATTCCGAAAATGTAGTTCATGCTTTCCTTTCATCCATAATCAAAGATGTATATAATATTAAAAACTAAGAAGGACTCTATAAGGACATTATATGGACGGACGAGGACAAAATAATTTATGACCAAGCCACTCACTCAATGTCACATATTAATAAGAGATTGTCAAACGTCATAATGTCATGATATCATGCTAAAACGTCATATTTTCGACTTTTTTTGCAAAACATCATATTTTCGACAAATTGAGGAAAATACCATAAAAAGATGTATTATTGCCTCGCTAAAAAAAAAAAAATAAACTGTCTAAGGAGCGAATTAAGTAAGTAGGTACTATGCCTAAGCTGCGACGATATTCTCTCTCTCTAGTGATGGTGCGCTCTAGTGGCATTAGTAGGTACTACATGCTAATTTATTCGCGAGTCATCTTTCTTTTGCTCTTCCCCACCTGGTCTTCAAGTTTCTTGTTCTTATCAGTGTTTTGTTTTTGTTCAAATTCACTTGTTTTGAGGAAATTGATAATTTTTGTGCACCTGAATTGTAATTTGGATTGTTTAAAAGTTGTCTTTACCGAAAGTTTGATTTTCACCATGCCTAAAGTGTGTACACCAAAGGCCGTGCTGTACAAGAAATGGATAGAATCTGATAAAGACTTTGCAGTTGAGGATAACAAATTGTTTTGTAAAGTATGCTCGAAATCGGTGAGTGTGTGTTTCTTCTACGTAGGTAGTCCAGGTACATATTTCTTTTTTACTTCATTGCGATAGACACCCCTATTTCACGTTTTTTTTTATATCGATGATCTTTTTACTTTCCTTATCCCAATTATCTTTTAAAAAGGAAAGTACCTAATGGAGTCCTAATTTTTGATAGTTACCTAGTATTTACTTGGTACCGTAAACTGGGGTCAATAGAAACAGTGGGATGAAAAGAAACACATTTTATTCTTTTTTATTCATTTTATAGTTTTTTTGTTTGTCGGGTCTTAGAAGTAGTGTTATTGTTTTGTTTGTAGTTTGATTTCGCTCGAAAGTGTCAACTAGATCAACATAAGACGAGTACAATACACAAGGAAAGGATTCGTGCAAACAGTGGTGGTGCTAGTACTTCTAGACAACAGCTACTCAGTGAAATAGTAGTTGATAGTAAGGAACAGGTTCAATTTACCAAAGATGTAACTTCAGCGTTCGTACAAGAAGGTATTCCACTGTACAAGCTTGAGGAAGGTCCTCTTCGGAAATTGTTCGAGAAGTATTGTAACATCAAGTTACCAAGTGTATCAACACTACGGCGTACTGTACCAACACTCTGTGAAGAAAATTTGTCAGAGATTCGCAGAGATATCGGTGACTCAAATATTTGGTTGACTGTAGACGAGGCAACAGATCCGTTAGGCCGGTATATTGCAAACATTGTGGTGGGTAAGCTTGATGAAAATGAGGGAAATAATAAAGGACATCTAATTCATGTTGCTCAACTTGAAAAGACCAATAGTTCTACAATTGTGCAAGCAGTACAAGAGGCTCTCAGGATACTTTGGAGGGGTGCACCAAACACTTCAGAGCGGTTGCTGCTCATAGTCACAGACAGTGTAGCATATATGTTGAGTGCTGGTAAGACGCTTAAAGAGTTGTACCCCAAAGTTATTCATTCGACATGTTTAGCTCATGGCCTTCATCGTATTGCTGAAACGATACGAGAAGAGCATACTCTAGTCAATAAGTTGGTATCCGTGGGTAAGAAAATATTTTTGAAAGCCCCAAAGAGAGTGGAGACGTTCAAGAGGATAATGCCAAATGTACCACTTCCACCAGAGCCAGTCATCACGCGTTGGGGAACCTGGCTTACGGCCGTATTGTACTACTCCAATCATTTTGATAAAATTAAGCAAGTCATTGAAGAACTCGAGGAGGATGCTGCCTCCATAAAAACAGCCAAGGAGCTAGTGCAAAATCCAGAAATCATGCCCCAACTGATTTACATTGAATCAAACTTCAAAGAAATTCCAAAGTTGATTGAAGAACTTCAAAGCCACACCATTCCCCTGACCTCAGCTGTCTCTAAAATGGAACTCATCAGTCAAAATGATTATCCCAGCGCAACAGGTCAGAAAGTCAAGGACAAAGTCCGTGCGGTTTTGGATAGAAATTGCGGCTGGAATGACCTTCAGAATGTCGCAGCATTGCTAAGAGGTGAAGTTGCAGAACAGAAAGAAGGATGGACAACTCGAAATGTTCTTCAGATGAAATTTGCGCCCACTACTTCGTCTGAAGTCGAGAGAACATTTTCAAAAATGAAATACCTCCTGAGTGATCGAAGGTTGCGTTTCACTGTTGACAATTTTATCCAGGAACTGATTCTATTCTTCAATAGTAATAGGCTTTTTCAATAGTAAAAGTAAAAAAAAATTCAATTGAATTATGTTCATTATTTTTGATTATTTCTAATCAAAATCAGTAAAAACAGAGAATCTATCCACGTAATACCTATTTGTTTTTTTTTTCTCTCTCTTGTGGGCTTATTTGTAGATAGGTACCTACTTTTCAAAAAAAAAAAAACGTCATATTTAAGAGTCATATTTTAGGAAAAATAAACGTCATAGAGTCATATTATAAGAGTCATATTTCAGGAAAAATAAACGTCATATTTGACAATCTCTGCATGATATTATGTAAAGAAACATTCGACTTAACCATAATCGATCCTAATCATCCCCTTTCTCGTGTCGCTGATCATTATCATTTTGAATTTTCTCATACTAAACCATCTTCTCGTAACAAACTAAACCGCCCTTTAGTTAGGACATTATTATGTATATATTTATTTATTTTCTTCTATTATATTGTATTTTAATTTGTAATAATTTGTGTTGTATATAATATGTCCTATTGATAAAGTGTAAAAAAAAAAAATAATAATAATAATAATAATAAAACAAACCTGGTCGACTTAGAGGTGCTGCTCACAGACAATGCGATGCAGGTTTCCATACCAAATTTAGAGTTCCAGTGATTTTTCACAATCTGAGAAAGTTTGATGGTCATCTAATAATAATTTTATTATTTAGTAATAAGTATATTTATTGAACGGGAATAACCCTATATAAGAATACAAACATCGGAAACATGAAATGGTAACACTTATGAAAGTGATTACAATCGTGCACATTAGAATAACTTCAACTGTTCTACTCTAGGAGAATATCAAGACTTGTATAACAAAACTGTCCTTCTGTTAGCAGATATCTTTGTAAATTTTCGTTCATCTATGATTCAATATTATAGCCTTGATCCTTGTAATTATATCAATTTTCCTGGTTTAGCATGGGATGCCATGTTGAAAATGACTAAAGTGAATGTTGAGGTTATAACTGATCCAAACATTTACCTTATGATTGAGCAAGAAATACGAGGAGGTAAGGCTGTCATACCTACTAGATATGTGAAAGCGATCTCCAATGAATCTTCTTTACTTTATGTTGATTGTAATAATTTATACGGAAGTGCTATGCAACAATACCTTCCTGTGAACGGTTTTAAATTTGTGCCCATTGATATCAATTCTGTGCTTGCAACTCCAACAGACTCTGATGTTGGATATATTTGTGAGGTAGACATTATGGTTCCTGATAATCTTCACACCTATTTTCAAGATTTTCCTGTAACCCCCCATGTAAACAAACAGTCAGAGATTTCGACAATATAGGTCCCAATGGAACCACAATAAACTTGGGATGAAAAAATTCGAACGAAAAAATTTGGTCAGGACTGAGGAGGTATAAGATGAGAGAACATAAACTGGTTAATGAAAAATTGTATATTTTGTTTTGTACCTACTAAGTCTTAGATAATTAGACACGTACAAATTTTGTGTTTTTCTATTAAGTTTAGTAATGAAAACAGGGGAATAAAAATTACGTACATTATATATTATTATTTTTCATTCCCCTGTACAATTAACCCAAATAGCCCTGGCGTCCTCTTAAGAGACCAAAAAAAAATTCAAGCACAAGTTGATTTTTCTAATTATTACGGATAGTATTAGAGAGCCGGAAACACTGCAGGAGATATCGAAACAATATTTTATGATCGATATGATTTGTTTTGATTTGTCAGTAGGTACCTACCCTAAGGAGAAAGGACAATAGTATTTCTTTATTCTTAAAGTACTTACCAATGCAAATACTTGAGTTGCTGTTGCTTGGATTTTGTGCCAATAGAAAGATTTGCTTGCTTCTATCACTCACTAATTTGTCACTGATTCGACGACGTCGTTGATTGTCTCTGATATGAATTTGTCTCTTGTATTTGAAAAAGTCCTCCCCTGTCCTATCACTAAGTCGAACGGACCAGCCCCCATGAAGGAAAGACCAAAAAATTACTTGCCTCCTATCATCACATCAGTACAGTGGATTAATCATGAGTCTTTGAAAGAACAGCAGAAAGTTCATTTGGAAAATTTAACCCAGATAACGCGGTGAAATTTTTTGTTTTATTTTTTTTTTGGAGTGATATATTGATTCCTGAATCAAAATAAGTGCTGTCAACTTATCACTCGGACTCAAAACAAAGAGCTTGAGGTGTCGCCAACTAACCTCAACAAGGACCTCACAAGAGGCTGGCGCAGCAGCAGAATTAGCAAGTGATAAGAAGACGAAAAAATACGAAGCTCTGACACATCAATACTGTTTCTATGGCTTGGCTGTCGAAACACTGGGACCATTTTCTCGGCAGTTCAAGTCTTTGGTAGACGCAATTTCAGACAAGTTACAACACACATGTGGTGATACCAGGGCCGGGGCATTCTTACGCCAACGACTGTCATTGGCAGTCCAGCGTGGAAATGCCTCGAGCCTGGTAGGCACCATGTGTCGTGAGAAGAATGATGACATGTTTGTTATATGAAATATTAAATATTTATGTATTTATATTAATCATAATAATAGAACCAAAAAAAAAAATATACAAACGCAATGATAATTGTTTTAGACATTAATTAGAAAAATCCACAATGTAGTACCTTTCACCAATGTAGTAGATGGGGCTGACGTCCTTCTGGAAGGTCGTCAGCCCCATCTGGGTTAAAGAAGAAGAAACAAGAAGAAAGATTGTCCTGCTGCTGATCCACGTCTCCTCCTTCCGAAGTTCCTGGTCCTCTTGACACCGTCCGCACCCTTGGTGGCAGAGACCTGTGCTTTGGCTGAGCGTGCTCAATTTGATTGCATTAACCCTTCAAGTACTGGCGTTACATATATGTAACACGAAACACGTGTCAGCCGGTTTCTTTTTAATATTAAAAACAATATAATAGTACTCATATAACACGTTTTTAGTGATTCATTATAGTCGACCTATGGCCACAGAAAGTTCACTGTTACAAATATGTAACACCAGGACTTGACATGTGCAGTAGAAAAATAGAAAAACTATAAAAATAGTTTTCGGACTTGAAGGGTTAAGTGCAAAAAACGATTCCTTGACAAGTGCACACAAGAAAACCTAGACGAACTAGAGGACAACGACAACTCTTTTTTTATATGTCCATCTTGTACCACTCTCACATTCTCTGATTCAGATTTTTCAGATTAGGTACTAAGCCATGTCTTTGTAAAAAAAAAAAAAAGCTCTAGGTCTGTGCCTTATTTTTTAATTTATTAAAGCAGCATGTGTAGCAAAAGCTACCTCCTTTTGAAACTTTTAAAACATTGTTTTTTTTAACACTGTACCTATCCACCTACCTACATAGATACTTCTTTAGTTTATTGCATTAGAGGAAATGGAACTTTGGTAACTTGATTTTAACAGTTGATCCGTGGAGAAATCGAGAGAGCAAGAGTTGTGCGAGAACCATAGTTGAAAGTATGAAGTGTGAAACTTGGTGCGCTAGGAATGCTGACAAGAAGGGGTCATTGGTCATAGCCGAGGATTTCGACAAAATGACCGGATATCGCCTAACGGTACCTTGGGCTATCGGCCGAGAAAATGTTTAGACTTCAGCTAAGTTCTACGAAAAATTGTGAAATGTTCCCATCAAAAATAGCAAACTCAAACCAATTAACCCTTAAGAACCTTTGAGGCCAATTATGATAAACGTTAATCAAAAGTGTCGAAATGACGAGAGATCTTCAGAGAAGAATATGTTAGAGACAGAGGTGGTGAGAAAAGGTAAGACTACTGAAGCAGTAGTTGGGGATATACGTTAGAGGAAGAGAAAAGGGAAAGACTACTAGAAGGACGACTATAGTGACGACCGTTATGGGTTGAATGGCCAAACTGATGACTAGAGTAGTCAGTCGTCAGTCAGTCCTCAAACAGAAAAGTAGCTAGAAAGTTCCCCGTAATATCCGTCTCCACCGAAGTCGACTCTAATTAATTAAAATAAGTATAGAATAGGTAACAATTAAAATAAATTATAATCAGAATATATTTCTTGTGACCGCATATCCTAATATCTTATCATTTCATCTCCACCCGCTGTCATACCATCGATTCCTATCGCAGGAATCGATAAATAGTGTTTAGGATATTCAGCAAAATACGCCCTCGGCGTTCAGGCTGAAATCCCCCGAAACACAGTCATTTACATTTGAAGTCTAGCCCAATACATCGGGGGAAAGAAAACGCAATACTAAAGTGAAACTGTTAAAAATGTTGTTTTTAAACCAAAATTTTTGTGTCACTACTTAGCAGGACTTAACTTGAGTGGTATAAAACCAAGTTTATAAACAATCTCATATTAATAACTACATCTCCTCCAAATATTATGTTTCTAGGACTAATTGTAATTGAATACTAAGGTGTAGTTTGAGGAAATTTGAGGGGAGTTCCATAGATGGTACAGTGGTACCCTCTATGGACAAAACGGTATTTATCAGTGTGTATTAACATTAATAATATACAACCAACCGACGAAGAATCAGCCACAGATGATGGAGCAGCCGCAGACAACAAAGAGGCAGCAGCATAAGATACTGGTGCATCTAGTGACAACAGTTGATCTACCTTTTCATGAATATCATCTTGTTCAAGGGTGGTTTGTACCTCAGAAGGAGAGGAAATTCTAAATTGGGGTCTCCAGTATTGCTCATCTCGGTTGGATGGTCTCGCCCGCAGATTATATGCATCACCATTGGACGGACCCGGAACCCGGAAAATCGTGATACCAAATTACTATGGAATTTGCCTATTTTGAACAATACTCACGTAATACATAATCGAAAAAAAGGAAATATGATGATCTAAAATACCAACTCTCGCAAAAGTATGGCCTAGAATATGTCAACATTGTGCCTTTTGTCATCAGTTCCAATGGGTTGGTCCACATATCAAACAATACTGGGATCAAGGATTGTGGAATGAAAATTACAGAGAAGATCATCGAGCTTTGCCAGAAGTCTGTCATACTGTCAACCACACAAATCATCAGAAAATGTCTCAATGTTAAATGATTGTAATGTTGCCTTGCTTATGCATCTTGTTTATTTAACCGATGTATGATTTATTACCTCAATAAAGAGTGATGTGCTAATAATCTTCCTGCTGTCTGCGGGAAATTGTGGAAAGCCAGTCTTCATTAGAAACTCCTAGAGTCCAAATAGTTGGCACGGTTTGCTTTTAGAAAAGTTATAAATTAGATACTAGAGCAAGTTTCCGTGGATACTTAGAAAAATAGAAGTAATTTTGTGACATTTTATAAATAATTAGATCAGAAAAAGATATATTTGTGACATTGAATAATAAATAATCAGTTCAATCAATAAATATTTGAATATCTACCGTTAAAGTGTTTGTGTACCTTCATTTTCCTTAATATTATTAACTTCAGTTTCATACCAGACGGAGAAAACTCCCGATCATTTTAGACATTTTTAACGTGAGTGGATTCTGTGGATTTACATAAAAAAAAAAACAGATGATGCATCGAGCAAAACTCCTGTAAGTGCATTGATTTTTGTTCAAAGATTTCACAATTGATTCATAATCATTGTCTTTTGACATTTATTATTTTCAATTATTTTCTATATTCCTTTCCCTGTATTTGAAATAAAATATGAACAACAATGAACAGCAAGCTGCTCAGCAGCAATCCGCTCAACAAAGAGCCGCTGCACAAGCAGCTGCCTTGGCCGCAGCTCAAGCCACACAGGGGGCAGCACCTGTACTTCACAAAGAGTACCTTCAAATAATCCCTGAATTTAAGGGAGATGTTCAACAATTTCCCAGATTTATTCAAATTGGCGACAAATTAGTGGAAAAAATTTACAATCCAGGAAATCCGGACGATTTCCAAAACCTTTTGCACAGTCTACTTTCTAAAATAAGAGATGAAGCACAAGTTCAAATCGCAAATTGTGTTATTAACAACTGGGCAGAATTAAAGAATGCCCTACTAACAAGCTATGCAGATAAAAGAGACATTTTCTCATTAACAATCGAGCTAACTGATATGAAACAAAAAATGAATGAAAATCTTTTTGATTTCTACTATCGAATAATGAATAACCTCAATTTACAGAGGGCATACTTGACAGCCCACGTAGAAGAAGGCCCTAGGGTTACTATGAAAACTTTCGCAAATGGTTTAGGACTCCGTGTCCAATTACGCGGATTGCGCGTATATAATGAAAAATGGCCTATAACAGCCAACAAAAACGATCTTTTAACAATTACAATTCAGGTTACAATACCAAACAAAATCAAGAAACATCAATCAACAAAACTATTACATTCCACCAGCTATGAGAAACAACAACCAACAATCACACAATCAACAAAACTCACAGGGTTACAACAATCAACAATCATACAATCAAAATAACCGACAGGGTTACAACCAATATTCTAACAACCAGAACAGATATAACGGTGGCAACAATCGTCAAAACACCCAACAATTCAGAAACAATAACAACAATACACTCAGTAGAAACACCACAACACAATACAACACGAACCTTCCTGCACCCATTCTTATGAGTATTTCGACGCGTAATACAACGCAAATGCATAACGTTATCACGGAAACAAATACAGACGAAGTCATTGATGACCAACAATTCGACGAAGCTTTTGGATACACTTTTGAATTTTGAAAGAAATAAAAACATTATAATTACATAGGTAATTATGAACTGTAGAACTTGAAAGCCAGTTGAATAACTTTTATTGTGGAAAATTATATTTCAAAGTTGAAAAAAGAAAAGAAAAAAAAGAATAAAACTTTAAAATATAAAGTAAACTTGTTTTCGAAAACAAATACAAAAAAAAACAAACAAACCAAAATAATAAAGAAATTGAAAAGGTACCGATTTTATTTTATTTATTAAAGCCTTTATAAATAATTAATCTGTTGCAAAGTATGTTACTACAGAGGAAATTTCGTTGTAAATTCTGTTTTGTATATTTGTAAATTATGTAAACAATAAAAGACTTAAAAAAGTTACTTTACTTTCAGGTACTGAATTGCAAAATAATGAACCCTAGTGAACATAAGCTACCCATAGGTATGTCAGTTATTTCATTTTTCAAGGACTATTACTGTTTAATAAATAAATATGTTTTAAATACTCGTTGGTAGGTTATAATTTGAACAATATAAATTTTCGTAAGGAAAAACAGTTTAAAAAAGCGCAAAGGTAACATGAAATAAATGGAACATGGAAAATTAAAGGTAAAATTGGTCGGTACATTGGTTCAGTTTAAAAAACAAAAACAAAAGAAGTTTAAAAATAGGTAAGAGATGATTAATTTTGGGTATTACTACTCTTCAAAGACACTTCACTACTTTTGAAGAGTTCTACTCCTCTAAGTCGTCCGAATCGTCAGAATCTTCTGAACTGTGGGAATATGATTCAGGATCTGATTCTTCTTCAGAAAACTCTAATATCTCGTTCAGATTTTCTGGAAGGTAGGGTTTTGAATCCCACTGTATGGCGTAGTGTCCTTCATCTATGCGCCAACCGGAATCGATAGGATTGTGAATACCAATTGGATCTGATTTTTCTGCCAGTGTCCACATACTACTAACGTAATTGGTCCTTTCAATTTTGAACGTCAATACTGAGTGACAGGAAGGGAACGTTGCGGGATCAATTTTTTTTTAATTAAAATCTTTGCGTCATTTTTGGGTCGTGAAGTTTTGTTAAACAAGCGGCTTCATGCTTGATTTTCCCATCTACTTGTTTTTTGGTTGTAGAGCTAGCAATTGAATTCCTCAATTGTGTTTGCCACGTTCTCTGGTATAATACTTGATTCTCCAAGAGATGAAAAAGCTTCTTGAATTTTATTGTCTTTTGACAAGATATTGAAAGGTCGAATTTTTCCTTTGTTAACAAAGGCTGAAATGAAATCACACCCCGTAAACGCGTGAATTCTGGGTAGGGCAGAACAAATGCCATTGCCCAATTTTTAGATCATAGTGGTTATATTAATTAGCCTTCTATTTCTGCCACTCCCAAAATCAAGCCAAATTTTAATGCTTTCTGGAACTTCGAGACGGTTAATATTGCTCAAGAAAACAACCAGTACATCTGTGTCTCCAGTTCTTACCACAATTTAGTAGGGGAAGGTTTGCCAAAACCGGGTAGTCTGCTAATACCGGGTACCACTGTTTCCGACGATACCGCTAATGCCATCTATGAACTGATTACAGAAACTAAAATCTCTTCCTAGCAGAGCGTAACTTTTGTAAACAAACTAACAAACCAATTTCATTTCGAGTCATTTCGCTCTGATTTGAGGTTGTAGTTTTGCACGTGTTATTTTCTTATTTTCGAGCCCACAGTTATCGAGTGACTTTTAACGGTTATTTGTGCTGAAAATTCATGGTAAGTGTGTAAAGCTGTTACTTAAAATGTCTTATTTCATATCATAATTAAATCTTTTTAATATCGTTTTGCATGTCTTGGTTATTCAATATTTTTTACAGAAAGTCATGAGTCTGTTCATACCGGGTACTTTGGGGTTGATAAAACCGGGTACAGATTTTCAGGTACCCGATTTGAGCAGCCTATTTTTTCCTTGGTGTTGTGTGTTTTTTTATGTGGTTAGATTTTTTCAAGTTGTCTTTGATAGTATAATTATGTCTCTGGAGACCGACCTCAGTGGCTTGATCGATAAGGCGACGGACTTGTGACCTGGAGGTTGGTGGTTCAAGTCCCGGTTTCAGCGTAGAATTTGTAAAGCGAGTTTGAGTAGTTGTGATATCACGAAAGTGATTAACACAAATATGATAACTATACATCTCTGGAGATTTTTTCAGGTAAGGTATTGAAGGTCAGTAGGGACCTGCTACATATTATTTTGTAATGTCATTCAATTATTTTTCTCTTTTTTATATTTTTTCAGGTGTCACAATGTCAAAACCTCCAAAGTATACTCGAAAGACTACACGGCAGAGCTGGTGTTCTGAAGACATGTCAAAAGCAATAGACAAAGTATTAGAAGGAGAAATGGGATATCTCAAGGCTTCAAAAACATTCAAAGTTCCTCAGAGTACATTGGAAGACAGAGTAAAGAAGGCTCGAACCAAAGGACTTACCTCAGACCAAGCTGCAAAGAAAGGAATGGGTCGCTATAAAACGGTATTTTCAGAAGAGCAGGAACAAGAGATAGTCAAATACATCTTGGTGCTAGAAGAGAGACTCTTTGGTGTGACTTTACGTGATCTTCGTTCTCTTGCGTTTGAGTTAGCCGAAAAGAACGGACTGAACCATCCTTTCAATAAAGGCAAAAAGATGGCAGGCAAGACATGGCTCTACAATTTCTTGGACAGGCATAACAACATATCCTTGAGAAATCCAGAGAAAACGTCTCTAGCTCGTGCCAAGGGATTTAACAGGACAGCAGTGAAAGGTTTTTTCGATCTTTTGGGGTCGATTCTAGAAAAATACAAATTTGCACCAGAGAACATCTATAACGTTGATGAAACTGGCATGATGACAGTCCCAAATAAACCATCAAGAATACTTGCCCTCCGTGGTAAGAAGCAAGTCGGGGCACTCTCGTCAGCAGAGAGAGGAACTCTAGTCACGGCCGAGATATGCATGAGTGCAAGTGGTAACTACATGCCAACAATGTTCATCTTTCCCCGAAAACGAGAGAATCGTATTCTTTTGGATGGTGCACTTCCAGGATCATTCGCTGCGTATCATGAATCAGGTTGGATACAGAAAGAGAGCTTCGTGTTTTGGTTTAAAGAGTTCCTCAAATTCTCAAATCCACAGCCTGATAAGCCTGTCCTTCTTCTGCTTGATGGGCATGCTTCTCATACGAAGAATTTGGAGCTGATTCAACTAGCTAGAGACAACAATGTTGTGCTCCTGTGTTTCCCACCTCATTGCACGCATCGTCTCCAACCGTTAGATGTATCATTGATGGCTCCACTAAGCACTAACTATGAACAAGAATGTAGGAAGTGGTTGATTGGAAATCCCGGAAAACAAATCACAATCTATCAAGTTGCAAGGTTATAATATGCAAGTGCATTCGGAAGGTCAGCTGTAATGCAGACAGCAATTCATGGTTTCGAAAAAACCGGAATACACCCATACAACCCAGATGTATTCCCTGATCACCTCTTTGCCCCTTCAGATACTACAGAGAGACAAGCCCCACCTGGAAACGTATCCAGCAGCCCAGCATCAGTATCAGAATCCAGTTTCCCAATTGCAAATGATGACACAAGCCCTCCAGTTTCGATGGAAGTCTCAAGTGATCCAAATACAGCTGAAGTTACTAGTCCTCCAATTACAGCAGTAACTTCTACTCCTGCAACACCGACCTCATCAAATACGCCGACAGCATTCCTTGTTTCTCCAGACCAGATAAATCCTATGCCACAAGAAGTTGTTCGTCAAGAAAAGAAGACTAGTTCTCGTCGTGGTAAGACTGCCATATTGTCTGCTTCTCCATACAAGACTGATTTGGAGAAGGAACTAAACAAAACCAAACCAAAGTCTGCTCCAAAGAGAAAACCAAAAGTTCCTATTGAAAGAAAGCTTAATCCAAAGCAAAAGAGACCAACAATAGTTAAAAGAGAATATGTCTCTTCTTCCTCTTCATAAGATGAAGAAAGTACGGATGAAGCTTGCATTTATTGCAATGAATTGTATTCTGATTCTAGGTCAAACGAAGGGTGGATCAAATGCAAAGTTTGCAACAAATGGGCCCATGAAGCATGTTCTCATGTAGAAGAAGAGGACGACGACTTCACATGTGATTTTTGCAAATAATTTGCAATAAAAATCCTAAATTAGTCCTAAACACTGGTAGTCAAGTGGTTAACGCGCTAGTCTGCTAATCCAGGTAGCGTAGGGATCCGTTGGTTCGAATCCCACCCAGTGCACGAATTTTTCCTCATTAATTTGAGTTTGTGACCACATAATAATAAGACTATGAGGGTTAGGTGGTAGAAAGTGCTTTGAGCATTAACCTCGCCTGGTGGTTACCTTCCACTAAAGAGTATTATTATTATTATAATAAATAAATTACCCACTATTTGTTTTACCTACATGTTTGACATGTAAAAAATAATTTCATGTTTCATACTTATAATTTTTAGGAACCAAAGACAGAAGTAGTATAGCTTGATTTTCTTTGTTATTATTTTTCTTTGTTTCTCAAGATAATCAATATTCTTTAAGTGTGTGCAATCACTATTATTTCTCCTTTTTTATTACCTACCTATTTTTTTTTTGAACAATTTTTCCTAATATTTTGGTACAATTCCTATTCTAGTTATTTTTTACAATGTCAAGAAAGTTAGTTGTAAGTTTTACCTTTATGAATACCCAGAAGTGTGTTTCTTATTTTATTTTTATAAAATTTAGGTTTAAAATTTGTTCCTTCTTGTTGTTTCCTATTCGAAAAATAATTATTTTTTACATTAAAATTACTTATGCTTATAAATAAAAATAAAAAAAAATGTTAAAGTTCGTTTCAATAAACATCATTGAACTTTTTATCTATGTCTTCCATAGGAAATATAGGGGTACCCGGTTCTGTCATACCCAGTACCCGGTTCTGAAAGACCGGGTTGACAGAACCGGGTACTTTGACTTTTTTTGAAAAAAATAAATTTAACAAAAAATGGCAATACATAGTGACGTATAGTTTTCAAATTTAGATAGCCAACAAAATTGTGAATGTTTTTCAGTTTAATTTGCTTAGCTTACGATAATGGCTTTTCCGCTAGATGGCCTAGAAAACTAAGTACCCGGTTTTGGCAAACCTTCCCCTACTTCGTGTTTTCATGATCTCTGTTCGTTGTTCTCGTTTGAATTGCATGGTTGCAGTTGAATAGAAGCCCTCTGCTTCCTGTTGACAGCAAAATAGTTCTTGAACTTCTTGAACCCTATTTCCCTGGGAGACAAAACAAGCATTTTCACATGTGAAGTAGAACTTTTTCTATCCAATAGTTGACTGATGAATATCATCATGTTGCCAGTCTCTACCTAAAAATACAGTGAACGCTCTTTTGAAGTCTTCATTGCGGAGAGCAGTTAGAAAATCTGGAGGAATTCTTTGCTGAGGACCTTGGATAATGAAATCTCGACCTGAAGGCATTTCATTTCCTCAAATCAACTTTTCAGAGTCTTTTATTGAAGGTATGGCCATATCCAAAGAAGACCCGACAGTTACATTGTTAAAAAAGCATTAAGTTTGCCAGATAAGCCAAGAGGAAGAGGTAGACCAAAATTAACCTGGTGGACCAACATAGAAAAAGAATTGAAAGAACAAAACTTAGGTCAAGAGGACACATTCAATAGACGTCGTTGGTAATATTAAGATCAATGAGGCCCGATCCCAAATAAATGAGATGGGATACGGTGAAGATACAACATTGATCTTCAAGCTATGCGTAAGACTCAGCAAACCCTTTCGCTGATGATCTGAAGAACTATACATTGCATAATATTGGAACGAGGAAAGCGGCTAGTGAGCAAACTAAGTCCTTCTTGTTGTCCATCAGTGCAAATGGTGATAGATTGAGAAAGAAATTCATCGAAGAATGTTCAAACGCCAAAGAGAGGTTTAATCTACCCATAAAGAGATTGACTATTCATAACTTTGAAAAAGAAAGAATAAAAAAAAAAAACAACTAGAAAAGACATAAAAGTGATAGAACTAGAGTTAAATAAGTTAAATTCAGGCTTGTTTGGACGAATATGTGCAATCGCTGTTGATAAAAAGATAGACCTAAATAAACTACTAACATATTCTCTCACACCACTGTCCCTATCCTTGGCTCATATTGATGGTACAGTAGCAAAAACAGACAAGTCAGCTTTGCTGAGACATTTAGAAAAATCAGCCCCACTCCCGCTGGGGACTGTCCCACAAAGGTATTGTGCTTGTTGATTGACGGGATATATTTTCTGCACAATCTTCCCAAAAAACTTCCTCAGACGTTTGGTGAACTCTCTTCTTACATATTGCGACATATATGTTCAGAAAGAGCTGTTCGAATCGATTTCGTCTTCTTCTTCTTCTAGCTTTTCGACTTTTTCGAAGTTCTTTGGATACATCCTCTTTTTTATCTATTCCTGCTATTTCTTTCAATCGAGTCACAACTTGTGATCGCATCGTCCTTGTTACTGTCCATCTTGAATGCGCAGACTCTTTGTTTGTCATTGCCACTAGTGATGTGTAAAGACTGACTCAAAAGAACTAAGTCATTCTGATGAACGATTGAACTACACTCAGTGAACGATTAGTTCATTTTCATTTAGTTCCCTAGCATTTTCCATTCACACAATACATTAAAGAGCAAGGAATATCGTTCTGAACTAGGTACCTATGAGGTGAACTGAAACCGAGCGATCTGATTGGTTACGCGAACATGCTAGGGGGGTAACCCCCTCTCTGCTCTGTAGTCTCTCGATAAAACTCTTATCCATCATTAGTACTTTTGTACTACATTCTATTTATTCACGATTTTAGAACTAGATGCTTAGGTACATTGAAAAAGGTACATCGAGTACATAGGAGCATTATTCAAATAGTTCTAACTTTCTTGTCCCTGGGTGATATCACCAAGACAGCTATATGTTTGACAATTTTTTTTTTTCGTAATTACTGCTGGGGTTAATAAGGAATATGATGACACAAAAAAATATTTCGTTCTACCAAAATTTATCATAATTTTTTTTAATTGTTTAGGCCCAAAATCATTACCGTCCTCTGTCCCTGAGCATATTTTTTTTACATATTTCTATTTTTTTTTATTTATATAGTATATTGTTTTACTCAACTATCGTTTCATTTTACAACAATTCTATTTCACTTCAAGAAGCATAAGGTGAAATCATAAAAAAAGGTTTTCCATCTTTATAATGATAACTTGAAAACTGTCCCTCAGTTTCAATATCATCACCGTCCGCATTTTTTGAATGCACCAAAAAAACTGAACAGGATAGAACAAGTTGATACAAGTTCTCTAGGAATCATCTCCCAACCGACCTCAGTTGTCTAGAAGTTACGGAAGTGAGAAGTTGTGCGTGTCGATTTTTGTACGATGTGTTCAATCTGGTAAGTCATGATTTAATTTTTTACATGATCATTACCGTCTGCCATTTTATTTTTTAAGACGTGCATGTATGTTTTCATTTTTTTAAACAAATAAATAGTGCCTAATAACTTACATATTTTACTGTTTTTTTTACATTTTAAATCTATTCGAAAAAAATTTAAAAAAATATTTTCGTAAAAATTGTCATCACCATCCGCATCATTACCGTCCAACTCAATATCGGACGGTAATGACCCAACTCGGACGGTGATGAACTAAATAACTGAAATAGCCTTAATACCAAGATGATTAATAGATTTTTGACCTTTATTAATTAGCTTTGTATTTTTCAATCATTTTTCTCAGATGGTAACTACTCTGTTTTTCTTTTACTAATTTATTTTCATTACTTATAATGGACAAAAGCACAAATATGTTTTTTGAATAATAGATTAAAATTGTAGATTGGATGTTCTTTCAATACCTATCATGAATAATGAATTTATGATATTATTGCAATTTTCTTGTGTTTGCTTTACATAGGTCTTCTTTTATATTTTACAAGCAGGCTTCGCCCGCTTCGCGTGGCTAAGGCATGGCCGTTATCGGTTTTTTGGCTCTATCTTGGAAACGGTTGGGAGTTTCGCTAAATCCTTTCTTATTGCACGTATTCAATACCAAAGGGATATTGTGTCCAAATTTCAGCTCTCTACCTATAACGGTTTGGGCTACAGAGCGATCAGTCAGTCAGTGAGTGAGTGAGTGAGTGAGTGAGTGAGTGAGTCATCATTTTGACATTTATATATATAGATTTTGTTAATATTTTAGACTACCTAACAGTTCACTAAGTCAAACTAATATCGGACGGTAATGACCCAACTCGGACGGTGATGAACTAAATAACTGAAATAGCCTTAATACCCAGATGATTAATAGATTTTTGACCTTTATTAATTAGCTTTGTATTTTTCAATCATTTTTCTCAGATGGTAACTACTCTGTTTTTCTTTTACTAATTTATTTTTATTACTTATAATGGACAAAAGCACAAATATGTTTTTTGAATAATAGATTAAAATTGTAGATTGGATGTTCTTTCAATACCTATCATGAATAATGAATTTATGATATTATTGCAATTTTCTTGTGTTTGCTTTACATAGGTCTTCTTTTATATTTTACAAGCAGGCTTCGCCCGCTTCGCGTGGCTAAGGCATGGCCACATTGAACTAAGGCATGGCCGTTACCGGTTTTTTGGCTCTATCTTGGAAACGGTTGGGAGTTTCGCTAAATCCTTACGAACTTGTTTAAAATGTAGTTAGTGTAGAAATTTGTATTTTGTCTACTTCGTTTTTTTTTGTACTACATAGGTACATATTTATTTTCTCTATTATTTACAGAGTAATGAAAATGGCTAGAAAGACTGTGGCTAACACCAAATTGGAAGCAGAAAGAAAAAAGAAGGATGCGGAGAGAAAACGGTTGAAAAGACTTGAAATTAAGAATGATCCTGAAAAAAAAGCAATAGAAAAGGAAAAAGAAAGACAAAGATACCAACGGAGAAAAGAAGATGGAAAACTGAAATCCATAAAGGACATGAACAGAAGAGATCAAAAAGTACAACGTCAAAAATGGGTAAATGCTAGGAGGAAATATGTTTCGAAGCAAAAATTGAATGCAGAAACTGATCACTTTTTACAAGACAATTCTCCCCCTCTATCTCCTGAAGGTGGAACTGAACAAAGAGAACGAAATATTGAAGAAACACCAAACCAGCCATCAATATCGAGCCATCAGAAAAGGTCGGGACGGAAACGAAGACAGCGAAACACTATGAGAACATTCAACGCTTTAGTCAAGGAAAGGAAATTGAGAGCTCGAGAGACACAATTGAAGGAGAAGTACAAAAAGAAATACTATCGCCTGAAGCAACAAAAAGAATTGATAGGATCACCATCTCCAAATAAAATTGTAGAAAAAACATTGGCCAAAGGCGAGAAAGAAGTGAAAAGAAAACTTCTCTTCTTAGAAGTGCTTAAGAAACAAGTGAAAGAGAACCAAAATGATTTATCTGAACGAGATCGGAATGTATTGGCAAAAAGTCTTACTGGAAGTACTGTAAGGAAGTACAAAAAAATTCAAGAAATGAACTGCTTGGTGTCCAAACATCTTCAAAATAAGATATCAAAATTTAGTAAGGAGAGAAATCCTATGATCTTGAGAAGAAAATTGAAGTTGAATAGTTTGTTTGCAAGATTGAAAAATACTGTGGCGGCTTTTTTTGACGATGACGAAAATGCGCTACCATCCCCTGAAAAAAATGCAACTATAACAAAGAAAGGTGTCATGAAACAGAAAAGGTATTTAACAGATTCAATGTCAAATCTTCATAAGAAGTTTGAGAAAACGTCAAATGTTAAAGTATCATACACAACCTTTCTTCGTATGAAACCCTTCTACATTTACGAACGCAAAATAAAGGACAGGGATACATGCAGATGCATAAAGCATGCAAACTTTGAGTTCCTGATTCAGAAAATGCATCGTCTGGGTATCACTAAGTGTAGCTCCTTGTCTGCATTTCTCGAACAAATGTGCTGCAACAAGAACAACCAAGACTGTTCCAATAGAACGTGTAAAGAATGTATGGATACGTTCAGAACAGAAACTCTCTTAGTGAACATATCTCAAGAATTGGCTGATAGTCAAACGTTCTACTACGAGTGGGAACTTTGTAAACAAAACTACACCAACAAGAACAATGAGGTTTGCACGACGAAAATAACATCAAAGAACAGAAAGTACATCAAAGTGAAGGATTTAATAAAGAAAGTTGAAACTGAAATTCCTGAATTTTTCAAACATGTATTTAGAGCAAGTCATCAGATAAGAACGATCAAAGAGATCAAAAACAGTCTAAAACCAAATGAAACCTCAATTTACTGCGACTTCTCAGAAAACTACACATTGAAATATTCAGAAGAAGTCCAGTCAGTGCATTTTGGGGGGTCCCAACAACAACTTTCTCTGCATACGGGGGCTTTCTATTACAATGAAAACGGTGATATCAAACATCAATCATTCGGAACTCTCTCAAAGAATACCCGCCACGACCCAGTAGGCATTTGGGCACACTTGACTCCAGTATTAAAATTGATTAAAGAAACTGTTCCCAATGCTGATACCATATATTTCAATAGTGATGGACCAACATCACAATACCGCAATAGAACAAATATCTTCATGTCAAACACAATTCCACTTCAATTTGGTTTCACAACTATAATATGGAACTACTTTGAGGCTGGACATGGTAAGAGCGTCGCAGACGCAATTGGTAGTACAATAAAAAATAATGCTGATAAAGTTGTTTGTCGAGGGAAGGATGTCGCATCCATTAATGAGTTGGTTGGAAATTTGATGTCGCTGAAGACCAGAATTTATGTAATTGAAGATCAGAACATGAACGAAGTGCAATCAGTAGTGCCGAAGGTTCTAAAACCCATACCAAAATGTCTTAAAATACATCAAATTGTATCCCGTGAAAGGAAAATGGTTATTAGAAAGATATCTTGTACAAGATGCTCCCGCAAATTAGAAACATGTGAAGAGTGTCAAATTGAAGGTGCTACAAAAATTATTCAAATTGAACGAATCCTTCTCAGTAAAATAAAGACTGAAGATAAGGAAAAGTCCAAAACAAGCGAATTACAAGAAAACAAAATGTTATTAAAGATCAAGTTGCCCATGAAACGTAAAAAATGTATCCTTTATATAAACATAGGCAATAAAGACCTTGGTTCAACTAGCTTTGTGGTTTTCTGGTTCAATTTCAAAGATTATTGGTTCGAATTCTAGTTAAAACATAGAAAGGGTTCTCTATATTATTCAGAGAACTTTTTCTATATTAAAACATTAGAGATGTTTTGCATGGATTTGGACCATTGTGATAGGTACTTTTAATCAGATCATGGATTCAAATATCAAAAAATAGTTGCTTCATAATATATTCCAAACAATTCTATAGCTATATTTCCTTTACTCTTACATAATCGCAGGTCCTGTCAATTCATTGCAGAACAAAATCAAGGAAATTTCCATGGAGAATGTAAAAAAAATCCGAAAGGCTGACGAGGTGGTCGACACTCCAGTTGTTGATGACGTGGCGGCAGACGGCACTCAAATTGTTGATAACGTGGCGGACGGCACTGCAGTTGATGACGTGGTGGCAGATGGAACTCCAGTTGTTGTTGACGTGGCGGCAGATGGCACTCAAGTTGTTGTTGACGTGGCGGCAGATGGCACTCCAGTTGTTGTTGACGTGGCGGCAGATGGCACTCAAGTTGTTGATGACGTGGTGGCAGACGGCACTCCAGTTGATGACGTGGCAGACGGCACTCCAGTTGATGACGTGGTGGCAGATGGCACTCCAGTTGTTGTTGACGTGGCGGCAGATGGCACTCAAGTTGTTGATGACGTGGTGGCAGACGGCACTCCAGTTGATGACGTGGCAGACGGCACTCCAGTTGATGACGTGGCAGACGGCAATCCAGTTGTTGATGATGTGGCGGACGGCACTTCTGTTGTTGATGACGTGGCGGCAGACGGCACTCAAATTGTTGATAAGGTGGTGGACGGCACTGCAGTTGATGACGTGGAGGCAGATGGCACTCCAAAATATGGTGATGATGCTGATAAAATGTATCAAATTGATGAAATTTTTAATTGTCTAAAGAATCAAAACAAATGGTAAACGTTGATTTGAATTTTGCCTTATTTTTGTTCATTTTTACCTAAAATTTTGTTCATATTTTGTCCTAATTTGAAATAATAATAATAAAAAATCGCTTAAAGACTAAAGCCATGTTTGTTTGTTTGTTTGTTTATTTGTTTGTTTGTTTGTTTGTTTGTTTGTTTATTTGTTTGTTTGTTTGTTTGTTTATTTGTTTTCTTGGTCTCAGAACTTATCATTTGCCGTCTGAGAGACAGAAATGATTTGTAAGTCATTACCATCCAATAACAAATCATTACCATCCAATAACAAATCATTACCATCCGATCCGCCATTTTGAAAATAGCCATATCTGGAAAAATAAAGGTCTGGGTGAGTGACCAAGTACGGAAAAACCTTTAGCATCGTAATTATTTTCAATTGGCTCAAAAATATTTGGTACATATTCAAGTTCATTCCTGCCCAATTTGACAACCAAAAAGTTAAAACTATTTGAATAATGCTCATAGTACATTCGGATCTTTGAAAATTCATGTACACTCTTTTTCGTGTCCTACCGAATTTGAAATATTGCATGCGTTCTTTTTAATTAAGTTTGTACCTATTCTTAATTATGATTTCTTTCATTCTTTCGCTTTAAATTCTATGAAGACGCACCTCAGAGCTTCTTAGCAGACGAATTTTTTTTAATTGGAAATTTGATTTCTGCTGGATCATTATGCCTTTACCATTACCGTCAGGGAGAAAGCGCAGTAAAGTGAGGGACTTCTTCGATCCATTGACTGATAATAGTAAGAGAGCAAAATGCTCTCTTTATTCAGTGCATTTAAGTTTTTCTGCCGGGAATATTTCAAACTTAAATAGACACTTGAACACCAAGCACCCAGCAGTGAATTACAATGCAAGACAACCCCACATATTGTTATCCGAAGATCAAAGTGCTGATGAACCATCAACTTCAAATAATACTTCATCAGCAAGTAACTATAATATTTCTAACCAAACTAAGATATACAACTTCATGGGTCATTCAAAAGCGTCTCAGAGCGTTACCAAAGTAGTCGATAACCAACTCGTAAAAATGATTGTAAAAGAGTACCAACCACTCAGCATAGTGGAAGACCCTGAGTTTAGAAACAATATTTGCAGAAAACTTGATTGTCGATGCATTTTCCAAATATCCTCAGGCTTTTATGCACTGTGTTCCGCTCAAGGTACACAGATAGCCAACAAACTACTAGATTTTTTCTCACATCACGGCATTTATAAACAAATCATTGTCCAACAAAAGTCTTAGCGCTTCATAAAGCCGAAACACATCTCATTTCCGCTCAACACCCCGAATCTAACCTTCCATTCCATTATCATAGAACACATTTGCCTTCTCAATAATAGACAAGATTTTTAAAAAAATGACCAAATTTCAACCAAGGTTAAGTATGCAATTCTATCCAGCCTCCGTGGCGTAATGGTTGTGACTACTGCCCGTGTTAATTGTAAGGGTTTCACTGAAAACCCTGCAACCAGGTCAGATAATAATAAAAAAGTATGCAATCATAGCTTACAATAAACACAACGCATTCTGCTACAAAATTAAAACCCATGGACGGTATAAACGGCCATTTTGAACCAAATAACCTCTTTGAAATGGACATAGAAAACATGCTACGAGCACAAATCAATTCTTGAACATGTCTCTCAAAATATTGCACAAAAGTAACAAGAAAACAAGGAAGAGGTCATCAGTCAACTACACTCATCATCAAAAATTCGGGGCAAGAAAAATTTCAAAGTTGAGGATTTTTTCAATTTTTTCTCTACATCCTGTAGTTTTGTGAATGACACGAAAAGAAAGGTAATTTTGTTGTCAAGCAGGATCTATGTTTAGTTTTAAAAAGGTTCCACTACCTAAAAATAGAAAAATAAAATACTGCAGAAGGTCTAAATTCCATGAAAACATCAATTTTCAAAATCAATGTATTTTACTTTTCACAAGGTATTTTTTCACACGTGATTATGATTAGTATTTGGTGTTGCCACTTCTCGCTTCAATGACAGCCTGCATTCTGTTTCTCATCGACAGAATAAGATTCCTCACGACTTCCTGAGGAATATCCTGCCATTCGTCAAGGAGTGCTTGTTTGAGCTCCCTGTGGTTCTGGGGGGGTGGTTTTCGAGCGCGGACCCGACGTTTTAACTCGTCCCATAGGTGTTCGATTGGATTCATGTCGGGGCTGTTGGCGGGCCAGTCAAGCGTGCGAATGGTACCTACAGACTGGTACTTATGATCGTAGACCAGGGTCAGGCAGACCACGGACAACAACGCCGCATGAGGACCGCTACATCACAATGACAAGTTTGAGAAATCGTGACATGTCGTCTGTTGAGATCCCGAGTTCTCTCGACAAATCATGACGTCAATGTAAGTTCGTCAACAGTTAGAAGACGGTTGAAGGAGAAAAATTTAAGGCCAAGAAGGAAAGCCACAGGCCCCAAACTCACCAGACGACACCGAGAACTGCGCTTGAGATTTGCACGAGAACACGTGAATTGGACAGATGAAGATTGGGGGCGTGTACTCTTCTCGGATGAGAGCCGGTGCTGCCTGTATTTCAATGACAGGCGGAAAAGAGTATACAGGAGGCCTGGAGAACGCTTCATCCCCTGTTGCATCCAAGAAACTGTTAGTTTTGACGGTGGTTCTTGCATGTTCGGGGCAGGGATTTCGTTGGAAGGAAAAACAAACCTGGTTATCATCAACTGTGGAGGCGAAGGTGGCACTTTGACTGCAGTTAGGTACATTGACGAGATAATTGGAAAAGTTGGGTTTTTTTACTTAACCCCTTTTGCCCAGGCATGCGAGAAGTGACAACGATACTTGGACATAAAGAGAGATGTCTGGGACGTTTTAACCCGAGAGTTTAATGCTCAAGGGTTAAGGGTCCACAGGGACAAGAAAAGTCTTATGACCAAGTATCGAACACTTGTCTCTATCTGTAACAAAGAATTTGCAAAGGAGAGGAAGGAGACATATAAAAACGGAGGTGGACCAAGGGAGACAACACCTATTTCTGACATCAGTGAAGAGCTCTCAAAGATTAGGGCAGAAATCTGTATTGTTGGAGAGAATGCCGTTGGCGTTAGCACCGCCCTTGATCAAGTTTTGTTTTGTTAATTTTAATATGTATATATTCTATGTTATTTGTAAATAAAACTTGATCCAACATGTTTAATAAGGTGCACAGTGGTAAGTAAATAAAAAAATTAAAGATTTGTTTCCTTTGACATACTATTGAGTGATAAGAGAAATCAGCATTTCAGTTTTACAATTCTTTGGACCAAAGATGCCCAACTAATTTGAGAAACAAACCAAATTTTTCATTCCATGTCAGGTGGTGGGCCACTAAATATTTATGTAGGTAATACTTATCCCATAATGTTATTTGTGCTTTCTAAGCTATTTAATGTTTCTATCATGCTTCAATTGCTTCATTGTTTCAGATTACATAGAGCCAGTAGATAACCCCTGAATAACTTTTGAATGGCTTCTTCGGTAAAGATAAAATTTTGTATGGTAAACCGGGGTAGAAAGACCTTCTTTTATAGTGGGGCTGGTTTTTTTACCGACCCCCATGTCGGGGCCAGGGGGGCCAACTTCATTTTTTAAAATACGAACCCCTACTTTGCGATACATTTTTGGAAAGGTCTTTAAATAAAAAATACTTTGGTGAAAATTTAATTTTGTTAAATATTAAATTGTGTATGCAGTGTAAAGTCTGGAAACCCCTGAATATCTTTCAAAAGCGCTTTTTCAGTAAATTTAAAATTAGGTTCGGTAATCCGTAGTAATCAGACCTTATTTTAGAATCGCCCTTAGGGGCGATTTTTGGTACCGGTCCTCATGTCGGGGCCAGGGGCCAACTTCAAAGGGGCCGAAGGTCAAATTACCACCGATTACCGTACACAATTTTAAATTTACTGAAAAAGCTCTTACAAAAGATATTCAGGTGTTTCCAGACTTTACACTGCATACACAAAGTTGGACGCCAGTTGCAAACAGTTAATATTAAAAAAATAAAATTTGCACCAAAGTATTTCTTATTTAAAGACATTTCCAAAAATGTATTGTAAGGTGGGGGTTCGTATTAAAAAAAAATGAAGTTCGCCCCCCTCGCCCCAACATGGAGGCCGGTAACAAAAATCAGCCCCACCCTAAAAGAAGGTCTTATTACTCCGGTTTACCGTACAAAATTTTAAATTTACTGAGAAAGCCATGCGAAAGATATTTAAGGGTTTCCAGACTTTTGCCCCACCCTGTATATAACTTTGATCAACATTTATTTCTTCTTCCCATCATGAAATTTTGCCCTGAAACTGCAACTGAAATGGCAGCAACCTCAGCTAACCTATCATGCCTCACCAATAATCACAGCTTTCATCCCATCAACCTCTAGCTTTGACATAAACAACAACTGGGCCAAATATTCACCTGCCCGGTTGAGGAAAAGGAAAAGTGCTCCACTTGTAGTGCACAATGTTAAGTTTTTAATTAATCTGGAAAGCTATAAATAAGTTAAAACTTGATAGCAAATTTGTGGCATCTTTTGGTAGAATATTTGGGTGCTCATAGCACAACCTCATGTACCTGGGTGAATATCAAGAAAACGTACAATTCCATGTAACTCAAAGAATTCTCAATAATCATGATGCCTGTCGTTTTGAAAATATTTTATAACTAAAGTTCATGTTTTGTTTTATTTGGTCGTCTTATTTCGTTCCTTTTTTTTTTTTTTTTTCATCATTGGGAAATTTGGCAATTTATGCCTTGAAATTCACTCCCGTGGACCGTAACTAGTTCGACTTTCTAAACAAAATCTCAATTTTCAGTGCTGAGAGGTTAAATAAATTCAGTTTTTTTTTTTGGTGTGATCAAAGTAGAACAATTGAGAGAAACTCTTAAATTACATTTTTAATTTTTCGCATTTTTTGGTAATTCGTTGAAAGCCATTAAAAAGTGAGTCCGGAACTAAATTCACTTCCATGGACACGTTTATTAGTGAATAAAAATCAAAATACACACTACTGCGCATGTGTCAGATTCATTTCTCTCTTGCCCGTAATAAGATTAGATCTATCAAGTTGAAACATAGACATCTCTGTTGAACTGTGAAATCATCTTAGTATTGTTTGAACATTGTGAAGTTTACATACGTGGTTGGCCGGTATTCCGTTCTTTCACTTCTGCGGTGTGATAATAATATTTAAATGGTAAGTGAATTCGTTTTTTTATTAGTCTTGTCCTTCAATTCTCCGGTAAACTCTCTAATTATTGATTAACTTTGGGTCAAAAAGACTATTTTCGTTGGTTTTACCACCACAGGAGGCATGGTTTTCACTATTGTGGACTTCACATCCATGGACAATTTGTGGTCATGGAAGTGAAATTTAGCAAAGATGCTTTTTTCGGACATTTTGAATGTTAATTTTCATTTGCCCCGTGTTATTCTTATTCCTTTTCTTTTCTTTTGTTAATATTACATAAATGTTCTCATTTTCTTTTTTTAAACGATTAGACTAAGGCTCAAAGTTTTTACTGTCCACGGAAGTGAAACATAGTCAGTTGACAAGATCTAAACTACGTTTTTTAGCACTTAGAATACCTATAACCGTGTTTTTTCCTGTGCCAGTTTTTTTTTATATGATTTTATTTACGGTCCATTGATAGTTCTCGTTTTTGTCATATTGAATTAGACTGACTGAGTCCAATAGCTACTCTTGTCCACGGAAGTGAATAAATGTCCATGGAAATGAATAACTGTACCATTACTACTTCAATTTGGTTAGTAATAAAAGTGTCTATCCTTATAATTATGTACACATTTATGTTTTCTTTTTTTTTATAGGTATATTAATTTTATCTTATTTATTTATTTTCAGTTCATGTGCTAGAACAAAATGGGACCAAAAAAACAAAATGATGAGTATTTGATGAAACGGAGGGAGCAGAAAAGTCTTAGTATGCAGAGAGCTAGAGAAAAACTGAAGCAGGATCCGTTGAAACACGAAGAAGTCAAGCTCGCAGACCGACAGAGATGTGCAAAGAAAAAACAAGAGGGGAAGGTAAAATCAATCAAGGAGATGACGAAGCGAGAGCAGCGAGCCGTCCGAAAATCTTGGAGAGAACGAGCGAACAGACACAACGCAAAGAAAAGACAGCAAAACAGAGAGTGTCGATTCATGGAGGATATCACACCACCACAAAGTCCAGATGGCAATATTGTTGACGAACCATCCACTTCTAGAAGAAATCAGATGGACCAGAGAAGTAACCGCCTCAGAAGAAGAAGAAATAGAGAAGAAAAAAATAGGCGAATTGAACAGCTTAAACAACAATTATCAAAGGTGCAATCTGAAAAGTGTAGATACAAAAGTAGGTACTGCAGACTGAAAAACAAGCAAAATAAGCAATCAGGGAAAACTCTACTTACTCCAAGGAGCAAAGTAAGCGAAATGGCCAAGAACAACCCAAGCTTAACTGAAGAAGTTCAACGTTCTCTTCTGTTCAGTGAAGCTATTTCTGATCAGATTAAAACAAACTTTGGCAAAGAAAAGTCAAATATAAAACGCAAACTGTTTGCTGAAGTCTTAGATGGGCAGATCATAAAGAAGTGTAAATTCAAGAATGTTCTCACTTCACTCACTTCTCGGCGTTGTTTGAAATACAGGTCTAATCGGAATGTGAGAAACGACATGAAAAAAATGAGCCATGATGTTAGAAAGTTTCTCGAGGAAGATATTTGCAGTCGCATGGCTCCTGGTAAGAAGGACTACATAACAAGATAGAAAGTGAAAAAGCAGAAGAGACTGTTATCAGATACACTGAAGAATTTACATGCGAAGTTTGTCAAAGAAAATGTTGAGTATAAACACATGAGCTACACTCTCTTCAGCAGATTACGACCGTTTTGGATAGTGTTTCCAAAAGTAGCTGAACGAGATACCTGCGGTTGTAAGAAACACTCTAACATGAGTTTACTTGTAGCCAAATTAAAACATCTGAAAATGGTAAATGAGACAATAAACGCCGAGATTAAAAAGGACGAACGTATCGAATTTAAAGAATATAAAGAAGATGAAGAAATAACCTATGAACAATGGAAAACAGTAAAGGAAACTGTAAATGTAAGAGGGACTGACAAAAGGTGTCAGAAAACTATCAAAGAGTCTCTCTCTTGCACTAAAAAGGATTGTGCTTGATTTTGTGAATCAGCTGGAGCCCTTTCGAAAACACTGTAAGAACATCAATAATCAATACAATGCAATCAGTCGTATGAAGGACAACCTCAAAGAAAATGAGGCCATCATACACTTCGATTTCTCTGAGAATTATGCTTGCAAATATTCACAAGAGATACAATCCGCTCATTTTGGTGGTTCGAAGAAGCAAATTTCTTTGCACACAAGTGTTGTTTACTATAAGACTGGGGATGACCAAGCTATTCAAAGCTAATGTACATTTTCAGAGAATTTGCGTCATGATCCTTCCGCCATCTGTGCCCACTTGAACCCTGTTATTGATGATCTAAAAAGAAATGTAGAGGGTCTTCATGCAGTCCACTTCGTGAGTGATGGCCCTGTTACTCAATACAGAAACAAAAACATGTTTCAACTTTGGGTGATACATTTAGCAAGACAGTTGGGAGTGCATGAAATGACCTGGAACTACACAGAAGCAGGGCACGGTAAGGGAGCGCCAGACGGTGTTGGAGGTAGTGTGAAGAGGCTGGCTGATACTTTTGTTGCAAGAAGTTTTGATATCCCAAATTTGGACAAACTAATATCCTTATTGGAGACAATCAATTCAAATACCAAATTTTATGTGATTGACCGAGAAGAAATCGAGACAATGGACAAAATAATCTTAAAAACCATTCCTCCCTTCAAAGGCACATTGTTAATACACCAATTGACATGGAACAGAGCAGTTCCGTCATTCATACAAGCTAGGAGTCTGAGCTGTTCAAGCTGTGATACTATGGATACATGTGAACATTATGGAATTGGACGGATCAAAATCTACAATCCTTTGGGTATCCTTTATCGAAACTTGTTTAATGACCTTCCTTTTATAAAATATCAGCAACTTATTTATTAGATCTTGTTTTGCATCTATCCTTAACTAGGAGCAGACGAGTTGCTTATCATGATGTGTACTCCGACGAAACAGAAGAGGAAGCGACTGATGAGGAGCAGAGAATGACAGATGAGGAGCAGAGAAAGACTGATGAGGAGCAGAGAAAGACTGATGAGGAGCAGAGAAAGACTGATGAGGAGCAGAGAAAGACTGATGAAGAGCAGAGAAAGACTGATGAGGAGCAGAGAAAGACTGATGAGGAGCAGAGAAAGACTGATGAGGAGCAGAGAAAGACTGATGAGGCGCAGAGAAAGACTGATGAAGAGCAGAGAAAGACTGATGAGGAGCAGAGAAAGACTGATGGAAAACTTGAAAAGACAGACAAGAAAAAGACCATTGCTAAGAGGAATAGGACCTTTACTACAAAGAAAAAGACCCCTGTTCAAAAGAAAAAGCCAATTCAGAAGACAAATGTTGATAAAAAAGAGAAACCTTCCAATCATCCGGAGGAGAATGGTGCCCACGACAGCGACGACACATTTGATGAGCCTAATGAGTCCGATCCAGAAGCAACAAATGAGCTTTTCAATATGTTCTCAAAGTGAGATCTAAATGTGAAAGTCAGCATTCTTCTTTCTTTTATTGGAATAAATATCTGATTTTTCTTCTTTGTACGTTTTTCTATATTTTCGTTTGTTTCTTTTTTTTTAGCTGCTGATTTTCAGTTTCATTGGTAGGTAGGTACTAGGGTTGCCAGACGTCCCGTATTTCCCGGGACGTCCCGTATTTTGGGCACTTTTCAAAATGTCCCGTACGGGACACGCGTGTCCCGTATTTTCCCCAGTTTCACCATCTCCTCTGGTAATTTGGGTGATAATAAATTGATACAATACAGTAGGTATGTATATCATACTAAAATCAGAGTACAGACAGGAGAGTGAGAGAGAGAGAGAGAGAGAGAGAGAGAGAGAGGATGCAGTCTCCTCGTAACCAATTACATCACAGTCTTTCAGTCACGTGCCTCTAGATCCTAGATCTAATGTAGCGTGCTGATTAGTTCTCCTTTGACTCCTCTGACCTCTCCCTCACCCCTCTCCTCAGTCTCAGTTCAGTATTCAGTTCCGTTTTGTCTTTTGTTTTAAAGTGTGTCGCGTCAAGACAGGTGTGAAATTTTTAATTGTTTGTTTTCGTTTTCATTTGTTCTATTCTTTTTTATTTGGCATTTTATTAAAATAAAACAATACTTTCCTTATTATAAGATAAGGAAAGTAAAAAAAGTACAGGTAGCTTTTACTCTTTTCAGAATAATATTTATAATGATAGAAAAGCTGTGCAGAGTAAAAACTACTTACTCGTAGGTACCTATTTTCTCGTACATTCCTTTTTAGTGAAATGAAACTTTAGTTTTTTGAAATGGATAATGCAACTCCCACTCCTGCCAAAAAGGCGAAAAGACTAACAAAATACAGTACAACTTGGGAATCCTCATATTCATGGTCGAAAGAGGTCAAAGGTAATGCGTTCAAGGCATTTTGTTCAGTTTGCAATAAAGACTTTTCATGTGCCCATGGTGGAGTAGCTGATTTGAAACAACATGCTGCTGGTGTTTCTCACATGAATGTAATTAAAACCAGGGCAAGTAGTGCATTGTCGAAATTTTTGACAAAACCAAGTAATGTAGCGTCAGATTTTCAAATCAGTGTTTCTATAGGAGAAATCACGTCTGTGTATCATACAGTAAAGCATAGCCTCAGCTATAATAGTATGGATTGTGGGAATAAACTGTTACCGACTGTTTGCAGTGATTCAAAAATTGCACAGAAATTTTCATGCGGTAGGACAAAAGCTGCAGCTATTGCAACCGAGTTAGCTAAGGAATCTATCAATGAGGTATTGAAAAGTATGAAGGAAAATGATGCATTCTTCTCCATTGCCACTGATGCTAGCAATAAGAAAAATAGAAAAATGTTTCCCATTTGTGTTCGATATTTTGACTTTGATTCAGGGATTGAAAATCGCCTTCTGGATTTTGTTGAGTGTAATAACGAGTCTGCTGATATTGTTTCTAAATTACTGTTAGACACTTTGGAGAAAAACGAATTATCTCTTGAAAAAGTGTCAGCATTTTCAGCTGACAATACAAATGTAAATTTCGGTTGTAACCACTCTATTTACACAAATTTGAAGGAGAAAAACAATTCAATTCTTAACACTTTGTGCGCCAAGCCCAAAATCGTGATTTTCCCCTGGGGCCACGATACAAAGGATTGTCTCTCAATATGATTCAAAACTAGATAGGTGAAAACCAAGCACACTCTGATCATCCTCAGGAGGCCACGCTTCAAATTCTCAATACAAAATACACAGTAGTGTGGCCCATACTGAGACACAATGCTTCAAAGAGAGGTCTAGTGTCTCTCAAAATGAGAGACGTGGCCCCAGCGGGAATTCGCTGTCGCTCATATTGAGCGACGTGGCGCACAAAGTGTTAAAGCTGGCTGTCCAGTACACATCCTCCACAATGCTTGTAAATTTGCCACTAACAAACTTAAAGTTGATTGTGAGAATTTACTATTGAAAATGAGTGGTCATTTCTCCAAGTCTGCCAAACGAAGAGCTGATCTAATGGAACATTTTGAGTCGCTTGAAATGCAATTTGAGGAAATTGTGAAACATGTTGTTACCAGATTCTTATCTCTGGGTCCTGCTGTCGAACGTATTCTCAAAATATGGCCAGCTCTCAAGTCCCACTTCCAAGATGAAGAAAATGAATGTCCAGCTTCCATTGAAAGTATTTTCATTTCTGAGGAGGAGGTAAATAGAACTCTAGCCTATTTTTCATTTCTTCATAATGTCATGTTTTCTTTAGAATCCACCATGAAAAAACTTGAATCAGACACCCTAACAGTTGTTGAAATGCATGTTGAAATGACTAAATTGTTGAAGAGACTAGAACAAAGGATGAATGATAAATTCTTTGGAAGCCAAGCGAAGAAAATTATTGACAAAGTAAAGCCAGACCTAGCTGAATCAATGAAAACAGATTTCTCTACCTTTTATAGTAATGTAATTGCTTACCTGAAAAAAAGGTATGATTTCTCAGATAGTAATATCCTTTCAATGTTATTGTTTATGAACCTAGATAAAGAAATTTCTTACTCTGAGTTAGTTGCGGCGGCGGAGGTTTTAAAAATCAACGTTGACGAAGATGTAATGTACGAAGAATTCCAAATATTAAAACCGAGTATTGAACAGATCTTTCCTAAAATAGACATTAATTCCCAAAATAAGTGACAGTTGATTTTTAAAAATTTAAATTTACAAAATGTATTCAAAATTGTATCATTTGTAATGAGCATTCCTAGCTCGAACTGTTACGTAGAGAGAGTTTTCTCTCAAATGAACCTGAAATGGACAGACATCAGGAACAGGTGTTCGGCTGACATGATTTCAACTGAACTAAAAATAATGTTCAACTACAATATCACTTGTACCCAATTTTACCAATATCTCAATGGTAAAAAAGATTTTGTCAAAAAAATACAGTCTAATCAAAAATATGAGAAGTAATAAATAAATCTGAATAGTAAAAAGTTTTTTTAAAAATAAAGCTTTTTTCTTTCTTCCGAACATTGCAGGATGTGGGGGGGGGGGGTTAAATAATACTTTGTTTTTATTTTGGCAATTGAAAATGTTCGTTTTCTTGATATTCACCCACCTACTTGTTTCTGCATGGAATCTTGAAATTGTAATTTGCAACGTTTTAATTGTCTTGTTAAAATCACACACTTGTTGATTTCCCTACCAAATTATAAAATTAATTTTCTTTTTCAGGCAAAAAAAAAGTTGCAGATAACTGGAAACAACACAAGCCGAGAGTAAGATACAGGTATTCAAAGAGTACCGACTTCTAATACAGGAGCAGAGAAAGCAGGTGGAAGAAATGCTGAGAAGAGATAAAGAAGATAGGGATATTAGAAAAGATAGAGAGTTGGATGCTAAAATTAGAAGAAAAGATCAAGAGTCACAACAGAGGATGAGATTGGAGTTCGAAAAACACGAAGCAGAAATGAAGAAGTACAGGTGATGTGATTAGTATGAAGCGGAACATCAAATTCAAAAACTGAAGACTGAAAATGATGTTTGAATGTAGAAAATGACTAGTTTCCATGTGATATTACATAGCCAGATTGATATTGTTATGATTTGGTTCAAGTAAGTTGAAAACCCCTGTGAAATGTGTGAGCAATCAGCTGTTGAGAGAGGAATGGCTAGACCTGGAGCACTCTAGCGGACTTAGTAAGAACTTTTAGAAGTTTTTGTCAAAGAGGGGAAATTAATTCGGTGTTTTTATTATAGTTCGGTGTTTTTAATCATAGAGTGAGCTACAGGTATCGAATCTCGATTTCTCTGAGCGGAATGTGCTGGAGTGTTCTCGCTCTTTTATGTGAGGTATACAGGGTGAGCATAAAGTCTCACCCCACCCCTCGTATCTCAAGAATGGCTGAAAATACAAGAAAACGAAAAAACCCGTATTCCTTAATTTTTAGGGGGATTAATTTTCAGCCAAAAAAAATTTGCCTACACGGCCCCAGTCAGGCTGGGCATGGACCAATTTTAAAATCTTAAATAGAATGGTATGTCTTGTGGCATATTGTTTTAAAGGGCTCATAAAGAGAAGTTCATTACAACAAATTTCAGTGAGCTACAACTTACTGTTCTCGAGATACAGGGTCGGACGTCCTGCGTAATATCCATATATTTTGACCTATAACTCGTTGACCGTAAATTCCAGAAAAATGAAATTTGTTGATAATAACTCCTTATCGCAAGAACTTTCGAACAAGTTAAAACTGGATTTGTTTTTTCGTTAAAAATTTTCGGACTTTTCGTCCGGGTGGCTGACGAAACCGACCAGAAACTAATATCAACAGAGTATGTCGAGTTATAATTTTTTCGAAAGTGCTTGTCATAAGGAGTTATTATCAACAAATTTCATTTTTCTATAATTTACGGTTAACGAGTTATAGGTCAAAATATATAGATATTACGCAGGGCGTCCGACCCTGTATCTCGAGAACGCTAAGTTGTAGCTCACTGAAATTTGTTGTAATGAACTTCTCTCTATGAGACCTTTAAAACAATATGCCACAAGACATACCATTCTATTTAAGATTTTAAAGTTGGTCCATGCCCAGCCTGACTGGGGCCGTGTAGGCAAATTTTTTTTGGCTGAAAATTAATCCCCCTAAAAATTAAGGAATACGGGTTTTTGCGTTTTCTTGTATTTTTAGCCATTCTCGAGATACGGGGGGTGGGGTGAGACTTTATGCTCACCCTGTATAATGAGTAGCATGGTGGTTCTGCGAGTTAGTTGAAATACTGAGATTGTGCGAGTTTTTTGAATTCGAGATTGTGCGATATCGCGATATTAGTGATTTGTAGTGCGATAGTAGTTTCCGCGGATAGTACAGTAGTTTTTCCAGAGTGCATTCGTAAGTGATAAGAGACAGTTAAGCGTGCGTTAAGAGTCAGTTTAAGCATTAGAATTTGTGTTACGTGATAGTAGAACTGTTATAAGACATTTTGTACTTTTCGAGATTAAATAATTTTTCATAATAAACTTACTTTTATTTTAATTATTTAATAGTAAACTCAAGTGCGTTTTAAACTTTAATCCCCCGAACCCGTAGCGCGTAACAATATTAACAACATTATATTTCATTATTTTTGATTTTTATTATCTCTGTCTCAAGTCTTTTTTATCGAAAGTAAAAAGATCTCATCAAACATAATGAATCTTGTGATCTTACCCTCTTTATATTCCTTCTGATGAATAGCCATGATGAACCGGTGCAATTTTTATCATGTATATAATAGACAGATAACTATCATTTTTTTTAGAATAAATATTTGGATATAGAATATGCATTTTACTGGTCAATTTTTATCCTTTTAAGTTTTAAGTTTCTAATATTATATTTAGTTTCTCTTATTAGAGAAAAATATATGAAATGTCTTTAATATGTACATGTATTTGTTAGTTATACCTTAGTATTTTGTAATTCTAATGTAGTTAATTATAAGCCAACCGTTGTAACATTTTTCTATAAAATAAATACAACTATATATACCTACCTAGTTTCTTTTATTACTTTTTGTTGAATTACTGGAATTCACTACCAAATATTTTCTAATCATTGAGACCTCTCGATTTCAAGCCTACCACTTTATTGATCAATCTATGTATGCACTAGTAACTAGTGCAATATGAATTGTTTCTAAGACTAGTGTTTATTGTTACTATGTTATATTTGTTTTGTTTCATTTCAATCAGTAGTTTTAATATAATTTTTTTTCAAGTCATTTTTACCCTAATTTAAAGTTCCTTTGTTCAATAATTTTTTTTTGTTTTCTGGAAATTTTTAAAAATGTTTTCATCCTATTTCCATTTATGTTTGTTCTTATTACCAATAGAAACTCGAAATTTTGTTTCTATCAGAAAAAAATATCCTTTTCAATTCATTTTTATTTTTCAATATTACAGCAAGATTTTACAACTCCTAAAATAAGTGTTAAGTTATAGTTAACAATCTTAACCTAACCAGTAATTGCGACTATAGATCATGTGGTCTGTGTGTAGCCTCTCCACCCCATAGTGTACCTCCCCTCTGATGGGCGAGAAGTGACACAATACTTCAGATTTGGATCCTGGGTCAACATGAGTATACCGGAAGGTATCTCTTAGAAACATCCGTAAACAAATTATGAATACAAAATTCTGTTGGCTCAGGGATTCGAAACCAGGACCTTCTGTTTCTTCTAGGAACACTTGAATTAAGCAATGTCCACTGAGGTTAGGACTTGGATGTGTAACCATTCAAATTTGATGCTTGATGCTGTCTCTTGCCAGCCCAACCCAAGTTGAGTGAGGTTGATGTGGGTAGCAGATTTGTTAGTTTTCTGAGAAAGGAGGATAAAACGCCCATCAAAAAACTTGATATTGCAGTTGATCCTAATAATAAATAAACTCGTGTGAACATCACACGACTTTCCTTATCCCTCCGAAGGAAATCAATTTCCACCACTGCTGACTTCCTTTCCTTTTTGAATTATTAAATTGCAATTTATTCGGGTAATTCATCAAAGTAATTTATTATGAGATCCCTTGTCTGTCCTCTCAAATTACTACCAGGAGCAACAACTACTTCTTCGGGCTGTTCAGGTTCAGGTGTGAGCTCTTCATTTTCTATGTCCATTTCATCTTTCTCTAAGCAACAAATATTGTGAAGGACTGCACATGCAACTATGTAGTCAATTGTAAGAAAGGAGGTCTTGTCAAGCATGGACACGACAACCTGAGAGATGAGTGCGTCATGTTAGCCAGTCTTGCTTGGAATGGAGTCACTACAGAACCGATTGTTCAATAATCAAGTAGCGGGATGTTGATAGTCGATTTTAAAATCAATTGTGTTTGGGAGTCTGGGAAGTCTGCGTTTTTCGACAACCGCATCGTCAATGCCGACGCACCTTCCTATAAATCTCAAACATGGTCTTCTCTATCCAAATCACATGCCCAGGAGAAACACAGAAAATATGACAGAGCTGTGGAAGATATCAGAGGGTCATTTAGTCCATTAGTATGTTCATGTGATGGAGCTCTACATACAGAATTTGACATGTTCGCAAAAAGATTGGCAAATACATTAGCAGTAAAGTGGAAAAAAGCATACTCGCAAGTTGTTGGTTGAATCAAAACGAAAATTCAATTCGCAATAATTCGCGCGGTATCTTTGAGGCTTCGTGGATCAAGATACCACCCACGCAGCTATGGTTTAATAGAAGATGGAGCATGAGTACCCTTTTAAAAATATTGTTACATGTTTTATTAAATTTACTAATGTTTTAAAAATAAATATATTAATTTGAGTTTGATGAAAAAAAAAAAAAATGTAGTCAAGATGGCAGAAAATGACCGACCCTCGTTTAATACTCTTCAGTCCCTTAGAAAGGTTAGACCACATCTAATCTCTCGGAACCCACAGGAGATTGATCCCTACGTCCGTGATACTCTCATCGACCTAATAGGATCTGACCCACTTAAAGAGTTCGAGAATTATACCCGATCATTTTACAGCTTGGATGGTCATTATAAAAATCTCTGGTTGTATGATCGACAGATCGTCCGCAAACCAGTTGATCCAGCTCTCGACCTAGCAATCAGGCTAGCATCAGAAGCTTTCAAACTTGACACACCCTTCCAATCAATAGACTGGGACCACTTAAAAGACGTGCCTTTTATACCGACATCCTCCGCAGGATGGGGCTACGTTGGAAGAAAAAACTGATCCCGGAAATCATGAGGCGGCGCCGTCTTCTCACTAAACTCATGGATTGAGACGCAGAAAGAGCAGGCAAGCACCAGTACCTTTTCGTTACCACCCAGACTTGGCTTGGTCAAGAACTCAGCTTGGCACTTTTGAATTCCCGATGATACGACATGTATGGGGCGAAGCGTTCGAAAACGTCATCCTAGAAGGGATGTCCGCTTCACCACTCTTTCGTGCTTACCAGGAAAAGGGTTATCCCATGGCCATCGGAATCCATATCTACAAACGATTACCCTCAATCATTCAGCAAACGCTGTACTCGGAAGAGCAATTTAACTTTGGTGTAGGTCTTGATGTCAAATCATTTGACACAAGCATACAACCATGGCTCATCCACGAAGCATTCAACATTGTTCGAGAAAATTTCGTTTTTCCTGACGAAATGTCAGCAAACGCCTTCGAATATACGATCCATCACTTTATTAACCGCCCAGTAGTCATGCCAGATGGTAGACTTTGGCTCAAACGTGTAGGCATCCCATCCAGAAGCTACTACACCCAAATTGTACATTCAATCTGCTATCTTATTGTGACATACTTCGCTCAAATCAAGGTATACAACCGCACCTTTCGTACATACGTACTAGGTGATGACTATTCGGTGTCCCCAACGACCTCGAATATCCTGATCCGTCACTGTTCAAACCATACTTTTAACGTCTTGGCCTCGAGCTAAGCACGTCCAAATGTATCGTGGCAACTCGAGCTGTCCAGCTCGAATTCCTTGGACACGTGGCGAAGGGCACTCGCGTCGATCGCGACACTGCCGAATTATTACGACTAGCACTCTTCCCGGAGCAACCGGTTAGTGGGCCCGCTATGTCGATTTCACGCATCACAGGGATACTAATCGATTCAGCACTATGCAGCTGGCCAATCATACACTTGTATCAAGCCATGCTTGCACGCTATCGAAACCAAGTTACGTCAGAGACTGACGTCTTTCTTCACGAGAGTGCCAACTGGCTGCAATCAGTAGTTGGACTCTCCGCTGCACCGAGCGAGCTAAGCCTGGTTCGTGTCTGGACACTCACATGAGTTGTCCCTCACCCCCCTTCTTGTATATATCTGTAAATATATTATTTCTTATTTATCATTTTGTACATATCATTCATTGCTAAAAAGAACTTAGCTTTATAAATAGTTTAAAGAGACCCACAAATGCAATCTTAGGTCCAAATAATGAGCACACTGAAGAAAGAAGACGTTTTTAATGAAATATATTATATCATTTGAAAAACATACTGGCCAAGATCTGACCACTATGTAGAAATCTGCTCTTTATGGGTGAGCTCCAGATGTTCATATTTCTGAGGAAATTTTTAAGGAAAAACAGTTTGAGAGAGTTAGCAAGTAATTTTTATTAACTTAAGTACCTATATAGGGGAGGTGTACATTTTCACTTTTTTTCTTATAGTTTACTGTAAACTTCCTCTTTGAAATTGTCATATTTCTTTTCCATTTCCATTAAGATCTGTTAGTCCAGGTAGTCCCTTACACTCTGTCTCACCCAAGTCAAGTCCAGGAAATAATTATGTCAACACATAAAAGTTATGATGAACTGACACAGAGAGGAAAAAGAGGCAGGAAATGTACAGAAAGAAATGTACAACTTAAGTCTGATTAATTCAAGTGATGAAAATGTAAACAATGATGTATATGATGGCTTTAATTGCAGTGGTGGTGATGATGGTGGTGATGTAGCTGATGATGATGGTGATGGTGGTGGTAATGTAGCAGATGGTGATGATGTTAGTGATGGTGTTGATGATGATGACACAGTAACTGTTGATGAACATGATATTGATATCAAACAGAAACTTGCAAAATGGGCAATCAGGTTTGATGTAAGTCAAGGAGCATTTTCAGCTTTTCTAGTTATTCTAAGTTGTCATGCCTGTTTCACAACATTCCCTAAAGATGCCCGGACACAAAAAAGACCCAAAGATCTGTTCAAATATCTGAGTTAAAACCAGGCCATTATAGCCACATTGGTTTAAAGTGCAATTTAACTCAACTAGTGCAAGATGGTTTGACCTACATAACTTCCTTTGTGTTTCATATTCATATTGATGGTTTACCTCTATTCAGAAGCACATGAGGAGAATTCTGGCACATTTTAGGATCAATTTCAAATGTTCCCTCTCTCAAAAACATTGTCTTTCCAATTGGGTTGTATTTTGAAAAGGGAAACGAGAATGCATCAAATCTTATTTACCACTGAGCTCAAGTGCTCAGTACTAAGATACTTGCTTACTAGGTATAGTTATAAATTTTAGTTCAAAACTGTTCATAGAAACAGAAATTGATGGATAGGAAATTTGAAATCTTTTGAAAACAATTCACAAACTTTCTTTCAATTTCAGACATGATGCCTGATCAAGGAAACAGCAGTCCTCTGCTTCTGCAAGGAACGCGCTCAAAACATCAGTGTGGAAGTGCAAATAGTGGTGAGTTTTTTCTTACTATAAGATAAGGAAAGTAAAAAGGTGAATGAGCTGCAGTAATATAACCCACATAGCTAAGAAAACCTTTTCTTCTTTTCTTCAGAACATTTTAACACAAACTAAGGTTTTGTTGTTTTTCATAAATCAGTTCAATATTTTATTGAAACATTGAAAGAAAAGAAAAAAATATCCCCCAGGAAAGAAAATTCATTCCCAAAATGAACACCAATGAAACGTGAAACATTTTTCCCTTTTCCCTGCTAAAGTATATGTATATTTTTTTGTTCCAGACTCAAAGATGATTGAGAATCTCTCGAACACTATTCTTCGAGAGATCCTCAAACTCAAACAATCCACCAAAGATGGGTTTGAAAGTTTGAAGGAAAAACTTAACTCTATTGAATCAAGAATTGAGTCCATAGAGTTAAGCATTATTCCTTCTACCTCGGCGCAGCACGCTTCTCCGGCAAGTCCACCCACCCTGCCATGCAAATCATTAGAGGAATGGCAGGAGTTAGAGGACGCAATGGAGGACGAAGTGACGAGAAATTATGAGGTAAGTTACTGAAACCCGAAGCTAGTACATACTTCAAACTTTTTGTAGTAAAAATACAAGACCATAATACAGGATGTCCCCGAAAACATAGTAAACCTCAATATTATATCCCAACAGTATTAGTTATTACAGCTACATGTGTCATAGAATAGTTTGTCAGGGGTTCTTTCACATAGGTGTGTGTACTTTATATTCTGCTGGCATTACCCAGCCTCAGCCCCTCTTGAGCTGTAAATGTGAGAAGTGAGTATGGTTCAGTCAACACTTAAAGGGTAACTCGCCCATCTCCTGATGTAACCTTCAATGGGTAGAGAATCATTCAAAAATAGGGGAAATGTATGATTTTTTCCATTCCTTATTCTCTACCCTATTCTCTCAACCATTATAAATGAGCATCAACATGGGTTCATAAAAAAAATATCATATACTGAGTACCTAATGACCAACATTGATACTAAAGGTCAAGTTGACGTAATTCTAACAGATTTTTCCAAATGCTTTGATAAAATCAACCACAACATTCTTATGTCTAAACTCAACGCCATCGGAGTAAAAGGAAAATTACTATCATGGTTAGAGAGTTTTCATAGAGGTAGAAAGCAGATTGTAAGAATCAATGGGCATAATGAAGAAGCTATATTTAAGCCCCAATTTTCTGAGTAAATCGAAGTAACATCAGGCTGTATTCAGGGAGGTCATTTATCAGGCATACTGTTTTTATGTTATATTAATGATATAGTGACTACCTTGCCTCCCCGGATACGCGCCTGGTTTTTTGCTGATGATTTCAAAATAGCCCTGAGAGTCAGTGGACCAGAAGATGCTTCCTTACTTCAGGAGGTACTATGTCGTCTGCATTCCTGGTGTGAGGAGAATTTAATGGAACTTAATATTGACAAATGTAAAATTATGCGATTTTACACAATCCAAAATCCCTATATTTTTGATTACACAATAAACAATACTCCACTATGTAGAGTCAGTACAATTAAAGACCTCGGAGTCACGTTCCAACAGAATTTAAAGTTCAATTCCCACTATGAAATCATAAAAAAGAAAGCATTTCGAATGTTAGGATGTTTGATGTCCAAGTGCTGTTTAATTTTGTGTTGATTACTACTTGTATGGATAGAACAGGTCTGGTTTGTTTTCGATGTTATTAGAGTCTAGATGCTCATCTTATGGATGAAGGTCTTCAGACCATAAAAGACTTAGCGTTAGAGAAAAATCTTTCCCAGTACAACGGATTGCTCTCCTACACAGAGTCTTTTGGTTTGATGTTGTTGGGAGACATGTTATTCAAATCGGAGACTTGAAATCTCGAACAAATAACGCTGTGGAAGATTTTTACAGCCAACTCAACAAAACGTCCAGAAATGTCAAAAAAATTGAAGCCGGAGCAAAAAAATATTTTTCTTTATAAAAACACAATAGGTTTGTTTTCTAAAATTAGAAATTACTCGGAAGTAAAATATAGTACAAACAGAAAAGAGAGCAGCATACTACATCATCCAAAGAGAGCAGCATACTACCTCATCCAAAGAGAGCAGCATACTACCTCATCCAACGTCTAAGCCTGGCCATTCAGAGGGGGAATGCAGCCAGCATTGCGGGCTCATTCCCCTTCACAAATTCATTGAATGAAGTCTTTGTGTTATAGTTTAATAAAAAGAAGATTGTACAAACAGATAAACAAAGTTTTAGTTTTACAATAAGGTTTCATGAATTTAATTTCAATTCTACAGAAACATTGAAGAGCATGGACAGTGCCGCTTGGACGACACGGGATTCCATTAGGAACTTCCGTTCCCCACGCAGAAGGCGGTCGGTTAGTGTACGCCAGGATATCCACATCCAAGAAGGAAGAGAGCGGTACCTGCTGCAGCCAGAGACTCCGGACGTGGTTGGGTTTTTGCGGCATAGTTCATACTCCATCGACAGTTTAGTTAATACAAACGCTTTTCGCAGACGACACTACAGTGTTTGTTAAAGGCGAAAAAAATTGATGAAGTCGTTAACTTGACCCATGACGCCATTTTAAAAATTGAACAGTGGTTGCAAGCAAACGGCTTGGTCAATAATACAGTATGTTTCAGAAAAGGTGGCCACCCCCTCGTAACTTTTGAACGCGACGGAATTTTTCAATTCTGTAAAGTCCTAAGTATAGGAAGTGCCCTATGGCCCATCCTGTGGTCATATTTATTTTTGGCCCCGGTTGGCCCTTCCGGCTTTTAGGCCATATTTTTTCATTTTTCTCGAGAATTTTAAATGGAATGCTATATTTTTTATTCCTGTTCATTAAAGTCCAAAATAGGCTGAGTATAATGAGCTTTTAAATTTTTCAAAAACCTTATCAGGGGCGGAGCTAGTAGGGTGCAAGGTTCAAAACTGTTACACGCTGTATTTCAGCGTTAATTAGATTTTTTAGTACTTGTTTTACTTACTTAGGTTCAAAATATTGTTTTACGCCATATGAAATCAAAAAAATATTCTTGTTTAGAAGCAGCATTATCCGATAATTATTTTTGATACAACTTGAACTTTGAAAAGTGAAAAAAGGGAATAAAAAAAAAAATATATCCGGCACTGATTTAGAAGAAATAATCTTCATTTATATTCGCATTTAGTTATGTTTATTGAAGTATTATTCCCTTATTAGGTATTATTTATTTTCTATGCCAATTGTATTTCCTCAACAAATAAAATCCCATACGAAATTCACCCACTTTACCGGACACTGTCGTAAAAAAACTAGGTTAAATGACTTTTTTTATCGTCTTAATCGCTTCTCCGTTAAGTTTTCTTTCGATTTCAAGCATAAAAAACATATGTCATTGCAGACTTTCACCTCTAAAAATGCCAATTTCGAGAACACCATTAATTTACGGAAAAATTGACGTGAGAAAAAAAGTACTTTTACAAAAACCTTACTATGACCCTGATTAGAAGCAAACAAGAATATTTTTTTGATTTCATATGGCGTAAAACAATATTTTGAACCTAAGTAAGTAAAACAAGTACTAAAAAATCTAACTAACGCTGAAATACAGCGTGTAACAGTTTTGAACCTTGCACCCTACTAGCTCCGCCCCTGATAAGGTTTTTGAAAAATTTAAAAGCTCATTATACTCAGCCTATTTTGGACTTTAATGAACAGGAATAAAAAATATAGCATTCCATTTAAAATTCTCGAGAAAAATGAAAAAATATGGCCTAAAAGCCGGAAGGGCCAACCGGGGCCAAAAATAAATATGACCACAGGATGGGCCATAGGGCACTTCCTATACTTAGGACTTTACAGAATTGAAAAATTCCGTCGCGTTCAAAAGTTACGAGGGGGTGGCCACCTTTTCTGAAACATACTGTATAGAGAAGACCGCTGGTATGATGTTTTCATGTAGGAAACACCCTAGACCAGGGGTCGGCAGACCCGCGCCCGCCAGGCTTTGGCGGTTGATATTTTTAAAATTTTAAAAAAAGAAAAGGAAAAAATGCAATTTTGCAATTTTAGAAGGATTTTACAAAAGTTTGGTGACATTGAAGCAAACACTATGTTTCTGAGTAATCCTTTTGCTTCTAAAGATTGACTAATGACCACTCCTCTTGGTATGACCTTCTTCATTTGTTTTCTGAAAATTTGTTTTTCTTTTCGATTTCTAAAAATTTGTTTTTTTGTCGACTAATTATGTTTCAAAAAGTTGTACGAAGCTACCTACTTTTCAAATAAATAATATAAAAAAATGGTGTGTGAGTTTATTTTTTAGTTCATTGTTAGGTACTATGCATGGCACAGTGTGTCTTTCCCCTGAAAATCGGCTGTTGCGCCCGCGGTTGTTTTGCCTGGATTGAAAGCGCCCACATTTTGAAAAGTTTGCCGACCCCTGCCCTAGACAATACGGCCCAGAATTATGATTGGGGGCACCTAATAAATTTTGTATCTAATGTCAAGTTCTTAGGTGTTACAATCGATCAAAACCTTAACTATAAGGAACATATTGAAATACTGAGCAAAAAACTCAATAAAAAAGTTGAAAAACACCACTTTAATATAATAGAATATAGGTAGACTTGCTTACTAGGTAGTTTTAAATTTTAGTTCAAAACTGTTCATAGAAACAGAAATTGATGGATAGGAAATTTGAAATCTTTTGAAAACAATTCAAAAACTTTCTTTCAATTTCAGACATGATGCCTGATCAAGGAGACAGCAGTCCTCTGCTTCTGCAAGGAACGCGCTCAAAACATCAGTGTGGGAGTGCAAATAGTGGTGAGTTTTTTCTTACTATAATATAAGGAAAGTAAAAAGGTGAATGAGCTGCAGTAATATAACCCACATAGCTAAGAAAACCTCTTCTTCTTTTCTTCAGAACATTTTAACACAAACTAAGGTTTTGTTGTTTTTCATAAATCATTTCAATATTTTATTGAAACATTGAAAGAAAAGAAAAAAATATCCCCCAGGAAAGAAGATTCATTCCCAAAATGAACACCAATGAAACGTGAAACATTTTTCCCTTTTCCCTGCAAAAGTATATGTATATTTTTTTGTTCCAGACTCAAAGATGATTGAGAATCTCTCGAACACTATTCTTCGAGAGATCCTCAAACTCAAACAATCCACCAAAGATGGGTTTGAAAGTTTGAAGGAAAAACTTAACTCTATGGAATCAAGAATTGAGTCCATAGAGTTAAACATTCCTTCTACCTCAGCGCACTCTTCTCCAGCAAGTCCACCAACCCTGCCATGCAAATCATTAGAGGAATGGCAGGAGTTAGAGGACGCAATGGAGGATGAAGTTACAAGAAATTATGAGGTAAGTTACTGAAACCCGAAGCTAGTATCAATCTTTTTGTAGTTAAAATACAAGACCATAACACAGGATGTCCCCGAAAACATAGTAAACCTCAATATTATATCCCAACAGTATTAGTTATTATTATTACAGCTACATGTGTCATAGAATAGTTTGTCAGGGGTTCTTTCACATAGGTGTGTGTACTTTATATTCTGCTGGCATTACCCAGCCTCAGCCCCTCTTGAGCTGTAAATGTGAGAAGTGAGTATGGTTCAGTCAACACTTAAAGGGTAACTCGCCCATCTCCTGATGTAACCTTCAATGGGTGGAGAAGGATTTTAAACTAAATGAAATTAACCAGATTATTTCCAACTTCTGTACCCAGATAAAACGACTCCGCTGCTCAGGTGGTAGAGATGTCAAAGCCTTCATCATTTTATGCTTGAAGGCTTTGATGTCTGACACGATTGCTGTGAACTTCACTTTAACTGGCCGGTCAGGCAAGAGGCCGCTCAACATTGCGCAGCTCTTCCAGGTTCTACAAAGTAAGTTTTTTTTTAAAAAAAATATTACATTTGTCTGTACAACAAATACCATTATATTAATTCTCGCATGCCTGGGCAAAAGGGGTTAAGTCAGAAATTTCACATTTTGAGATATAGGTATTGTTGGGTTGGATTCGGGAGAACAAGCTCTATCCAATGGTATAATAGAATCAAGTCTCATTAAAACTGTCAAAAAAGTTATAAAGAAAATAACAAAGACATATCTGCAAAAAAAAATCAATTTTTGGTATTTCTGATATAAGTCTGACTTGACCCCAAAGTATTGGTCCAAAAGAGTTAAGTCCCGTCATTCAAGTTGAATTTTTGGTAAAAAAGATTCAAGTATTGGTTCAAAAGAGTTAAGTCCCATCATTTAAAAATAGGGGAAATTTATGATTTTTCCATTCCTTATTCTCTACCCTATTCTCTCAACAAATGAGCATCAACATGGGTTCATAAAAAAACGCTCCACCACTAATAATCTAATATCATATACTGAGTACCTAATGACCATCATAGATACTAAAGGTCAAGTTGACGTAATTCTAACAGATTTTTCCAAATGCTTTGATAAAATCAACCACAATATTCTTATGTCTAAACTCAACGCCATCGAAGTAAAAGGAAAATTACTATCATGGTTAGAGAGTTTTCATAGAGGTAGAAAGCAGATTGTAAGAATCAATGGGCATAATGAAGAAGCTATATTTAAGCCCTAATTTTCTGAGGAAATCGAAGTAACATCAGGCTGTATTCAGGGAGGTCATTTATCAGGCATACTGTTTTTATGTTATATTAATGATATATTGACAATCTTGCCTCCCCGGATACGCGCCTGTTTGTTTGCTGATGATTTCAAGATAGCCCTGAGAGTCAGTGGACCAGAAGATGGTTCCTTGCTTCAGGAGGTACTATGTCGTCAGCATTCCTGGTGTGAGGAGAATTTAATGGAACTTAATATTGACAAATGTAAAATTATGCAATTTTACACAATCCAAAATCCCTATATTTTTGATTACACAATAAACAATACTCCACTATGTAGAGTCAGTACAATTAAAGACCTAGGAGTCACGTTCCAACAGAATTTAAAGTTCGATTCCCACTATGAAATCATAAAAAAGAAAGCATTTCGAATGTTAGGATGTTTGATGTCCAAGTGCTGTTTATTTTTGTGTTGATTACTACTTGTATGGATAGAACAGGTCTGGTTTGTTTTCGATGTTATTATAGAGTCTAGATGCTCATCTTATGGATGAAGGTCTTCAGACCATAAAAGACTTAGCGTTAGAGAAAAATCTTTCCCAGTACAACTTTCCAATTTAATGAAAACAAACAACTAGATGTTATATACACAGATTTTGAAAAGTTTTTTTGATAAAATTCCGTTTAATACCCTAATAAAAGCTATGAAAAAGTTAGGATTTACTAACAACCTGATACAATTCTTTCAATCCTATCTATTAAACCGGAGAAATGCGAGTAAAATACGGAAACTCTATATCAAAACCACTTGTACCCCCATCTGGAATTCCACAGAGTAATAAACTCAGTACCCTATTTGCAATTATGGTAATTAACTCTATTACTGAAAATATTAAACACTCAGATAGTCTCATATTTGTAGATGATTTTAAAATATTTAAAACAATTTCATGCCCTCAAGACCTTTTAAATTTACAAGATGACCTTACTTCCACTCATAAATGGGCAAAAGAAAACGGTTTATCCTTTAATATAGAAAAATGTGAGCAGATGTCATACATACGTGGCGGTAAAAACTTCAAATTTCAACATCAATATACACTTTTAAATGAAAAATTAAAAATCGTTAAAGAAAAAAAAGACTTAGGTATCACATTCCAATCCGATGGAAAATTTAACAAACATATCACCCAAATCATAGCAGAAACCTCGAAAAGACTAGGCATGATAAAAAGAAACTGCGAATACATTGAAGACACAGATACAATCCTTCAATTATATAATAGCTCAATAATCAGATCAAAACTAGAATACGGAGCAATTATATGGAACCCTACAACCAAAGATTGGTCCAACAAGATTGAAATTGTTCAAAAAAGGTTCGTAAGATATTTATTTTACAAAGCTAACGGATTCTATCCCACCTATCCAGAACAAATATCTTATAAAGATCTGATATACCACCTTAATATCAAAAACCCTCAAAGAAAGACGTGAAGACCAAGCAATAATTTTTGTACACAAAATATGTAACAATCTCAAAAACTGTCCACAAATTTTAGCCAAAATAAATTTTAACGTCCCAAATTTGAGATTCAGGTTATCAGGTAACAAAATAATATTTTCAACAAATATAAATAAAATCCCAACATCTTTAGACATCGCTCTACAATCCTACAATAAACATGCAAATAAATTAGATCTAACAATGGCTTTAAATAAACTACTCAATATATTAAGGAGCTAAACTAGTAGAGGAAGAAATAAAAACTTTACTTCACTTTCTTTCCTTCACTGTTAATTATATTTTTTTTACATAATTAGCCAGGTATAGTAATGTAAGATCAATAATTTAATTCTATTGTACCCTAATTTAAGTTAATTTTAAGCAACCATTGTAAACCGTTCAAAAATTTGAATTGTTAAAAATAAAATACAAAATAAACAAAAAATACAACGAATTGCTCTCTTACACAGAGTCTTTTGGTTTGATGTTGTTGGGAGACATGTTATTCAAATCGGAGACTTGGAATCTCGAACAAATAACGCTGTGGAAGATTTTTACAGCCAACTCAACAAATAGTCCAGAAATATCAAAAAAAAAAATTTGAAGCCGGAGCAAAAAAATATTTTTCTTTATAAAAACACAATAGGTACTTTTGTTTTCTAAAATTAGAAATTACTCGGAAGTAAAATATAGTACAAACAGAAAAGAGAGCAGCATACTACATCATCCAAAGAGAGCAGCATACTACCTCATCCAAAGAGAGCAGCATACTACCTCATCCAACGTCTAAGCCTGGCCATTCAGAGGGGGAATGCAGCCAGCATTGCGGGCTCATTCCCCTTCACAAATTCATTGAATGAAGTCTTTGTGTTATAGTTTAATAAAAAGAAGATTGTACAAACAGATAAACAAAGTTTTAATTTTACAATAAGGTTTCATGCATTTAATTTCAATTCTACAGAAACATTGCAGAGCATGGACAGTGCCGCTTGGACGACACGGGATTCCATTAGGAACTTCCATTCCCCACGCAGAAGGCGGCCGGTTAGTGTACGCCAGCATATCCACTTCCAAGAAGGAAGAGAGCGGTACCTGCTGCAGCCGGAGACTCCGGACGTGGTTGGGTTTTTGCGGCATAGTTCATACTCCATCGACAGTTTAGTTAATACTAACGCTTTTCGCAGACGACACTACAGTGTTTGTTAAAGGCGAAAAAATTGATGAAGTCGTTAACTTGACCCATGACGCCATTTTAAAAATTGAACAGTGGTTGCAAGCAAACGGCTTGGTCAATAATATAGAGAAGACCGCTGGTATGATGTTTTCATGTAGGAACACCCTAGACCAGGGGTCGGCAGACCCGCGCCCGCCAGGCTTTGGCGGTTAATATTTTTAAAAATTTAAAAAAAGAAAAGGAAAAAATGCAATTTTGCAATTTTAGAAGGATTTTAAAAAAGTTTGGTGACATTGAAGCAAACACTATGTTTCTGAGTAATCCTTTTGCTTCTAAAGATTGACTATTGACCACTCCTCTTGGTATGACCTTCTTCATTGTTTTCTGAAAATTTGTTTTTCTTTTCGATTTCTAAAAATTTGTTTTTTTGTCGACTAATTATGTTTCAAAAAGTTGTACGAAGCTACCTACTTTTCAAATAAATGATATAAAAAAATGGTGTGTGAGTTTATTTTTTAGTACATTGTTAGGTACTATGCATGGCACAGTGTATCTTTCCCCTGAAAATCGGCTGTTGCGCCCGCGGTTGTTTTGCCTGAATTGAAAGCGCCCACATTTTGAAAAGTGTGCCGACCCCTGCCCTAGACAATACGGCCCAGAATTATGATTGGGGGCACCAAATAAATTTTGTATCTAATGTCAAGTTCTTAGGTGTTACAATCGATCAAAACCGTAACTATAAGGAACATATTGAAATACTGAGCAAAAAACTCAATAAAGCATGTTTTTTAATTCGCTCACTTAAAGGAAGAGTCGCAAACAAAACTCTGCTTTCAGTCTATTTTGCGTACTTTCATTCTCATCTCAGCTACGGTATCTTGCTATGGGGAAACTCAGTTCACTGGGACCGTGTCTTTGTGTCACAAAAAAGAGCAATCCGCATCATTAAAAACGGATCCTACACAACTCATTGTAGAGACTGGTTCCGTGAACTGAGTGTACTCACTTTACCTTCCCTTTATATTCTCGAAGCCCTAAAGGTTGTGAAAAGAAACAGTGCCCTTTTCGATGTGGTGGGCGAGGGTCCTTACAAAACCAGGTATCGAGCACAGAAATGCCAAACAGTAAAAGTCGAGACCCATAGTACGTCCAAGTATGAGAGAAGTGTCCGACATAATTGTGGTATCCTCTACAATGCCCTTCCAGAGGATATAAGAAGTTTGAATGAGAGAAAATTTCTAATCAAAGTTAAAGAGTATCTAATTGAGAATGTCCTTCTATTCCCAACAGGAATTTATTCAATTATTTGCTTACTAGTCTAGTCGTTGGTTTTAGTTTTTTTTTTAATTAAAATTCTAGTCTTAAGTGTTTAGTGTTAGTTTAGTGTTTAGTCCTAAATGTTTAGTGTATTGTAAAATCCAACAATTTGTTGTCAATAAATTATTATTATTATTACGCTAGCAATGTCGCTGGACGAACTTGCCGCAGAACAGGCAGCCGTCCCTCCCGTTGTCTCCAGCCGTGCCTCTACCTCCGGGCCTCCGACTACATCCGGCCCTTCAGCAACTCGTCCCCGATCCATCAACCAATTGAGCTCAATATTATCATCGAGATGGTTTAGTAGCATTCTTCGATTCTCTTCTTTTTGTTGTTTGTAAAATCCGTGCTCACATTATCTATAAAATTACCGTGTGGTCACCGTGGCCGAGTAAGTTAGCGCGATAGGCATTGCACGCACGGTGACCTGGGTTCGATCCCCAGCGGGACAGAATTTTTACTGCTCTGTACTTGGGTGTTTGGGGTCCACTCATACCTCGTGAGGAAATATTACAGGCAAAAATAAAATATTGGGATATTAAAAATACGGAAAAGCCCTATAATTCTGCACTTCTCACAAAAAATTCTGCAGAGGTGATGTTGGCCAAGAACAGATGGCTTCCAACTAAACACCAAAGTCTCCTCTCTTGCACTTCTGCATCTCTGGATCCTCAGAGTTGCGGTTGCCTGAGTCTTGTTGGACATTAAACCTGACTTTTTTTGTTGTTGCGATTTCACTATAGAAATATTGATCTGGCAGAATAAGTGTTAAGTATTAATAATCAAGACACACACGGTATTTTAATCAAACATAGAAATATATTTTATAACAGCAAATAGGAAAAATCAAGAGTGTAAGAATCGAGAATCATGACTGAGTCTAGCCTATTTCGGAGTTCCTGGAACACTGGTAGGCGTATCATGAAGACTGGTGGATATGTCTGAAAAACTATGGGAATTACTAGGAATTTCTGGAACAATATTAGAGGATCTTGAAAGAGTGTTTGGACTGTTTGGAGTTCTGGGAATATTTATTGGAATACTGTGTTAACCCTGATACCAACTATACTTCTATGTCCACACATGACGTCCAGTTTTACACTCCTGGACGCCATGTGTGGATATAGAAGTATAGTTGGTATCAGGGTTCCCACAGTCATACCCTGTAATATCGAGTCCTCTGACAACTGTGCACAAAACAGCAAAACCTACCATTGTACAAAGATACATCATGCGCACAGAGTACTACCACCACACAATAGATGATAAAATCAGAGAAACTTGGGACGTAATTAAGTAAATCCACAATAATTATTCTCTTCAAATGATATCAGAGCAACATTAAAAACACTTTAATTTAAACAATTTGCCTCGACAGCTGAGAAGTGTCGGTTTTCAAGTTCATCAAGATAACATATCCCGACCATCCAGATTTTTTAAACGTTATGGAGATGGTGCTCTTAACGGGGAGGGGTGTACTAGTACATTTGATCTACAAAAGGTTTTGAATGCCCCACATGGAACAAGTATGCTTTATTACTATGCCAGAAAGCTGTCCATATACAATTCATTTTCTGTGCGCTTCATTTGATCTACAAAAGGTTTTGAATGCCCCACATGGAACAAGTATGCTTTATTACTGTGCCAGAAAGCTGTCCATATACAACCTAAGTATATATGAAAGTAAAACACAAGTTGGAATAAACAATATCTGGAGTGAGAATGAGGGGAAAAGGGGACAAGATGAGATTGCGTCAATCCTACACGACTATATTATCTTTCAAGTTGACGAGCAAAAGAAATGCACAAGTCTCTTTCTTTACTGCAATAATTGTCTAGGCCAAAATAAAAACAAGGCTCTGATTACTATGCTGCATCATACCTTACAGTTCGAGTGTAAATATATTGAACAAATTCAGGTAAATTATCTAATAACAGATCACACATACATGCCTGTTGATTCCATGCATAGCATGATAGAAAGAAAATCTAAAAATCTTGATATCCAAAGTAAATCCGAGTGGGTGTCACTTATAAAATATACTAGAGATAATCCAGAACCCTACATTGTCAATGTGTTGGAAAAAGACGTGTTCAAGGGATGGGGTGAGGTATCCAATCATTATCTCCCGAAGAAAATAAAAAAAAATTGACTCTGGTAAAAAACGGACCATTAAGAACATCAGTACTATATTACCTTCACAAAAGGTTCTAATTCCCTCAAGATTCGTTTTTCTACAAAACCCGGATCAAATAAAGAATACCTTACTTTAGAAAGTAAAAAATACACTAAAGAAGTGAAGCAGCTATATTCAAAGCCATTGCCCATCTCTGCAGCAAAGTTTAAAGATTTGAAATCGCTCTGTGATAAGAATATCATCAGGAGACACCTACACAGTGAATTTATTAACTTAACCTGGAACAATGGAACAGCTGATTGTTTGGCAGAAACATACGAAGAAGATGAGATAATACATAGAAGGAGAGTAAACGCAGTCTACTGAAAAATCAAAGCATTTCCTCATTTTTTTAGTATTCTTGCCTTGCCTAGTGGTTACCTTCCAATGATGAGTGCTATTATTACTATTATTAGCATTCCGTGGGATCCGATCCGCAGATCTTGGATCCATCGTAACCACTCGACTACCAAACTTACCACCTATATATTATGACCATTTGTGTCTTTTCTTACCCAACTTCCACCCAACAAGGGTTGGGTGGAAGAGATTGCCATAGGCAATAACCCCGCCCTTTAGTTAGGACATTTATGTTTTTAAATATTTTCTATTCTTTTTCATTTTTATTGTATATATTGTTTTTTTGATTTTTCACTGTTAAAATTATTATTTATATGTACATAATGTCCTTTTGTATCTAATAAAGAATTATATAATAATAATAATAATAACTTATGAAGTTGAGTATGTTTTGGCACAGACACCTGTTTCATTGCTACCAAAGTAAGAAGGCGATGAATCATCTCTTTTTAAGTCTTTCCCCCCAAACCAATAATTTTAATGGAACTTCAAGGAGTGTCTAAAATTAGGTAGAATTTATTTAGTAATTTTACTAGCTAAGTGTTGATTTTTAATCCTATTTTATTTTAAACTAGCCGTTTGCCCGTGCTTTGCAACGGGACTAAATTTCATATTTACTAAGGCATGGCCGTACTGCTTGGCAATGCCTTTTTGAACTTTTTATAATTTTTCTGGACAAAGCGATAATGGTTTTGGGGGGGTCCACTCTGAGAAATTTTTCGCTATCTCTTACCGTTTTGGCTAAACAACTCCGGACAAACAAACAAACATAGGTAGTCCTTTTTTCTGTTTTATACAGGGTGGGGCAAAAGTCTGGAAGCCCCTGAATAACTTTCGAATGGCTTCTTCGGTAAAATTAAAATTTTGTACAGTGAACCGGGCTAATAAGACCTTCTTTTAGAGTGGAGTTGATTTTTGTTACCGGCCCCCATGTCGGGGCCAGAGGGACCAACTTCATTTTTTTAAATACGAACCCCCACCTTGCGATACATTTTTGAAAAGGTCTTTAAACCTTATCTTGGCAATGTGTCCAATGTGTCCATATGGATACAAGCATTTTTTTTCCACAGGACATTTAAAATTATTTATATATTTTTTTACACTTTATTTAAAGTGACAGGATAGGAGCTCTTCCATCCAACCATCCAATTATCATCCTCTTTTACTTTTTCAAAAAATAAATTAAAAATTGAAATTCTCTGCCAAGATAAGGGTTAAATAAGAAATACATTGGTGCAAATTTTATTTTTTTAATATTAACTGTTTGCTAACTTTGGCGTCCAACTTTGTGTATGCAGTAAAGTCTGGAAACCCCTGAATATCTTTCGAAAGGGTTTTCTCAGTAAATTTAAAATTGTGTACGGTAATCCTTGGTAATTAGACCTTTAATTAGAATGGGACCAATTTTTTTTTAACCGGCCCCCATGTCGGGGCTAGGGAGGCCAACTTCATTTTTAAAAATACGAAACCCCACCTTGCGATACATTTTTGGGAAGGTCTTATTACCCTGACTTACCGTGTACAATTTTAAATTTACTGAGGAAGCCCTTTCAAAAGATATTCAGGGGTTTCTAGACTTTACTGCATACACAAAGTTGGACGCCATTTGCAAACAGTTAATATTAAAAAAATAAAATTTGCACCAATGTATTTCTTATTTAAAGACCTTTCCAAAAATGTATCGCAAGGTGGGGCTTCGTATTTAAAAAAATGAAGTTGGCCCCCCTGGCCCCGACATGGGGGCCGGTAACAAAAATCGACCCCACTCTAAAAGAAGGTCTTATTAGCCTAGTTTACCTTACAAAATTTTAATTTTACCGAAGAAGCCATTCGAAAGTTATTCAGGGGTTTCCAGACTTTTGCCCCACCCTGTATGTAGAGATGTATCGTTACCTATTTTCTTAGTCATCACGATGTAATTACCAAGTTATTATTAATATTATAAGGATTTTGTTTTTCTTTTGTTCTCGTATTATTTGAATACATTTCGATATTTTTGTTTTTTACATTTTAAAAGCATTAATACACGTGCAATCCCATTTTAAACTTAATTTTACTGTTTTTATTATTACTATTGATTATTCCCTTTTATATTAAAATTATGGAGTAGTCACTGTGGCAGAGCGAGTTAGCGCGCTAGGCATTGCACACATGGTGACCTGGGTTCGATTCCCAGCGGGGGAGGATTTTTTCTGCTCTGTACTTGGATGTTCGGGGTCCACTCATACCTCGTGAGGAAAAATGAGTAGTTACTTATATGAGTAACGACCAGTGGCAGCATTACCAGAGTAAAAAGAAATTAATGTAATAGAATAATTCGAAATGTAAAGGAGGCTCTTAGTAATGCTGCGCTACCCACAAAAATTGTGAAGAGGCCTTGTGCTTCACCACAAAGAAATTCGTACATACATACATACATATTAAAATTATGGTTCTTCTCTAACTTACATACTGGACGATTTGGCTTTTGTTTGTATGTTTTGTCTGTTCCGCGATAACTCTCGACCGGATTCTTCAAAATTGCTGAAATTTATTATACATTGGGGTTTTAATAAATTACCTATAGTTTTTGAGCCAAATTAGGGCACTCGGGGCCAATTGGGGGCCGCTTTAGTGAAAATTTAAAACGATTTTTTTTTAAAATAGAATAAAGCAAGGCTTTTGAATTTTTGTAATGTCGTTAAGAAAATATATTTGAGTTTTGTAGTGAAATTTTGTGCTTGTGAAAGCTAAGGGTGCCGCAATGTAGTAAAAAAATGAAAAAGGGCCAAAAAGAAGTTAAAAAGCTCAAACGTCAAAAACAAAATAATGAATACTATCAAATGACTAATTATAAGGAAAAAGCAAGAAGAATAAAACAGTATTACAAATATGTACTAAGGAAATTTAATTTTTAACTATAAATATTTTTAAACTCAAATTATATAATAAATTTTATTTTTAATATCCATAAGAGACCCAACACATGCTTGCGCACTTCGGGTCTCTTCTACTACAATTTAAATAACAAAAAAACAATTTTAAGCATTTTATCTATGTACCTATATAATATTATTTTATTTGTTGTTTCTGTGCTTGTTAATTGTTATATGTTTATAAAAAAAATAAATGATGAAAAAGTATTAAAAAAAAAAAAAAAAGAAGGGCCGTTTGATATTTTTTTTTTATTAAAACCTATCGACTGGGATATTGAATGAAAGGTCTCGATGTCCTTATGCTTGATTAAACATTTATAATGCGATAGTTGAATCTGTGTTAGTTTTACTGTTCACAGAACTACTAATTAAAGGATGTAACAAGTGACATAACCATGATATATCATACTGTGACGCGATATGCATTTAAAATGAGTCGCTTGTTACACTTTTGAGGAACAGATATGAAGATATTCTAAAAATATTGGCGTGTCTTACATTTCTGGGAAATCGAAATATCCAAAAATAGGCCGTTTTAGAAATGTAACAAGCGCCAAAACTATCTTATCTAATAAGAAAAAAAAAACATTAGTAATCACAGATTTAAAGAGCAAATCAATTCACCTGTTGGGTCTAAATTTAAAAAATATCAGTCTTGGGGTTCACGTACAATATCTAAAAAAGTGTTTTCATTTTAGTTTTTCTTCTCTCCTGAAAAGTTGTTCTCTGGCGCTTGTTACATTTTGGCAAATCAGTAGCGATATGCACACCCACTGGTATATAGGGTATTTTTTTGTTTTTTTTTTTGATAAGAACAGACGTCGGGAGAAAACGGAGGAAAATCAGCTGAGCTGAGAAGGGAGGACTGATATGCTGCCTCCAGAGTTTGAAGACAACAGCTCAGACCTCCGATACTGAGAACGCCGCAGGCATTCCTCTTGTCATGGACTCGAGGTTCCCTCACCTATCCTACGCCGTACGGCCAAACTCTAAAAACCCCCTTTTCCTCACGACGTCTGCGCTCTGACTCAAAGCGTCTGGGCACCAGATATAATACTTCCATATATAGGGTATAGGGCCCGCCAAAAGAAGGAGCCACTCGTAATATCTAGAGAACTGATTTAATTTTGAGAAATGCTAAAACAAGTGGACCATTATATCGAGGGGGAAACCTTTTCCATTAGGTTTTGATTTTTTATCATTACCAGGGGCGGCCCCAGGGTGGGTCAACTTAGGAGTCTTAAATGGAACCACCCTATTTGTAATACATTTCTGAAAAGTAGTTGAAACTAAAAGTATTTTTACAAGTTTGAGATTTTTAAATCAAAACAGGGCCGGAGATATTTTTTATTTCATTTCACTGGTTTAGGTAAAAATTTAAAAGAAATTAATTATATTTTTGTACAAAAATATTAAATAAATGTTTTTCAATTTGAAATAATTAAATTTACATGCCTTTTTGATACCATTAGCTTTATCAGGGGAGGTGTCAATAGGTCAACTTTTTCTAAATGATGTAAAAACCATCCTTTTTCAAGTATAATTTGTGCTTAATAAATGTAATGATTCATGTAATGTCGTTCTGTTTCAGATGACTGAAGGTGACAATTCCGATTCTGATCCTGATGACCCCGATTCTGATCCTGATGACCCCGATTCTGATCCTGATGACCCCGATTCTGATCCTGATGACCCCGATTCTGATCCTGATGACCCCGATTCTGATCCTGGTGACCCCGATTCTGATCCTGGTGACCCCGATTCTGATCCTGGTGACCCCGATTCTGATCCTGGTGACCCCGATTCTGATCCTGATGACCCCGATTCTGATCCTGATGACCCCGATTCTGATCCTGATGACCCCGATTCTGATCCTGGTGACCCCGATTCTGATCCTGGTGACCCTGATTCTGATCCTGATGACCCCGATTCTGATCCTGGTGACCCCGATTCTGATCCTGGTGACCCCGATTCTGATCCTGGTGAATCAACTACTGGGTAGGTGAGATATGTACCTATACTGGCGGGCTGCACCCGCTTCGTCAATTCATTACACACACACACACACACACGGACGCTAACAAGTTCCTTCATGAGTTACCATGGAATGACCCAACTTGTAAATAATGAGAATGAATTTGATATATATTATAGAGAACGAGAGAGAGAGAGAGATCGAGTAGGTACATTTCTTTTTAAAAATTCTGCATCAGCATCTTGCTCTAAATAATGATGTAGGTAAAATTACAAAAATGCCACTTATGTACCTTTAGTTTTTTGTTTATTGCCAGATAAAATACAAGACTCGTACGAGGCTGTTTTATTTCACCTCAAAAATGAAGTTTGTAAACTTGGATTGGTCTTTTGATTTTAATAAAATACTAATATTTGGACAAATTTCAAATAATATACTTATATTTGGACTAAATCTTCTTGTTTAGACCTTCTTTTAGACCAGGTAAACGGGAAGCAAGTCGTTATCGGGGAGGAACTCAACGGGAAGCAAGTCGGTAAGGTCAAAACCATGACCAGGAAGGAAGTCGGTAAAAAAAAGGTCGATGGGAAGGAACTCGGTGACGGCACACACACACACAACCACCACATACACACACTCTTAAAATCAGATCCTTCCTCAAGGTAATACTTGAATATGTAACAAGACATATCATTCCATGTAAGATTTTAAAGTTGGTCCGTGCCCGCCCAGCCTGACTGGGGCAGTGTAGGCATTAATATTATTATTTTTGCTGAAACTTAGTCCTCCAAAAAGATTAGGAATACGAGTTTTTGCGTTTCTTTTTATATATAATTATTTTCAGCCGTTCTAGAGATATGCGGGTGGGGTAAGACTTCTTCTAGAGTTCCTAGGAACTTCTAGAGTTTAGGAACTTCTAGAATATAGTTTAGGAACTTCTAGAATATTCTTATGATTTTAAGGTGCTGATTACGAATTTGATGTTTATTTTTAACTAACTGTTACCTTTGAATCACCAGTGGCTTTTGGTCCCGTTTCCATACCTAATATGATAAGGAAAGTCGTGTGATGTTTACACCAGATTTTTTTGTAATACGATATATTCTCTAGTATCATATTCTGTGATTGGTTTTTTTGAAAATGTAAACCGTCACTCCAAAATTTGGAAAAATACATCTCTACTTATATGATGACGCCATGCAGCTATGAAAACATAAATTTCTTAGGTATCTCTTGTATCAGTGAGTATAAATTCTTATCTACATTTAGTATGAAAATACAATATTTTTTCAGCTATCTTAATTATTTATCATTGAAAAATGTAGGATTTATTACTAATAATGTTTTTTTTTTTCTTTTGTTTTAGTGCAATAATGTCCAATGTCCAAGGAAGTAGTCTGACTGTTGAAGAAATTGAAGATTTATTAGGCGTACCTTCAGGATCTGAATGTGATTTTAGTGATGAAAAATTTGATGATGAGACATTGATTAGACAAGCTGAAAATATTGAGTTTGAGTTGTTGGGTGCTGAAGAACTTGATGTTCCTGCTTTACATTTAGATCAGTTAGGTACAGAGAGAAGAAAGTGAGTGGCTGGTGAGTACCAATATTGACAATGAGCCTGATGATCCTGCTCCACAATCAGAACAGTCCAATAGTTCAAATCATACTGAAAATGAGTCAGTTAACAATTTTCGTGCTAGGGGGCCACCTGTATGGTATCCAGGTAAAGATAATGCATATACAAACAATCCTCCCCCATTTTTAGAAGTGGAACAAGTAAACTTGAATGCTGACACACCCTATGAATATTTCACCAAGCTTTTTCCAAATGGTATATTAGAACAAATTGTGTTAGAATCTAACCGTTATGCAATGCAACAAGGGAACCATTCACATGCTCTAACATTACAAGAACTCCAGGTATACTTAGGAATTAATATTATTATGACCTACATAAAGTATCCCCAAAGTAGAATGTATTGGAGCAGTGTCAGAGGCCTAGGATTATCCATTGTTTCAGATGGCATGTCTGTAAATAGACAATCAAATGTTATTTACATTTCTCCAATAACAATGAATCTGATAGACTGAAGGCTATAACAAAATTTTGGAAAAATATATCCTGTAATCAAGGATTTACATGATTCTTTTCATAAATCTGCTACACCAAAGGAACACCAGTGTATTGATGAAATGATAGTACCTTTCAAAGGCAAAAGTTCCTTGAAATAATATATAAAAAACACGCCAAAGAAATGGGGATTTAAAATTTGGATTCGTGCTGATAAATCTGGGTATATTTCTTGTTTTGAAATGTACCAAGGAAAACTTTCAGTGCCTATAGGTAGATCTCAATTTGGACCAATTGGTGACACTGTAGAACAACTTTGTCATGACATACATGGAAAGAATCATAAATTAGCCATGGACAATTTATTTACCTCAATACCCTTATTACAGTATCTGCAGCATGAAAAAATATTTGTTGTAGGCACAGTGAGAGCTAATAGAGTTTCTGGGGCCACCAAGGAGTTAGTGGATCCAAAGCTGTTACCCTACCGTGGTGCCTGTACAATGACAACCAGTTCTGACAATATATCCGTTGTGTGTTGGATGGATAATAAGCCAGTTCACACAATATTAACTTACGCTGGTGTTGAACCATCTTCTGAAGTCAGAAGATTTGAAAGATCCACCAGACAGTATGTTACTGTCAATCGACCCTTCAGCATTCAAGAATACAATGAGTATATGGGCGGAGTTGATCTCATGGACAGAATGATTGCCCATTACCCACATGGTTTTAAACTTGGAGGAAAGATGGGGAAGTGGAGGGCGGGTAATAGAAAAAACCTGTAGACAAAAATCATCTGTGGCGGCCATTGAATGGTACCCAAAACATTCATTATTTTAACATTGAAGTAAATGGAAGTTTTGGATTTTCGATTCATTAAATTTTAATTTTGAAAGCTATAATGGACATTTTTTCATTTTTTCTTTGTGTGAGTTCTTCTTAAGTGTTCCTAGATTAATTTCAAATCATCATGGTTGCTTGTGCAGCAATTGGTTGTACAAATCGGCAAGGCAAAGCTGGAGTCACTTTTCACAGGTATGTTCTACCTACTATTACTGTTTGTTATTTTTAAATTAATTCAATTACATTTACTAACAACTTTTACTTATTTCTGTCGTGTAGTGAGATAGTAGCAAAATTTAGATAAGTTAGTGGAGACATTCAAGATGATAGACTTAGAAAACCTTTACTTTTTGCCTGAACCAAATTCTTTTTACTAGGATTCATCTCTTCAAGCACTCCTGTACATTCCTCACATAGGATTTTTTTCTTCAAATGTCTTGCAACAAAACCACCAATGTAATAAATAATGTCAGATGAAATTTCAGACAGAAGGATACTCTCTGGAATTTCCATGTATGCATGATCAAACAAAGGATCATCAACATCACATTCATCCTCTAGAGACCGCTGTCTGTCAGAAGTCAAGCTAATATTCATCATGGGATTTGCACTTGGGGCTGCTGAAGAACTGGCATGAAGAATACTTATCTTTTCTTGTGGGATACAATTTCCTGATTACAAGACACAAATAGAAAAAATCCATTTACCAACAATAGGCCCGGAGATAAGTGGATGAACTTATTTCTCAAACGACATCCAGAGATAACAAAAAGGAATGCCGAGTATATTTCTAGGGGAAAAGCCTCCCTAACCGAAGATAATATTAGAACATGGTTCAAAGATTTGAAAGATTATGTTCATTCAGTTAATGCATCAGATGTGTTACTTGATGGCAGCAGAATTTTTAATGCTTATGAGACAGGTGTAGCATGTTGTCACAAATCAGGAAAAGTTCTTGGTCCCAAAAATTATAAAGATTTCTACCAAATAACACCAGGACAAGAAAAAGAAAGTATCACTGTTCTGGCAAACTTTTCTGCCAGTGGATCAGTAGTTCCACCAATGATAGTTTTCCCCTACAAAAGGGTATCAAGAGATGTGCAGGAGTCTATTCTTACTGGATATTTTATGGAAAAAAGTGATTCTGGTTGGATGGTATCTTCCACTTTTTTCAAGTATGTTACAGAATACTTCTACCCATGGCTTGTGAACAACCAAATTCAATTTCCAGTTCTCTTCTTAGTTGATGGTCATAAGTCTCACATCAATCTAGAACTAGCAAAGTTTTGTGAGGAAAAGAAAATCATTCTCTACAGTTTTCTCCCTAATGCCACAAACGTGCTCCAGCCATGTGATGTAGGGGTATTTCGACCGTTGAAATGCTCTTGGAGAAAGAATGTTCGAGAAAGCCAACAGCAGAGCGGAAAAACAATAACAAAAGTGAACTTTGCACCTCTATTTAAGAAAGCACTGGATGGAGCTATTGACTCTGGTAAAATCAAAAGTGCCTTCAAGAAAACAGGGTTGTTTCCTTTTTCACCAGATAGTGTTGATTATAACAAGTGTTTGCAAACCAGACACAGAGACATTCAACGACAAGCAGTAGTTAGAAAATCAGCTGAGGAATGAATCTATTGCTGATATTGAGGCAAATGTTTTGACTATGCCTTGTCCTCTACCCTCTACACCTTCTCCAACAGCCTCTGAATCTATGCCAGCAACAGCAGTCCCTCAGTCTCAGTCTACATCAGTCCCTCAGTCTACACCAGTCCCTCAGTCTCAGTCTACACCAGTCCCTCAGTGTCAGTCTACACCAGTCCCTCAGTCTCAGTCTCCACCAGTCCCTCAGTCTCAGTCTCCACCAGTCCCTCAGTCTCCACCAGTCCCTCAGTCTCAGTCTACACCAGTCCCTCAGTCTCAGTCTACACCAGTCCCTCAGTCTCAGTCTACACCAGTCCCTCAGTCTCAGTCTACACCAGTCCCTCAGTCTCAGTCTCCACCAGTCCCTCAGTCTCAGTCTACATCAGTCCCTCAGTCTCAGTCTCCACCAGTCCCTCAGTCTCCACCAGTCCCTCAGTCTCAGTCTACACCAGTCCCTCAGTCTCAGTCTACACCAGTCCCTCAGTCTCAGTCTCCACCAGTCCCTCAGTCTCAGTCTACACCAGTCCTCAGTCTCAGTCTACACCAGTCCCTCAGTCTCAGTCTACACCAGTCCCTCAGTCTCAGTCTCCACCAGTCCCTCAGTCTACACCAGTCCCTCAGTCTCAGTCTACACCAGTCCCTCAGTCTCCACCAGTCCCTCAGTCTCAGTCTACATCAGTCCCTCAGTCTCAGTCTCCACCAGTCCCTCAGTCTCCACCAGTCCCTCAGTCTCAGTCTACACCAGTCCCTCAGTCTCAGTCTACACCAGTCCCTCAGTCTCAGTCTCCACCAGTCCCTCAGTCTCAGTCTACACCAGTCCCTCAGTCTCAGTCTACACCAGTCCCTCAGTCTCAGTCTACACCAGTCCCTCAGTCTCAGTCTCCACCAGCCCCTCAGTCTCAGTCTACACAGTCCCTCAGTCTCAGTCTCCACCAGTCCCTCAGTCTCATCTACACCAGTCCTCAGTCTCAGTCTCACCAGTCCTCAGTCTCAGTCTCACCAGTCCTCAGTCTCAGTCTACACCAGTCCCTCAGTCTCAGTCTACACAGTCCCTCAGTCTCAGTCTACACCAGTCCCATCTAGTCTCCACCAGTCCCTCAGTCTCAGTCTACACCAGTCCCTCAGTCTCAGTCTACACCAGTCCCTCAGTCTCACCACCAGTCCCTCAGTCTCAGTCTACACCAGTCCCTCAGTCTCAGTCTACACCAGTCCTCAGTGTCAGTCTACACCAGTCCCTATCTCAGTCTACACCAGTCCCTCAGTCTCAGTCTACACCAGTCCCTCAGTCTCAGTCTCCACCAGTCCCTCAGTCTCGTCTACAACAGTCCCTCAGTCTCAGTCTACACCAGTCCCTCATCTCAGTCTCACCAGTCCTCAGTCTCAGTCTCACCAGTCCCTCAGTCTACAGCTACACAGTCCCTCAGTCTCAGTCTCACCAGTCCTCAGTCTCAGTCTACACCAGTCCCTCAGTCTCAGTCTACACCAGTCCTCAGTCTCAGTCTACACCAGTCCCTCAGTCTCAGTCTCAGTCTCAGTCTACACCAGTCCCTCAGTCTCAGTCTACACCAGTCCCTCAGTTCAGTCTACACCAGTCCCTCAGTCAGCTACATCAGTCCCTCAGTCTCAGTCTCACCAGTCCCTCAGTCCATCACACCAGTCCCTCAGTCTCAGTCTACACCAGTCCCTCAGTCTCAGTCTACACCAGTCCCTCAGTCTCAGTCACACCAGTCCCTCAGTCTCAGTCTACACCAGTCCCTCAGTCTTACACCAGTCCCTCAGTCTCAGTCTACACAGTCCCTCAGTCTCAGTCTCACCAGTCCCTCAGTCTCAGTCTACACAGTCCCTCAGTCTCAGTCTACACCAGTCCCTCAGTCTCAGTCTACACCAGTCCCTCAGTCTCAGTCTACACCAGTCCCTCAGTCTATCACCAGTCCCTCAGTCTCAGTCTACACCAGTCCCTCAGTCTCAGTCTACACCAGTCCCTCAGTCTCAGTCTACACCAGTCCCTCAGTCTCAGTCTACACCAGTCCCTCAGTCTCCACCAGTCCCTCAGTCTCAGTCTACACAGTCCCTCAGTCTCAGTCTACACCAGTCCCTCAGTTCATCCTCAGTCCTCAGTCTCAGTCTACACCAGTCCCTCAGTCTCAGTCTCATCACCAGTCCCTCAGTCTCAGTCTACACCAGTCCCTCAGTCTCAGTCTACACAGTCCCTCAGTCTCAGTCTACACCAGTCCCTCAGTCTCAGTCTACACCAGTCCCTCAGTCCTCAGTCATCTACCAGTCCCTCAGTCTCAGTCTACACCAGTCCCTCAGTCTCAGTCTACACCAGTCCCTCAGTCTCAGTCTACACCAGTCCCTCAGTCTCAGTCTACACCAGTCCCTCAGTCTCAGTCTACACCAGTCCCTCAGTCTCAGTCTCCACCAGTCCCTCAGTCTCAGTCTACACTCAGTCCCTCAGTCTCAGTCTACACCAGTCCTCAGTCTCAGTCTCCACCAGTCCCTCAGTCTCAGTCTACACCAGTCCCTCAGTCTCAGTCTACACCAGTCCCTCAGTCTCATTCAGTACAGTCTCCACCATTCATCATCTACAGTCTTCCATCTACCTCAGTCCTCAGTTCATCCTGTCCAGTCCCCTAGTCCCCAGCTCAGTCTGCCCATCACCCTCAGTCTCAGTCTAACCACGTCCTCAGTCTCAGTGTACCTCCCTCAGTCCATCTCACATCCAGTCTCACCAGTCCCTCAGTCTCAGTCTACACCAGTCCCTCAGTCTCTACACCATCCCAGTCCTCAGTCTCATCCATCCTCATGTTACACCCTCAGTCTCAGTCTACACCAGTCCCTCAGTCTCTCAACCAGTCCCTCAGTCTCAGTCTACCAGTCCCTCAGTCTCAGTCTACACCAGTCCCTCAGTCTCAGTCTACACCAGTCCCAGTCTCAGCTACACCAGTCCCCAGTCTCAGTCTACACAGTCCCTCAGTCTCAGTCTACACCAGTCCCTCAGTCTCAGTCTCACCAGTCCCTCAGTCTCAGTCTCACCAGTCCCTCAGTCTCAGTCTACACCAGTCCCTCAGTCTACAGTCCTCACCAGTCCCTCACTCAGTCCTCACCAGTCCTCAGTCCTCATCTCACCAGTCCCTCAGTCTCACTACCAGTCCCTCAGTCTCAGTCTCACCAGCCCTCAGTCTCAGTCTACACCAGTCCCTCAGTCTCAGCTACATCCAGTCCCTCAGTCCAGTCTACACCAGTCCCTCAGTCTCAGTCTACACCAGTCCCTCTCAGTCTCATCTACACCAGTCCCTCAGTCTCAGTCTACACCAGTCCCTCAGTCTCAGTCTCCACCAGTCCCTCAGTCTCAGTCTACACAGTCCCTCAGTCTCAGTCTCACCAGTCCCTCAGTCATCCACCAGTCCCTCAGTCTCAGTCTACACCAGTCCCTCAGTCTCAGTCTACACCAGTCCCTCAGTCTCAGTCTCACCAGTCCCTCAGTCTCAGTCTACACCAGTCCCTCAGTCTCAGTCTACACCAGTCCCTCAGTCTCAGTCTACACCAGTCCCTCAGTCTCAGTCCCACCAGTCCCTACACGCCTCAGTCTCTACAACCAGTCCCTCAGTCTCAGTCTACACCAGTCCCTCAGTCTCATCCACCAGTCCCTCAGTCTCAGTCTACACCAGTCCCTCAGTCTCAGTCTCCACCAGCCCCAGTCCTCTCACAGTCCCAGTCTCAGTCTCCACCACCCTCAGTCTCCACCAGTCCCAGTCTCAAGTCTCTCAGTCTCCACCAGTCCCCAGTCTCAGTCCTACCCAGTCCTCAGTCTCAGTCCCAGTCCTCAGTCCTCAGTCTACACCAGTCCTCAGTCTCAGTCCACCAGTCCCTTCAGTCTACACCAGTCCCTCAGTCTCAGTCTCACCGTCCCTCAGTCTCAGTCTACACCAGTCCCTCAGTCTCAGTCTACACCAGTCCCATCTCCCAGTCCTCAGTCTCACACCAGTCCCTCAGTCTCAGTCTACACCAGTCCCTCAGTCTCAGTCTACACAGTCCCTCAGTCTCAGCTCCTCAGTCTCAGTCCCCAGTCCTCAGTCTCCACCAGTCCCTCAGTCTCAGTCTACACCAGTCCCTCAGTCTCAGTCTACACCAGTCCCTCAGTCTCAGCTCACCAGTCCCTCAGTCTCAGTCTACACCAGTCCCTCAGTCTCAGTCTACCACCAGTCCCTCAGTCTCAGTCTACACCAGTCCCTCAGTCTCAGTCTACACCAGTCCCTCAGTCTCAGTCTACACCAGTCCCTCAGTCTCAGTCTACACCAGTCCCTCAGTCTCAGTCTACACCAGTCCCTCAGTCTCAGTCTACACCAGTCCCTCAGTCTCAGTCTACACCAGTCCCTCAGTCTCAGTCTACACCAGTCCCTCAGTCTCAGCTACACCAGTCCCTCAGTCTCAGTCTACACCAGTCCCTCAGTCCCTCAGTCTACACCAGTCCCTCAGTCTCAGTCTACACCAGTCCCTCAGTCTCAGTCTACACCAGTCCCCTCAGTCTCGTCACACCAGTCCCTCAGTCTCAGTCTCCACCAGTCCCTCAGTCTCAGTCTACACCAGTCCCTCAGTCTCAGTCTACACCAGTCCCTCAGTGTCAGTCTACCACCACCAGTCCCTCAGTCTCAGTCTCCCATACCAGTTCCCATCCTCAGTCTCAGTCTACACCAGTCCCTCAGTCTCAGTCTACACCAGTCCCTCAGTCTCAGTCTACACCAGTCCCTCAGTCTCAGTCTACACCAGTCCTCAGTCCATCTCACCAGTCCCTCAGTCTCAGTACAGTCTACACTCAGTCTACCCATCCTCAGTCTCAGTCTACACCAGTCCCTCAGTCTCAGTCTACACCAGTCCTCAGTCTCACACTCAGTCCCTCAGTCTCAGTTACACCAGTCCCTCAGTCTCAGTCTACACCAGTCCCTCAGTCTCAGTCTACACCAGTCCCTCAGTCTCAGTCTACACCAGTCCCTCAGTCTCAGTCTCCACCAGTCCCTCAGTCTCAGTCTACATCAGTCCCTCAGTCTCAGTCTCCACCAGTCCCTCAGTCTCACCCAGTCCCTCAGTCTCAGTCTACACCAGTCCCTCAGTCTCAGTCTACACCAGTCCCTCAGTCTCAGTCTCCACCAGTCCCTCAGTCTCAGTCTACACCAGTCCCTCAGTCTCAGTCTACACCAGTCCCTCAGTCTCAGTCTACACCAGTCCCTCAGTCTCAGTCTCCACCAGTCCCTCAGTCTCAGTCTACACCAGTCCCTCAGTCTCAGTCTACACCAGTCCTCAGTCTCCACCAGTCCCTCAGTCTCAGTCTACACCAGTCCCTCAGTCTCAGTCTACACCAGTCCCTCAGTCTCAGTCTACATCAGTCCCTCAGTCTCAGTCTCCACCAGTCCCTCAGTCTCCACCAGTCCCTCAGTCTCAGTCTCCACCAGTCCCTCAGTCTCAGTCTACACCAGTCCCTCAGTCTCAGTCTACACCAGTCCCCCAGTCCTCAGTCTACACCAGTCCCTCAGTCTCAGTCTCCACCAGTCCCTCAGTCTCAGTCTACATCAGTCCCTCAGTCTCAGTCTCCACCAGTCCCTCAGTCTCAGTCTACACCAGTCCCTCAGTCTCAGTCTACACCAGTCCCTCAGTCTCAGTCTCCACCAGTCCCTCAGTCTCAGTCTACACCAGTCCCTCAGTCTCAGTCTACACCAGTCCCTCAGTCTCAGCCTACACCAGTCCCTCAGTCTCAGTCTCCACCAGTCCCTCAGTCTCAGTCTACACCAGTCCCTCAGTCTCAGTCTACACCAGTCCCTCAGTCTCCACCAGTCCCTCAGTCTCAGTCTACACCAGTCCCTCAGTCTCAGTCTACACCAGTCCCTCAGTGTCAGTCTACACCAGTCCCTCAGTCTCAGTCTACACCAGTCCCTCAGTCTCAGTCTACACCAGTCCCTCAGTCTCAGTCTCCACCAGTCCCTCAGTCTCAGTCTACACCAGTCCCTCAGTCTCAGTCTACACCAGTCCCTCAGTCTCAGTCTACACCAGTCCCTCAGTCTCAGTCTACACCAGTCCCTCAGTCTACAGCTACATCAGTCCCTCAGTCTCAGTCTACACCAGTCCCTCAGTCTCAGTCTACACCAGTCCCTCAGTCTCAGTCTACACCAGTCCCTCAGTCTCAGTCTACACCAGTCCCTCAGTCTCCACCAGTCCCTCAGTCTCAGTCTACACCAGTCCCTCAGTCTCAGTCTACACCAGTCCCTCAGTGTCAGTCTACACCAGTCCCTCAGTCTACAGCTACATCAGTCCCTCAGTCTCAGTCTACACCAGTCCCTCAGTCTCAGTCTACACCAGTCCCTCAGTCTCAGTCTACACCAGTCCCTCAGTCTCAGTCTACACCAGTCCCTCAGTCTCCAGCAACAGCAGTCCCTCAGTCTCAGTCTACATCAGTCCCTCAGTCTACACCAGTCCCTCAGTCTCAGTCTACACCAGTCCCTCAGTGTCAGTCTACACCAGTCCCTCAGTCTCAGTCTACACCAGTCCCTCAGTCTCAGTCTACATCAGTCCCTCAGTCTCAGTCTACACCAGTCCCTCAGTCTCAGTCTCCACCAGTCCCTCAGTCTACACCAGTCCCTCAGTCTCAGTCTCACACACCAGTCCCTCAGTCTCAGTCTACACCAGTCCCTCAGTCTCAGTCTACACCAGTCCCTCAGTCTCAGTCTACACCAGTCCCTCAGTCTCCACCAGTCCCTCAGTCTCAGTCTACAACAGTCCCTCAGTCTCAGTCTACACCAGTCCCTCAGTCTCCACCAGTCCCTCAGTCTCAGTCTACACCAGCCCCCCCCCTCAGTCTCAGTCTACACCAGTCCCTCAGTCTCAGTCTACACCAGTCCCTCAGTCTCAGTCTACATCAGTCCCTCAGTCTCAGTCTACACCAGTCCCTCAGTCTCAGTCTACACCAGTCCTCAGTCTCAGTCTACATCAGTCCCTCAGTCTCAGTCTACACCAGTCCCTCAGTCTCAGTCTACACCAGTCCCTCAGTCTCAGTCTACACCAGTCCCTCAGTCTCAGTCTACATCAGTCCCTCAGTCTCAGTCTACACCAGTCCCTCAGTCTCAGTCTACACCAGTCCCTCAGTCTCAGTCTACACCAGTCCCTCAGTCTCAGTCTACATCAGTCCCTCAGTCTCAGTCTACACCAGTCCCTCAGTCTCAGTCTACACCAGTCCCTCAGTCTCAGTCTACACCAGTCCCTCAGTCTCAGTCCACAGCTACACCAACAACACCTTCAATAACCAAAAGGATATGGAACAAATACTTGCACTATACTCCACTCCCTGACTATCCTAAAAAGAAAAGAGAAATGTCAAAATCAAACGACATGATATTAGTTCAAGATTTTTTATTGAATCAAAAGAAGCTGAACAGCTAGAAAAAAAACAAAAAAGAGGAGGAAAAAAGAAAGAAAAAACAAGAAAGAGACCAAAAAAAAGAACGGATATCCAACAAATTTACAAAGAGTAGCAAAAAGACAAAAGTCAACAACAAAGTATATTTCTCTGAAGATGATGATGAGGAAGCTATTGATGACGTTGAAATGATGTCTCTGCATGATTCTGATAGTAGCTTTGGGCTTACTCCTGACTCAAGTGATGAAGAGAGTAACCCCATGTTTCAAAAATTAAAACCAAATAGAACATTTGTTATTGTTGAATTTGAAGGAGAATTCTTTCCTGGTCTAGTGAAAAACAAAAAACAAAATAAGTGTGAAGTAAGCACAATGAGTATGTATTTAGAAAACTGGAAATGGCCAGAGAGAGATGACAAAATTTGGTATTGTGGTAATCAAATCAAGGAGATCATCAAAACACCTGAAATTGCTAGTGTTTCATCTTTATCTAGAGCTCCCTTATACAGGGTGGGGCAAAAGTCTGGAAACCCCTGAATAACTTTCGAATGGCTTCTTCGGTAAAATTAAAATTTTGTAGGTTAAACCGGGCTAATAAGACCTTCTTTTAGAGTGGGGTCGATATTTGTTACCGGCCCCCATGTCGGGGCCAGGGGGGCCAACTTCATTTTTTTAAATACGAACCCCCACCTTGCGATACATTTTTGGAAAGGTCTTTTAATAAGAAATACATTGGTGCAAATTTTATTTTTTTAATATTAACTGTTTGCAAATGGCTTCCAACTTTGTGTATGCAGTAAAGTCTGGAAACCCCTGAATATCTTTTGAAAGGGCTTTCTCAGTAAACTTAAAATTGTGCACAGTAAGTTGGGGTAATTAGACCTTTCCAAAAATGTATCGCAAGGTGGGGTTTCGTATTAAAAAAAATGAAGTTGGCCTCCCTGGCCCCGACATGGGGGCCGGTAAAAAAAATCGGTCCCATTCTAATATCAGGTCTAATTACCAAGGATTACCGTACACAATTTTAAATTTACTGAGAAAGCCCTTTCGAAAGATATTCAGTCGTTTCCAGACTTTAATGCATACACAAAGTTGGACGCCATTTGCAAACAGTTAATATTAACCCATAAGCGCCCATTGGTACCATATGGTACCAACAAAACCGTTCCAAACATTGTCTTATCTTGCAGGGACAAGTTAGTATATTCGGTGTTCTGTTTACGTTAAATGATAGAAAAAAGTATGATGCTTAGAAATATTGTTTGGTTGGCGAGTGATCTTGGACAGAGACGGACGTCGGAGCTCCGAAAATTGGTGAAATTTTGCGGCCATGTCTTCGAGCAGAATTCTCTTTGAGTAAGTACTTTCACTATATTTTTTTAGATATTTTAAAAAAAATATATATATTCTCAAGAGTATAAAGATATATTTTACAATCACTTTTAATTAAATAATTTTCCATAGCGCCTGTGAGAGGGCTCCCTTTTTTGTTGGTACCATATGGTACCACTGGGCGCTGCCCGTGTCATTTGAAAAAGTAATTTACTTCATTGCATTTACTTGCGTTTACTTCATTTTTGACTTTATTTATTTGTATTTCATTATTTTATTTATAAAAAGTTAATTTTTATTTGTGTTTTTCAGAAGGAATCTTACTTTGGCTGATGTAATCGACCTGCTCGACCTTTAGGTGACCAAAATATCAACAGGCATAGGATCAACATTCGTGGCAAAAAATGGTGGTGGGGAATATTCACTTGGCTTTTGGACGCATCAGTCCAAAATGCTTGGGTTCTTTACCGCCAAATTCACCCAGAAGACAGAGTCACTCAACTGGACTTCCGCAGAAATATCGTTACGAATTATTTAACAAGGTACTCTGAACCATTTGGGAGGATTGGCCGCCCCCGTGCGCTGAGAATGGCGAATGCAGCCAGATTTGACAATATTGGTCATTTAGTCGTAAGTACTACAAACAATGCTCGTCGTCGATGTGTAGCAGCTGGTTATTCTTCAAGAGTTCGTACTGTGTGTATGAAATGTGATGTAGGCCTTTGTATTGCATGGTTCGCCCCCTACCACACTGCCTAATATTGGCCATTTAGTATTTTGTAACTCCTTCTTGTAAAAGGGCATAGAAAGTTAGGAGACAAATTGATAAGCTTTTGTTTGTATAGTAACTCCCTTTTGTTAATATTATTAAAATAAAATAAAAAACCTTTGAAACAGTAAACAATTAGTACGATTTTATCACTCTATATATCCTATTTTTTTTTGACACGGAGAGCGCCCAGTGGTACCATATGGTACCAGCAGAAAAGTGGCCATATCTTCGAATTGGTAAATTTTTTTACTAAGTTTCTTTCTTTTTAATTGCATCCAAACAATATTTGCAATCTGAAAACTAGTGTTTCACATTGAAAATCAAAACAAAAAAAAACTCGGGCGCTCGTGGGTTAAAAAAATAAAATTTGCACCAATGTATTTCTTATTTAAAGACCTTTTCAAAAATGTATCGCAAGGTGGGGGTTCGTATTTAAAAAAATGAAGTTAGCCCCCCTGGCCCCGACATGGGGGCCGGTAACAAAAATCGACCCCACACTAAAAGAAGGTCTTATTAGCCCAGTTTAACGTACAAAATTTTAAATTTACTGAGAAAGCCCTTTCGAAAGATATTCAGTCGTTTCCAGACTTTAATGCATACACAAAGTTGGACGCCATTTGCAAACAGTTAATATTAAAAAAATAAAATTTGCACCAATGTATTTCTTATTTAAAGACCTTTTCAAAAATGTATCGCAAGGTGGGGGTTCGTATTTAAAAAAATGAAGTTAGCCCCCTGGCCCCGACATGGGGGCCGGTAACAAAAATCGACCCCACTCTAAAAGAAGGTCTTATTAGCCCAGTTTAACGTACAAAATTTTAATTTTACCGAAGAAGCTATTCGAAAGTTATTCAGGGGTTTCCAGACTTTTGCCCCACCCTGTATAGTGTACCAGAGCTAAAGAAATACAAATGTAAGAAGGTTCATTAAGGGAAGGTACCTCAATATCTTATGTAATTATCCCTTTTGATGTTTTCAAGAAATAAAGTTGAACCTTTTCATTTACTGGAAAATAATAAGTTCATTCATTGGTTATTTTTGTTCATTTACTAGGTATCTTAAATGTTCATTAATTGGAATCTAGTGTTCATTCACTTCAGAAATATTCTTATAAATGAAAGAGTAAATAAAATTGAAACTTGTGATAGTAGGTAATTTTTAGCAATTCCTAATGAAAGCCCAAGTTCTAAGGAGCATTTTGCTGTATGACCCCATGAAAATGTAGTAAGCATTATTGTGAGAGTTGAATTTTTCAATATAAGACCTTAAGTGTTCATTCACTAGACAGGTTACCCATGTTATACACAGGATTTTATTATTTGTGTTTTTTTTGCCTACTTGGATCCAACTTTAGGCCCCTAAATTTAATATGCTGGTTGAACCAATTTATGTTTGCTCTAAGAGGGTGTTGGGCAAACACATGAAAATTGATTTTAGCCAGAATTTTTTTTGTTATTTGCCCCAAAAAGGCTATTAGAAGTTATTAAATTTTATTTTTTTTTGATTTTTTTGAAAATATGACATGTGTTTGTTATGTTGTCATATTAATTTTACCATTAAACTTTGAAACTTTTTTTCAACTTACAATGAAAATAAAGACCATACAGAATCATTTTTACCCATATTACAGCAATTCTCTTTTGTATTTACCTCAGAATAATCATTTCTATTTTGGGGTCTTAAAAGACCCCACCATGGTTGGAGTGTAACCAAAAATCATCATGGTAGTTAAGGGTTTTAATATGTCTGCCATTTGATGTTTACTATCTATGTACCTTATTTCAATTTTATGTAATGATACTTGATGACTAATGAACTGGTACTTAACATCAATATGCTTTATTCTTCTATTGTTACCAGGATTCTTAATCACATTTATACATCCCTGATTATCTTCATGTATAATAATTTTTGGAATTTCAACATTCAAATCTTTTAATATTTTTTCTAACCCTAAGGCTCTTTTATTTCCTTTTGCCCCTTACTTGTACTATTTCAAGAGTGTCCTTTAGTTTCAATTCCATGGGGCTTTCAAATTAGTGAGTCTTCCACTCCTCTCAGTAAACGTATGTAGTCATTATCCTCTTGTTTGGTTGCATTAACAATCAACAAATTAAACATGATTCAAGATGTTGCCCTTGCGCAAATATACTTCTTGTATGAAGGCAAGATATAGGGATTTTGCAGGAAAGCAAATATTTCTTTGCCACCGGCGATACCTACATCGAAGTCCATAGTGAGAATTGGATATATGACGTCAACTAGCTTAAGAAAGCATATTGCTACAGTCAAACAGATAATGTCACTGGATGAACACCAACTTCGAAAACTTGCTGATTCCATAGGACACTATGATTATCCACTTAGACTTTTGCAGTCTTTCTAATGATGTTGTTCAGAAAACGAAACTCAAATTGTACTTGTGCTTAGAAAGAGGCGCGGATTATATTAAACATTTCAAGAAGAAAATCTTCGATAAAATAAAAATTTCACACAAGTTATATCAGACTGTGCTGCATGAATTAGACAATGTAGATGACTATGAAGAAAACGAAGATGAAATGGACTTATAAAGCGAAGAGGAGAAAGACGAACAAGACGAAAACAGAGAAAAACGACGAAGAGGAATGACTACCTAAAGGATTATTGACCTCAAAATCGTCATAGTATAGGACGAGGGGTAAATTGAGTTCATTTTCAGCTGTTGGAAACGATGTCTCCATGTTTTTCCAAATGGACCCTTGAACTATATTTTTCAGGGGATCTAGGTAATTCAGATTATTCAGATGTTCAATTGTTTAGTCAAGAATATTAGGAAGAACAAAGAATTTTTCAAACACTTTACCCAAAGGAACATACTGCATTGAATTTTCCATCTGTACTAAAGATTTATTTTTGTACTCATTCCTATATCCTACGCCATATTGAAGTGGCATAATAAGAGATCCCAAAGATTCAAATAGTTTAAACCTCCTGTATTCTGTACCAAATTGAGATAACATGCTATTAGTTTCGTTTAGAATTTCTTTCAAAGATGTGGTTGAAGATGCTGCATTCGAGGATATTAAAAATTTAGAAAGATATTGGTTGTACAATTCAATAAAATCTGTAAATCCGTTAGCAAATTCTTGAATTACACTACGATTTACTAATGGATTTGAGTAAAAAGAACTAAAAAACGATGCAACCTTGTGGTTAATAGAATCTAAGCACCAATTAGAGAGGGTGGAACTAGCTCCAGAGGGCGAGTTTGAAATTAATTGCTCCAAGGAATCAGAACTTTGATCCTGTCGAACTGTACAATTCAGTTTTCTTGGAAGCCTAACATTAATTAATGTTGTGTGACGGTAACTTATAAAAACATATTAAATGTTTTCGCAAGGAATTGTATGAGAAAAATGTTGCCTGAAAAATTCAGAAGCAAAAACATCTGAATAACTTTCATACTAGGTCAGAGGCAGGTCTCAGTCAATCCTTCTTCAGACATCCTGATGACAATTGATTTCTCAGATTCAGATTCCCTGCCAGAGTCACTTCCATGGTGTCCCCCCTCACTAATTACCCCAGATTTTTCCTTCCCACCAATGGTCAAAGAAAAGGATCCACCAGTTAACGATCCTGACCCTGTTATTCTAGAGCAGGGTTTGCTCTGCCAGAAACTTGGTACTGCTGGGTGGAATTGTGTCCGGTAGGTTGATGCTCAAAAAACTCTTCCATCCGGATCTTCTGCTGCCTCCAGCCATTTGGCTCTTCTGCTGTAAACTTGAGTGTAAAACAATGTAAACTTAATTATTACAATAAAAAATAATAAAAAAAATTGAAATTCTCCTGTTCTCTATTTCCCAGACAGAACAAATATAGACCACTTATAGCTTGTAAAAATAGTTGGATTTTTGTATTCAAGGTTTCATAGGTGGAGCTACCCAATTAATTATAGAGTAGACTTTCTTTCATCTGTCAAACTCGGAATTCGGAAGAACCAGCGAAAAATCTTAAATTTTTGGCACTTTGTTTGGGTTTTCGCCATTTTGGTATAAAATTAGATCTGGAAGAAAAATTATTCCCGACAATTTTACTGAAAATTCAGTTAAAAGCCCTCGCTCTTCGGAGGTGATGTTGGCCGTAAGAACAGATGGGTTCCAACTGAACACAGAAGTACTGTATCTCTGGATCCACTGAGTTGCCTGAGTCCTGTTGGACACTAGCACAAGTGCTTTGGGAGTGGGTGCGCATGATTGTGCAGAATAAACCTGACTTGTTTTTTTTTTTGCGATTTTACTATAGAAATATTGATATAGAAAATCAAAACAAAAGTTATTATCACTTGTTGCTGAGATTCCGTGAGTGGTGCTTCTGTGCGTGTTTTGTGATTTTCAAGGTAAGTTTTCTTTATTATCCGTAAATAATTTTACCGTCGCAAAAAAACTGTAGTGTGCACTATTCTTTCATCTCATTAGATTAGTAACTAGATTTGTTCCTATTATTACGGTTTCCTTGCAAAACCATATTTTCTTGGTGTAGCATATGTGCAACATCATGCAGTCCCGGTAACAGAATTGGGTGCTTTACTAATGTGATTGATAAGATAACAAATCTAGTATATTTCAACTTTTTACTGATTTTTCTTTCATTCTAATGTTGCAGGATGTCTGCATTGAGGATCTTTGATGAAAGGCAGATGTTGGAAATGGATGAGGAAGCGCTCGCTCGTATGTACCTATTTTTTAAATCATGTAAAGGGCTGATCGCTTGCCATGCGAGAAGTCCCGGGTTTGAACCCCCGCGCCGACAAAAAATTTGTATTCAATATTTGGTTACGGTTGTTTGTGAGGGATTCCTTCCGGTGCGCTCGTGTTGACCCAGCACCTAAATGGGAAGTATTGTGTCACTTCTCACTCATCAGAGGGGAGGCATACTACAACATAGACCACAAGCGTCTACACTTGACTCCTGTTTCATAGCTACGAAAGAAAAGAGGTTGTGAAACATTTATCTTTTTTTTTCTTTTTAAATATCCTTGAAATTTATTATGGTTGAGCCGTTCATTTGCTTTCATTTCGTACGGCCAACATTACCTTCGCAGAACAAGGCCATTGGAAGACAAAAGCAGTTCCTTAAACTTCCTTGGAACTATTAAAAAAAAAAAAAAATACTAAAATAAAGTGTTACTAAAATTAATTATGAAAATATGTCAATATACATTCATTTAATTTTTTAAATTATTCCTCTCATCTAGAGTTGGAGTGATCGGCCGCTCCGGAGTATTGGGCCCGGAGGATGACGCGACGACTGGAACCAAATTCCAGTGCCGAGGAGGAGGACGCCACTAATGGCCGGACACATTGATGGATCTGCAGCGCAGATGAGATCGAGATCTCGATCGCCTTTGCGATCACGATAGCAATTATTACACTATGTATAAGTACAATATTCTCAAATTGTAAACAATTTATGTAAAAAATTAATTCAATAGCCAATACGATATTGCTGAGAGAGAACATCTCCTAAAAAGTTAGAAGTACACTACCGGTCAAAAGTTTGGGTACAGCTATGTTTTTTTCAGTTTCTTCCCTATTGAGGAGTGAAAGGTCATTGAAATCACCACAGAGCCATCATGACTGAAAGTTCATGTTCTTATCTATTAAATAAATTTAAATTACTCCATACGTACATATGAAGTACATGTACATAAACCTACTGAAATTGACCCTTGTTAATGTATAGCTGTACACATGAGACTGCATGTTTGTTTATACCTACAGTTTGTAGGTGCATTTTAGGCATAGGTATCTATATTCGGATTATATTTTGTTATGAGTAATACCTCTGATATTATTTTAGTATCAGATAAGTGGTCGCCAGAAGGTTTCATGGGTCTTCGCAAGGTCTTAGTTCTTAGGTAGATTTTTTTTAAAAGTTTTCTGATTCGTATTTTCCTGAATATACCATCAATGACACAGACGCAGTAAAACGGCTCGTTCGAAATCCATTTTCAATATCGTGCAAAGATATACAAAGCAATCTCCAAGAAGAACTTATTGAACTTCAAAATGATAGTTCTCTGAAGGACTGCTATGAATCTACCAACCTAGAAGAATTTTGGTGTATCAAAGCTTCTGGATATTTAAGAATTAGAAATCTTGCCCTCCGAATTTTAGTACTATTTTCGACAACCTATATGTGTGAACAAGGTTTTTCCTCTTTACTCACCCTGAAATCTAAGCAAATCTAAGAGAAAAAGTTAAAATAAACCGGTACATAGTATAGTCTTGTCGAACGCACAACTGCCATACCCATAAACAGGACGGTTCCAGATTGTAACCAGTTTTTCTCGGACTATGCATTGACTTCACTGAGTACTCCATTAGTCCATTCTTCTTGTGTCTCTTGTGCTGTGATAATAAAATAAATATAGCGTATAATATTTGTGATACCCATTTAGTAGAGTGCGTCGAAAAATTATTTTATTTTATTTATTAACGCTATACCCCGGAAAAGTTGTGGTTAGTCAAGATAAGACTTTTGAGCAAATAAATTTTTTTTGACCACGTATTCCGATATCGCAAAGGCTTTCAAAATGGCGAAAATCCAAAAAATGAATCGATCTTTTTTGGTTTGGTATAGCATACAGTAGTTATAAAAAGACCAGACTAGTATATAGAGTTAAAAAAAAAACACTAATGAAACTACCTTTACCGGTCGCGCTAGTAAATTCACTAAAATTTGCCCTTTTCCAAGGAATTGAGAAATAGAGGTAAAATTTATATTTTCTGTCTCCCTCTAGCAATTTTATTATAACTTGCATGAAGGTCTGCATATTCCACAGAGACCAACAAAAAAAAAAATCTGACCAACCCTTCTGGTTGTGGAAAGGTCTTGAAAAGTTCTCCTCTAAATCTACATCTTAATATATAAATGTCAAAGTCACTGACTGATCATCGCTCTACAGCCCAAACCGTAATACCTAGCGAGCTGAAATTTGGTAGGTAGCTTTGTCTTAGAGTCTCGATGTGCAATAAGACGGGATTTTTCGAAATTCCCACTACAAAACATGCCATTGGCGAACAAGGATTTTTTGCTTACACGGCCATGCCTCGGCCCGCAAAGCGGGCGACAGCCCGCTAGTAATATAATATATATTATTACACTACCGGTCAAAAGTTTGGGTACAACTATGTTTTTTTCCCTTTTGAGGAGTGAAAGGTCGTTTAAATTACCAAAGAGCCATCAAAACTGAAAGTTCATGTTCTTATCTATTAAATAAATTTAAATTACTCCACACGTATGAAGTACAATGTACATGTACCTGCGGAAATTGACCCTTGTTAATGTATAGCTGTAAACATGAGACTGCATTTCTGTTTATATCTGCAGTTTGTAGGTATATTTTAGGCATAGGTATCTATTTTAGGATTATATTTTCTTATGAGTAATACCTCTGATATTATTTTAGTATCAGATAAGTGGTTGAAAGTGATTCATTGTGTTGATTTTAAGTTGAAAGTCAAGCGTTCCAATTTGCGTCAAGTGTCTAAGTGCCTAATTTTTTTATAGAAAGTGTTAAAATGGCTCCTTATTGTCAAATTTCAATGGAAAAGAGATCTGCCATAGTAGCATTGCGCGAAGCTGGGCATTCTCTGCGGGAAATTGCATCTCTTCAACGTGTCTCACTGCATGGAGTTCAAAAAACCTTGCAGCGTAATGAAGAACGCGGAACTTTGAGTGACCTCCCAAGAAGTGGTAGGCCAAAATGCACTTCCAAACAAGAAGACAAATTCGTCAGGGTCACATCCAAGCGAGATCGCTTTAAAACAGCGACTCAAATTGAATCGTTCATTTATAAAACCCCATAAGTCACTCTTTTTTCGAAATTCACTTTTTGAGTGATTTGAGTTTATTGAAGATAAATACATCGTTCCGTGTAAAAACCACACAAATCGAACATTAAATGCGGGTTTTATAGGGTACGGAAATCTTCGTTCTGTGTAAGAACCCCGCAAGTCAATGACTTATGGGGTTACTGCAGTGAACATCAACTGCTCTATCACAAGAGCGCGCTGTGGATTGTTTATCTTTGGTCTTATCAGTCGCACCAAGTTTTTCCAAAAGTTTCCAAAAGAAATTAAGCAGAGGAGAAGCCGTAAAGGAGGTGCAAGGAATCTATCTTACAAGTATTTCATACAGAGCAATGGGGTAAGGCAAATAGTTTGTAAGAAAGCTTTCATCAGCCTGTTTGGAATCACACCTGATAGAGTAAGAAGATTAAACTCACTACTTGCAAAGGGAAGTCTTCCCAGAGATCTAAGAGGACTCCATGCCAAAGGAAATGCAATACCATCAGAGACATGTGCTAAAATTCATGAACACATACTGTCTTTCCCTAGAAAGAAAACTCATTACTCTGGTAAAGACATTCAATATCTTGATGCTCGTTTAAACGTCCTCATAATGCACAATCTATTCAAACAAAAATATCCAGATCTCAATGTTAAGTACAAATTCTACATAAAATATTTCAAGGAAAACTTTTCTCTTCGTTTTGGAAGACCTCAGGTGGACACATGTATTACATGTGAGGAATTATCTGTGAAAATAAAAAATCCTCACATTGTTGACTCTGTTAAAAGGACATACATTGGAGAGAAAATTACTCATAGTCGAAGAGCTAAAAAATTTTACAGTAAGATAACAGAGGTAAAAGAACTTTGTAAAGCAAATAGCAAGGTGTCAGGATTAACCTTTGATTTTATGCAAAACTTGCCTTTGCCTCATGTTCCTATTCAAAGCGTCTTCTATTTGAGACAACTTTGGGTTAATTGCTTTGGTATCAAAAATTTGAAAACAGACAAGTCATCCTTTTACACATACCATGAAGGAATAGCTAGAAAAGGAGCAAATGAAGTTTGTTCAATGCTTCTAGACTACATCAATACCAACATTGGTCCAGATATTGAGGAGCTTTACTTGTTCTCAGATGGTTGCCCTGGGCAAAATAAAAACCACACAGTGGTTCGATTCCTCCTAGCATTGGCTGAAACTAAACGTTTTAAAAAGATTCACTATTACTTTCCTGTGCGTGGTCATTCTTTTCTACCAAATGATCGTGATTTTGGGATCATCAAGAAAATAGTAAGAAGATATGACAGACTCTATTTTCCCGAAGAATACAATACAATAATAAGAGAAGCAAGTTCAAAGTTTACCGTGGTGGAATGGACCACAGATCGTGTATTGGATTTCGCAAAATGGTGGCCTCCTCTTTACAAAAAGAACTCTCTATCTCGAGAGACTTTTGGAAAAAGAGTTCCAAAGAACGAGAAACAGTCATTTGTTCCTACATCCTTCAAATCATTCATGTATGATAGTTACACCCCCGGTGTTGTTCAATGTAACACTTTCATTGATGGTCTCTTTGTGCATAATTTTGCCTTGAAAAAGAATGCTGAGTCAGTGATCTCACTTCCAGAGGATAAGGCGTACAGAGGAGACAAGGTGTCTATCAAGATAAATAAAATAGGTGATATAAAAGATGTACAAAGTAGTATCCCTGTCGAATTCAAGGAGTTTTACGACACAATCATAGCATGGGATGTGGCGGATATAGATAGTGATGGGGCAGAAGATGACGGAGAGTATGATTTTGTTCCATGATGTTCTATATTGTTCATCTTGAGTTTGTTATTTACTTTGAAACTTTGAAAAACTTTTTTAAAAACTCAAATTGTCCTTCAGTCATAAAAATAAAACACATAACCTGACATTTTTGAGCAAAAACAAGCATTTTTATGTTCAATTTTAGGTGTTCATTGTAAGAACCCCATAAGTCAACAATATAAAAAGTTGTCCTGGGGTGAACATATAATATATATATAGAGCTCATTTTTTACTAAAACGATGCAGTTTTGATAGAGGAAGAGTTTATCTTTTAAAACGAAGAGAAATCTTGATTATTACTCAAGTTATAAAGTTTTTTGTCCCTCCTGAAAAATTAGGAAATGCTGACTTATGGGGTTTTACAAATGAATGATTCAATTCGTTCTGAGCTTCTTGAAATGAGAACTGCTGATGTTTCAGTTTCTACAGTCCAAAGGCGTCTTCGTGATGCTGGTCTCAAAGGCTGTGTGGCAGCAAAAAAACCTTTGCTGCGGCCTATAAATGAAAGAAAAAGACTAGCATGGGCCAAGAAACACAGCAACTGGTCACAGGACCAATGGAAACGTGTTCTCTTCACTGATGAGTCCAAGTTTGAAGTCTTCGGATCCAAAAGGAGAAATTTCGTTCGGCGTGCAGCGGGAGAACGCATGCTTCCTGCCTGTGTGCAGCCTACGGTGAAGCATGGAGGTAGTTCCCTCATGGTGTGGGGTTGTTTTGGAGGCAATTCAGTAGGAGACATTGTTCGTATCAATGGAATAATGGACTCCAAAGTGTACCATGGCATCCTGGTGCGGCATTTGGTACCATCTGGACTGAGACTTATCGGCCGTGGATTTGTCTTACAGCAGGATAACGACCCTAAACATGCCTCAAAATTGTGCAGAGACTATGTAGCCAAAAAAGAGCGTGAAAATATACTGCAAAATATGATCTGTCCTCCTCAAAGCCCCGACTCTAACCCTATAGAGTTGCTTTGGGATCACGTGGACCGTTGTGTACGCCAGCAGCACATAACCAGTCAGAATCACTTGTGGGAGGTGATACAAGAGCAGTGGAGAGCGATTGGCGAAGAAACCCTGAAAAAACTTCTTGAAAGGATGCCGCGAATATGCCAAGCAATAATCCGTGCAAAAGGGGGTTATTTCGATGAAAAGAATGTTTGAGCAATTGTAATGAAAAAACAATGTTCAATATCATAAATATATTGTCTGCAAAATCTTAAAGATTTTATTTTTCATTTCTAATATTTTTTATTCTTTTTTAAGAAGCTTTAAAAATTTATTTTGTGAGGAAACTTTTCAAATTTTGAGGTGTACCCAAACTTTTGACCGGTAGTGTAGCTTAGGGGATTATTGTTATTTTACATTTAAAATTGTAAAAAGAAAATATTCAATTCAATTCAAGATCTCCATCTTGATTGGAAAGGCGATTGAGAGCTCTTCAATTATGACTTCAAGGCAACATTATTTCATCAAGACCCAACAGTTTAAAATCAAGAGAAGAGTATGTTGTTGTTGTTAACGTTTGCGTCTACATCATTGATCACATTGTTTCTGGGTCGAGAGAAGCAGCTGCTTCAAGGGGTTAGAGAAGAGTATGTAAAATGCCCCTCTTGCAAATTTTCATACCAGAAAACTTCAATTGGAAGACAATCAAGAAGATGTTTCAAACCCCAAGGTTTAACAGGACAGAAAAGAAAATTCAAAATATCTTATTTAAAATGAAATTTTGATAAAAAGTGTTCTAATTCAAATGATCCAAGATATAAGTTATGAAATTATATCAAAAGATGAATTAATACAACAATTTGGTTCGAGGCTTCTTTTTAAGAACTAGAAAGAAACCCATGAGGGAGCTAGGTCGACATATGTATCAGTTACAAAAAGGAAATGGAATAAATTCCCTGTGAATGGCCATTGCACCTCAGAACTTCTGTAAAATAATTGAAGCTGTGAAAGTCATATGTGGCTTTGATCCAATAAAAAATAGCTTCAAGGTGGGATCATTGCGCACAAAAATTGGTTTCTCACTGAAGGAATGTTTAAACTTGATGCAGCATATGATGAAGATATCCGATTTGGACAAACTGAAATGCTTTCGATATGATGAGTCAAGTCAAATTGGGGGTGCTGCAGTTCCACAGCTCCTTAGCGCAAGCCGCTCCTGTTTTACTCACAAACTTTCTGCCACTTTTCTTTGCCCTGTGAAGGGTCAAAGATCTATTATAAAAGCAAGGTGAACGTTTTAAACTTCACCGTTTACTATCTGAAAACTAACCATTGCTTTTGCTATGTCTGGGATGAATCACAAGCAAACAGAGGTGTCAACAAGCTAGGATCGTGTGTGTTAAAATTCCTGCAGGCGAGAGAATACCCTGACAAGCCTCAATAAGTAATATTTTACGGCAACAATTGTGCAGGTCAGCAAAAGAACCGCCACAGGATTGCTTTGTACAACTACATGGTTCAAAACCATAACTGCCTGTCAATTACACACAAGTACTTACACTACCGGTCAAAAGTTTGGGTACAACTATGTTTTTTTTCAGTTTCTTCCCTTTTGAGGTCATTGAAATCACCACAGAGCCATCCAAAGTGAAAGTTCATGTTCTTATCTATTAAATAAATTTAAATTACTCCATACGTATGAAATACATGTACATGAACCTGCAGAAATTGACCCTTGTTAATGTATAACTGTAAACATAAGACTGCATGTTTATTTTTACCAGCAGTTTATAGGTACATTTTAGGGGTAGGTTAACTATCTTCGGATTATATTTTGTCATGAGTGATACCTCTGATATTATTTTAGTGTCAGATAAGTGGTTGAAAGTGATTAACTGTGTTGATTTTTAGTTGAAAGTTAAGATTTTTAATTTGCGTCAAGTGTCTAAGTAAAGTGCCTATTTTTTTATAGAAAGTGTTAAAATGAGTCCTTATTGTCAAATTCCAATGGAAAAGAGATCTGCCATAGTAGCACTGCGCGAAGCTGGGTATTTTCTGCGGGAAATCGCATTTCTTCAACGTGTCTCACTACTGCATGGAGTTCAAATCACCTTGCAGCGCCATGAAAAACGTGGAACTTTGAGTGACCTCCCAAGAAGTGGTAGGCCGAAATGCACTTAAAAACAAGAAGTCAAATTCGTTCGGGTCACATCCAAGCGAGATTGCTTTAAAACAACGACTCAAATTCGTTCTGAGCTGCTTGAAATGAGAACTGCTGATGTTTCAGTTTCTACCGTCCAAAGGCGTCTTCGTGATGCTGGTCTCAAAGGTTGTGTGGCAGCAAGACAACCTTTGCTGCGGTCTGTAAATAAGAGAAAAAGACTACCATGGGCCAAGAAACACAGCAACTGGTCACAGGACCAATGGAAACGTGTTCTCTTCACTGATGAGTCCAAGTTTGAAGTCTTCGGCTCCAAAAGGAGAAAATTCGTTCAGCGGGCAGCGGGAGAACGCATGCTTCCTGCCTGTGTGCAGCCTACGGTGAAGCATGGAGGTGGTTCCCTCATGGTGTGGGGTTGTTTCGGAGGCAATTCAGTGGGAGACATTGTTCGTATCAATGGAATAATGGACTCCAAAGTGTACCACAGCATCCTGGTGCGGCATTTGGTACCATCTGGACTGACACTTATCGGCCGTGGATTTGTTTTACAGCAGGATAACGACCCTAAACATGCCACAAAATTGTGTAGAGGCTATGTAGCCAAAAAAGAGGGTAAAAATATACTGCATAATATGATCTGGCCTCCTCAAAGCCCCGACAGTTACCCTATAGAGTTGCTTTGGGATCACGTTGACCATTGTGTTCGCCAGCAGCATATAACCAGTCAGAATCACTTGTGGGAGGTGATACAAGAGCAGTGGAGAGCGATTGGGGAAGAAACCCTGAAAAAACTACTTGAAAGGATGCCGCAAATATGCCAAGCAATAATCCGTGCAAAAGGGGGTTATTTCGTTGAAAAGAATATTTGAGCAATAGTAATGAAATAACAATGTTCAATATCATAAATATATTGTCTTCAGAAACTTAAAGATTTTATTTTTCATTTCTCATGTTTTTTATTTTCTTTTGAAACTTTTAAAAGTCCATTTTGTAAGGAAACTTTTCAAATTTTGAGGTGTACCCAAACTTTTGACCGGTAGTGTAGATCAGGTCATTCTCAAAGCAAGGGTGATTCTTCTCTCTCTCTCTCAGATAGAACAGAAATGCAAAAGGCAACTAAGTGGACCCATGTACATTCTGGAATCCTTTGTATCATGGTATCATTTTTACATTGTAAACAAACTTACATTCACAAATATTAACGACGTAAAAAAGATGCCATCTCATTACTGTAGAGCGAGTTCTACTAGATTTTACTTAGAACCCATCATTCAAAACCGCACTCAGCTGTTCAATCTTTACAAAGAACATTCTGAAGATAACTCTAAATTTTGTCTGTGCACAACCAGTTTCTTTCAAATGTTCAAGGATAAAAATTTGTCTCTCTTTCAACCTAAAAAAGACAAATGTGCAGCTCCTATGAAACCAAGAATATTGGTGAAATTGAGTACAAGGAACACATAACCGTGAAAGATGCAGCCCGCACGGTAAAAAACACAGATAAAGAAAAGGCAACTTCAGGTATTTGTCATGTCTTCACGTCAGATGTTCAAGCTTTGAAACTGAACTAATAACTCAGTGAAGATTATATCAACAGAGTACCCACACTCTTTCTAACCAATTAAATAAACTTTTTCACTGAAATAATAACTCAGTAGTGAAGATCAACAGAGCACCCACAGTCCCACACTCTTTCTAACCAATAAAATAAACTTTTTCACTGAACTAATAATTCAGTGAAGATTATATCAACAGAGCACCCACACTCTTTTTAACCAATAAATAAACTTTTTCACTGAACTAATAACTCAGTGAAGATCAACAGTGCACCCAACACTATCTAACCAATAAAATAAACTTTTTCACTGAACTAATAACTCAGAGAAGATTATATCAACAGAGCACCCACACTCTTTCTAACCAATAAATAAACTTTTTCACTGAACTAATAACTCAGTGAAGATCAACAGAGCACCCAACACTATCTAACCAATTAAATAAACTTTCACTGAACTAATAACTCAGTGAAGATTATATCAACAGAGCACCCACACTCTTTCTAACCAATAAATAAACTTTTTCACTGAACTAATAACTCAGTGAAGATCAACAGAGCACCCAACACTATCTAACCAATTAAATAAACTTTTTCACTGAACTAATAACTCAGTGAAGATTATATCAACAGAGCACCCACACTCTCTCTGACCAATAAAATAAACTTTTTTCACTGAACTTATAACTCACTGATGATTCTTAAATCAAGAAGGAAAATCTACCATTTTACAATAACAACCTTTCAAAATAGAAAATAAGAAAGAAAAAAAAAAAAAAAAAAAAAAAAAATACAAGCTCTTTTGTTAGAGTGAAATCCAAGGAAAAAAGAAAATATTTTTAATGATTCATCAGTAAATTAAAAAAATAGAGCAGAGCATAGCTTATTTAGTACAGTAATCAGGTGTCCGCGCACATAGCCACATTAGGTGGACAGTAAATATGAACTTAGCTCTTTCTGATTTATGTTAAATTCAAACTATGATTGTAGTACCATAAAATGAAGAAAAAAAAAGAAGTTTAATACATCATCTATAATTGCACAGGACTTAAAACTAGAATGTATATTTTTGAAATTAATAAAAATATTATGACAAAAAATTACACAGTATTAAGGTTCTCCTGAAAAGTTAATGTTTTATCTTTAAGCTTTTCTAGCACTCATTAGTGTTGAAAGATTTTTATTAAAGTGACCAACGCATCAGTGAATAAAACAGAGATTCAAAGATTTATCAAAAACTTTATTAGTTTTATTTACAGTAAGAATATTATGTAGGTACATGGAATATTAACAAAGTGAAATTATAAAAATAAAACATGAACAAAACAGTGATGCTACTGCCTACAGTATTCTCTTCTGCACCACTCTTGATGAAGGAGACAATTTATAGGAATGATGTACATAAAAAGAAGAAAATAAAATCATTTATACAGGGTGGGGCAAAAGTCTGGAAACCCCTGAATAACTTTCGAATGGCTTCTTCGGTGAAATTAAAAATTTGAAAGGTAAACCGGGCTAATAAGACCTTCTTTTAGAGTGGGGTCAATTTTTGTTACCGGCGCCCATGTTGGGTCCAACTTCATTTTTTAAAAAAAATCAAATTGGCCCCCCTGGCCCCGACATGGGGGCCGGTAAAAAAAATGGGTCCCATTCTAATATAAGGTCTAATTACTAAGGATTACCGTACACAATTTTAAATTTACTGCAAAAGCCATTTCGAAAGTTATTCAGGGGTTTCCAGACTTTTGCCCCACCCTGTATATTAGGTGTTGGGGGAAGGGGGTAAAAAAATAGCAAGGGGGTCTATACAATTATACAATCTTTCTTTCTTAGTTAGGGCTTGTTAACAATTTGAAGCAGACATTTAAATAATATGTCAGTGTCATGGTGGTCTTTGAATAATAGATATCGTTTATCGAAAGTTGAATTTTATTTTAAAATTTGAACCGGAACAGCAGGAACATATTTATATGTTTGGGCCATTTGATTGGTTGAAGAAGAAAATATAACAAGGTCATTTCAGAGATCAACAGAAGTGAAATTTCTGTAATCAGCTGTATTTGTGTAGGTCTTCTCGGATTGAGCTCATCTCATTTCAAAAATAAATTTAAAATGCAGATTCAAAATTTGGTGCTCTCATTTAAAATTCCATGATGAAAAGAATGCAGACTGAGAACTAATCAGAAGCTAGAACAATCCGTTTCTCCAAAAGGAACCGAGTCCCTGACTCAGTTGATTTTGGAGAAACAGATGTTCCTCTGTTTGTTTGCATTTTGAGAAAACAGTTTGTTTTATTAAGACTGTTTGCTCTGTTCCTTTCAAAATGTATGATAAAATTTGACTAGAGATAGTAATGATATGCTTGGAAAGTGGGTCATTTCTTTGGCCTTTAAGAGAAAAATATAGCTTTGTCAAGAAAAGTGCTAATTGTTATAGCATCATACTCACTACTAATGATATCAGCTAGAGGGGCTATTGATCCTTTTACTTAAAAAGTCAATGTGTAATACAAGATTCGCTTATCAACTTTGTTCACCGGTCGGATCCTACTACCAGTAGCGTCTAAATGCAGAACTACACCATTTTCCTTATCTGCCGATTCTTTTTGAGCTGCTTTGAACAGATCATGTCGTTTCACACATGTGACATTACTCCTATTATGAGGTGCTATTACTCCTTTCACTTGAAAGTGCAGTGCGTCATATAAGATTCGCATGTCCACCGTGCTCGCACTACACAAGAGAACTAATTTTGTTAACAATCCTACCACATTATCCAATCCTATTTCTCCCTGTGACCCGGTAAAAGTGCCTGATTCTACCATCTCCTGTTGCTCCTAAAACCTTTCAGAATAGTTCCAACACAAATCAAAATACTACTGTTAATCTTTGTCTGACTATCTCTAAAGCCAAATAACCTTGGTTGTCTAATAATTTGCTAAAAGATCTCTAAACAGCCATATCACAACACAAGAACAATAAAATTAAATTGTAACTTTGAAAATCATAATCACGTTTATTTTTTTGAATATTTGTTAGGTTTTCAATCAGTGTTGCCAATAACGCAAGTCCGTCACCAATTCTGTCATAAAGCCGTATTTTTCTTACCAAAGTGTGCCGTGTTTTTTTTATACAACCAGACTTTACCAGAGTTAACATTTTGGAATATTTCTGTTTTTGGATTAGGAAATTTCCCCTCCTTTCTAGTAAACTCTAGTAAAAATTATTCCTGTTTTCGTGGAAGAGAAAAAATCTCTCTTCCATAAAATTTTACCAGAGTTTACTAGAAAATCGCCATATTATTAATTTGTTTTTGTTTGTGTTGTAATTTGTTGATGTCGCGTTATTTTTCAGTTCCTTCTTAAAATTGTTGATCTTTTTGTTACTTTAAAGTTATTCTGTATTATTTCCCGATTTACTTTTGTAGTTTCCTAATTTATTAATTTTCTTTTTGCTCTATAATTTTACGCGAGGTTATTTTTTTAAATCTCCACTTTCTAATCTTCAAGATGGTAATTTTTTGCTGCGCGTATGGCTGTACCAACCGATATAATAAGAATTATTATATGGAAATACACTTCCATAAGTAAGTAGTCTTAACATTCTAGTATTTTTGTTTATTCCCAAAGAAATACAATAAATTGAACTTAATTTACCTTTCAATGTATTTTAATCATAGTTTGGGGTATCAAATAGTCATAAAACGATTTATAAGCATAATAATATCCAGAAGCTATCTTAGAGGATTTTAAGCACCCTCTGGAGTGGTATGAACGTATTTTTCCATTGTAAAGGTCTCAGGTAGTATAATAATAGAGTAAATCCTTCGTAAAAATATCGTGGACTGATAAAAATAGCTGATTGTGATAAAATGAAACGTAAAAATCAGTTTCAATTGCTATTATTTAAATTTTCCTGCAAAAATATCGAAAAGGAGAGGCTTAAAAATTTGGCAATATTTCGACAATGAAAATATTAAAGGACAAAAAAAATACTGTGAAAGGCGAAAAAAATACCACAGAACCGAATTTGTTTCAAGAAGTATTCATAAAATTGTATGGTTTGATCAGTAATCAAAGAAGAAAATCGCTAAAATTACATTAGAAGCCCATTGTGTTTTTTTTGCCCTTACAGGTTCACGGCAACGCTGTAAACACAACTTAAGCCCGGCTTCAGATAGATTTACACAGGGAACATAGGGAGTTGTTTATCTATTTGTTAAATCTATGGAAGTTAATTATAGGAAAATGTTATATGATCTCAGTGGATCTCAGTGAGGAAAACACATTTCCATTAATTTAATTTAATAGTTCATTCAGTTGGTTTCTGAAGTTTTACCTTTCTTTCGTTGTTTCTTCTTCTGGGCATCGAGTTCTCATTCTCATTAGTTGTATTGTCGATCATCTGGTTTCTGTCTGCTTGTAAGTTGCCAGTTGCTAATAGGTTGGAGTTGGGTTCCAATGTTATTTTTTTAAGTTCAACCATTTGTGCATCTTCACTCGATTCCGTTTATAGCTTACATTGTTATTGTCGCTGCTGTATTCCGAACAGACCCAGTTCACCCAGTCCCTGGGTGAGAGACACTATCTTGGTCTATTCCTCCTATGTGCTGGGCTTTTATGGATGGTTTCTGTGCTATCCTGTCTTTTGTAATGGATCAATGTAACACCTTGTCTCAAGCTGACAGTCTAGTAAAGCACTACTATACTTTTTTTCCCGTTTAATGGCACTTTAACAAGGCTACTATACTTTACATCTAAAGTCTCACAAGTTTTGCAGAGTTACATTTCAACAAGAAATGTTAGTGAAATTTAAAATTATTTTGATTAATCAAAACACCCATCTAGAATGAATAACAATAAAGCTTATCTCATAATGGCTGGTTCCCAAAGGTTCAAGATATTAGTTGAATTTTACTCAAAAATTTAAATGGAAAAGCATAAACATATTTACATGTTTGCTGTGAAGAAAATGAGTGTGGGTGCAACAAATAGAGTGTGGGTGCTCTTTTGACTATAAACTTCTAAACAATCTAGAATGTGCAAAGGCAAGACTCTGTGAGGGGTTATAGTTTCCTCTTGTTTCCCAAAATATGATTTCTTTGACAGTAAATTTTCAGTTCATCAGGTAGTTTGGGTACTCCTTTGACATTAATACTTTTTCCATCGTAGAACTTTATTTTTTAATCAGTATGCTTATTTTTTTTGTAAATGATTTATTTTTATAGAGTGTGGGTACTCTTTTAACAGTAACTTTTCTTTTGAGGTTTAACTTTCTGGAATAATTGGACTCATTTGTCCTTGTTGGGCAATTACTTACCTCTTTTAATTTTCAACTGTTTGGATCCAAAGTTGAGTCTTCATTAACTGTTGAATACAGTTATATACTTGAAACAGTTTTCAAATTTAGACCATTGAAACATCACAACGGAATGATTTTGATTTTAAAATTTGGGTTATATTAAGAGCTTTTGTTCTTAACCCTTAACCCGTATTGACCCGAGTTTTTGAGTTTCTGATTTTTCACATTTGCTTTGTATAAAATTGATACTAGTACATGTAAGAACCCAATAAACCAATTTTTTAATTTTTGAAACACGGAAGTTCTCCATAATCGGCTGTTACCATATGGTAACGCGGGGCTAATAGCTTAGCAATTAATTCCGGCAAAAGTCCTGCATTATGAGGTGAAGAAATGACCTAGAATAAGGAAATATTAGGGTTTTAGGTTTGAATATTTTTATTTTATTAAAAAAAGCAAAGGAAAATCACATGGTAGGCAATTTACAGAGTGCTCATAAAGTTATATACCTACCTATATTTTCATTATTCTTATTATAAAAAAAAAAATGATGTAAATCAAATAAGGTGGGATGTGGGTTTGGAGCTTCTTCATTCTGGAGTGTGATATACTTTGAAGCATGGGACACAAAGTCCAACATTGCACTTTTCACACGAAGTGCGGATACTGCTTGTACACACCCTACCAGCACAGCGACGTCTCTTGTTCTGATCATTTTGAATGATGAAATGATCAATCCGATCATATCGAATGTTGATGAATGCTGGTATGGTTTGTGGTCTAGCTGTTGGCCTTCCTCCATGTTTTGCTGAAACACCGTAAGTCTTGAGGTAGGAGGTAGCAACTGCCCGCTTGAACTCCAGTTGGGAGATTTTATTTTTTCTTCTAGACATATTATGAAGGAATCATGCGTTCTGAATACTTGCGTCAATACACCAAGAGAATATTGCCCACCACCATTTTTTACTCCTTATACTGATTCTATGGCGGTTTATATTCTCATCCATTAAATCCGTGCCACCCATGAACTTGTTATATTCACAAACAACATTGGGCTGCTTCACAGTTACAACTCTCTTCTCCTTCTGAGAATACCGCCTCACCGAAACAACAGGATCAACAGAACATGCAGTAGATGCCACAGTAACAACCGAATTGTCTTGCCAACAAACAATTGATACATCATCACTTGATTTTGAATGGTCAAAAAATCCTCTCTCCTTTTTCTTAGTTAGAAAAATTGGTAATAATTTGCATTCTTTAGGTGTGCGATTTTCACGAATTGTACCGGTTCCATACATGTTATGCTGTCTCAAATACTCAAGCAGATTGATTCCGGTGAACAAATTATCAAAGTACACAAAGTAAGGTAACTTCTTTTCTTGTGGGAGATTCATCAGCATTGAAACCATAGGGGCAGCACATTTCCCAAAGAATTTTTCATATTCACTACAACCACGAATGTTTTTTCCTTGATAAATTTCAAAATTTATCAAATAGCCGTTGAATGTGTTTAGGCACCAAGCTTTGAACCCAAACCGGATTGGTTTTCCTCTCAAGAATTGCTTACACCCATGGTGACCATAATATGCAATCATGGATTCATCAAAATTTATATTTTGAACAGGAATGAAATTGTCTGTCATGTTTTTGTTGATTTTGTCTATGAGAGGACGCAGCTTCCACATCTTGTCGTTAGGCACAAAATTGTTGCTATCGGCAAAGTGTACAAAAGACATGATTGTTTGCAATCTATTTCTTCTCATGGAGTCGTATATCATTTGGTTCCATACATCCAGACCAGAATCCCAGTAATACCGCTTTCCAGGTAAAGGGTTGTAACCCGAAGTATGCATAATACCAACAAAACATTTCAGTTCTTCTTTCGACACATTTGGGTTGGGCATGTTTTTGAAGGCAGCATACTTAGCTGTTTCTTCGACTATCATCTCGTATATTTCATCATCAAAGAACAACTCGAATAACTGCATTGGAGAAAAATCCCTGTATCTGGTATAATCACTTTCAGGAAAACTCACTGAAAACTTTTTCATTTTACCTTTTCCCCACTTCCGCTTCTCATTTGACAATCTTACAGTAGGAGCAGATGAAATAGAACCAGATGTCGATGATGTAGGAGTGGGGGACTCTGTGGTAACAATCGGTGAAGCTTCTGTCAAGAGTGGCACTGGCAATGACGTTTCAGGCAATGTCGCTTCTGATGATTCAAAGTCTTCTTCCTCTGCTCCTAGTCGTACATCGTTGCTGAAAACTACTTCTGCAGGAACCGCCAACTGGCGTCTTGACAAATTGTCCAACATTCCACCATCTTCATCGCCAGAGTCTTCATCTGATAGAATATCGGCGTCGGGGGGTTGAATGTAGATAGTGTCGATATTTTGAAACTCACTTTCCGGTCTTTCCAACTCTTCTAAAATCTCAGCCAAATTGAGCTTCCTAGAGCAAACAAAAATTCAAATGAATTAGGCATTTTGAAAAATTAAAAATCTTATCACATTCCTAAACATCCATAAGCCAGGTGTAGGTACCTACCTCTAAACAGTGCCAGATTACCCATATGGCGGATTTGGCAGATGCCAAGGGCCCCGCGCTTGAGCAGCTTACACTAGATATTATGAGTTTTTTAAAAAGCTTACACTAGGTATTATGGGTTTTTCAAAAGCTGACACTAGGTACTTTTGGATAATGAGTAAGAAGAAGAAGAAATAAAAGTGAAATCACACACTCACAGCAAAGTACATAAATTGAAAGAAAAGCGCGGGGCTCCCTATTATTATCTATTCCTTGAATAAACAATGATCAACCACATAGACATTAGCGGATTACCTACGAATACGTCAGATTTGGTAGATGCCAAGTTCCCCGCGATTTTGGGGGCCCCGTGTTTCGGGCAGCTTACATAAATTATAAGTGTTTTTGAATGACCTTTAACTCGGTTTTTCTGGATTTTAATATTACATAAAATCACAGCCAGTTGAGCAAAATATTAAAAGAAAAACCACGGGGGCCCCCCTTAAAAGTGACCACATATATGAAAATAGGTAGATCTTTATACGTTTTGCCTGCGGCTTTTTAGATAATACACTGAAATTCACAAAATTCCGACCACCTGGAAAATTAATATTTTCTATCACAAGGTGGAGTTTTATCCCAAATTTTTGTGTTAACATTATTTAATAAACATTTATCAGTAATTGTGGTACATTTTTTTACTTTTATTTAGCCTCTACAGACCGGACGTACACATATGTGTACATTTTTTTAGAAGTGATAAAAGCCTGAAAAATTTTTTCATTTTTTTTTAAATTCTCTTTTAGGTTTCCTATTTATCCATATTCTTAGGATATAAAATCAAGATTGAGACATGTTCCACCTATTACCATTTGTCCACAGGAGCATTTTTAAAAATGTTATTTTTTGTGTACGTTCGGCCTCTATCACCAGAAAAAACTTGCTTCATACCCAGGGATGTTTTTTTTAAGGAATTTTGCTACTTAAGTTTGTTTCAACAAAAATGGACTACAGTTTTGCCATTTCACCTTGTTATGTTTAAATCTGTGCAATTACAAGCACAAAATTATCTCAGTGGTGTGAATATGGCAACATTTTATTCTTTTGGGAGACCCAATTACCTCTGTGGTCCATTTTTATTTGAATCAAACTATGCTCAAGAATTTAGATAGAAGAACAACATATTTGAATTATCATTGGGGGATATATTTTGTAGGTGTATTAATAATAAAAAGGCACAAAAAAAGAGGATATTTTTTGTAGGTGTACCTATTTAAAAAAATAACATACCCAAAAAGGCAGAAAAAAGGCACTTGCTAAAATAAAATTGTAATCTTGAAAAAGATACATTTTAATAAGGAAAATGAGTATTCAATTGTGAATTAGTTTTATTTATTTTTTAAGAAACTTTGTGAGATTGTGAGACTCAAACCTTATGAAATTCAAAGAAACAGTTACTCTTAGATGTGCAGCACAAAATAATCTTGCACAAAGAACAAGCAATCCTAGATCTACTATTACAGGTTAGATTCCTACATCTTTGTGAAAATTTCAGATCTAGTGCAATGGGTAGATGATTTCCTCTCTGCCTGAATGACCTTGATGGAACACTGCTGTTTGGAGAGAATCTGAATTCTTCTACACTCTCTATTGGGCATGGAGGCTCATAGTCTGAGTCTCCATCTCCATCAGAATAGACATTATTTGGTTGTGACTCATTGATCAACTCCTCTGCCAGGGTAAATCTAAAATGCATAAAATCTTGAATATCTTTTGCTCTGTAACCCAAATTGACTTTGTCCCATCGGTACTGTATCCAGCTGTTTGATGCTGCAAGGTCAGTGAAATGAAGGATGCAGCGGAGCGTCCATTTATTTGTTCTGTATTTCATGCGGTACAGGGCAATCATTCTATCGGCAAGGTCAACGCCCCCCATATTCATGTTGTATTTAGCAATACATGTAGGCCTGGGAACATTGATCCTTCTTCCTTCTAATTTTGACCATCTGCTACATTCATCTCCTGGGTGCTTCCCATTTTCACTTGACAGCATTACTATGGGTGCACTATCCATCCATTGGGTACAAACAATTTTTCTGTCATCTCTGACATATTGCTTTGATGTCCCCCGTGGGTCTTTTGACCGGTTTCCAAGTTGGGGTTTTAAAGTTTTAGGAATCTGATTCTTCATAACTGATTCTTCATAACTAGCTCCCTATTATTATCTATTCCTTGAATAAACAATGATCAACCACATAGACATTAGCGGATTACCTACGAATACGTCAGATTTGGTAGATGCCAAGTTCCCCGCGATTTTGGGGGCCCCGTGTTTCGGGCAGCTTACATAAATTATAAGTGTTTTTGAATGACCTTTAACTCGGTTTTTCTGGATTTTAATATTACATAAAATCACAGCCAGTTGAGCAAAATATTAAAAGAAAAACCACGGGGGCCCCCCTTAAAAGTGACCACATATATGAAAATAGGTAGATCTTTATACGTTTTGCCTGCGGCTTTTTAGATAATACACTGAAATTCACAAAATTCCGACCACCTGGAAAATTAATATTTTCTATCACAAGGTGGAGTTTTATCCCAAATTTTTGTGTTAACATTATTTAATAAACATTTATCAGTAATTGTGGTACATTTTTTTACTTTTATTTAGGATTTTAATGATAGTCCAGTCAAAATAGAAAAAAAAAGAAAAACAAAGAAAATTAAAGGTTTCAAATTTTATGTTTATTTATTTTTTAATAACAATTTACCGGTAACTAATAGCGTGTGTTGCCTCCTCGGGCTCTGATAACATCCTGAAGACGTCGAGGAAGAGAGTAAATGAGGTTACAATGCTCCGCCTGAGGGATATTGTTCCATTCCTGGATAATCACATCCTTGAGGTCCCGCAATGTCCGTGGGGCGGGGTCATGAGCGCGAACTCGCCGTTTCAAGCTGTCCCAGGTGTGCTCTATTGGATTGAGATCGGGGGATCGCGCTGGAGGGTTTACAGTAGTAATTCCAGCCAGTTGCATATATTCTCTTGTGGTCCTGGCTACATGGGGGCGCGCGTTATCCTGCCAGAAGAGGAAACCATCTCCAATAAAGGGGGCGTACGGGACCACCATATCTTCAAGAACATTTGATATGTAAGATTCAGCGTTCATACTGGCTCCGTCAAAAAACACAAGGTCCGTGTGAGCCTCAGCAGATATTCCGCCCCACACCATTATTGATCCACCATCAAATGCTACCCTTGGAACAAGAGCACACTCAGAATACCGCTCATTTCTCCTTCTGTACACTCTTACCCGACCATCTGCTCCTCTTAGGGAGATCCTTGTCTCATCAGAAAACAAAACCTTGTCCCAGTCTTCCTCTGTCCATCTTATGTGCTCCGTTGCGAATTGTAAACGCGCTCTTCTGTGACATGTGAGCAACTCGGGGGCGTTATAAGGCCTTCGAGGTATGATATGAGCTTCTCTTAGGCGTCTTCTAACTGTAAGGGGGTTCACAAGAACATTTCTTACATCATACAGCCGACGGGCTGTCTCTACTGAAGTCTGGAACCGATTCCTGAGGGTCTCCATCACCATAAACCGATCATCTCGAGCTGTTGTGCACCTTGTTAAACCGGATCCTGGTCTTCTCTTGCATGATCCCGTCTCCTGATACCGTCTAATGTTGTCAGAAAGAGTTGTTCTTGCCACATTAAGTATTCGGGACACCTCACGCTGACTGTATCCTTCATCCAGCAAAGCTAGGGCTCTACCAACTCCCACACTATCTAAAGGCATGCTAAAAGGTTTAGATAACACACTAGAACTTAATTTCACTTTGTTCTAAATAAAAATTGAATGAAAATTAAAATTTAAATTATCTAAAAGTTACTTTGTCATTAAGTACCTCAGGTAGTAAATTAACACTAAATCAATTAATGACCCCCACCTTAATTAATTACTGATACCAAGGGTCCAAAACAAGCTCAGACACAGGTAAAATTGTATTTACTATAATATAGGTTACATACAAAGTATATAAAGTAAGGTACATACGCAGTAAATCAAAATTTCTAGGTGGTCGGAATTTTGTGAATTTCAGTGTATAATATAATTACTCGTGTTTGAAAAGAATAATATTGACAAAGGATGTGATTAATGCCTTAGTTAATCTCTGCCATCTGAGTGCTCAGTGATCGGCTTTATCGACATCTTTACCAATGATTTTCATTGTAGTCGCCTGTGGCGCTTTTAATTAATTTTTCAAGATATCTTTTTTTATTTATTTTTCGAGTACTTTACCCCATAACTTTGCAAAAATTTCGGCTGCGGCGCCGTCAAATTTACTTATTTTGATGGTTTGGATTGTTTTTCAAGACATGCAAGAAAAAAAATCTTTGGGCATTTTCGAAGTGTCTTTTGATTGTTTGGAATTAATTTGGAAAGTTACCTTTCAAAAAAGTAGCATTCAATACTAGCGATAAAATCTTCATAGTAAAAGATGATCTACTTTCTACACATCGTACCTAATGACATCTTTCTACACATATTCTTTTCATAATACATTTTTAGATATTCCTACTATTATTCGGAAAAAATGTTGCCTTCGGTGTTATAAACGCCGTTTTGGATACTATTATGGATTGGTGCTCAGGTCACTTGGCTTCGATTTCAAGGTTCTAAAAATAGTATTTTATATCATAAACTCCGTACAATTTTGGAGCCCCGCGCCTTGAAATTGCCAAGGGCCCCGCGCAGCCTTAATCCGGCACTGCCTCTAAATACTCCAGATCCCACCCAAATTTCAAATTAAACTACACGGTGAACTCGAACCCAACCCCCTGGTTATAATTTCGATCCCTAACCACCACCCCACAAGGCCCATACCAGTATAAATTTACCAGTGTACATACCCTCACAATTCAAATTTTTACCTAGCAAGTGTAACTTTCTTTGAGAAAAAAAAAAATGCAATTATTCTTTACTGAATGCTATGACAATGACCCCGCGTTACCATATGGTAACAGAAAGAAAAAATATCCTGTAGGACAGCGAAAGTAGAAAATAAAATTTGTCCACCAATAATATTGCAATATTTGAACACTTGGCTGAACTTTTGCACCCTCAAATTATTTATTACCATGTAATTTGATAAAAAAAATCAAACTTACCTTTGAAAGTGAGACATCGTCAACTTTATCACAAAACACTCTGATTTCACAACCGATTACACCAACGTCACTTTGAAAAGTGAAAAAATGTTTGTTTACTTTTTATCTGCATGGCATTGGCATGCAGTGATACCAACTGTTGCGACAAAATCAGTTTAAACAAAAAAAAGAAAAATCATTTTCTAATTTAATAAATTACGTTACCATATGGTAACGCGGGGTCAATATGGGTCTGCATGATTTTTTTTTTTTCAAACCAAAATAAATTAATGGAGTAGGTCTTTTTTTATCTCAGGATTAAGGGAAAAATAGTGAAAAAATCATTTCGCCTTCTTAAGGTCAGGATGGTCCAAAAACTATCTGTTCCAAAATTAGAACTACATGCAGCTACGGCAATGAGAAAAATAATAAGTAAGCAGAGTATTAATTGTCTATGTTTAGAAATGATGTAACAATTATAATAATATAATGTTCAAAAGAAAGAAAACATTATTTTAAAAAATTACCCAGTACCTATGCCATTTTTTAGCATTCCTACTTATCAATTTTTTTAAAATAAATATTTTATTGTACCTTTATTCATGCTCTTGTTCTCCTATTGGCTGTGGAATTCTTTGAAGCAATTTTTTGTCTTATTTAGACAAAGGTTTACATTACACTTCTCACACTTGTAGATTGATTTAATATTGCAATTGTTCTATTTCCACCTCTGTCGCTGTTCCTCTACTACAGGAAAATGACCAATCTGATCTGTTCTGACATCTCGTGATGGTAGGAGAACTTTAGGCCCTCTCTTGATTGAAATTATTTGATCAATATGAGGCCTGCCTCTGGCTGGAGAAATGTACTGGCCTCTCTTACACAAAACGGATGCAACCTCCACTCTGAACTCTGACATAGTTAGAAGTTTTCCATTGGCATTATTGATGTGGCGATACATGAGCCATGCATTGACCATACTGACATCCATCAGGTGGTAAAATATTTTAAAATACCACTTCTTACTGCGAATTAAAATTCTGTTACATGCTAGTATGGAGTCCATCAGGTCTACACCACCCATGTGCTTGTTATATTGGATAATAGCTTGTGGACAGTTGACTCTCTCCTTTGATTTAGTTTTCTTCACATATCGTTCTACTGATTGCTGAGGTTCTACACCCACAAATGTTGAGAGCAAGGTTACAACCTTGTTATCCTTCCATGCCGTATATGATAAGGGAACATCAGCTACTACACACAGACATTCTTCAGACCACCCTCTCTCCTTCTTTTTCAAGTCAACATCAGAGCTGAGAAGAACTCCTGGTAACCGGTTCCGGCGGACTGTTCCCAGACAGTCTATACCCCTCTTGCTGAGGTATACCATGAGAGGACCACTTGTGTAGTAGTTGTCAAAGTACAGTTTATGATGTACTTGAGGTGGTATATGTCTTGACAATCGGACCACAACATTTGAAGAGGCACCAAGATCAGGTTCATGGGCTAAACGGGTTTCAGGATTATTTTCCTGCCCCAAGTAAATTTCAAAATCATAGGCAAAACCACTCACTCCACATAGTACAGTCAGCCAGCGTCGATGGCATGTTGAATACACCGGTTCCCTTCAGAACACCGAAGTTAAGCGACATCCAGCGAGGTTAAGACTTGGATGGGTGACCATTCAAATTCTAATTCTCGTGACGCTGGCTTTTCCCGGCCCCACTCAGGCTGGGTGAGGTCAATGTGAGTAGCAGGTTTGTGAGTTTCCTGCGAATGGAGGGTAAAACCCCCGTCGTGATATGACCATGGCAGTTGAAAGCGACGTTAAATCCCACTAAAAAAAAAAAAAAAAAAAAAAAAAAAAAAAAAACATAGTACAAATAGCTTAGAGCCCCATTTATGGGGTTCGAGTGGGAGATATTGCTTTAGAAACGATCGAGCCTTTGTGGGACACAATTGCTCATCAAGGAACAAACATTCCTCCATTGGGACTGATAAACAGTTTTTTCTCAGAGCCTCCAATAACGGCCTGATTTTATTTAGTCTATCATGACCTGCTTGATTAGAAGGTACTGCTTTACTTGAATCACTGAAATGAAGGAAACGCTTGATTTCCTCAAACCGATTTATACTCATTGCCTCTGAGATAGTAGTATTTCCTATGGTTGTATTCCAATATGATCTGATGTTTGGCAAGTGAATAACAGACATCATAAAACAAATACCCAAGTATTTGTTGAAATCATTGACACTGAATTTGATAGGCTTAGAAGGATCCTTTTGTACTGAGTATCGAATTGTTTCTTCAACTATTTTCAGTTTCATTTCTTCATCAAAGAAATATGAAAAGAACTGGTATGGGGTATCCATATTGAGGATGGATTGTAGTAAATCAGAATTTCCTGTGAACTTTATTTGATCTTGATTAGATATATAATTGTCTTTCCTCCATTTGGTATCTCTCATGTTGATAGGTAAGAACATAGGACAAGGGTTACTAAAACCTTCCGTACTCACTTCTACTTCCATTGCTATTCCTTGATTGTCTGCTACCTCTGGTTCATCTATAGTCACTTGAACTTTAATTGGTTTACCTTGATTGTCCTTGGACTGGTCTGGTCCTCCGGGTAAATCTGGGGTATCTTCTCTTTCTTCCAAAACACGGCCATCCTTGAATTCAGAGTCAATTTCAGCATCATCTTGAGTTAGCAAATTTTGATTTTGACTTACTATTTCCTGTACCACATCTTCATTGCCAGAATCTGAAGAATCACAATACTCATTGTCACTTCCCAATGGAATGGACAAAAATCTGATTATTTCTCTTGTATTCATATCAAAAACTTCATTAAAAACAGAGACAAACTACTTTTTAATACAAAAGAAATTGATAACAAATCTGAAAAAGTGAAAATGTTGAGTGTGAGAACATCAATTTAACCCTTTCAGTCACGAATTATGATCCGCTTGAGGAAAAAAATCAAGCTTTGGTCTGTAGTTTAGTTCTGATTTTAGATTCAAAAGAAAAAAAAATCGTCACTCTATCACTTACCGTTTTTGAGTTACGGATCGTCCTATATATAGGACATGGTGACTGAGGGAGCTAAGAATTATCCATTTTCTAGTCTCTATCATTTTGGCCTATAATGGTCTTTATAAAACTATATAATGGTAAAGGTACCTACTTATATGTATAAAATGTATAAATATAAAAAGATGGGTATTTCACAAGGCAAGGTTTATTTTTATTATTTATTCTTCTTTAGGTAAAAATAAACAAAAAAATCAAAAGAAGAGAAAGTAAGAAACATTAAATAAAGATGCTAGATATTACTAATTTGTATGAAAATCTTTGAAACAATTAGCTCCTCGGCTGACACATAGGGCAACCTGACACTTGATACATACAACATAGCTCTTTCTTGTGCAACCTTCATTTTTACACCTTTGTTGGTTCTTCAAATCCTGAAATTCAGGCAGATGTCCAATGTCATCATACCTTATGTCTTCAAGTGGTCTCAGTTGTAACATTCGTTTGCTGGTATTGGAGCTTGAGCACCTTCAGAAGATGGTCGTCCTCGCCTTCTAGATTCTGGAATTTGCCCTGCCAAAATCAGAGCCTCCGCTATTGCCTGACGAAAGTGAATGAGATCAAATTGATCCTTTGCTAGTACACCAAGAGCATCAGCATCCCTTCGATATTCAAACCACGAGTTAACAACAGCCATGTCTAAAGCATGATTGATCATTCTGAGTGTCCATTTGCGAGATCTTATGAATGTCCTGTAGAGTGCTAAGAGGAAGTCAAACTTGTCCACTCCACCCATATTAGTATTGTAGAGAGATATTACTTCAGGTCTCTTCACTGTGATGTATTTATGTTCTTTTTTGTCCCATCTCTTACACGTATCTGTTGTTCCACTTCCCACAAAGTTTGATCCCATTGTAACACTACTATTGTCCAACCATCTGGTGAGTATCACAGCACCATCTTTACTGATCACCTCCTCCATATGACCTCGTGATTCTCTCTTGAACTCTTTCTCTGGAATGAATGGAGGTTTGCAGAAACTATTTATCCGCACAGTTCCAGCAGCTTTGATACTCTTGCTTTTTAGGAATTGAAACAAATAATAGGTTGAGAAATAATTGTCAAAGTACAATGAGCAATTGGGTTTATTTATTCTATCACTGAGTTGCATAACAGTTGCTCCCCCAAGACCAAATGGTTTGTAATGAGATTCTAATTCAGTAGTAGCACCTTGGTACAACATGAAATCATACATTAGACCACTAGCTCCACAGAGTGCAAATATTTTTACACCCCATTTAGTAGGTTTGTTCTTTATATATTGTTTTACATTCAGTTGACCTTTGAATGGAACCATTTGTTCGTCAATTGCCATGTTTTCTTCTAGTTCCAACTCCAAACAGCGATTTCTTACTGCATTGTAAAGTGGCCGAACTTTCCAGAATCTATCATCCATAGTAGGTTTGTCATTCTCAACAGTAATGTGAATATTCTGACGTAATTTGAAAAATCTATTCATTGTCATATTACAAGAGATCAGAGGAATGGTAAACTTGGGATCCCAATAAAGTCTAACTCTAGGATAACTCAAAATGCCCATAAGAAGATTTATACCAATGAATTTTTTTATTTCTTTTACATCAGTGGGTTGAAACTTTACATGTTTTTCCACAGTGTAAGTATTTGTTTTAGTTACCATAGTTTCCAATAGTTCATTAGAAATATACTTCTCAAAGTATTTCAAAGGTGTTGGTAAGCTAGTGATTTCATTGGAAAATGGTGTGTAGTTATTTCCCTTGGCAGTTTCATATGTACCTTTGATCCAGTCTACTTGTTCCCTGGGTGTCAAATTGGCTTCCTCTGATATATTTCTTACGTGTGTAGATACTTCTACTATCTCAGGTTCAACTATAACAGACTCACCACTATCTTCTAGGGGTATAACTTCTTGGGGTATTACTACAATATGGTTTGGATCAACAAACTCTTCCACAGGTGGGTCAACTATCTGGTATGTTTCAGGGTCAGGAAAATCCTCGGGGTTGTTTCTCAGATCATCTATATTGATGTCACAACTTTGATTTGGTACTACTAGTTCTTCACTCATCATTTCACTTCCTAAAACATCTTCATTGTCACACAAGTCTTCATTTTCAGAATCATCTCCATTGCCAAAAAGATAGAGAAAAATTTCATCTTCTGACAAATGTGAAGGCTGAAAAGACATTTTATATTTGAATTTCAGTTATTTTAGACAGCCTAGATTAACTCAGACAAGAACACTTTAAATTTGACTTTGTAATAAATTAAAATTCAGGCAAAATCTGCTAAGTACACTTGAAAAGGTGATCAGAATGCTAAAATATTTTTTTTTTAAAATGTTGATGATTTGGTACCTTCAGTCACAGAGTCCTATACAGGGTGTCCCGTATACAGATGCAAATATTTTGAGGGTAGGTTCAGCCCACCGTGAACTATCATATGAGCGAAACTTGCAGTGGGGCATTTAGTTTCGTTAAAGAGTTATGGCCAAATCCCTGTTTTTCCCACAGGTCTAGAGGTCACTTGGATCGATGCACGTTTTTAAAAAAATGATAGCCAGTAAGTAATTTTTGACTTCATGTATGGATAGTCATGCATATTTCCCTTCGAATGCAGTTGGTTGCATAAAAAAATATTGAAAGACCAGAGAGATATTTAATCATAAGTTCAATACTTTTCTAAAATTTGATTTTTCCCTTTTTTCCCTTTCGTGAATTTAAAGTACTTCTACAATTGCAATTCTGCGTATCACTAGTTAAAAAAATACCCTATTATGTTTAGTTTTACAAAAAGAAAGCTCATTTATATTACTTTAAAGATCATGGAACGCAGTGCACACAAAACTCAAAAAACACTTCGGAATCATGATGGAAAATTCAAAGTTGGCTGAATTTTAACAGAATTGGCGCGTAATTTGAGGTATAAATACACTGCTCTGGGATGTTTAACAGAGGGAAATTGATCATTCACAGTGGTCGGTCGGTGTAAACTTTTATGTGAATGGGGTTACGGGGTCACAGGGTCCTCGTGAGGAAAAATGAGAGAGGCTGCAACGAAAGCAGCAACCAGTGGTGTAATTATGGACAAAGAATACACATGGAGAAAGACTCTGCGCTAACAACAAAAATTGCCATTTTATTTTTAGAAGTAAAATTAAAAATATAACTTTTGTGTTTATCACAATCATGATATCACAAACATAACAAATAGTGCCGAAAATTAACCTTGGGTAAAACTCGAACATCCAACCTTAAGGTTACTATTATTATTATTAATACTTTATTGATAAACTACAAACATGATACATTCTGCAACACAGGACATGAAATGAAAAGAACCCAAAAAATATGTAGCGAACCAAGGGCGAGGTTAAAGCTTGTGGCTTTCTCTTTCACCGAACAAATTGATCGCCTTGTTATTTTAACTATTAGATTTGATTGATATAGTTGGTTAATAGAACTATTTGTACTCTGAAATTTTTCATTTATAACTTGCAAATAAAATAGCAAAGGGTATTTTTTGACCTAGTGATACGCAGAATTGCAATTGTAGAAGTACTCTAAATTCACGAAAGGGATAAAAGGGAAAAATCGAATTTTAGAAAAATATTGAACTTATGATTTAATATCTCTCTGGTCTTTCAACATTTTTTTATGCAACCAACTGTATTTGAAGGGAAATATGCATGACTATCCATACATGAAGTCAAAAATTACTTACTGGCTATCATTTCTTTAAAAACGTGCATCGATCCAAGTGACCTCTAGACCTGTGGGAAAAACAGGGATTTGGCCATAACTCTTTAACGAAGCAAAATGCCCCACTGCAAGTTTCGCTCATATGATAGTCCACGATGGGCTGAACCTACCCTCAAAATATTTGCATCTGTATACGGGACACCCTGTGTATATGGTACGATTTTTCAAAGCGCCATTTTCCAAACTCTATACCAGATATGTTTCTGGGGCTTTCACGGAAATGTTCTAAAATGTGTAAATAATAAGAAAAAAAATACTCAGGCACTCTAATTAATTATAAACCATTAATTCTAATTGATTTAAATGACCAACTTTGACACTTTTCCAAATCTACAATCTACTGATAAGAAAACATCTGTTCCATTGAAACAAAAAAAAAGAGGATGATAAAAATGGTTTAGATTTGTAGGTGGCAACACTGGCTATCACTTTTATAAGAAATAACGCACATTTCATACCCTCCTTAGTTATAGGGGGCATTTTAAAAATCGCACTATATATAGGACATCATGACTGAAAGGGTTAAAACTTTCCCTTGCTGCATGTTGTTCCAAATTTGGAACATTATTATGAAGACGATTGGCTCGTTTTGGAAAGTGGGGAGAGTCTCCAAGGATGTTTATTTATTTATAATGGGTGAATAACCCTATTAGAGGGTTAATTTACAATATTATACATATTTTAAAGAGAAAAACATCGAAATATTTTATATTATCTTATGAACAATAACTTGTTAATGTAGTGTGCTAAATGTATATAACCTATTATACTATTCCCTACCTATTGCTTTTAATAGTTGGGAATAATCCATGGCTAAGTCTAGTTTTTCATATTTATTGTTAAATGTTGTAAGTATGTAGTTAAGTGATGACGTGTATTTAGTATTACATGTAATATAAAATATTTTGTAATTATTGTTTCTTAGTGTTGGTTTAGGAATATTTATTTTTATGTTTGATAAAATTTCAGGACAGTCAATTTTATTATTGAATAATTTATGTAGGTATATTACCATCTGTCCTTCTCGTCTTTCTTCTAAAGTCTGTATGTTAAGTTGTTCAATCAGTTGTTTGTAGGCTATTCCATTTGGGAAGTGGGATAAAATTTAAATTCTAAGAAAAATAAGTATTGTATAAGTCTTTTTTGTACTTTTTCAATTTCCTTTATCCAAATTTTGGTACAGGCACCATACTATCGCACAGTATTCTAATTTTGAGCGAACTAATGAGTTATATAACATAATAAGAGTGTCTAGGTCCTGAATTTGTGGTGCATTTCTCTTTATTAATCCTATTCGTTTGAAGCAGTTACTGATTGAAGTTTGTATATGTGTTTGAAATTCTCCATTATATTGAAATATAACGCCCAAGTCTTTTTTCTCTGTTATTTGTTTATTGGTTTCTCAGCTAGATAGTATTGATGTGGATAGTTGGTTTTACCTCTACAATATTGTAATTGTTTGCATTTCGCAATGTTAAATTGTAATCCGTTTTCTGTAACCCAATTATATGCACTATTTATATGAAGACCCTAGTTCACAAAGGGTACAAGTGACAAATCTAATATTTGGAGAAAATCAATGTTAAAGTCCACAGCTTGTAGCATTGTAGGTGATGCTTGTACCACATAATTTGTGGACATTTATTTGTACACTAAGTCATTACACATTTTATGAGGTAATTATTTTCTTCGATTTTCATTCATTTATAGCTTAAAGAGGGGTTTGATTCCCGATATCATTCACTTGTACCCTTTGTGCTCACAGATCAAAGTATATTACATTTTTTCCTTTTCACTTGTATCCTTTGTACCTTTTATAAAATTAATAAATACCACAGTAAATTTATTTCAAACGAGATTTTTATTGGGTTTTATTACATTCTTCATTATTGTAATGTAGTTGTATTGTAATGTAAATATCATACATTACAAAAAGAAGAAGAAGATCACACTCTTTATTAGGTACCTATTCTTCATCCGTAGGGAAAGTAGTATCATCATCTTCATCATTCTCTGTTCTTGTGGGTCTCAATGAAGACCCATTATGACTTAAGTTTTTATAGAACTGGTGGTAAATTGGTGGAGCAAACTGCAAAAGCTCTAATAAGTTTTTGTATTTGGCTTCCTTAATAATATTGACTGTCTGACCTCTTGAACACTGAAGTTCCGGGTATCTATTGGGAATCCTGCCTGTTCGTTTTTTCATTTCCATATTTTCAAATTGTTCTAATTCTCCAGATGCTGTTTTTTTGTAGAAGAGGGTTGTCGGTTGCTCTTTTACAAAATGCAACCATTGCATGGATTGCAGTGTTGTAACGGGTACATTTTTTTTGGTACCCGGTACGGGTACCGGGTAATGAAAAAATGTACCGGGTATTTTACGGGTACTTTTCGGGTACATACCTACTTATAAAATTTCTCTTTGTTTGGTTTGGTAAGCCTCAGTAAGTTTGGTAAGCCCAAGATTTGTAAATTGATACACAATTTACAAATAAATTTTGTTTTGTCATTTTTGTCAATATCAAAATGTTTTAGAATAACTGGATTGTTGAAGTTCACATTTGATTTTGGATTATTACTATTATTATTAGTGGCACTGGCAGAGGCTGCACTTGAAATTTGATTTGTATTACTCATGCTATTTCTGGTTTTGGTAAATTGTATTCTGGTAGAGAATCAAAAGAAAGAGTCAAGACTCAAGATGGATCAGAATCATTAAATTATGAAATAACAAATAAATTAAAATTACATTATTTATTTATAGTATTAAAAATTAAAATGTTCATGACCAACATGACTTACTAGAATTGAAAATTTGCCGTGCCAATCGCTTGCATGGAGGTAGGAAGTAGTGGATATGATGTCATTTGTTTAAAAAAAGTGAAACTTTTTTTTTGAAAAACGTTCCAAAATGAAAAACAAGGTTTCAATTTTTTAGAACAAATTCTTGCTACTTAAGAACAAAAAAGTACCCGCTTTTCGGGTACCGGGTACAGAAAAATAGTACCCGGTACGGGTATTGGGTACCAATTCACAATCTGTACCCGGTACGGGTATCGGGTACTCAAAACTGTACCCGGGTACAAGTACCCGGGTATATTACAACACTGATGGATTGAATGCCTGGCACAGATTTTTTGAAGTAGGTGTCTAGTGAATTCAGATCTACAAAGTCATCATCCTGCATTGTGTAAGTAATAAACTTTCGGCTTGAAGATGTTACCAGTTCTGTCCAATGTTAAGGAATGTAAATGTCTTTTCCATGTTTTCTCTTCTTGATCGCAACAAGTCCAAAATCTCTATCACACTCATTATACGAATGACCAGACACAAGAAAGTGGTGGTCAATAGTTGTTATTTCCATATTTTGAATGATGTACATCCAAAACTTTACCATGAGGTTACTCTTATTTTGTCCCCCACAGTTATCACTGAATGCTTTTATAGTTTTAACATTATTTGCTGGTAAACTTTTAATAAATTTCAGAAGACACGATCCAATTTCATTACAGCCTCGGCTGGCTTGGCCTTCATGCCACATAAACATATTTCCCGTCCCTTTCTTTAAATCATGAACATTCAAATTGTATGTCCAAAGTTGTCTTAAGTAGTATGTCTTGGAGTTAGTAAGGTCCGGAGTGGGCGTGGTTTTTTGCAAGTCAAAGCAAATTGTTACTTCACTTTCATCAATGTTTTTTGAACAATTTGTTTTGTGTTCTTTTATTGCTTCTGCTTTGCGGAGATGCTGCTCTTTTGCTCGTTCAGCTAACTGTTTTTCATCATTGCTTCCATGTTCTATTTGAGTTTGTAATCTATCACAAGTTGTACAAGTGTCTGTATGAGGTCTGTGGAAGCTCAAATTGAATTTTGTATTAAACACATGTCTATAGAAGCTTTCTTTGACAAACTGTTCTGATTTCTCATTACAAAATTCCTTATAAAGCTGGTACATAAGCGTCAGATTGAGCTTTTCTCCCAAGTACTTGGTATTTACATTTCTTGCTCTGCTGTAGTGACTTGTGTACCTTGGGAATTTGTTGATGTGCTCTTTAATAGTGTTAACTTTATCCTCACTGATTCTGTTACCAGGCACCTTTTTCCCCCTTTGATTTCTTGGAGCGATATTGATGATTGTATTATCCTCAATGTGTCTAATTTTCACTTTGTTGACCAAAACTTGTATTCGTTTGTTAGATATGTTGAGTGTTTTCATGAAAAAAATCTTACATACCCTGTGGCAACCAAATTTGAAAGTACAAGAAACAGCTTTTGCCTTTACAGTACTGTTCATCTTTTTCCTCCGCGGTTCATCAACTTGTATCTCACTATTGAGATAGGCTGTTTGAAGCTCATAGCTACTCAATCTCCAAAAGTCACGGAAGATGTTTTTCCTCTGATCCTCAGATATGTTTTGATTGCACTTGAACCTGCAAGTATGGTTATATTGAAATAGTTTCTTAGAGTTATGTATTTTGTTATTTCGGTCAACATATGACTGCCCCATGTTCCGCAACTTTTGCCTTTTGTTCCTGTTCCAGTGATTGGTTCTTCTAAGTTTCTTCTTTCCTCCTGAGGTGAAGGTAGGGTTGCATTTTCAGGACAATCATCTGATGAATCTAGAATCAGAAAGATTGTTCAAATTATAAGTAAAAGGAAGTAAGGAAGTAAAAAATGTACTGAACAACTTGAAAGGATATTTTTTTCTAACTTTTTTTTTTTTTTTTTTTTTTTTCAACTAACCAGCACAGTTGTCTTAGCCAGCTAACAAAGTAATGAGACATGTAGGTAGGTATTATTATAATTTACTTTCATCCAACCAACCAGCAGAGTTGGCTGAGTCAGCTAAGGCATTAGACTCCTGTGTTGGAGGTTACAAATTTGAGTCCCAAGTGTGGTCAAAATTAATCCAGAAAAGTTACTGTATCAAATGTTTCGGGAACAATAGTGGTGACAGACTTAACATTCTAATAAAAAAATGAAATTCCTTTTTTTATCCAACTAATAAAATTGTGCCTCTAAAAATTTGAAGAACTCACCAGTGCTGGTATCTGTATTGGCGTTGAAATTTGGATCTCTATCTGATTCATAATCAGGAGCTGTGATTGAAAAGGTTGAACTATCAGAATCTGTAGAATAAGAATTTCAGAAAACAATAAATAGGTAGGTACCTAGTCTGGGCTACCCCGAGGTAATATACATTATAGTTCCGAGGTGCTGCTTCTGCAAGATGTCTCAATGAAAAAAAAAGGTACCTAGGCTTTCAGAAAACAATCATTGTGCTGCGTCCGCATTAAACTTACCTACAACCTCTGTACCAAATTTCAACTTTCAAAATTTTTTGTTTCCAAACAGACAGACGGACCATTGGCAGACACTTTGGATTTAGGCTATTGGGACCTCAAAATGTGTATTTCCACTGAAAACTCACTACCTATGTTTGTATCTAATTTTTTTGGGTGATTTCAATACTATCCTTTTATAGGAGAAGGAAAGTAAAAGTAAGTTCTTAGACACACCTAGACAGCTATAAAAGCTTCATTGACCCATCTTATGTAGGTAGGTACCTACTGACCCATCTTGTGTAGGTAGGTACCTAAAATACAAACCTCCATCAAGTTGTGATAGCAACAAAAACTCATGTATCTAAGTATGATCTATTTAAAATTGATGGTAGGCACCAACTTACCTTCATCTTCATGAGCTGTGGCCATGATTTGAACTTCCTTGTTCTAATGAGGGCACAAAATTTAACAACATTCCAATGTCAGGGGCGGTCTCAGGAGGGTCAGATGGTAGAAAAAAGGTTCTAACTTTTTAGTCGTTGCTTGGAATTGAATTTGGTTTTCACCCTATTAAAACGTCTGTCATTGTCTACAAAAATGTTCTGAATAATTTTTTTCTCAAACCAACACAAACGCTTGAAAATCGAACTTGAAGGGTTTAAGCCGAAATAAGATTTACAGCAAATGTTCCACATGGGCTCCTCTGGCTTCAATGCAGACCTCCATACGCCTTCGAAAAGATTGACGAACGCGTTCAAATATTGTAATTAGTACGGCTAATTACAATAGGGAAAAATGGATTTTAAGAGGGTATGAAAAAAAGAAAAATTTAAGCTACTATTTTGAAAATAACAATGTAAACTTTAGTTTAATTGAAAAATGAAAGTTAAAAAATCAATTTTACATCTGAGAATCGTTTATTTTACAGCAACAGCTACAAAACTACAACATTACCAAACTAACTATTTTTTGCTGCTTTTATCAAAGAACCAAGGCTGAATATATTTCTATCTTCTTCTTCTTCATCATCTTCATTTTCTGATTTGAGATCATCATAATTATGTAATAGAAACCATGTCGTTTTCTACAGTTATTTTTTTTCTTACCATGAGGACAAATGAACTGGTCCACATCTCCATCAATAAAATCATAGTTTTTTGGTAGACATTTTACATGAAATTTTTTTTTGACACTCAGAGCATTTGTTCAATTTATCAGTTTTCATAACAGTCATATTACAGAATTGACAGCTGTCAGTTACTTCTTTTCTTTTCTTGTCCTGGCACTGCGATTTAGCTTTGAGGATATCTGTCTTTATCCCTTTTATTTCTCCAAACAACGTTCTTCTAGCCTTTGGGGATGCTGCTACCTTCATTTGTTTCTTTTTCTTTGGTGGGGTCTATAGTTGCAATTTCCTAACATATCCTAAATTTTCAGGGTCTATCATATTGTCATTTTCTCTTTTCATCTTTTGTGCTGGTTGATCATGTTCATGGTTTTTTTTGTTCTTGTTTGTAACTTTCATCTTTCTTTTAGCAATCTCCTGTCTATTTGGTGTGTCTGTAACAATTTGACTTTTTCCTTTTACTCTAACTGACTTGCTTACTTTTCTTTCTTTTGCTTTTGGAAAGGCTTGTACCTCTTCTGGGGAAACAATCACTCGTGTTTCTCGAACGTTTGATGTCCCAGGTTACGGAGAGATGGTGTCAGTGACGGTGACGTTTGATGTCCCAGGCTGTGGAGAGATGGTGTCAGTGACGATGACGTTTGATGTCCCAGGTTACGGAGAGATGGTGTCAGTGACTGGCACGTTTGATGTCCCAGGCTGTGGAGAGATGGTGTCAGTGACGGTGACGTTTGATGTCTCAGGCTGTGGAGAGATGGTGTCAGTGACGGTGACGTTTGATGTCCCAGGCTGTGGAGAGATGGTGTCAGTGACGATGACGTTTGATGTCCCAGGTTACGGAGAGATGGTGTCAGTGACTGGCACGTTTGATGTCCCAGGCTGTGGAGAGATGGTGTTAGTGACGGTGACGTTTGATGTCTCAGGCTGTGGAGAGATGGTGTCAGTGACTGGGTTGTTAGATGTCCCAGGTTCTGGCTGATCAGTCACATATGATTGGAAATAATCCATCTCTGTCCACACGTTAGAATCCATTGGATATATACCAGATTTTCTGAAACCACTTTGAATATTTTGAGGGTTGAAAGCTCTTGGAAATGCGTACCCAACAGCTGCTACTACATCATAGATTGAGAAGGTTTTCTCAGGGTTGTTTCTATGCCAGTTCTCAAGATATTGATTGTAAAATATCTTAGAGGGATTATAAACAGATACGTCCAAAGGCTGAAATTAATGTGAAGTGTGAGGAGGGAACGTGAGCATGATGATTCCGTTGTCCACGGCTTCTTCTAGAGCTGCTGGAGACAAATGTGTCTCATGATTGTCCATCAGTACAAGCACACGATCATCCTTTGATGGCTTCACATGGGTTATAAAATGATCCAAAAATTTAAGAAAAATTTTTTCATTCGACCATCCTGACTGATTTGCTGCACCAACTGTTCCTGGCGGGGATTCTTTGAGCATGTGTTCTTTTAGGTGTACTCTAGGAAAGATAAGCATAGGAGGAATATAATTGCCAATGGCATTAATACAGCCAATCATTGTTGTTCTAGTTCCTCGTTCAGCGGAAGTGGTATTAGACAACTCTCCAAAGCCCACAGGAACAACCACTTTTGATGGATTTTGAACTGTTAAGCATGCAGTTTCATCCAAGTTGAAGATTTTATGAGGAGGAATAGGGTCAAATTTTTCATGAACTTCATTTAAGTTTTTGTAAAATTGCATCACATTGTGTTTGTTGAAACTGGTTTTTCTACTCATACTTAGGGTTGTTGCGATATTGGAATCTATGCGATATCCTATATCGATAACGATATTATTCCCAATATCGATATCGCGATATTATCGGAACGAAAATATCGATATTGGAAATATCGAATAGATATTGGAAATATCGAATCGATATTCAGATATTGATATTTCCAATGTAAAATAGAGTGGTCATTATAAAATCAGAGATATTAATAATGTTCCCATGAAAAAAAAAACATGTTGGAATTTACGAAAAATAAAAAACCTTTTATTTTTTCAATATATAAAAAATATACATAGATTCAAAACTGAAAAATATAGACAAAGCTGAAAAAAATAGTAACTATAAAAATGCAGCCGGGCGAAACGGGCGTGGCGCATCAGTATCCAAAATTCCGGCATTTCTAGCTAACTAGACTAGAGTCTAGCCTGGCCTAATTGAACCACTCTTCAGATGGCACACTGCCTAAGAATGTCAACTGGTTTAAATTTTTCCCTGAGAGACGGTTTCTGTCTTGAGTGATAGTTGCTCCTGCTTTCGAGAATAGTCGTTCGCATGGAACAGATGTGGCCATATTGAGTAAAAATTGGCGTGGATGCTGCCAACAATTCCACTCTTGGTATCGTCATGCCTTTATTTGTCTTGGTGAGTGGTGCAACACGAGACCTTGCAGCTAAAAGACGCACAACTACATGTCCTTTATATTCTATACGCATAAATGCGATAGCAGCATATGATGTTTTACAAGCATCTGTAAACATGTGTAACGTTAGTCTAGCTTCTTTCATGTCATAGTCAGATATCCAACGAGGGATTTTAATTTCAGAGAAGTAAGGCACTTCTTCCAACCATTGCAGAAATCTAGCCTTAATATCTTCTCCTACCTCTTCTATCACATTTCCTCTTCTGTCACTAACAGATTCCTCAGGAGGTATAGTATTCAGTCTTTCTTTCAATGACTTGAGAATTGGACGTATTTTATACAAGTTGTCATATCCTTCTTCATTAGGGCTTTTAGCATTGTGATTATTTGCAAAATGTAAATATTTTAGTAATTGAAACAACCTGTTCCTACCCATCAAATCTGAAATGGGAGGGTACCTGCATTCTGTAGACCAGTACATTCTCAAATTTGACATTTTTACAAGACCTATTTGAAGTAAAATTGCCAATAACTTTTCAATTTCATTTTTGTTAGTGGCAAGAATTAGCACATCCGTTTGAAATGCATAAAGATTTGTTTGGACAGCTATTAGTTCAATTAGATCATCTGCAAATAAATGGTTAAAAAATCCTAAAGGACCATCAAGTTCCTCAGTCTCACTTTGATTCACCAGTGCAGCTTTCCATTTTACATCACCTGCATCAAACACACTTTTCCTGAAAGTCCAAGAATGGTTTCTTGATAGCAGTGGACGGGGTTCGTTGCTGGTGCTGGGGCTGTAGATTGGCACTGAGATGTAGATGGGATCACTGGTGCTGGGGCTGTAGGTTGGCACTGAGATGTAGATGGGATCACTGGTGCTGGGGCTGTAGGTTGGCACTGAGATGTAGATGGGATCACTGGTGCTGGGGCTGTAGGTTGGCACTGAGATGTAGATGGGATCACTGGTGCTGGGGCTGTAGGTTGGCACTGAGATGTAGATGGGATCACTGGTGCTCGGGGTGTAGGTTGTACAGATTGGGATATATCATGCACCTGTGAGAAAGAAAAAGAAACAATATAGAATCTAGCAATGTTAGCCTGGGTTGATCCAGAAAAAAAAAAAAAAAATCATGTAAATACCTGATTGCCCAGCAAGCCACCGATCCAAGTACTCTACGCTGGATGTAGCTACACACCAGTAATAGGACAAGCATTGGTGCATGCAATTTGATACCCATAAGTGATTGGGTTAGTATTCTCATACTAATTTATAACATATTACATGAGTTTTACTTGTGATAAATACATTACAAATTATCATTTCTAATAACCACATATACATATCTATGCATGAGGTGGGGCTCAAACCACTGACCTTATGGTTTGAGCCACACCCACAAATAAGTAACCTGATACCTAGAACAAAAAAAAATATATACCTACATCTAAAGTAAAAAAAACTATGAACATAAAAAACCTATCTATCCAGGAAAATCTCTGACATGAAATGGGACAACGAGCAGAAACGTCTAAAAATATCGGGAATGCTGCGATCTATCAGTAGAAAATGAAACTACTTGAAATGTTCTATCATTCAAGGAGGTTAGATAGAACAAGACATGTCTCGTATAGTCACAGTGAAGCGATAAACTTGTAGTTGTTTTAAAACAACAGAGGGCCTGAAAGGGTTAAGATGTGAAGCTAAGTTTGAAGAAGTATTACCACTGTGTTTGACATCGCTTAAACAGTTTTGGAATTTCGGGATACTCCGAGCAAGTCGTACCACAACATTACTGCTAGCTCCGAGGTCAGGTTCGTTTGGAAGTCTGAACCTTGGCAGATTTTCTTGTCCTGAGAACATTTCTATCTGGTGTGCGAAACCATGGGTGTCCGTCAGAATGAGAAACTTAAACCCCCACTTGTTGTGTTTTAAAGGCAAGTACTGTTTCAGATAAACTCTGGCCTTTGTAGAACACATTTGTCCATCTATCGACAGGTCACGTCCTAATGGTACCCTGCCGAATGAAGAATTGAGTGCGTCCAACAGGGGACGAATTTTGAACAATCTGTCGTGGTTTGGATTATCCCTAGCTGTCATTTTGGAATTGTCATTGAAGTGAATGTGTTGTCTTATTGTTTCATAACGCTTCTGTATCATGGTTTCGGCAACCGGCTCAAAACGTAAAGCTGAACTCCAATATTTCCGTATTTTTGTACATTGCATGACACTGGTGTACAAACATTTTCCCAAGGAATTTCATAATGTCGATCCTATCCACAGAGAAATTTGTGTTAATATTCTTCTGTCTGGCATAAAGAAAAGATTGGTCTACAATGAGATCTACCAAATCTGCTGGAAATAGCTCCTGGAAACATTGAAAAGGTGTATCCAGTTTTAATAAGTCCTCACCTAATGGGGTTGGCTCAAATTGAATCTGCTGCTCGTTAGCCACATATTATGATCCTTCTCTCCACTTTAGGGTACCTTTTGATATCTTTATTTGAGGTGCTACTTGTAAAGGAGCAGGAGGAAGTTCGTTTTCTGTAATCCACGAAAGATCCACATCGACGGTAGTGAGTCTCCACACGTGGATAACAATCAATGTGCACTTTCATCAAACTTTGCTCCTTCCGTCCATGTTTGGTAGAGGTGTTCGACCTTGTAGCATACGTATGGCGGTAGAAAAGTTCCTGATGCTGCAAACTTTAAAGTGAAAAATTCACATTTTGGAGGACCGTTTTGGCGGTGCTGCAAACACGTCAGATTTCAGCAGACGACCGATCCTGTACTTCAAATTAGTGAATGTGTCAGGAGATGCATGAATGAAAACAAATACTTTTTTGATGTCTTCAACAGGTAGTTTAGTTTAGGCAATGATTTCTTCTTTTTTCTGTGAGTTCTTCAATTTGAGAAGCAGAGAATATACATCTTCCACGCTCATAGATTCAACATTTTCACTCAATATTGCGCTCTCTACCAGGGACTTGAAACCGACAGTGATCACAGGATTAGCTCTGGGTTTTTTCTCCAGTTGTAGTTCTTCCTTCTTTCCTCTTTCTATTTCTGGACTCCTGTGGTGACTCTAAAGTAGGGAAATTCTCTTTGGTAACCCGAAAATCGTGGTTTTCATTATTAACTAGAGAGGTAAGAGAAGAAGAAGCTTTCATGAAATTAGGGAAGAAATTTTTTTTTAGTTAACCATGAGTAGCGGTAGCAGACTCCTCCTGAGGGACAACACTAGGCAGTGCAGCGGCATCAGAAGTGGGGGATTCATCTTCATCCATGAACTCATCACAAGTCACAGGGACAGGAGTATTAGGAATCTCATCATTTGATTCGGAAGTAGGAACATGGATCTTCGGGGTATCTTCAGTTTTTACATTTTCCAGCCTTAGTTGGGCAGGAGCACGAGGAGGTTCCAGACAACTGTTGGCTATATGACCTTCCATAGCACAATATTGATGCAGCGAGGAGATTCGACTTTGAGGTAAATTATACAGAAAACATTTTTCCAGTTGACAGTTATGTTCAGGGAAACCTTCTCCTTGTCTTCGGACGGAATTTGAACCTGTCTCTTGTATGCCAGAATGTGTTGAAGCCTCGGGTCCTTCATACCATAGCTTGAAAGTTTGAACTCGGTCGTCAGACAAATATGGGTCCTCAGTTCATCTGCTATCAGCTCATTGGGAAGGTGCGGGGGGACATTCTGGAGGTACAAGGAGAGACCAGGGTCGACGAGTTTTCTGACCGGGAGACGCTGACCATCTGGTATAATAGAATCATTTTTTGAAATAAATCGTTCAAGAACATCCAGTGAACATCAATGCTTTACGATTTTGGAGCCAGTTTTCCCTCCATAAACTATTTGTTTAAAATCGTCTAGAAGTTCTTCAACTTCTAGACGATTTTATCTCGAATGAGACAAATGAAAACTACATCAAGTTGAATAGTTGAAGAGTTGGACAGTGGTATAGGTTTGAAAATTAAAAATCTCATTTTTGAACCTCTCTTGTATGAGAAATTGGAGCCTCTTGTAAAATCAAAAACACCGAAAAAACCCATTGGTGAAGTTGAAGAAAAAGCGTCTATTCTTCCCACTCCAGTAGTATAATGTCAAAACGTGATTTGGTTTTGGAGTTACATCGTCCGGCTAGAAAATTGTTTCCCCACCGGAGAACTCTACTTCGAAATATTCATGATCTTTACCAAGCTGATTTGGTGGAAATGATTCCTTATGCTAAAGAAAATAATGGATATAAATACATACTTACCTGTATTAACTGTTTCTCCAAGGTTTCTTTTTGTGCACCATTGAAAAACTAAACAAGTGCTGAAGTTGCCAAACAAATGGAAAAGTATGTTCTAGAAAAGCTTAAACCCGCTATGATCCCAACCCACTTGCAAACGGATGCTGGCAAAGAATTTTTTGGTCGTCCATTCCGTGAACTAATGCAAAAATACAACATTAATCACTACGCTACATTTTCCCCCATGAAAGCTGCCATTGTAGAGCGTTTTAATCGAACGTTGAAGAGCAAAATGTGGATTGAATTCAATTACCTTGGCTCGTACAGATGGTTGGACATTTTGCCAACTCTTGTGTCTACCTACAATGCCAACAAGCATCGTTCTATTGGAATGGCCCCTCAAGATGTGAACGTGAAAAATCAGAGTCTCATAGCTTTACGTTTGAATAAACAAGTTATAGCCAATAGTAAGACTAGTAAATTTAAACTAGGTGATCTTGTACGTATTTCCAAAGTGAAACATTTGTTTCAATAAGGTTACGAAGCCAACTGGAGTTATGAGGTATTTAGAGCGGTCAAGGTGGGCAGTACTTTTCCCATGGTATATCACCTAGAAGATTTACATGGGAAACCAATATATGGTGGTTTCTACGAACTAGAGCTACTCAAAACCTCATACCCAGATGTATATCTTGTAAAAAAGTTCTCCAACGTAAAGGCAATAAGGTTTTGGTAAAATATTTAGGCTTTGGTCCAGAGGAAAATCAATGGATTCCCACCACCTCTCTTCTACTGCAGAATTAGGAGGAGAAAAAAATGAAAACAGAAATATTATATGTAGTTAATTGTAACTTAATTTTAATTTTTTCTATATTGTTATTATTATGAAAATATATACAGGGTGTCCCACCAAACTTGGACACCTCAAATTACTCGGCCCCTGAAAGAGTTTTTGAAAAATAAAAAATCCTAGGGTACATGGTCTAATTATGCGGTTTTAGTCATGAAATTTTTTTTATACAGGCTGGTTCAAAAGTCAGAAATTGAGGTGTCAACTTTCGATTTTTAAATGGATCGACCTGAATTTTATTTGATAATTTTACTTCTAAATGGTTCCTGAGTACTTTTTTAAACAAAAATTTTACATACAGGGTGGTTTTTTTTCGACCAATTTTTTTTCTAAATCTCGAATAACTCAAGTTTGTTTAATTTTTTCGATAACAAGAATAGAAAGTGTTTGTGTAATGAAAACACGCACTTTCAATTGGCATCAAATTTTTTTATACAGGGTGGTTCACAAGTGAAATAATGATTTGATTTTTTTTAAAACTGAGTTTTTTTAATTTTTTATTTGAGATTAATAATTTTAATCTAATTTTACACATTTTTTGTTAGTCATATCGAAAAACAAAACTAAAGTGTTGTACAGGGTGAGACATAATTTTTTTGTGACACCCTGTATATGGGCAGTCAAAGAGACGTAAAATTAAATATAAAAACTAAATGAGCAAGAAAAACTTTGATTTTTAATGATATCAAAAAGTTATGGTGTTTTAACTAATATTGTCGCATGGACCACCCTGTAGATATTCTCTTAAACTATCATGTGGGTACTCGAGGTTGTATAAAATTCAACGAAGACTTCAAATCGTGGGGAAAAACAAGTAAAAAACACGAATTTTGAAGCCATTTTCAATTTGGTGCACACACTGAATGATTTTAAAACTAGAAATAAAAAGTAGGTAGGTGTACACACAAAATTGAAAATGGCTTTTTGAATTCATTTTTTTCTTTTAGATTTGGACTCCTCGTTGAATTTTAGACAATTTCGACTACCCATATGATGTTTTAAGAAAATATCTACAGGGTGGTCCATGTGACAATATTAGTTAAAAACCCATAACTTTTTTATTTAATTAAAAATCGAAGTTTTTCTTGCATATTTAGTCTTTCTATTTAATTTTATGTCTTCTTGACTGCCCATATACAGGGTGTCACAAAAAAATTATGTCTCACCCTGTACAACACTTTAGTTTTGTTTTTCGATATGACTAACAAAAAATGTGTAAAATTAGGTTAGAATTATTAATCCCAAATAAAAAATTAAAAAAACTCAGTTTTAAAAAAAATCAAGTCATTTTTTCACTTGTGAACCACCCTGTATAAAAAAATTTGATGCCAATTGAAAGTGCGTGTTTTCATTACACAAACACTCTCTATTCTTGTTATCGAAAAAATTAAACAAACTTGAGTTATTCGAGATTTAGAAAAAAAAATTGTCGAAAAAAAACCACCCTGTATGTAAAATTTTTGTTTAAAAAAGTACTCAGGAACCATTTAGAAGTAAAATTATCAAATAAAATTCAGGTCGATCCATTTAAAAATCGAAAGTTGACACCTCAATTTCTGACTTTTGAACCACCCTGTATAAAAAAAATTTCATGACTGAAACCGCATAATTAGACCATGTACCCTAGGATTTTTTATTTTTCAAAAACTCTTTCAGGGGCCGAGTAATTTGAGGTGTCCAAGTTTGGTGGGACACCCTGTATGTACAAAAAAGTTTGAGTGATAAAATACATGTTGTTATTTATCTATCTAAACATAATAGAAATAGGCATGAGATCAAACAATTAAGCAAAAAAAATAAATATACATGTAATTAGAAAAAACAATTAAGAGAAAATAAAATATACAAGTAATCAGAAAAAAACAAAGAGAAAATAAAATATACAACTAAACAGAAAACAAAAAAAAAAAAAATATACAAGTAATTTGGTGTAAAAATAAATCAGAAAATATACATTTATAACTGGGTACGGAAAAAAACACATAAGAGAGAAAACATTAATTTACAGTATCGTATCCACTATCATTACAAATATATTTCTTAAAATAAGGGTTCTGTACAATATGAGGCGCTAGTCGGTAGGAATTATTTTCCAAAGTATCTTCACCAAGAGCGTAAATGAAAAAAATTACAGGTAAAAAGTATAAATCTCTCGGTCTCAACAAGAAGAAACCATATTCTTGAAATTTTCCAATCGCTTCATTGGACAAGGTTAATGTATTTTTCAATAATTCACTGAACCAATGTTTCATGACGATTACATTTATACTTGATACTAGAGGAAGAGGTTTTGCAGAGACAAGATAACTTTCAATAATTTCAAGTTGGGTCAATCTAAATTTTCAATGTTGTAGCATAATTTTCTGGACAAAATAGAATTCAAATATTTTTCCTTTTCTAGGCCCCTGACAATGACTTCGGTTGCGTTACACAAAGATGATCGAATAATATTCACTGCTTGATCATAATCAATGAAACCATCATCCCAATTCAAATGATGATAATTTAGCGTAACATTAGCAGCTTCTCGTCTACGGAGTAAATTTAACTTGGTAAATTCATAGGGTGGTTTGAACACAAAATGTTGCACAAAGTCATTATCAAAAAGTTTACTGAATGAAAAACTCTTCACAATAACTTCTTTTTCATTGCCACGAAAAAACTGAATGTCAGCGATAAATGTATTTTCCATATTTATTTAAAAAGAATAAAATTACTTTGGCGATATATTTGATGTCACTTGTTGGAGTGATAAACTAGTAATAGATATGAAAATACATGGGAGCATTGTTTTTATACTTAACTTAAATCTAAGTAAAAAAATAATATACATTTATTCCAAATCTATTTCTGAAGACTCGTTCTGGAGGCTATAGTGGCCAAACGGTAGGGTGTTAATTTTATCAGTCATCAGAACACGTTTATCATCATGATTATTCAGAACAAGTTTGTTCTGCTTAATCGTTGATAGACAGTGATTTTTTGAAACTATGTTGTGAAAAGATTTGTAAAGTTGTATGTTTTCACGCATACACCTTTCAAAATCTTCAAACTTAATTTCACGCTCTGTGACATGTTTCTTAACACCCTTAACCTTCTTTACAACTTTTCCCTCGTGAACTTGATACGAATAAAGTTTACTCGCAATGCCCACAATTTTTTTCAAAATTTTACCATCCAATTCATTTTTGAACTTTCCGAGTACCTTTTTATTTTGAATTGAAAATAATCGGTGATTCGCCGGTATGCACTTGTATCTGTTTATACTGTTTATACTGATACTGATCTAAATGTTCGGAAAGGCTCAAAAAGTCCTCGTATAAATCGTTTGTAAAAATTTGATAAAAAAATGAATCAGTGTCCATGTAGAGTAACAGTAGTAAGGTTACAAGCGTAGTTTTTTGAGGATTTTAAAGAAAAAAACTGAATTTGCTCAAGACACGATTTCCATAGAAGCGTAGTTTTTTGAGGATGCGAATTCTATAGAAGGGTAGTTTTTTGCAGAAAAAACGGAATTTGCTCAAGACACGATTTTTATAGAAGCGTATTTTTTTGAGGATGTTTATACAAATAAAAAAAAGAGAAAAGTAAAAGAGTTTGTTTGAAAAAAAAAGTGAAGTTGTTTTCATTTGGTTTTCAAGTAAAAAAAAAAAAAAAACTTTATTTACAGCTAAATATTTTCCTCGATGAAAAGGTGAAGTGGAATAGAATAGAATACAGGGTGATCGAAACCACCCAGCCACTATCTTTTTCTCGAGAACGGTTTGAGTTAGGATCTTGAAACAAAAAATTGGTCCCCAATATGAAGTCTGAAGTTTCATGGGAAAATATTTTGAACCTCCGCCCACCGCCCCTAAGGGCGTTTTCAGGGGGGCACATGTCCGTTTTCTCCCAAATTTTAAATGGAATGCATATTTTTTTATTTTACTTTCAAAACATGCAAAGCAAGTTAGTAACATTAGTAAAAAGAAAAAAAATATTCCTTGGTTCGAGTCCCGAAAAAACACGGTTTTTAGAAGAAAATAGGCCCAGGTTGCGGAAGTCATTACGGGCACCCGGTAAACGTTGTAAAAAAATTAAAAATGTCAAAAGATAGGTAAAGTTCTCTTCTTTAATTTGATGTACTTGCTTTTACTCATTTAGGAAGTCATAGGTCCTTAAATTGGTCATAAACTTTTTTCAGTTTCAAAAGACCAAAAGTCCAGAAATTTAAATTCGATCCCCTATTTTTTTTTCTTTTAAATAAAAGAAGGTAATTAGTAGCATACAATGCAAAAAAAATGAACTCTCTGCGATTTTTTTCCTTAAAATGGCAGACGAATAACCTCTGAAATGCGTCCATTTCCGTGCGCGTGAGTCATCACACGAGTCCGTGCCTGAAGTTTGTATGTACGATGTAGGTAATTCACTTCTACAGATGATAAAAAACACCACCCTCTGTTGCAGTACATTTTCTGAGTCTGCCAGGATAGGTGGCATGAACTCTGTCTAGCTCCTCAAGTGTGATGTTGCGGCAGATCTCAATGATGCGCAGCTTCACATTTTCCACATCTGTTGGCCTGGTTCGGTATGCTTAATATTTCACATTTTCCCACAGGTAGAAATTCATGACGGTGATTTCCGGGGTGCGAGGGGTATAAGAGTTTGGTCCTCCTCTACCGATCCATCTCTGAGGGAACATTCGATTAAGTTTTTCTCACATCCTCAGATAAAAATGGGTGGGGCCTCGTCTTGTTGGAACAACATTGTATCCTTAATGTTGGTTTTAAGTTCAAATGAAGTTTAAATTCTTTACTCCCGTCAGCTTTCCGTCGATGAAGTACGGTCCAATATTCTTAGTGCTAAGGACACCGCACCAATCATCAAGACTCCATACATGCTGGTCATCAACTTCTCTCATTAAATGAGGGTTCCGTACATACAAACTTCAGGCACGGACTCGTGTGATGACTCACGCGCACGGAAATGGACGCATTTCAGAGGTTATTCGTCTGCCATTTTAAGGAAAAAAATCGCAGAGAGTTCATTTTTTTTGCATTGTATGCTACTAATTACCTTCTTTTATTTAAAAGAAAAAAAAATAGGGGGTCGAATTTAAATTTCTGGACTTTTGGTCTTTTGAAACTGAAAAAAGTTTATGACCAATTTAAGGACCTATGACTTCCTAAATGAGTAAAAGCAAGTACATCAAATTAAAGAAGAGAACTTTACCTATCTTTTGACATTTTTAATTTTTTTACAACGTTTACCGGGTGCCCGTAATGACTTCAGCAACCTGGGCCTATTTTCTTCTAAAAACCGTGTTTTTTCGGGACTCGAACCAAGGAATATTTTTTTTCTTTTTACTAATGTTACTAACTTGCTTTGCATGTTTTGAAAGTAAAATAAAAAAATATGCATTCCATTTAAAATTCGGGAGAAACGGACATGTGCCCCCCTGAAAACGCCCTTAAGGGCGGTGGGCGGAGGTTCAAAATATTTTCCCATGAAACTTCAGACTTCATATTGGGGACCAATTTTTTGTTTCAAGATCCTAACTCAAACCGTTCTCGAGAAAAAGATAGTGGCTGGGTGGTTTCGATCACCCTGTATACCATTTTTTTTTTTTTACTGCTGAGGTAAGACCTTTACTCCAGCAGATAACAATCAAATTAACTATGGGAATCTTCTCCATGAGAGTTTAGTATTATAATGAAATACCACACTGGTATAAATATTTATTTTCCTTTTTTTGACTCTCTAACTGTATAGAAGTAACCTAATTTTTTTCTTCATTTAACTCTGTGCTTTTCTTTGAACTCTTCAGTAAGTTCTTGATATGCTAAAATATTTTCCCAATCTACTTTGTCCTTAAATTCTTCAATAAATGTCTCACTCAGTTTTTGATACGCAGAAAGAATTTTCCAATCTAAAAGGTAGTCAAGCTCTCGTATCATATATTCACTCAAATGTTGATAACGGGACACGACTTCCTTGTTTTTGTACAGCTTTGATAAATTGTTTCGTAAAAACTCATGACTCAGAATTTGATGTTGAAAGATAAGTGACCAATTGAGGTACTCAGAATATCTATACATAAATCCTTCTGATAGTAGAAAATGTTTGGATATATTATTCCAGTTAACATTATGCAAAAGAAGATTTAAATTGTTGAATGTTTTGGGTTTCTGATTTTCTCCATTCTTTGATGAAGTTGAGTACTGGGATAAGATACTCCAATCTTCTTCACTGATCAACGACATTTTGGCTTCTGTTTTAATATTTCTATCACCCTTTTATTTATACTATTCCTCTTCTAGAGAGAATAAAGGAGAACAAAGGAAGTGAATCAAATGTTCATTCTTTGAAACTCACTTTCTCTCTGCTATTCAAACAGTTCACTTCTCTTTGAACGTTCCTTTTTTTCTTTCTAATTATTGAAAATAATTCTAATGTCCTCTTTAAATAATTCATCACCTGCGTGTAAAATAGAAGGTTGTGAGTGTTATAAACAAGAAATCCCTTTACACTTACTGTATTGGTTGTCCCATCAGGGGATTGATCTCAAGCCTTTGTTTCAGAAACCTTATATACACCGGAAAAAACAATATGAATCGATAAGTGAAGCCGTTCATCCTACAGTTCAAATTACAGCTTCTGAGCAATCTATAGTTACTCCAACAAAAGAAGTCAAAAACTCACAAAACACTTTGCAATCTGCAACCCAAGATTTGAACTCCAATGTGAATGTAATGGATGAATTTTTATCCTGGAATGTTGTACCTAATGTAGAGACAATTAATAATAATTACTGTGGCATTAGGCGGAATATGCCTTATAAAATTCCATCAACAAGGAAGAATGTATAAAAAGAGTTTCTAAATAAAAATGTATATTACCTCATCTAGAAAATTATTTTCTCTTCTTTTTGTATTATGAACACTGATTCTAAGAGAAGTTTAGTACTAGAACTACATCAATCAGCTAGGAAATTTTATCCTCGAAGGAAAATAATTTTAAAAAGTATCTCAGACCTTTATCAAGTTGATCTTGTTGAAATGATTCCACATGCTAAAGAAAATGATGGTTATAAGTATATACTTACTTGTATTAACTGCTTTTCAAAAATGGCATACTGCGTTCCATTGAAATCAAAAACTAGTACAGAAGTAGCTTATCAAATGGAACATTCAATACTATCAACATTACCAAAGTATCTACACCCAAAACATGTTCAATCTGATATGGGAAAAGAATTTTATGGTGCTCCATTCCGTGATCTAATGAGCAAATATAAGATCATTCATTACTCTACATATTCAATAATAAAAGCTGCAATTGTGGAGCGATTTAATAGAACGTTAAAAAATAAAATGTGGATTGAATTAAATGTACAAGGTTCTTACAGATGGGTGGATATTCTACCTAACTTGGTACTAGAATATAATAATAGTAAACATCGCACTATTGGTATGCGTCCCATAGATGTAAATAAGAAAAATCAACATTTTGTAGCAATGCGATTAAATAAGGTAAAACAAACTTTATTTAACAAACCTAAATTTCAAGTTGGACAACTTGTACGAGTATCAAAGTTAAAACATATGTTTGAGAAAGGATACAAAGCAAACTGGAGTTATGAAGTGTTTAAAGTCGTGAGCTATAGTACTACGTTTCCCAGGGTTTACCATTTGCAAGATTTAAAGGGGAATTCTATTAAGGGATGTTTTTATGAACAAGAATTACTCCATGCCAAAAATGCAGATCTTTATCTCATAGAAAAAATCATCAAACGTAGAGGTAATAACGTTCTAGTTAAATATCTTGGGTTTGGAGATGAAGAAAACCAATGGCTACCAATTTCAGAAGTGAAATAAGAACAAATATATTAAGTAATAAAAAAAAAACAAACCTTTATTTGGAATAAATCACTAATTATTAAATGTTCAGAAATGATTTTAAACATACAAGACAATAATAAAAAGGAAAAACTTAGTAATACATAGTGAAAATATTGTATTTTTAATATTTTTTTTGTTGTTGTTGATAAATACATATTTATTTATAAAAATAACAATAACAATAACAAGTAGTGCATTATTTAGACTATCAACTTAAGCCCTAGATTGAACAGGTACTACGGAGTAAAATAAAAGTTACAAGCAAGTAGAAAAAAAAATCAATGATACTATAACTCATAACTAGCTATTAATGCACTGCTGAAATAATTCATCATTCACTATGTGGGGAGGAAATTTAACATAGTATGATCTCAACAGCTCAGGTGGACAATGTTTTAATAGCAAACTTACAGGAAGGAAATAAATATCACTATCACATAAAGAAAATAATCCATCTCGACTGAACTTATCAATTGCATTGTTGATGTATTCTGACGAGTGTTGGAATATCATTTTTAACCAACTTTTCAGAACTTTAACATTCAACGTACTGAAATTTTCTAGAGGAAATCCACTCAGTTTAGATTTCAGTGATTTCAAATTTGGACAGTTTATTAGTTCCATATTGTAACATATTTTTTTTTTCAAGAACAGAGTTAAGGAATGTTGCTTTTTCGTGTCCTTTCACCATAATTTCTTTGGCTTTATGAAAAATATTTATTATGATCTTTTTGATTTGATTATATTCGATGAATCCATCATCCCAATCAATATGATGAACATTTTTAGTGAGATACTGAGCCTCATGTCTTCTATAAGGACTTAATTGGTGAAAAGGAAAAGGTGGTTTGAATATAAACTGCTCAATTGTATCACTGTATAGTTTAGTGAATGTTAAACACTTTAAAATTAGTTCTTTATTACAATCACCACGAAAAAATTGAAGATCACATATATAAGTATCTTCCATTTTTTTTATAATAGCACAAAGAAATTTAAGCAAATTTATGATGGAATAACAGTGGTTGACAAGTTAAAACATTAACAAGAAAAGGAGACACTCCAGACAATGCTTATGAAGTACTAGTGATGATATCATGTCTGCTTCTATTTATATGTGAGTCCCTACTCTATTTTGTAATGTCCATATGCTAACGTATGCACTTTATCAGGAAGCAAATAACGCTTGTCATCAAAAGGAGACAATGCAATTTTTTTCACTGTTTTCATTCTTAATAAGTGGTTTTTACTTTCAATTGTTTCAAATTTAACACGAGTAATAGTCTCATTAAAAAGAGAATTTCTATATGTCACAAAATTCATTTCATTTAAACAAGTATAAGGAATTCCTTTACCTACATTTTTGTTATTTTTGTTTTTGGTTATAAAAGAATACATTTTAGCTTTCAAACCTACAAACTTTACAATAGGATTGGTCGGTGACTCATCTTTAAATTTTCCCAGAACTTTTTTGTTGTCTTTGTTGTACAAGTAGTGAGATGAAGGGTAATTTGATGTGTCTAATGTTTCTGATATATCGATTAAATCACAATAGAGGTCATTAGTTTTAACATGAAGAAGAAGTGAGTCAGTGTCTGTCATACACAATGCCATGTTTTCCCCAAATTTTCTTTTTAATGTGTGATAGTAGTACTGGTACATTATTAGTTTTGAAATTTCTAAAGTTACCATACCAGCGTAGATAGGAGAATTTAGAAGAACTGAGGTTTTTATTGAAATTATACCTACTAAATCTTTATCAAAAATTGAAAATTGTTTAAAGGATGGTTTTCTGATATAACATGTAGCGCTAGTCTCACTAGTGAGAAGAGTGAAGTTTTTATAACGTCTTTTATTGAGTAAAGTGCGTCCATAGGTTGCATTTGAACAGAGTTTAAACAAATTTTCTTCAAATTTTGATTTTGCTAGCGCCCTCTTTTGTGTGTTGAAGTCAATGAATGGTTTCATCCACGGGGATTGATTGAATTGTATAATACGATGAACCTTTGTCACAATCATACCGAGTTTGATGTAAAGTTTAAGATTTCGATAGTGAACAATATAATTTAATTTTGGTTCAAGTGAAGCAATCAACTTTTCAGTTGGAACGTATTTTTCTCCCAAAGTATTTAGAAGTTGATTTTGATAGTGAGAAAGCTTGAAATGTTCAATTTTACTTTTTGTTGGGGCCAATGGAAAATCATTCATATAATCATGTAAATCCTCTGGCACATAAAGATCAACTTCACAAATATATCCTATATCAGAATCATCAGGTGTAGATATCACCTCATCAAACATACCAATATCAATAAATTTGAAGTCTTTGTAAGGTAAGAAGGATGAAAGAGCAGCCCCATAAAGATTATTACAGTCAATATATAAGATTGCAGATTCATTTTCTTTAGCCTCTGCGTACCGTGTTGGAATAACTGCTACACCTCCTCTAATTCCTTCTTCAAACATTAAATAAATATCTGGGTCTGAAATTAGTTCTAACTCTACTTTAGTCATTTTCAACATACTTGACCAGACAAATGCTGGTAAACTAACGAATGAAATAGGATCTTGTCCATAAGTTTGTAACATTGATGAGCGAAAATTTTCAAATATGTCAGCCAACAATAGGGTATCACATTTGTTATAAATATCTTGATAATCCCCAAGAGTATTACATTGAAAAGTATTCCAAACTAGTTTTGCATGTGCATAGTCTTCTTCAGTTATATCAGATTTCTTGATATTATTATGGAAATTAATTTTTGGTGGTAAAGCTGTTTCTTGTAGTTTTTCATAGCTGGTTATGTAAGCATAAGGGAAAATTCCTTTCCTGGTGAGGAGATTGAAATGATTTTCATTTGGATAGTAACTTTGCATTATTTTCATTTCATTTCGTTCTAAAGTTGCTGATAAAGTATCAAGTGATGCATTTAAAAATTGTAGTGAATCAATGAAATCAATATTTTTTAAACTGAAAGATAAATACTTTTCAATTGTTTGTGGAATACATTTAAAATCTTTTGGATTTTCAATGAAGGGTGCAATTTCTTTTTAATTGGATGAGAATCAAAATTTTTGAGGTTATGAAATACTACAGGTACTCTAAATTTTGTGTGAAATTTTTCATTGCATTCACGATGAGCAGCACCTCTGAGTCGCCCTGGTTTATTGTTTTGTGATGGTTTTGTATGAGGAAACTCAAAATGATAGTGGTCAGCAACGCGTGATTTTGGGTGAGTGTTGTCAGTGATTGTAGTATCGAAAGATTCCTCACAAATATGACAGTGAGTGCTTGCCAAATACCGTTTTTTATCTTCAACTGTCCATGTTATATTTTTATGATCTATGCGAGAATTTTGAAATGACTTTACATCTGCTAATAGTGTTTTTAAAAAATGATCAATAACATTTTTGTTCACGCCATGTGACTCCAGTTTGAATTGCCTCCAAACTTTCCCCGCGCATATCAATCGATCTCTACGCCCCTAACTGTTAGAGATAACACTTCGATATCAGATGATAGGCATATCATATGTTCTTACAAAGAAAGCCACAGAAATTCGGTACGATAGATTGAGAACGACGATGCCTCGTTCAGATTGTTACAAACAGTGGTCAGGCAGGGTACGTCTTCGCTCCTTCCTCAATCTACCCCCTTTGATCCACTTCTAAAGGCGTACGTAAGTACTTGGTACAAGTACTCAAGGTAAGACCATCCAATCTCATTTCGTAGTAGTAGATTATTTCTTCCTTTTATCTTTCCGTGTAAATTTAATATTCTTAAATACCTTTTAATACACCCATTTGTAGTAGCGTTATTGAACCAGCGGCCTTTTCTTCGTCAAACCCCAGTAACTGGGAAACTTAGGTCTTTCGGCTTCAAAGCCCCAGTTACTACATTAATTCATGGTCCTTCAAACCGTGGATGTTTTCTTTTTTCGTAGTAGTAAAACTATACCTATAGTTATTTGCATTGTCGTGAAGGCGTGCACCTTCAACCATTCAGCTAGGCTAGGTAGCTTGTAAGGGAGATTAGGCTTCATAGTGCATCTTCCATGCTTTAAGTGACAGCTTTATCTGCTTATTAATTATTAAAATAGTATAATTAAAGTGCCTTTCGCTTCATTTAGCGTAAAATTGAACAAATTACCACTGCCTTTTGAGCGGAAGCCTTTGACCACGTTTTTCATAGTGCCTTGTTTCCCTTTGTCTTGAGCACATTTTATTAAAATGGCTGAAGGCAAGCTCACAGTTCTTATTGCCAAAAGAGATTCCCTCTTTAAAGTACTGCAAGAAGCAAATGACTTCGCTCAAAGCATGACTCAGGCAAATGAGAACACATTAAAAGGTCTCAGGCGCAAAATCAACATGCTAGACAGTGTGTATACATCGTTTTGTCAGGTAATTGATGATATCAATATGCTTCAAATTGAGATCAAGCCAGATTCCAAACCGAACTACCAAATGCTAGAGTCCTTCACAACCATCTATGGTTATGTAAAAGATAAGTTCGATGAAGTAAACGGAAAATTGAAAAAATCCGATAGTAGTCAGGCTAATATTTCAACTGTTAATGCTAGTTCCGAGGTCAAAGTAAAGTTACCCGCACTTGAGTTGCCTTCATTCAACGGAGAGTCATTTGCCGACTGGGTAATCTTTTACGAGTCCTTTAAATCTATGATTCATGTTCGAACTGATCTTTCTAACGCCCAGAAAGTTCAATACCTAATATCCAGACTCTCTGGAAGGGCTCTTAGTTCTTGTGCCGGCATTCCTGCCACGCCTGAGAATTATAATATTATTTTTGATAATCTCGTTAAGAAATATAATGATAAAAGATGTCTTTCGAGCTCTTACTTAGATTCAATCATAAATTTCAAACCTCTCAAAATTGAGTCAGGGAATAGCCTTAGCATGTTTACTGACAAGTTCTGTGCTACTGTGTTGGCCCTTAAGGCCTTGAAAATTGAAAATCTAGATGATTATATCTTTGTTCATTTAGCTTGTACTAAACTTTGCCCAGAAACTGTAAAAACCTTCGAAATGTCACTTAAAAAAGATGAGTTGCCTACTTTTGACAAGTTACTTTCTTTTCTTCAAGAGCATGCCAAAATTCTGAACAGAGTTTCACCTAGCACTAGTAGTAGTAGTAGTAGTAGTAGTAGTAGTATAAATAATAGTAGTGGTGGTCTGGGTACCTCAGGCGTTAAGTCAGGTTTCCCACCAGTAAAATCAAAGGGTCCACACACCTTTGTTGTAAATAGCACTTCTAGTGCAACTTGTGAGATATGTCACAATGACCATCCCATATTCAAATGCTCGAAGTTTTTAAAACTTTCTCCTCAAGATAGGTTCTGTAAAATTAAGCAATATTCTCTCTGTGTCAATTGTCTCTCAGGTGCCCATAAGGTTCATGAGTGTAAAAATAATTCCACGTGCTTTAATTGTAAAATTAAGCATAACACGTTGCTTTGTTTCAAAGATCATAAGTCTGACTGTACCAAATCAGGACCTCGGGAGTTAAAGGCTAAAGCTTCATCAAATTCTCGTAGTAGTCAACACCTTGGTAATGTGGAGAATCATAATTCTCCCCCCTCTTCCTCGGTTGACAATACACCTTACGTTAATGCTCTGTGCTCTGATAACAATCAGATACCTATTGGTAACGGAGGTACAATTCTCTTGTCTACAGTTCAGGTTCGAATCCCGGATAGACACGGTGTTTACCATTCTTTTCGTTTTATACTAGACTCAGGTAGTCAAAGTAATTTGATATTGGAATCAGCTCGTAAGAAGTTAGGATTACCTCTAAACAAAGATGCTACCAAGACTATCAAGGGTTTAGGTATGGGTTCGAATCCCGTTCACGGGCAGGTGAATTTTACTTTCGCCTCTAGGTTGGATAACAGAGTTAAATATTCGATTCATGCACTCGTAGTAGATAAAATAGTAGACAGGTTACCTTCTCAACCTGTAGATATGTCTAACTTGCATTACTTGGAACAATTGCCTCTCGCTGATGATTTCATGAAACCAGACGTTGTGTCTGGCATTCTCGGTGCTCAAATTTTCCCTTCATTGATATTAGGTCACCGTGTCACCAGTCCTAGTAATAGTGTTGTTGCTTTGAATACTGTACTAGGTTATGTGGTTATGGGTCAGGTACCTGTGAATTCTATAGATATAGAGGACAGTACATCAAATTCATTCTGTGCATTCCAGGAGCCTCATGTTGATAGTTTAATAAAACGTTTTTGGGAAATAGAGAATGTTTCAGCGCCGGTCATGTTAAATAGTGATGATAAAAAGTGTGAGGAACTATACACATCTTCCGTTTACAGAAATGACAACGGTTCGTACACTGTTTCTCTTCCGTTCAAGAGCAGCCCAGATGAGTTAGGCGACTCTTATCATCTTGCCCGCAATAGGTTTTTCAGCCAGGAGAGAAAGCTCGAGTCTCATGCAGAGTTGCGGTCAGCTTATAATGACGTCATCAAGGAGCACCTAGATGAAGGTTATTTGTGTGTCGCACCTGATCAATCTGATCGCTCAGGATTTTTCATTCCTCACCACATGGTAGCCCGGCCTGATAAGGCAAGTTCCAAGTTTAGATGTGTCTACGATGCTTCAATGCAATCTTCAAGTACTAAATCATTAAATGATTTATTGTATGCAGGTCCCAAGCTGTACACGGATCTATTTGTAGTTTTATTAAATTTTCGTCTTTTTCCTATTGTTATGATAGCGGACATTAGAAAAATGTTTTTGCAAATTAAATTGAATCCTGATGATTGGAAATATCAGAAGATTCTCTGGAGGTTTCATCCACACGATGAGTTGTTGACTTACATGATGACCACGGTCACCTTCGGTTTAACTTGTTCACCGTTCCTTGCTTTACGTACGGTGCGACAGTTAGCTGAGGACGAGGCGCATAATTTTCCTTTTGCAGCTAGAAGGGTTCAGACCGACCTGTACATGGATGATTTAGTGACAAGCTTACTGAACTCTCGCCAGGCGTGTGATCTTTTTGAACAAATGGTGGGTTTGTTCAAGGCTGGGGGGTTCACTCTCACTAAGTGGGCGTCCAATTCAGAGGAGGTTTTGCAGAAGGTACCAGTTGCGGACAGATTATCGGAAATTATTCAGTGGGATGGCGACTCTTCTGTAAAAATATTAGGTTTGCAGTGGAGTTCCGACCAGGATATTTTTTATTTTAACATAAACATTGACAAAAAACCGTGCACCAAACGCAACATGTTGTCACTTGTCAGTCGTTTATTTGATCCTCTGGGCCTTCTTGCTCCTGTTATCTTGTGGGCTAAGCAGCTCATTCAACAGTTGTGGTGTTTGGATTTATCGTGGGACGAAACTCCTCCTGTTAATATCGTAGAAAGTTGGGACACCTTCCAAGATCAGTTGCCTCTGTTAGCTAAATTGTCATTCCCTCGACACCTATTCGTAGTAGAAAAATGCACGCTGCAATTATTCGGATTCGCCGATGCAAGCATCAAGGGATATGGGGGCGTGATCTTCAGCAGAGTGACTTATCCTAGTGGAGAAATCAAAATAAATTTGATCTGTGCTAAATCAAAAGTGGCACCGGTTAAGTCCCAATCTATTCCTCGTTTAGAATTATGTGCTGCGCTACTGCTCTCTCAGTTAATGCAAACTGTCGTAGATAGTTATAAACCTAGATTCACTATTGAGAAAGTAATGTGCTTCTCAGATTCAACTGTAGTTTTGTCTTGGATTCATGCCTCCCCTCATTTGTGGGAGACCTTCGTAGCTAATCGAGTCAGCAAAATTCAAGAGAATGTGGATATCACTGTCTGGTGTAAAATATTGGGTTCTGAAAATCCAGCAGATTGTTTATCGCGGGGCTTAAAACCCTCCGAATTCTGTGCTACTTCTATTTGGTTCCAGGGGCCTCCGTGGTTAATCAAATCTGATGCGGATTGGCCTATCATTCATTTTAGTCAAGAGATCGACACCTCTGTACCAGAAAGGAAATGTGTTGTGCTGGTCGAGACTGAAAACTTAGTCGCAGAACATCCTTTGAAACAATTATTTCTCAGGTGCTCATCCTGGCTTAGATTATTACGAGTAGTTGCTTTCGTACTTCGGTTCTTAAAGAGACTCCCCAGGAGGAGCGATGGTTTGTTGGAATCTTCAGATTTAATTCAGGCAGAGATAGAAGTAATAAAAATAATTCAAAATGAACACTTCTCAGTTGATATCGAAAAATTGAAAAATAATTTACCTTGTTGTAAAGGACTCGTCAAATTAAGTCCATTCTTGGACAATGGAGTTATTCGTGTGGGCGGTCGTCTTAGAAACTCAGATCTGGGTTATGAGCAGCAACATCCAGTTGTTCTTCCTGCCAAGGTACATGTTGTAAAACTAATAGTTCAATATTACCATCGTACTAATCTTCATACCGGCCCTCACTTATTACTCTCTATACTTCGTAGAAAATATTGGATTTTAGGGGGCAGAAACTTCGTTAGAAAAATCGTGCAAGATTGCAATACTTGTTTTAGATTGTCTCCCAAGTCACAAAATCCATTTATGTCAGACTTACCAAAAGAAAGGGTTCTTAAGCAGGCTAAAGCATTTCTTAACATAGCACTAGACTTCATGGGACCCTTCTATATTACCATTTCTCGTAGACGTGGGCAGAAGAGTCAGAAGGCCTACATTTGTATCTTCGTATGTTTGGCAACAAAAGCTATTCATTTAGAGGTCGCTTCTGATCTATCTACTCCCACTTTCTTAGACGCATTCAAGCGTTTCTTGGCCCGACGTGGTCCTTGCCAAAGTGTCTTGTCAGACCACGGTACGAATTTCGTTGGTGCAAAAAACGCACTTGATGAACTATACTCATTATTAAATTCTCGCGAATATAAACTTCGATTCAGTGAGGAGTTATCTGTTCATAGGATAACCTGGCAGTTTACTCCTCCCACTGGAGCTCACTTCAATGGTATCTCGGAGGCTAATGTAAAGGCTGTCAAATCACATTTGTATAGGTGTGTAGGCACTCAAATACTTTCGCTTGAAGAGCTGTGTACTATTTCAGCACAAATAGAAGCTCTGTTGAATTCTCGTCCATTATGTGTCTTGAGTTCAGACCCTTCAGAACCGAGTGTCCTCACTCCTGCACATTTTTTAACCCAAATTCCATTAGAAAGCCTACCGGCCTCAGACGTAGTAGATGATAATCCAAATCGACTTACTCGATATAAGTTATTGGACCAAATTATCCAAACATTTTGGAAACGTTGGAACTCCGAATATCTTCATGACTTACAGTCGCGTGAAAAATGGAACACTAGTTCCTCGCCTCTTAGTCCAGGACAAATAGTTTTAATAAAGCAGGACAATGTGCCACCCTTACATTGGTCACTTGCTAAAGTAGTAGAGACTTATCCTGGGAAGGACGGCGTTGCTCGCGTGGCTCTAGTTAAAACCCAAAAGGGTGAATTGAAGCGGCCAGTTAATAAACTGTGTCCCTTACCTTCGCAGTAGGTACTTACCTACTTATTGTTATGTTTCACATTATAATATGATGAGACTTGTAAATAAATTTTATTTTTCTTCATGGTGGTAGCACTGGTGATTTGTTCAGGCAAATTTCTATTTTTCTTAAGAGTACCTTGCTAAGGCAAGTTTGATTTATTTTGTAGTTTTGATAAGTTCAATTTTTTATTTTGTTTTGTAGTTTTGCTCAGGCAATTTCCCCTTTTTTTTATATACATATAATCTTGTAGTTGTAGTTATCTATTGTTGCTAATTTACTGTGACTTTCTTTGTTCTTGATATTTTGCATTATTTGCTTTTAACCATTTTCATTTATTATTTGCATTGTTTTTGAATGGTTGAAAGTGCACTCTTTCAAGGCTGGGGGGATGTTCACGCCATGTGACTCCAGTTTGAATTGCCTCCAAACTTTCCCCGCGCATATCAATCGATCTCTACGCCCCTAACTGTTAGAGATAACACTTCGATATCAGATGATAGGCATATCATATGTTCTTACAAAGAAAGCCACAGAAATTCGGTACGATAGATTGAGAACGACGATGCCTCGTTCAGATTGTTACAAACAGTGGTCAGGCAGGGTACGTCTTCGCTCCTTCCTCAATCTACCCCCTTTGATCCACTTCTAAAGGCGTACGTAAGTACTTGGTACAAGTACTCAAGGTAAGACCATCCAATCTCATTTCGTAGTAGTAGATTATTTCTTCCTTTTATCTTTCCGTGTAAATTTAATATTCTTAAATACCTTTTAATACACCCATTTGTAGTAGCGTTATTGAACCAGCGGCCTTTTCTTCGTCAAACCCCAGTAACTGGGAAACTTAGGTCTTTCGGCTTCAAAGCCCCAGTTACTACATTAATTCAATTTTCTTTTGCTCTGTATTCCCTCAATATTAAGGGAGTTTGAGTGTCATCAACTATTACATACGCATAAGATGTAGCACTTAATTTACCATCAACACTCATTGTTTCAAAATCACTGTATATAGCAATGGGTTGTTTAATTTTTTTATTAAATGTATCCCATTTTATGATATTATTTGATTTAGAAGGAAATCTCGTAACTTGTGGTGAATTATTTTTTACATCTCTCGAAGTGTTTTTTATATGCAGAGTCATATCTGAATTTGTTTAGACAGTAATCACATATAAAAATAGGATATTTTAATTTGGGAAACAGTACATGTTTGAACAGTTGATTTTTATTTTTTATCAATAAAAAATGTGAAACTTCATTATTTGTGATTAAAAGTAGATCAATGTGATGGTTATGATTTCGTGAAGTTGAAACATGCAAAGGAAATATTTCTTTATTTTCAAATCCAAAAATTGAAACAGAAAGATTTGGGTTCCGCCTTTCAAAAACTTTTATCTGTTTGACTTCCATCGGGAAATTCAGGTGTGTAAAGTCCACATCATGTGTCATTTTTTGATAGGTTTCAACATTCACATCATTTAGCTGAGATATACCAGCTAGGATACAATACTTAAAACAGAACTGATCATGTTTATTTTTAATGTTTAATATGGATTCACTGACTTTTTTATTATTTAGAATAGATGGAGTAGCTAACCAACTTGCTCCAGATAAAGGATTATGTTGAGCAATATGTAAATCTATCCGTAAACATTCATGAAAAATCCACCCTGAGCCTAAGCTTGTAAAGAGTTCAATTTTTTCATTCAAAATGTTATATGTCTTAGAAAGACATATTGCAGAATCAGTGTAGGCATAAGCCGTTTCCAAAGGAGAAGAAAACACTGGATTAATCCATGCTTCTTCTTCATTACTATTGATTTTATACATAGATACTTGAACACATATGTACCATTTGATACCTAGTGACAAGTTTGATTCAGAAGTTATGTAATGAGTTATAGTATCTTTCATTTCATAGAGAAAAACTTTTCGAAAATCACTACTTGAAAATTTTGAAAATTTGATTATCTTAAACTTACCCTGAAGAGCAATTTGAATTTCACTTTCGTTTGAATTTCTCCAGCAAACACTTTTGTGTTGATTAAAATAGTAGGTATTCAAAAACTTTTTTCCACAATCAGTACATAATACAGAAGAATGTTTGCTCTGATGTAAATGCTTTTTCATCACTTCAGAATCTCCAGCAATAAACCTACAATGAGAGCATTTTTTCTTCTTTTTACAATGCACTTCATGTCGTTTGAAATTATTTTTTGACTTGTACTTCTTACAATACTTGCAAATATATTTACAATGTACTTTATCCAATGACTTGATTTCATAGTCATCACAGTTTTTGTTTGATTTTGAAATTTTTACCCTTCTGCAAAATTTTTGGTGTCTCATATAGGAACGATAATTAATTGTTTTGTACTTCGCACAAAATTTGCACTGATGAAAAATGGGATGTTCTTCGTTAAGATGATGGATTAGTTGTTTTTTCCTCATTGTCTTGAATGAGCAATGATAACATTCCATTTCAATAGTATTTATATAAAATTATTGCAAATTTTCAAAACTAGGTCCTTTACAGTTGATATTCACTCAAACTCTTGGATGACTTTTGAAACACACAAGAAATCCGTGAGATGTGATGTTTGAAGTTTTATAGCATTTTTGGAGATATAATAGGGTAAACGACTCGAATCATTGTTTCACTTGTTTCTTTGATTTCCTGTAACAAAATATTACCCATACAATTGATTATTTTTTTAAAGATGTAATTTTGAATAGAAAAATAGAAAGAAGTATAATAATTATACTTACATCGTTGAATAGGTATAAGTTACTCAGTACTAAAGACATTGATTCCATATAATGTGGAGAGTTTATTCCGAAGTATACAACTGTTCGTTGTACAGTGAGTTTACTCTCATATGATCTGAAATTGAAAATTTAATATAAAAAAAAACAAGAGACTTAAAATAAAGGTGCTTACTACCCATACTTTATTCTATCAAATTTCTATCTCAAAGTTCTTCTAATATAGAAATTATTTCATTGTTATGTCCACTGTGTCCTGCTAATTTTGATGCGTGTAATAATTCCAATCTTGTTACTAACTCATTTGGATCATCAAAATAAACAAATTCTTTTTTATTATTATTCTCATCCATGAAAATACCACGTCCACTTAGATATTGAATTGATTTGAGTGTTGCCAATTTTCTATCTGCAGTAAACAAAGCTTCATTTGCAATTTTCTTATACATTCTCTCATCCATGTTCGTTACAAATTTTTGGTCTGGTTGCTTCATGAATAAAAGTTCATTCAATCCTCGAGTTAGCCGAAATTTTTGTCCATTTATTTCGAGTGCTTTATATGGTGTTTGAACTAATTTTACAGGTATTTTATTCAATTCATACCTATTATTTTTTAAGCTTATACCAGTTGCATTGTCAATCTTCTCATCACGAATGTTTAATAAGTTTAAATAGTAATCCGTGTTACTAAGAGATTCCTTTTTATTAGGTGTTGATATTTTTTCAAAATTTTGAGGTGTCTGTTCATTAAAATTTTCAAATCCTGAAGAAAGATCTCCTTTGATAGGTGCTGAAGAGGGATCTTGCTCTAAAAATGTTTGATCAGAAATTGAGTTTGAGGAATGAGGTAATGTGAAATCAAATTTACCATCCCACTCAGGTGTCGTTATTCCTGGATTAATTTTAGCTGTTTTCGCTACATACATTTTTGGTGAATTCAAAAATTTTCTTACTCTCTCCTCACGAGCTACCATATCTTCTCGTGATGTTCTTGGAGAAGATGACAACTGTTCCATTTTAAATCTTTGTTTTTTCGCACTTTCTAGAACATCATGAGCTTCATTAAGTAATCTTTTTCTTACAGTGTCTTCACTCAAACTTTTTTTTTCGTTTATTTTTACCATTTTTTCTAAGGGTTCTCTCAAAGGTTTTAGATAAAGATCAATATCCTGCTCGAAATTATTTTTTCCTATTTTTATTTCTAAAGTTTTTTGACGAATTGCTCTCTGAAATTGTTTAATCTTCTTAGCAATTGATATGTCATGGCTTAAGTTTGACTTGTTCATATTAAATGTCCTTTTCCTCTATTGTAGGAAGAAATTTATATGTTTCTGAAATATTTATCCAACCCAAACCTGAAACGACCACCTTGCAAATCACTTTCCAAGTCTATGCAGAGAAATGAAAACTGATTTGAATTCCAGCAGACTCTACATAATTCACGAAACTTTTCAAAACTCATATCTGTACTCACAAAATCAGAGTAGACATGTTTCAAATTTAAATCATCCATTTTATATATAATTACAAAGTTTGCATTGTCTCGAATGAGCTGTTTACTTATAGCGGAATATGTTTGGGCTAAGAAAATTGTGTCGCATAGATAATGCCGTCCTCTAGCAAAATATTCTTTAATATTATTTTGTTTGTCACAAATTACATCATCAAAAATAATTAGTGAATTTTTTTTTACTAAAGATGGTGAAACAATGTCTGTATTATTATCATAAGAAAAAAACGATACATAACTTTTTAATCCATTCATTATTTCTCTTAGAAGAATATATTTGGGTTGGTTCAAACTTTTTGAATACAAATAAATATTTTCAAATTTCAATCCATTAGGATGAGTTATTAAAGACATTAATAAGTTAGTCTTACCGCAGTTAGATTTACCACAAATAATGGCTCTAATTGTATTTGGAAATAGCATACCATGTCTCTGTCTTCCCTGTTTATTTTGCTCAATATCAAAATTATTTACATGAAATTTTTGTTTGAATCGTTGTAGTTCCATTATAAATAGCAACGTTCTACATCAAAGTGTACTATTGTAATGAGAATTAAGAAGAGCAAAGGTCTTATAAATACAGCTATTGATAAATTACCCCTAGAGCTACACATCCCAAAATATAATTTTTGCGGTCCAGGAACTAAATTAGAAGAACGTTTAAAAAAAAATCAGAAAGGCATCAATCCTCTTGACGAAGCGTGTAAAGAACACGATATTGCTTACAACAACCCAACATCCAACCGGAGAGAAGCAGATCGAATCCTAGAAAACGCAGCATGGAATCGTGTTAAAGCTAGTGACTCAAGTATTCCAGAAAAAGTTGCAAGCTGGTTGGTAACAAACACAATGAAAATGAAAAGGAAAATTGGAGCTGGAATCCAAAGACAAAGAACAACAACATTGAAAAGAGCTATAACAGCCGCTAAGAATGTTGTAAAAAACTCTAAAGCTAAAACTATTAACACATTAACAAAACAAGCATTACTTGCAGCGAAAAAGGAACTGAGAGGTAAAAGAGTAATCGGACATCCTCGAATTCTAAAAGTTCCAAAAATATCGGGTGGATTTTTACAAGCTGTAATACCGATTTTAAGTGGTTTGAGTGCTCTTGGATCTATAGTTGGAGGAGTGTCTGGAATTGCTAAAGCTATTTCTGATTTTAATGCTGCAAAAACCTCTAATAAACCAACAAAAATTACAAGTGGTCAAGGTCTTTATATAAAACCATATAAACAAGGGTTCGGAATTATTTCAAAAAACTATTAGACTTGCCTCGAAGACCTTTAACAAATGTTGACATTGTTAAAATGGTAGCAAAACTTAAACTACCATATTTTCGAGGTGTATTTTGCTTAGACACATTACCTAGAAAAATAAATGAAAATGAATGTGCTATAATAAATTTGAATAGATCGAACCAGCGTGGTAGCCATTGGATTGCTTTTAGTAAAAAACGGAACACTGTTCACTACTTTGATAGTTTTGGAAATCTGAGACCACCTACTGAACTAAGGAACTATTTCGGACAGTCTAAAATTCTATATAACTATAACCAAGAACAAACTTTTGGATCAGACAACTGTGGTCATTTGTGTTTGAATTTTCTTGTGAAACAATATGAGTAGTAGGATTTTTCATCTAACAAGTAGTAAACCTGAAATCGTATGTCAGATATTTCCTCCCTTACAAGTATCATCTGATGCTGTAGTTGGTCTTACTCACTTTCAAATTTACAATAGTATACCTAATGTCGATGATACAAATAATGTTTTTTCGTATGAAGATGATATTAAGAAAGTTTACATAGACATAACTATTCCAGTAGGTACTTATGAACTTGGTGATTTAGAGACTTATTTAAAAAATCAACTTGGCGATGAAAATATTTCAATTAAACCAAATACGAATACATTAAAATGTGACTTTTATTGTAAATACAACGTTGATTTTAGCAAACCTAACTCCATAGGAAAACTTTTTGGGATGAATTCTAATATATATAATGCTGCTTCTGTTGTGGAATCAACAAAACCTATTCAGATTTCGAAAGTCAATACAATTCAAATAAAACTCAACATTGTCAGTGGATCATATATAAACGGTGTACCATCTAACTGTTTGTATAAATGTTTCATTTCAACACCTCCTGGATTTAGAATTGTAGAAAATCCTCATAATCCTATATATTTACCAGTGAATACAACAGAAGTAGACATTTTACACGTGGAACTCACAGATGAAAGAGGAAATTTAATAAACAACCGGAACGAAGAGTTTTCGATCGAATTACATCTGAAATTATGATAGTTATCAGTAGTGGAAAAATACATAAAAGGAAGAATTTCTGTAGAAAAATAGTTAATATTAAAAAACTTGTGAAGCAAACAAGACAAAAACGAAGACCAAGACAAACTCTCACAAAAAGGAGTAAAAATATTTTAAAAAATCTTGGATATAGTCTAAAATGAATAATATTTTAGATATTACTAGCAAAGTTAATTTCGATGAGTCAATTGTTCGAAGCCAATACTTTACTTATGCACCATACACATCCATAACGGTTGACGCAGCAGATAATATTATAATTAGTATAAACCAAGAAAATGTTTATTTGTTGATATCTGACTCTGCAATCTATTTAGAAGGTCAAATTTTGAAATCAGATGGATCAGCATTTACAAACAATGCACCAGAATTTATTAACAATGCAATATGCTTCTTGTTTGATGAAATTCGTTTGGAAATGAATGGAGTAGAAATTGATTCTTGTAAGAATGTGGGTGTAACTTCATGTATGAAAGGTTATGTATCATATTCAGAAAATGAAATGAAAAAGTTTGCTTGCACTGGATGGAATAATAAAAAAATTAAACACACAGATAACAGTTTTTGTGGTTATATCCCACTTAAATTCATATTGGGATTTGCTGAAAATTATGAAAAAATCATACTTAATCAAAAACTAGACTTGATTCTCTGTAGATCTAAGAATACGAAAGACGCTCTTTCATCAACAACAGTATCTGAAGCAAAAATATCTCTAAATAAAGTAGTTTGGCGTGTACCTCATATCAATGTGAATGATACAATTAAGTTGCAGTTGCTCTCACATTATAAAAAAAATATTCCTATCAATATTGCTTTTAGAAAGTATAATCTTAATTACTATCCCAATATTCCACAAACAAAAGAAGGGAACTGGCGCATAAAGACAACCAACAGCTTAGAACGTCCAAGATACATACTGTTTGGATTTCAGACTGCAAGAGATAATGATATGAGTAAAGATTCATCTAAATTTGATCATGTAAAACTGAAAAATTTAAGAGTATTCTTGAATAGTGAAGCTTTTCCGTATGAAAATTTAAACCTTGACATTCCAAAAAAATAAGTACATTCCTTTGTATATGATGTATTGTGCATTTCAAGAAAGTTACTATGGTAAAATTTCAGAGCCCTACCTAAACTATGAAAAGTTTATTGATGATGCACCACTTATTGTTGTTGATACTAGTCGTCAATCAGAACTTTTTAAATACAACTCTACAATAGATATACGAGTTGAATATTCTTTAGAAGAAAATTGCCCTGAAAAAACAGTCTTGTATGCTTTGATAATTCATGATTGCTTACTTCAATTAAAACCATTGACTAATATTATACAAACAATTGTATAGTGTAATAAATACTTATAAACCATTGCCTTAATTTAAAAAATCTCTCTAAATAATTTATATAATCAAATTTCTTTTCAATAATTCAGATACCACACAAATTCTACCTAATGTACTGATGTTTCACTATATATTAGCTTTCAATTTGATCATAAATATAGTAAGTAAAATGGAATCATCAAGAAACTATTTTGGAGAGTCTGGTTATAACCATGTAGTAAAAAATACTTTGAAACGACACTTAAAAAAAATACACCAGAATAATTCGGGTGAACCATCACATTCAAAGAGCAAAACATCAAATGATAGTGAAGAACTAACATCATTCATTAATGAATTCCCTAGGAAGAGTCATATCCAAAAATTATCTTTATACCTTACTCCTCTGTCTACTACACATGAATTAGTACGAAAGTTAAATGAAAATAAATTTGTAACTGAAGAATATGCAGAAAAGAATTTTCCAACCGTGTCAAAATATGAAGAAGAAAATATAAAGACCTACAATAAGTGTCTTACTGAGATAGAAAATGCTTTTAAAATATTGAAAAATGAATTTAAGAAGAATAGTGAGCGTAGTACATCGTCATATGCTCAGAGACAGTCTCTTGAAGATTTTATAAGTGAAGTTGATGAAAAAGAAAAAAAGTTGAACACGATTATAGATGAATTTAAAGAGAGTCAATTGGAAAAAATGGAAAAATTAACAACACTTGTAAATTCATTACTTGATTTAAAACAAGATTATGAAAAGAATGTGAATAGTTTCAATGTATCGATAAATGACTTAAAAAAAGAAATAAAATCAGTGGATAAAAAAGCTTTGTATTCTTCTACATTCAATAATTACAAGAGGACTCATGAATCAAATTTTATAACTAAAGTTGAATCAGAAGAAAAAAAACTCAAGGATGAATTAGTCAAAATTATTGAAGAAAAGATAAGGTACTTTTTAAATAAAGAACAAAGCAATAGAAAATTTCTCATTGAAGAAAAGGTTCCTATAACAAAACACTAAACTAACCTCAATGGCTCGATCGATAAGGCGGTGGAATTGTAATCTGGAGATTGGTGGATCGAGTCCCAAATTAAGCAAAAATTTTGTAATTCTGATATCATGATTTCGATAAACACAAATATGATTTTATTTTTTCATTATTTGAACAGTTACTATTATGTACTTACTTCTTTTGAACCAGAGGATGCTGTTCTTGTTCTTGTCGTGATTTCCTTATTTCTGCCTTTTTTAACTTCAATTTTAAGTAAAGATTAATATCTTTCTCTTTCAATGGTTTCCATTCAATGTTTTTGATTTTGTAGTCTATCTCCTCCTCAAACTCTCCTTGCAATAGACGTTCAGTAATTGTTTCTCTTCTAATCAAATAGGGTACATAAACTTTTATCGTCTCACCATCAATTTCTATCTGAAAAAGAACAATGTATGTAAATCTGACATTTTTCAATGTAATTTTTTGAATTTTCTACCGAATTCTAGCCTGGACCTCTTTAATACTAACTCAGTATGATACTCAATAAAATCAAAGGAAAAAATACCACAGAAAAGTACATTATCTAAACATTTTTTTTTTCTTCTTTAATTTTGTCAACAAAAAAATTGGTCGTACTCTAATCATTTCTCTATGAAAGCTATATAAAGTTACTTAAGCTGGTACTCACCTTACATGATCGAATTTCCATTTTGAGCGTAAGCTCCATCAGTTTCAGATCTTGTACGTTATTTATTTCCACTTCAAAAGTACAACTCATTTTTTCGGATAGAAATTGAGTGGTAGATTACTTGATTGACAAGTATGAGATTGAGACAACAATGATGTTATGTAAACAATAACATACCATTTATATAACAGAGTAAAATGCTGACAGCGCCTTTTGTTTTGTCTTGAAGTCAAATTAACCCTGTGTACCAAAGCACAAAGCATTATTCTTGCTGTTCCTACCCATTTGTTGTTCATGATGACTGTTGTCTCGAATTGCAGTGGTCTAAGGGTTTCATTTTTTTTATCATTCAACTAATATTTTCTCCTTAATAATCTAAATAATACACTACTAAATAATGCACACTTTTTTAAAATCTAACAAATCCAAATATAATAAGGTTTATAAATAAAGGGTCGCTTGTTAAGAAAGAGGGTTAATTTTTTTTTCTTCTTCTTCATTGTTTTAATTTTTTTTCCGCGAAAACTTCTTTAACTTGTCAAAATTCGAGGAATAGCAACTGCATTCTGCAACATTAGCAATTCATAGAGCTTGCTCGCTATGATGGAATTTGATTACTCCTGTAATATTCATCTGATAAGAAGTATAGAGGGTTGACACAAACAGCAGTTGAGTGGTCTAGCACTCGTATGTAGTACATAGGTTAGTGTGGGGAATTGTGAGTTCCAATACCGACCTCAGTAGCTTTAGCTTCATTGATAAGGTGATGAACTTGTAATCCGGAGGTCGATAGTTTAAATCCCATGTTAAGCAAATGCTTAGTGGAGCGAGTTTGAGTAAAACTGTATCACTATTGTGATTAACACAAATTTAATAACTTCTTTTGTGAGTTTCAACCTTAAATCTTATGAAGCTAAGTAATGTTGAGTCAGATAGTGTCAAGAGTAAAATTGCCAAAGGAATAATTTCATAATTATCAGTAAATTAGTAACTAAGTAATGAAAAAAGAGTTTTTTTTCCCACTCTGTATACCTATTAAATAGCATGATGTAACTTAATATTAAAATGTCATCAGATTTTTCGTTTGATGGTAAAATAAATCGGTTAATTCTACGCAGTTGGAATTACACATCCACCGAGAAAACTATGAAATTATGTATGTTGAATGTTAAATCTTCAATAAAACTAGAAATAAAATATAGTTAAGTAAGAGTTTAGAGCTTCTACTTCTAGACATCTAGTTCTCAGGTTCAATTCCCACCTGGGTAAATTTATGAAAAAACTCCTAAGTCCAACAAACCTTGAAGAAATATAAATGTGAAGCATTAAAATTCAACTCTCATTGAGGAGATGTGAAATCATGAAAACCACTTGTGGGTACAAAAGAAAAAACTTACTATGAAATCATGTATGTTAAACGTTAAATTTCAATAAAACTAGAAATAAAATATAGTTAAGTAAGAGGTTAGAGCTTCTATACTTCTGGACATCTAGTTCTCAGGTTCAATTTCCACCTGGGTAAATCTATGAAAAACTCCTAAGTCCATCGAAACTTGAAGAATTATAAATGTGCAGTATTAAAATTCATATCTTTCATTGAGGAGATTTGAAATCTTCTTCGCAATTCCCTTTTTTTTTTTCTTCGCTTTTTTTTCTATAAAAATCGTGTCTTGAGCAAATTCAGTTTTTTTCTTTAAAATCCTCAAAAAACTACGCTTGTAACCTTACTACTAGTAACCTTACATTCTCAGGATTGAATTTGGGTTGTACAATATCGTAATGAAATTGGTACATCAAGGTCTTACTGAGGTCGAGGACGCAAACCCCTGCAAAGATTGCAAAGATTAAATCGGATTTGCGTCTTCTTCATTGTAAAGAGAACGAGATTTTCTTTCAATATTTTAAAATCTTCGAAAAATGGACTTGAAATACGTTTTCTGGATAGTCTCCATTCTGTTTCTAACCGTACATTAATCCTTTTACGCACACCTTCGATTAATTTCCCGTAGAGGGCGTTGTTGGCCAATTTTAAGAAATCTTTGGCGAAATCATTGGTTGCATTTTTTCGATGCTCTGTATTCAGATTAATGTACGGAGCTAAATAGTTGCTTTGAGTGAATTTTATTCCTCTATGAATTTTTACAAAGTTCAGGCCATGCTCAAGAGCCTGTTTCAGGGTTAAATAATGAACAACGTAATTATGTTTATTCTCCAAAGTGGTGAGCAGTTTGTGAGCATTGGACGATGGAGATTTCTTACTCTCACAGAGGAAAGGTAAATTCGAGTGTAGATCATGCAATTCCTTGGGATATTCCACATCTACCTTGAAACAATAACCTACATCATCTTGTGGAGTAAGATCTAGAACGGTAATGTTATCAATTTCTTGTGGACTCAACCACTTGAAATCTTTCAAAGGAAGTTTCTGAATCATGCTGTAGCCATAGAGGTTATTGGCATATAAATAGGTGAGATAGGAGGATTTCTCAGTTGAAATGAAATCGCTTCCCATATATCTATTGTTTGCCTCGGCGTACTTTTGAATACATTGGCAAATACCACCCCTAACCGCTTGTTCAAAAAACAGGTACATGTCATAGTCCAACAAAAGTTCTATTTCAACATCTGTTTTCTTAAGCAGCGTTCATTGTAAGACCAGGCAGGGAGTAGTACCACACAGGATCTAAGCTGTATATATCGAGGGACAGAGTTCGGAATGATTCGAAAATATCTGCTAACAGGAGAACGTCAGTTTTCAGATAAATTTCCGAATATTCTTTCAAGTTTAAACACTTGAAATGTGTCCATACTTTCTGAGCATGATCATAATCTTCCTGAGTTAACGAACTATTTGTTAAGAGAGGAATAAAATTCATCAAGAGGCGGCAGCTTATTATCTAACAGTTTACTATAACTATCGAGATATTCGTAACAAAAAATTCCTTTCCTAGTCAATAATTCGAAATCAATATCTGACTGAATATGTTTCCTTGTGTGTATGAATTTTTCTTTGGGTAGTGTTTTGCTCAATTTGTCAAGACTGCTCGACAAAAACCGAAATGAATCAATGAATCGAACACTGAGATTGTCGCTAACTTTTTTTGAAAAGGAAACATATTTTTCCATTGAATTTGGAATTATATCGATTTTTTGACCGTCATAATTCAAACCATTTATGATTAAATGACTGTCGTAGCCTGAGAAGTTGTGTGCTACGACAGGAACAAATTTTTCGTTTCTAAATTTCAAGTTGCATTTATTGCAAAGGACCCTTCGAAGTCTTCCATCACCATAGTGGTAATGGTCCCTTACTTTCTTCAATGTATCTGAAAAAGGTCTTTTGCAATGTTCACACTCGGTGGTTTCATTGAAACGTCGCCAATCATCGGGTGAAAGGTTGAGTGGAACTTGCTCTTTGTAAAACTCATCAATTTTTTTCACATCTTCAATCAACATCTTGAAAAATATTTCAACAACATCCTCATTTTCATCTTTAGCCGTGTATGTAACCAACTTGTTTGTATTGGGTCCAATCACATAGTAGGAAAAAGAAAAAGGAACATGTTGTTGAGTGGTCAAAGTGTATGAATCAATTGATGAGGGTTCACATGAGCTAACTTTTTTCAAAATGCACTCGAAATCTGTGTAAATAATAAAAGGAATTTTTTGTTCAAACTGAAAATGTTCAAACTTTAAAATGTTTTTACCCGGTTCCGGCATAATGGCAACACAAGGAGTTTGTTTACCACATAGATTTCTATGCTCCACCAATCTCGCCTCATTTCCGAATGCGGTAAAACACATTTTACAGAAAAAACGGGTTACATAGTCATTTTTTGCTTTATAGTGAAATCTGGTTATAAAAAACCGTTGAAATTTTTTATGAGGGAATAATGATGCAAGCCTTTTTTCATCACATGTTAATATTAAATCAACATGGATTGGCTTCTCCTCTTTGCAAACTTTCAGAATGAAAACATTTTTTTTCTTCTTCTTCAGCACCAAGAATATTGATGGACATGAAGGAATTATTTTTTTCAAGACAAGTTACTTGCTTTAAACTTGTATTAGCAAGTATACCGTCAATATTTAAAGTTTGAACATTTTCAATAGCGAGCTGAATACATTTCTTAAAACTATCAAGTCCATGCTCAAAGGTATGCAAATGTTTACTTCTCCGTAGAAATGATGGAACACTGTCGAGAGTGAAAGTTAATCTATCCGCGATTTTCTGTCCATCACATTGATGCTCATGAAAATGTTTTTCAATGAGAAAAATGGATAGACAGATTTTGCAGACAATAAATTTAATTCGACTCTTATTTTCCAATGTTGCCGGTAGCGTATGACGCATTAATTCATTGAAATTATTTATATATGTAAAGTGTGAAACGTCACCATTTCTATGCAAAAGTAAATCATTCGAACTGTGCACATTATCAACTCTGGAAATGCGAAACGGTTGGATCACTTTGTTTCTATCGATGACGTAAACATTTACTGCTACACCCGGATTGTTACCTTCGAAAATATCGAGCTCGTCAATTTTAACTGGCCACGATAATTCCGACCAATTGTATTTACTCTCAAGATCTCTATAGTTTTCCTTATATCTACGTTTTTTCCAATCGGAAATAAACTTTACCAACATTGAATATTTAAAGCAATAGTAATTGTCGTTGGTTTTGACATTAAATACAGTTTGTCGTTTTTTCTGAAGAAAATCCGGAGTCTCAATAAAGGTTCCACAGCGAATTGGTTGATATTTGAGGAAAGAAAGCTGAACTCCTCCGATGGATTCCATTGTCCAACCGCTTCCTTTCAATTCGAAATCAAGCATTTCCGACAGTAAACTCTGTACAGCCTCCTGCCATACATTATGAAAGTCTACACTTTCACACACTATTAGGTTTTTAGTTTTGAACGAAGCAAGTTTAATTTCGTCTTCTTTGGTGATTTGTTTGAAAAAAACAAATAATCGAGGCGAAAATTTAAAACTTTGATAATTTCTCAAAATATTATCCTTCAATTCCATTATTTTGTCTTTCACAAACTCTTGAAGAAATTGATTTGTGTCTTTGTAAATAACATTTTTGACAAAATATGTTCTAATGTTATTTGAAAAGGCAGGCTCTAGTAATGTAACATTGTCAGGGTAGCTGTTGAAAATGTTTCTTTGATGCCGTACAGAGTTAAAATGTTCGTTCCTTTGAGCATCACTTGTAAAACTATAATGTTCATTACATATTGTACAGAACGCTATTCTTATTTTGGGAATATCCATTTCACACCTTGAGAAGAGATAAAATTATAAAGAAATTAATATTTGAAATTAAAAAAAAAAACAAGTTTACATCTATATGTCCCTTTTTTTAAAATTCTTTACATATTAATCAAACAATATTTCCCAAATGGATTTTTTCCAAGCCTTATAATAAAATCGTCTCCATCTATCGGGAGTTATTTCCTCATGACATAACTCTTGAAATAAATCAAATCTTGTTAATACATCCTTGATGCTATGTAAGAACTTGTCTAAGTTGTTTATGGTAACAAAGCTAAACTTCTTAGAAGCTTTAGCTTAGGAAAAATACCTTTGTATATGTTATCCTGTTATTAAATAAATAAATTTAAAAAAAAAAAAAAAAATCGTCATCATCATTCTTTTCTAGGGTTTCATTACATTTACAAGGACGATCTAGATAACATGAATATCCACGACATTCAATCAAATATATTAAATCTTCAAAACAATGGAGAAAATGATGAAAAAATAATGGTGGTAGATTTAATTTTTTCACGCGTGGTATAATGTAAAAATAAAAAAAATTGACGGAAGATTTGAAAGTTTTTTTTTCGATATAATTTATAATTTCAACAGCGTGAAAATTGAAAAAGTTAAATAAACTTTGTCTTAATGCAAGTTCTTCTAATGTATCCATCGTTTTTTCAAAAATTGCAAATAAAAGTATTGAAAAAAACTTTATAAAAAAATATTTAAAAGCGATCAGGTAAAAATCAATAGTCCAAGAACTCTAAACCTATTCCTTCATAAAAAAAAATTGAAAAATTTTCATAATCAGAATTTATAAGGTAACAAATCTTTTGACACACTTCATCAAGATCTTCATGATGCTTACATTTTGAATTTAATTTACAATACTTTGCAGACTTTGTTACATTTATAAACAAATATTCCGCAATTTTTTTAAATTGTTCATTCAGTTCAATCAAAATTTTAAATTTTAAGCTTTCAGGAATTAATATTGACTCTAAAATTGATTTGAGTTTATTTTTTAATTGATTTTCTTCACCTTTTAGAGTATTGTTATAGAAATCATTAAAAAGTCTACAATCACTGCTATCACCATCAAAAATAGCTTTACTATAAACATGAATCCATACGTGTTCCTCGGCAATAATTTGACATACATTTTCAAGATAGCTTAAGATTTCATAATTTTGCCAAAAGAAAAAACTGATATATCTAACAGTAAGTTTACTTAATGATATCATAATATTATTTCATAAAATTTTGAATAACACTGAGAAATAAATTAATTTACATACCATGAAATTTGAAATAAAAAACAGCCAAACTACTGTAAGTTTAATTTTCTCTTCTTCAGCAGATTGGTTAACTCTTCTTCTTCCCGTCAATTCAAGTTTGGCCAGGTAACCTTGATGATTTCGAAATCTCCCTCTGCTTCTTCTAACTTTTCCTTAATTTTTATCTGTCCAATTTTATAATTAGGTTTAAAAACTATTCTGTCTTCCTCAAATTTAATGTCTTTATCACTTACGTTAAACCTTTTCTTGATTAATAATTCTAATAGTCTTTTATTATTTAACACCTTCAATATAATTATAGAACTCATATTCAAAATAAAAAAACACTTTTCTTTTTTTTCGGATAATGATCCTTTATAATTATTTACACATTTCACATAAAATAATAAGAACAAAATAATATTAATAAATGGTTGGTTTAATTATACACACACTGAATGTTTCACAAACTTAATTTTTTTTTAGTTGAATATTTTTCTACTTGTAGGGTAATATTACTGACTATGTGTTTGAATGAATAACGTTATTGTCAAGTCCAGCTTTATATATGATTGCCTTATCTGCCTCCGCGTCTGATATCAAGCAATGTGAGCTTGCAGACAACGTGATATCGGGCAATTTCATTAATTGAATATTTCATTAAAATATCAGTTCTCAGAGTCTACAGGTCAACACTTCGATTCCCACTATTGCGTAAATTCACCAAAACACATAAACTGCCCTAGGGGGGGCTGAAATTAAGCTAGGGGGCTGGAAGTGGGGGCAAAAGATAGAAGAGAATGAGGCGGTTCCAAAAATATATATTTCAGCAAACCAACTTCAGCCGTTTGGTTGTTATTGCATGATATACCTGAGTATTACTCTACTTACAATATTAAGAGGTGCGTCTTTTTTTTTTTTAATTGTAGGAAATATTCGTATTTTTACCGTCTACGAGCCAATCGGGCATCAGCCACTAATAGAACGTGATTCCCGAAGAATATCGATCACGTTTTCTTAACGACGGACTCGTACACAATAAGCGCATGCGGAACGTTCCTAGACCTGAACTCGGCCCTGAATGCTCTACGATTCGCATATTTAACCAATTTGAACCCGACTAGGTTCTGGTTCTTCTCCCCTCGTATATCAATAACTGCTCCCTTCATGTTGACCATCTCATACCCTTCTTTGGGGAAACCATCGACGGGAGTATCCTCAATCCGGATTTTTGAGAATCCGATACTCACTTTCTCCAATTCCGATCTAGTGGAAATTGGAGTTTTAACTGGTTTTTTGTCCTTGAACGGGACATCCACCTCGTCATTCTCGACTTTATTCTTTTCTTTCTCTGTCGTACTTTTAATACCATGGGGTGGTGGTATTGGTGCGGGGAGCTGTACGACAGGCTTATCAGCAGCTTTTTTCTTTTTTGCCTTAGGCTTTCTCTTCGGCTTTTCCCGAGGCTTCTTCTTTCTTTTCTTCACCGAGGCTTCACCCGGATTGTTACCTTCGAAAATATCGAGCTCGTCAATTTTAACTGGCCACGATAATCCCGACCAATTGTATTTAATGTCAAGATCTCTATAGTTTTCCTTATATCTACGTTTTTTCCAATCGGAAATAAACTTTACCAACATTGAATATTAAAAGCAATAGTTGTCGTTGATTTTGACATTAAATACAGTTTGTCGTTTTTTCTGAAGAAAATCCGGAGTCTCAATAAAGGTTCCACAGCGAATTGGTTGGTATTTGAGGAAAGAAAGCTGAACTCCTCCGATGGATTCCATTGTCCAACCGCTTCCTTTCAATTCGAAATCAAGCATTTCCGACAGTAAACTCTGTACAGCCTCCTGCCATACATTATGAAAGTCTACACTTTCACACACTATTAGGTTTTTAGTTTTGAACGAAGCAAGTTTAATTTCGTCTTCTTTGGTGATTTGTTTGAAAAAAACAAATGATCGAGCCGAAAATTTAAAACTTTGATAATTTCTCAAAATATTATCCTTCAACTCCATTATTTTGTCTTTCACAAACTCTTGAAGAAATTGATTTGTGTCTTTGTAAATAACATTTTTGACAAAATATGCTCTAATGTTATTTGAAAAGGCAGACTCTAGTAATGTAACATTGTCAGGGTAGCTGTTGAAAATGTTTCTTTGATGCCGTACAGAGTTAAAATGTTCCTTCCTTTGAGCATCACTTGTAAAACTATAATGTTCATTACATATTGTACAGAACGCTATTCTTATTTTGGGAATATCCATTTCACACCTTGAGAAGAGATAAAATTATAAAGAAATTAATATTTGAAATTAAAAAAAAAAACAAGTTTACATCTATATGTCCCTTTTTTAAAAATTCTTTACATATTAATCAAACAATATTTCCCAAATGGATTTTTTCCAAGCCTTATAATAAAATCGTCTCCATCTATCGGGAGTTATTTCCTCATGACATAACTCTTGAAATAAATCAAATCTTGTTAATACATCCTTGATGCTATGTAAGAAAACTTGTCTAAGTTGTTTATGGTAACAATCGTCATCATCATTCTTTTCTAGGGTTTCATTACATTTACAAGGACGATCTAGATAACATGAATATCCACGACATTCAATCAAATATATTAAATCTTCAAAACAATGGAGAAAATGATGAAAAAATAATGGTGGTAGATTTAATTTTTTCACGCGTGGTATAATGTAAAAATGAAAAAAAAATTGACGGAAGATTTGAAAGTCTTTTTTTCGATATAATTTATAATTTCAACAGCGTGAAAATTGAAAAAGTTAAATAAACTTTGACTTAATGCAAGTTCTTCTAATGTATCCATCGTTTTTTCAAAAATTGCAAATAAAAGTATTGAAAAAAACTTTATAAAAAAATATTTAAAAGCGATCAGGTAAAAATCAATAGCCCAAGAACTCTAAACCTATTCCTTCATAAAAAAAAAATTGAAAAATTTTCATAATCAGAATTTATAAGGTAACAAATCTTTTGACACACTTCATCAAGATCTTCATGATGCTTACATTTTGAATTTAATTTATAATACTTTGCAGTCTTTGTTACATTTATAAACAAATATTCCGCAAATTTTTTAAATTGTTCATTCAGTTCAATCAAAATTTTAAGCTTTCAGGAATTAATATTGACTCTAAAATTGATTTGAGTTTATTTTTTAATTGATTTTCTTCACCTTTTAGAGTATTGTTATAGAAATCATTAAAAAGTCTACAATCTCTGATATCACCATCAAAAATAGCTTTACTATAAACATGAATCCATACGTGTTCCTCGGCAATAATTTGACATACATTTTCAAGATAGCTTCAGATTTCATAATTTTGCCAAAAGAAAAAACTGATATATCTAACAGTAAGTTTACTTAATGATATCATAATATTATTTCATAAAATTTTGAACAACACTGAGAAATAAATTAATTTACATACCATGAAATTTGAAATAAAAAACAGCCAAACTACTGTAAGTTTAATTTTCTCTTCTTCAGCAGATTGGTTAACTCTTCTTCTTCCCGTCAATGCAAGTTTGGCCAGGTAACCTTGATGATTTCGAAATCTCCCTCTGCTTCTTCTAACTTTTCCTTATTTTTTATCTGTCCAATTTTATAATTAGGTTTAAAAACCATTCTGTCTTCCTCCAATTTAATGTCTTTATCACTTACGTTAAACCTTTTCTTGATTAATAATTCTAATAGTCTTTTATTATTTAACACCTTCAATATAATTATAGAACTCATTTTCAAAATAAAAAAACACTTTTCTTTTTTTTCGGATAATGATCCTTTATAATTATTTACACATTTCACATAAAATAATAAGAACAAAATAGTATTAATAAATGGTTGGTTTAATTATACACACACTGAATGTTTCACAAACTTAATTTTTTTTTAGTTGAATATTTTTCTACTTGTAGGGTAATATTACTGACTATGTGTTTGAATGAATAACATTATTGTCAAGTCCAGCTTTATATATGATTGCCTTATCTGCCTCCGCGTCTGATATCAAGCAATGTGAGCTTGCAGACAACGTGATATCGGGCAATTTCATTCATTGAATATTTCATTGAAATATCAGTTCTCAGAGTCTACAGGTCAACACTTCGATTCCCACTATTGCGTAAATTCACCAAAACACAGAAACTGCCCTAGGGGGGGCTGAAATTAAGCTAGGGGGCTGGAAGTGGGGGCAAAAGATAGAAGAGAATGAGGCGGTTCCAAAAATATATATTTCAGCAAACCAACTTCAGCCGTTTGGTTGTTATTGCATGATATACTTGAGTATTACTCTACTTACAATATTAAGAGGTGCGTCTTTTTTTTTAACTGTAGGAAATATTCGTATTTTTACCGTCTACGAGCCAATCGGGCCTCAGCCACTAATAGAACGTGATTCCCGAAGAATATCGATCACGTTTTCTTAACGACGGACTCGTACACAATAAGCGCATGCGGAACGTTCCTAGACCTGAACTCGGCCCTGAATGCTCTACGATTCGCATATTTAACCAATTTGAACCCGACTAGGTTCTGGTTCTTCTATCAATAACTGCTCCCTTCATGTTGACGATCTCATACCCTTCTTTGGGGAAACCATCGACGGGAGTATCCTCAATCCGGATTTTTGATAATCCGATACTCACTTTCTCCAATTTCGATCTAGTGGAAATTGGAGTTTTAACTGGTTTTTTGTCCTTGAACGGGACATCCACCTCGTCATTCTTGACTTTATTCTTTTCTTTCTCTGTCGTACTTTAAATACCATGGGGTGGTGGTATTGGTGCGGGGAGCTGTACGACAGGCTCATCAGCAGCTTTTTTCTTTTTTGCCTTAGACTTTCTCTTCTTTTTCGTCTTCTCGGTTTTTCCCGAGGCTTCTTCTTTCTCTACAGCTACAATAGTACTCACATCTTCCTCTACACGAATTTCGTCACATGTGTGAACAATGTTAGCAGGTATAGGTCCATTCGAATGAAGCTCTTCTCTATTTGTAATAGACCCAGCAACCTCTTCCATCATCTCCTCCAGCCCCTGTGTTACTCTTGCAAGGGCATCGTTCGACATCACTATTCGCTCCTTCGAACTGGGATTCTGGTTTGGTTTCTCTTGTACCTTACCTTTCACTTTCTTTGGTTTTGCTTTTCTCAAGTTCGTCCCATCACTGCCTGCGCGAATCGTAGACGCGTCGGCGTTTGGTGTCGAAACTCTCGAACTATCAAACCCTGAATCTGATATGCGTTTACCTCATCGGTAACAACACGTTTCCCTAATGGCTTTTGGGAATATCCATTTCACACCTTGAGAAGAGATAAAATTATAAAGAAATTAATATTTGAAATTAAAAAAAAACAAGTTTACATCTATATGTCCCTTTTTTTAAAATTCTTTACATATTAATCAAACAATATTTCCCAAATGGATTTTTTCCAAGCCTTATAATAAAATCGTCTCCATCTATCGGGAGTTATTTCCTCATGACATAACTCTTGAAATAAATCAAATCTTGTTAATACATCCTTGATGCTATGTAAGAAAACTTGTCTAAGTTGTTTATGGTAACAATCGTCATCATCATTCTTTTCTAGGGTTTCATTACATTTACAAGGACGATCTAGATAACATGAATATCCACGACATTCAATCAAATATATTAAATCTTCAAAACAATGGAGAAAATGATGAAAAAATAATGGTGGTAGATTTAATTTTTTCACGCGTGGTATAATGTAAAAATGAAAAAAAAATTGACGGAAGATTTGAAAGTCTTTTTTTCGATATAATTTATAATTTCAACAGCGTGAAAATTGAAAAAGTTAAATAAACTTTGACTTAATGCAAGTTCTTCTAATGTATCCATCGTTTTTTCAAAAATTGCAAATAAAAGTATTGAAAAAAACTTTATAAAAAAATATTTAAAAGCGATCAGGTAAAAATCAATAGTCCAAGAACTCTAAACCTATTCCTTCATAAAAAAAAATTGAAAAATTTTCATAATCAGAATTTATAAGGTAACAAATCTTTTGACACACTTCATCAAGATCTTCATGATGCTTACATTTTGAATTTAATTTACAATACTTTGCAGACTTTGTTACATTTATAAACAAATATTCCGCAATTTTTTTAAATTGTTCATTCAGTTCAATCAAAATTTTAAGCTCTCAGGAATTAATATTGACTCTAAAATTGATTTGAGTTTATTTTTTAATTGATTTTCTTCACCTTTTAGATTATTGTTATAGAAATCATTAAAAAGTCTACAATCTCTGCTATCACCATCAAAAATAGCTTTACTATAACCATGAATCCATACGTGTTCCTCGGCAATAATTTGACATACATTTTCAAGATAGCTTAAGATTTCATAATTTTGCCAAAAGAAAAAACTGATATATCTAACAGTAAGTTTACTTAATGATATCATAATATTATTTCATAAAATTTTGAATAACACTGAGAAATAAATTAATTTACATACCATGAAATTTGAAAAAAAAAAACAGCCAAACTACTGTTGGCTGTTTTTTTGCTCCTACTGAGAATGTGACATTTCCCCCGGATAGTGGTCAAAGAAGTCTAATCGAGACAAACTCTACTCTACCCAATGAGAATAATAATGAAGCCATCAATAAACTAGTACAAGAGTCATCTACTTTTGCCTCTGATTTTGCAAGATTTCTATCTTTTCCACGGAATGAAGACAACATAGCTCTCTTTGAAACAACTATGAAAAACTTCACCAAGTTTTTAGTTGAAGCAAATAACCAATTACCAGGACCAGTCCACCCAGCAGTGACATACTATCGAAAACGTAAACAGGCAAAGGCTGTAATATCCAACAGTAGTTACAGACAAAGCAGTAACCCCCAGAGATCATCACAACGACAGCGAAATAAGCGTAATGAGAAGTATAAGTATGACCTCACTCAATGGCAGTATGCTAACCAACGACGCAAAGTTGCTCAGACTCTGTTGAATTCAAAGAAGTCAATGACACTTCAAGTCGACTTACCAACAGTTGAACAACATTTTCGTACAATTTACGAAAATCCTAATGATAATATTCGTGATCATTACGAGACATGTGAAATTCCACAACATGAAACGATACTAACAGTTGATGATATACTCTTATCAATCAAGAAGATTGCAATTGACACTTCACCTGGACCTGACAAAATAATAATGAGAACTGTGCGTCAAGTTAAGTGCGTAGAAGCTATTTTCAACTTAGCTGAAATCATGCTTAATTGGAATTATGTTCCGATTTCATTTCGTACGGGTTGGACTATCCTCATCTTCAAAGGCAAAGGTCATGAACATGATTTAAACAATTGGAGGCCAATCACAATTTTTAGTCTGCTACGCCGAATTATAGAGAAATGTTTGGATCAAAAAATGCGCATGATGGTTCAATTTTCTCAATATCAACGAGGTTTTGTTGCTGGAATCGCTGGAACGCATATCAATGCCTCTATTGTTGATGGTTGCCTCAAAGTTGCGAAAAGAGACAAGAAAGATTGTTGCATTGTAATGTGTGACCTAGCCAAGGCATTTGATAAGTTGGGCCACCGGCATATTACTCAAACTTTAGAATCATTACCTCTTCCTGTTGATCTAAAGAATATAATTGTAACCCTTGCTACAACAAATTCTACAAAAATAGAACTGAATAAAAAGTTTTCAAGTCCAATTGATCTGCGCTGTGGAGTAGGTCAGGGCCTACCCCTATCTCCAACCATCTTCAATCTCTGCCAAGATTTCGTTCTGAAACAGATCTCTGACCCAAGTGTAGCGGAAGAACATGGATTCTTGCTGTCACCAGATGTTGCCAAACTCTCAATTCTCGCTTTCGCTGATGATACGACTATAATTGCAAAGGATGAAAAAAATGCCGTCATGCTTGTAGAGTATCTTCAAACATCTTTTGCTGAAGTTGGCATGGTTATAAATCCCACGAAGTCAGTCGCTATCAATGTGAAGCAAGGATTAATCAATGTTGAACATCTCTCCCTTTCTGATAGATCACAAATACGTTCTATTGATGAAAACGAAAGCATCCGCTACTTGGGAATCAACTTCTCCAATGGTATAGTTTTTGACAAGAGAAAGTTCATTGCTGAATTTGAAAGTGACTTTCGAAATCTGATCACTTCGCCACTTCTCCGCGGTGATCAAAAATTAAACATACTAGAACAATATGTATTCCCAAAACTTGTGTATCCTCTACAAACAACACCAGTAGATCTCCTTGATAACAACTTTCTGGACTCTGTCGATTCCATCATCAGACAAGGTGTTCGTGAGATTGTGGGTCTTCCAGCTGATACTCCAATTCCTGTTTATTATTCTCGTAGAAACGTGAGAGGTCTTGGAATAGTTCGAGTTACCTGGGAAGCTGGTCTGCAACATATTAATATTTGCCAAACACTTCTCAAAGTTAACGACCCACACCTCCATGTTGCACGAGATTGTGAAACCGAACTGCAAGGTTGTAAGACTCGTCTCAATATCACAAATCAACAATCCGTCCGAGCAATGAGAACTCACTTGCGAGAAACAGAGTTCGACAAATGGAAGGGAATGGTACAAAGATGTATTGGTATCCAATGGTACAAGTCATGTTCCAGTACAAATCAATGGGTGTCAAATAAACAAGGTCTTACCAGTAGTGAGTGGACGAATGCACTGAAACTGTCAATGAATTCCATGGCAAACCGGGCGACAGGTGGCAGGAGTCAAGGAAATCGCCGCTGCAGGAATCCTACCTGTAGCGAGAACAACCTAATAGAAACGATTCCTCATATCCGTGGCATTTGTCCCCGCTCTGAACTCCTACGGAACTCGGCACACCACAAAATCCGTACAGCTACAGCTGACCTCTTCCGTAAAAAAGGATGGGAAGTTCATGAAGAAGTGCATTGTGAGGCCCTTACAGAAGATGGAGGACAACAAAATAGAAGAGTGGATATCATTGCCATTGACCGACGCAATGGTAAAGCTATGATCCTTGACCCTACCTTACGATGGGAATCTAATGAAGAAAAGCAAGACACAAATATAAATAATGAAAAAAGAGCGATTTACGAGCCGACAATTCCATACTTCCAGCAAAAATATGGAATTTCCCAATGGACAGTTCATGGACTTTGGTTTGGTGTTCGTGGTACTGCATCTCCCTACCTCGTCAACTTTTTCAAGTCCCACAGACTCAAGAAGAATGATTTAAAAAAATTATGTTTGACAGTCTTGAAAGACACCCTCCACATCATCCAAAGACACTTATATTCATAATTCAAATTTAGTTGTCCAAAGTTAATAGACTTTTTCTCAGTTATATATATATATAGAAAAAAAAAAGGTTAAAGTAATATTTGGTATACTGTGTCTTTGGGCAACTCATTTTATGTGAGCAGTTCGAAATAATAAAGTTTATTTTGTTTCTCTCTTTAATTTTCTCTTCAGCAGATTGGTTAACTCTTCTTCTTCCCGTCAATTCAAGTTTGGCCAGGTAACCTTGATGATTTCGAAATCTCCCTCTGCTTCTTCTAACTTTTCCTTAATTTTTATCTGTCCAATTTTATAATTAGGTTTAAAAACTATTCTGTCTTCCTCAAATTTAATGTCTTTATCACTTACGTTAAACCTTTTCTTGATTAATAATTCTAATAGTCTTTTATTATTTAACACCTTCAATATAATTATAGAACTCATATTCAAAATAAAAAAACACTTTTCTTTTTTTTCGGATAATGATCCTTTATAATTATTTACACATTTCACATAAAATAATAAGAACAAAATAATATTAATAAATGGTTGGTTTAATTATACACACACTGAATGTTTCACAAACTTAATTTTTTTTTAGTTGAATATTTTTCTACTTGTAGGGTAATATTACTGAATGAATAACATTATTGTCAAGTCCAGCTTTATACAGGGTGTCCGAGTTTTTTTTTTTTAGATACTTTCAGAAACGATTCTAGGAGTCAATATAAGAATTTTTTTCTCTCTTAACATATACCGAGAAATGCTTCCTAAGCGAGATAAAAAGTAACAAAAAAGGTGTTTTTTTATTTGAGATGATGATCTGGAAATGATCTGGAAACCCTTCGACATAGGATAGTTGCATGTTCTCAAGAAATTAGACCCGATCAATGCAGAGCAGCAACACAATCACTGGTGGAAAGGGCAAATGTGTGCTTACGGAATGGTGGAAAACAGTTTGAACACTTGCTGTGAGAATTCTTATGATGAAAATAATATTACCATCATCAATTACAGTGGCAGTATATTAAAATAAAAATATATCTCAAATAAAAAAACACCTTTTTTGTTACTTTTTATCTCGCTTAGGAAGCATTTCTCGGTATATGCTTAGAGAGAAAAAAAGTCTTATATTGACTCCTAGAATCGTTTCTGAAAGTATCTAAAAAAAAACTCGTACACCCTGTATATGATTGCCTTATCTGCCTCCGCGTCTGATATCAAGCAATGTGAGCTTGCAGACAACGTGATATCGGGCAATTTCATTAATTGAATATTTCATTGAAATATCAGTTCTCAGAGTCTACAGGTCAACACTTCGATTCCCACTATTGCGTAAATTCACCAAAACACATAAACTGCCCTAGGGGGGACTGAAATTAGTATTTTTACCGTCTACGAGCCAATCGGGCCTCAGCGACTAATAGAACGTGATTCCCGAAGAATATCGATCACGTTTTCTTAACGACGGACTCGTACACAATAAGCGCATGCGGAACGTTCCTAGACCTGAACTCGGCCCTGAATGCTCTACGATTCGCATATTTAACCAATTTGAACCCGACTAGGTTCTGGTTCTTCTCCCCTCGTATATCAATAACTGCTCCCTTCATGTTGACGATCTCATACCCTTCTTTGGGGAAACCATCGACGGGAGTATCCTCAATCCGGATTTTTGAGAATCCGATACTCACTTTCTCCAATTCCGATCTAGTGGAAATTGGAGTTTTAACTGGTTTTTTGTCCTTGAACGGGACATCCACCTCGTCATTCTCAACTTTATTCTTTTCTTTCTCTGTCGTACTTTTAATACCATGGGGTGGTGGTATTGGTGCGGGGAGCTGTACGACAGGCTCATCAGCAGCTTTTTTCTTTTTTGCCTTAGGCTTTCTCTTCTTTTTCGTCTTCTCGGTTTTTCCCGAGGCTTCTTCTTTCTCTACAGCTACAGTAGTACTCACATCTTCCCCATCATGAATCAAGGTTTCCTCTACACGAATTTCGTCACATGTGTGAACAATGTTAGCAGGTATAGGTCCATTCGAATTAAGCTCTTCTCTATTTGTAATAGAGCCAGCAACCTCTTCCATCATCTCCTCCAGCCCCTGTGTTACTCTTGCAAGGGCATCGTTCGACATCACTATTCGCTCCTTCGAACTGGGATTCTGGTTTGGTTTCTCTTGTACCTTACCTTTCACTTTCTTTGGTTTTGCTTTTCTCAAGTTCGTCCCATCACTGCCTGCGCGAATCGTAGACGCGTCGGCGTTTGGTGTCGAAACTCTCGAACTATCAAACCCTGAATCTGAACTGCCCAGGAGATATGCGTTTACCTCATCGGTAACGACACGTTTCCCTAATGGCTTTTGGAACCAGGATGGCCTCTAATCGTGTGCAAACCCGACTTTGGATCCATCCATCTCCCGATCCGTGTGCATTGCAAGCGAATAGCCATCAGCACTCATCTCGGGTGGTCCGTTCTGTGAAGATCCGAAGTTGAACTTCAGCTCCGTACACTTCTTGGAGACAGACCTCTGATAGTTGGACGCCGTAATCGTGAGTGGTTCGATCCAGACGCCAATAGCAGCATTGAATTGCCTTGACCTGAACATCCCATCACATGTAGAAACAATTACGCTACTACGTAGGCCACGACATCTTAACTTCAATAATCCTGCCATCGACTAGGCACAATTTGAACTTCATCTCATCTCCCCCGCGTTTAACGAGGAGGTAAACCGTCCACGTCATAGTCCTAACGGAGGACGTAACGTCAGGTTTCGGAGCGCTGAAAGACATTTTTTATTTTTCAAACGCTTGACGTAAAGAAATATTGAATATTTTTGATAAGATGATCCAATAAGAAAGCCTAGCTTTCTTATTGGAATTTATTTGATAGTTTTCTGGATATATTCCTCAATTTCGGAATCACTTTGACTTTCACTCATATTTTAAATAAAAAATATTATTTTTATGAGACCTAATCGACAAGAACACTGGTGAACATTGAACACTAAGTGAATTATCAGAAAGTGTCATGAGAGAATGAAATCAAAATAAAAACAAACAGCTCGTTATTCAAAAAGAAAATCAGCTCTTATCAACAAGTTTCTTCACTATGAGTCATTTTGAAAAGGGATTTAGTCACGGACTTATCTTTTTCAAACTAGTTTCCCAAATCAAAAGGATAAGCGCCATAAAAAAAACTCACTCATTTATTTACAGTTCCTAACATTTTTAATGTTAATACTTTACTGTTACTCACCATGAGATTCAAAGATGTTAAATATGGCCACCACCTTCCGTTTTAACTTTCTACACTTTCCACTGAGGCTTTATAAACTCCTCTTCTGTGAGGCAACCCCAGAGGAGTTAAGTCGGGAGAGCGAGGCGGCCATTTGATGGTTCCACCTCTTCCAGAGATTCTATTCTATTTTTTAACATCACCTTTCACCGTTGAAATTTTCTTCATAAAAAAAAGGTCCAATGAGCTTGTCCCCAATGAGACCACACCAGATATTTATACTGATCATGGTCCGGGAGGCACCGTCTTCCGTCCCATTTACCTTTTTTTCACCTTATTTCCGTCAATATTTCAAAACTAGATTCCGTCCGGTCATTGTAAGGGTTCAATACCCGATTCCGTCCCATATGTTCTGTCCCATATACATAAATTATGTATTCAATATTTTTAATCAGTTTATTTTCACTGAAATGTACGTAAAATAAAATAAAAGTGCAAATCCGATAGAAAAAAAAGAAATATAAATGATGCAAATGTAAGATGTGGGTTTTCATTTGCCCATGTCCTGAAGTTCCACCTGGAAATACAAGAGGAAATTATAAGCAGAGTATCTGCCTACCTTCCAACATAATGAACTAGTACATACTCGTATCCGACCTAATTATGTTTCATTTTAAGCAGGTTGATTTAAATACCTACCTGTTTAAGTAGGTTCCTACATACACCGACCTTAGTAGCTAGATCGATAAGGCGGTGGACTTGTAACCTGGAGGTCAGTGGTTCACGTCCCGGTTTCAGCGTACATTTAGTAAAGCGAGTTTGAGTGATATCACGAAAGTGATTAACACATATAATATGATAATTTTTATAAAATAAAGGTACCTATAAGTATTTTGCAGTAGAGAGATCATCACATTCGCCTACTAATAGCACTGTACGTGAATTTTGATTCGTCTGTTCAAAGGATTTCGTTTGATAAATTTTGATGCCGAAATCGTAGGCGATCTTTGGTGTCTAGAAACTCTAGCCTTTCTTCTGAATCTGCATTCCTCATGACTTGCACAACATGAAAACGGTACGGCTGATAATTATACCGCTCAGGAATACTTTAGACTGAAACTCTCGGGACCCCCAAACTTCGGCTCATTAGTCTTACAGAAGCATGTGGGTGCTCATGACAGAATAATAATACATCGAAGTCACCACCGTTCATGTTTTTTTCCTCAGGTGGTCTGTGCGGACGATTCACTTCTCCATCTTCTCGAAATATTTGAAAAATTCTCATCATGGTCCTGCTTGGGCGTCTTCTTGGAAATCGCCTGATGTAAGCAGCCACTGCGCGGGATGAATAATACGTATGGGTTTCAATGTAAACCTAAAGAAAGAAAAACCATTTCTTAGTTAATGTAAAAATATGTTAAAAATGATTTTTCTCTAATGGCTTGAGAGGTTTTTTGACATCTTATAAGTAGGTAGTCTTAATAATAAATTAATTTCAATAAATATTGAACATATTAAAGGTTCTAGGTACATACCTCCAGCATACTGCATTTCTCGTAGGGAATAAGGACGATTAGGTATAATAATCAAAGAATTGGAAGATTATTCGAAATACATTATCTACATTGTAAATAAAATTAGTAATACTAATTCTAATGTTGATGTACCGTCACAAAGGGGTTGTTGTGCCCCGGAATCGCTTTCGCATTACATCAGGGCACTTAACCTTATCATCCATGCCAATAACCGTTGAGCCACGGAGGTCGGCGTGTGTACTGTGCTTATACTCCGTGATGTACTGACTGACTTTGATCCTTTGACCACTACATTCACAGTTGGATACCTGTGCTTCACTATGTTTGTGAGTGCCTGTTCGCCTGGGGTGACACGGGAATCAAGGTGAGGGCAAGTATATTTGGAAGAAAAAATTTACTATCATAATGCTTACCAAAACCTGTTGTCACTTTCTAAAAAGAGGAATGCGTCTGCCTATTAAGCTTTTTATGGAAGGCGTTATAAAATGATTCCACAAAGTTATTAATCCTGTGGTCCTTGTCTCCTATGGCCATCATCTCAACTCCTACATGTTCCAGCCACTCGAACTGAACATATAGGAGTATCCGATGCATCTCACGGATGTCAGCCGAAAAAATTGAGATGAAGGACATGCCTTCATTAATATTATGGCACTTAGGGTTAGCAGGAAACATAGCATCCTGAGCACTTGCTGGGCTTCTTTATGACTCCTCATAAATACTTTCAGGCCTTTTTTGGCACATTGACGGTTGATGGCGTGAGAGGAATAAATATACAGGTTGTTTCAGGATTTGTCGACCAGAAATCAAACTTTTGGAAACGGAAGACTAACTTATTAAGCAAATTGCAAAAAATGAGTCTTTAAAAACTAATTTTAAATTTGTCAAATAAACTCAAGGTTTAGCCCTTTTTTAAAAGGGGTAAACCTTGTGTTACTGTTGTTACTTACGAAGGAAGCTCAAGAAAGAGGGATGCGGCTGTCTATTAAGCTTTTTATGGAAGGCGTTATAAAATAATTCCACAAAGTTATTGGTTCTGTGGTCTTGGTCCCCTATGGCCATCATCTCAACTCCTACATGTTCCAGCCACTCGGACTGAACGTATAGGAGTATCTGCTGCATCTCAGGGATGTCAGCCGAAAAAGTTTAGATGAAGGCCACATTGACGGTTGATGGCGTGAAAGGAATAAATATACAGGTTGTTTCAGAATTTGTCAACAAGAAATCAAACTTTTGGAAACGGAAGACTAAGTTATTTAGCAAATTGCAAAAATGAGTCTTTAAAAACTAATTTTAAATTTGTCAAATACACTCAAGGTTTACCCCTTTTTTTAAAAGGGCACATTTAGATACTAGCAAAATCCCGGAAGCTCAAGAAAGAGGGATGCGGCTGCCTATTCAGCTTTTTATTGAAGGCATTATAGAAGGACTCCACAAAGTTATTAGTTCTGTGGGCTTGGTCCCCTATGGCCATCATCTCAACTCCTACATGTTCCAGCCACTCGGACTGAACGTATAGGAGTATCCGATGCATCTCAGGGATGTCAGCTGAAAAAGTTTAGATGAAGGCCATGTCTTCTTTGATATTATGGGCAGATATGATTGGCAGGAAACATAGCATCCTGAGCACTTGCTGGGATATTTTATGACTCCTCAGAAATACTTTCAGGCCTTTTTTGGCACATTGACGGTTGATGGCGTGAGAAGAATAAATATACAGGTTGTTTCAGGATTTGTCGACCAGAAATCAAACTTTTGGAAACGGAAGACTAACTTATTAAGCAAATTGCAAAAAATGAGTCTTTAAAAACTATTTTTAAATTTGTCAAATAAACTCAAGGTTTAGCCCTTTTTAAAAAGGGGTAAACCTTGTGTTACTGTTGTTACTTACGAAGGAAGCTCAAGAAAGAGGGATGCGGCTGTCTGTTTGGATTTTTATGGAAGGCGTTATAAAATAATTCCACAAAGTTATTGGTTCTGTGGTCTTGGTCCCCTATGGCCATTATCAAATCTTTATTTTTTTTTTTATTTTTTTTTTTTCGTGTTTCTCAACATAAAAGTTGTTACACATGTCAATTTTACAAAGAACAAAAAATACTTAAAATTAACTTAAAATATAATAAATAATATATCTATCTATCTATCTAAATCACAGCATAGGTTTAAGGATTAGAATAATATGTTAAACTTGTTACAATCAATGGACAGCATTATGTCATGTCAGCTCTCAAATCAAAAGACAAGAACTCAGATATGGAATAGTAAGCGTTATTTCGGAGGATATTTTCAACCTTAAGTTTAAAAGCAGGGTATGGCAGTTCTCGGGTTGAGGGACATAGTTTGTTGAAAAATAATACACCATGATAATTTATTCCATTTCTAGCCGAGTTTATTCTATGGAAAATTGGCACCAAATTTTTTTTGTTACGGGTGTTGTAGTTATGGACATTTTCGAAGTTTTCATACTGGGTCGAATTTTTCTTAAGGTAAAGTAGACATTGCAGTATGAACATTGATGGTACTGTAAGTATTCCTAACTTGATGAAGTGTGGTCTTGCGTGGTCTAAATATTTAGCAGAACCTAGAATGCGTACTGCTCTTTTCTGTAATATAAAAAGGTCGTTGGCAGCAGTAGTATGACCCCATAGTAGTATTCCATATGACAAAATAGAATGCACAAGACCATAATATGCGTTTTTTAAAATTGGTGGGGACACTTGATTTTGGAGTTTTGCTAATAAAAAAATACGGCTACTTATCTTAGTTGAAATTACATCTACATGATCTTGCCATTTCATGTGAGGATCTAAGTGCAAACCGAGCAGTTTTACATAAGGAGGATTATCAAGCATGGAAATATTTTTAAGGCTGAAAATAATCTCTTGAGTCTTGTCCTGATTTAAGAGCAGACGATTTGACAGAAACCACACCTGCGCCTTTGCTAAGGTTATACTAGCTTTCTCTAATAATTCCTGTTCATTATTATCTTCGACGAAAAGGGTCGTATCATCGGCAAATATAGTAGCCTTTGCATAGCTTGGTAGGTTGGCGGGTAGGTCATTAATGTACAAGAGAAATGTCAGAGGCCCTAGTATGGATCCGGTCGGAATGCCTAGATTTACTGTGCAAGGATCTGATAATTTCTCTCCAACCTTCACAATGTACGACCTATCCCGGAGGTATGATTTAATAAGCTCAATACTGGACGGGTGGAATTTGTAGTGGCGTAATTTTGTGAGTAGAATGTCGTGATTTAGACATTCGAACGCCCGAGATAGGTCGCACAGGGTGGCATGGATGTAGGATTTCCTATCAAAGCTAGCAGAAATAAACCTATTGAAGAAACTCACAGCATCTGTGGTGGAGAGATTTCTGCGAAAACCAAATTGACTGGGGGTGAGAATGTTAAAATGTGTCACATAGAGCATAATTTGGTCCGCCATGATTCTCTCCACCACTTTGCTGAGAATCGGTAATATAGATATTGGTCTATAATTTGATGCTATATTTGTATCACCTTTCTTGAAGACGGGGTAAATTAAGCTTACTTTAAGGCTAGGTGGGAACATTTTTTCAACAAAACACAAATTTATCAGAGAGGCAAACACAGGTGCAATGCTGTCACTTACACATAATAAAATTTCTAAATTGAGACCATAAATGTCCCTTCCTCTTTTTCTTGATAGTGAGATCATTGCATTGTGGACCATCTCTGGTGTTACTTCTAAAAAAAAGAATTCATCATTTATGTGATGTACATTCACGTTCGCTACCAAGTCCCTGGGTTGAACATTTGAGAGTGGAATATTTTCAACTAAATCTAGGGGTGCATTACTAAAATTACGATTAAAATCAGTAACAGTTAATGAACATTCTTCTGCTACATTGCTTTTCTTTATTATTATTTTTGATTATATTCCACGCCTCTTTATTTGGGTTATTAGAGTGAGAGATGAGATTATCATTTGCCAGTTTCTTTGCTTTATCAAGTTCATAGCGATATTTCCTTCTGGCTTCTCTTTTCTTCTCTGCAAGTGTCTCGGAAGGAGAACAATTGTAAAGCTCACTGATATTTTGCAAGTTAGAGCGGAGAATTTTCAATTCACTGGTAAATTTGAAGTTTGTAGAGCCCTTATGATTGTAGAATATTTTTTTTGTTTTCTCTGGAAAAGCAATAATTGCACTATCAGCCAAATTTCTTTGAAAGGTCTCAATTTTTTTAGATACTAAGATATTTGGGTCACTGATAAATTCCCAACTCAAATTTTGAACTATGTTCCGAAAAATTGTTTTACCTAACTCCGAAATGGGTCGAATTTTGACAACTTTGGATTTTTTAGTACTCACTTTATCTGGGATTTTACAATTAAGTATTTGTGCAGTGTGGTCAGAAAACCCAGGATCCAAAACCTTTGCAACAAATTCATTTTTAGAGAAGTATCTCAACTCCTACATGTTCCAGCTACTCGGACTGAACGTATAGGAGTATCCGATGCATCTCAGGGATGTCAGCCGAAAAAGTTGAGATGAAGGCCATGTCTACATTAATATTATGGGCAGTTAGGATCGGCAGGAGACATAGCATCCTCAACACTTGCTGGGCTCTTTGTTGTCTCTTGAGAAACACTTTCAGGCCTTTTTTGGCACATTGACGGTTGATGGCGTGAAAGGAATAAATATACAGGTTGTTTCAGAATTTGTCAACAAGAAATCAAACTTTTGGAAACGGTAGACTAACTTATTAAGCAAATTGCAAAAAATGAGTCTTTAAAAACTAATTTTAAATTTGTCAAATAAACTCAAGGTTTAGCCCTTTTTTAAAAGGGGTAAACCTTGTGTTACTGTTGTTACTTACGAAGGAAGCTCAAGAAAGAGGGATGCGGCTGTCTATTAAGCTTTTTATGGAAGGCGTTATAAAATAATTCCACAAAGTTATTGGTCCTGTAGTCCTGGTCCCCTATGGCCATCATCTCAACTCCTACATGTTCCAGCTACTCGGACTGAACGTATAGGAGTATCCGATGCATCTCAGGGATGTCAGCCGAAAAAGTTTAGATGAAGGACATGCCTTCATTAATATTATGGGCACTTAGGGTTAGCAGGAAACATAGCATCCTGAGCACTTGCTGGGCTTCTTTATGACTCCTCATAAATACTTTCAGGCCTTTTTTGGCACATTGACGGTTGATGGCGTGAGAGGAATAAATATACAGGTTGTTTCAGGATTTGTCGACCAGAAATCAAACTTTTGGAAACGGAAGACTAACTTATTAAGCAAATTGCAAAAAATGAGTCTTTAAAAACTAATTTTAAATTTGTCAAATAAACTCAAGGTTTAGCCCTTTTTAAAAAGGGGTAAACCTTGTGTTACTGTTGTTACTTACGAAGGAAGCTCAAGAAAGAGGGATGCGGCTGTCTATTAAGCTTTTTATGGAAGGCGTTATAAAATAATTCCACAAAGTTGTTGGTTCTGTGGTCTTGGTCCCCTATGACCATCATCTCAACTCCTACATGTTCCAGCCACTCGGACTGAACGTATAGGAGTATCCGATGCATCTCAGGGATGTCAGCCGAAAAAGTTTAGATGAAGGCCATGTCTTCATTAATATTATGGGCAGTTAGGATCGGCAGGAGACATAGCATCCTCAACATTTGCTGGGCTTTTTGATGTCTCTTGAAAAACACTTTCAGGCCTTTTTTGGCACATTGACGGTTGATGGCGTGAGAGGAATAAATATACAGGTTGTTACAGGATTTGTCGACCAGAAATCAAACTTTTGGAAACGGAAGACTAACTTATTAAGCAAATTGCAAAAAATGAGTCTTTAAAAACTATTTTTAAATTTGTCAAATAAACTCAAGGTTTACCCCTTTTTTTTAAAAGGGGTAAACCTTGTGTTACTCTTGTTACTTCCGAAGGAAGCTCAAGAAAGAGGGATGCGTCTGCCTATTTAGCTTTTTATGGAAGGCGTTATAAAATGATTCCACAAAGTTATTAATCCTGTGGTCCTTGTCTCCTATGGCCATCATCTCAACTCCTACATGTTCCAGCCACTCGGACTGAACGTATAGGAGTATCCGATGCATCTCAGGGATGTCAGCCGAAAAAGTTTAGATGAAGGACATGCCTTCATTAATATTATGGGCAGGGAGGATGGGCAGGAAACATAGCATCCTGAGCACTTGCTGGGCTTTTTTATGACTCCTCAGAAATACTTTCAGGCCTTTTTTGGCACATTGACGGTTGATGGCGTGAAAGGAATAAATATACAGGTTGTTTCAGAATTTGTCGACCAGAAATCAAACTTTTGGAAACGGAAGACTAACTTATTAAGCAAATTGCAAAAAATGAGTCTTTAAAAACTAATTTTAAATTTGTCAATTAAACTCAAGGTTTAGCCCTTTTTTAAAAGGGGTAAACCTTGTGTTACTGTTGTTACTTACGAAGGAAGCTCAAGAAAGAGGGATGCGGCTGTCTATTAAGCTTTTTATGGAAGGCGTTATAAAATAATTCCACAAAGTTATTGGTTCTGTGGTCTTGGTCCCCTATGGCCATCATCTCAACTCCTACATGTTCCAGCCACTCGAACTGAACGTATAGGAGTATCCGATGCATCTCACGGATGTCAGCCGAAAAAATTGAGATGAAGGACATGCCTTCATTAATATTATGGGCACTTAGGGTTAGCAGGAAACATAGCATCCTGAGCACTTGCTGGGCTTCTTTATGACTCCTCAGAAACACTTTCAGGCCTTTTTTGGCACATTGACGGTTGATGGCGTGAGAGGAATAAATATACAGGTTGTTTCAGAATTTGTCAACAAGAAATCAAACTTTTGGAAACGGTATCAAGCAAATTGCAAAAATGAGTCTTCTTGTGTTACTGTTGTTACTTACGATGGAAGCTCAAGAAAGAGGGTTGCGGCTGCCTATTCAGCTTTTTATTGAAGGCATTATAGAAGGACTCCACAAAGTTATTAGTTCCGTGGGCTTGGTCCCCTATGGCCATCATCTCAACTCCTACATGTTCCAGCCACTCGGACTGAACGTATAGGAGTATCTGCTGCATCTCAGGGATGTCAGCCGAAAAAGTTTAGATGAAGGCAATGATTCCACGAAGTTATTAGTTCTGTGGTCTTGGTCCCCTATGGCCATCATCTCAACTCCTACATGTTCCAGCCACTCGGAATGAACGTATAGGAGTATCCGATGCATCTCACGGATGTCAGCCGAAAAAGTTAGGTGAAGGAGATGTCTTCATTAATATTATGGGCAGTTAGGATCGGCAGGAGACATAGCATCCTCAACATTTGCTGGGCTTTTTGTTGTCTCTTGAGAAACACTTTCAGGCCTTTTTTGGCACATTGACGGTTGATGGCGTGAGAGGAATAAATATACAGGTTGTTTCAGAATTTGTCAACAAGAAATCAAACTTTTGGAAACGGTAGACTAACTTATTAAGCAAATTGCAAAAAATGAGTCTTTAAAAACTAATTTTAAATTTGTCAAATAAACTCAAGGTTTACCCCTTTTTTTTAAAAGGGGTAAACCTTGTGTTACTCTTGTTAATTCCGAAGGAAGCTCAAGAAAGAGGGATGCAGCTGCCTATGAAGCTTTTTATGGAAGGCGTTATAAAATGATTCCACAAAGTTATTTGTCCTGTGGTCCTGGTCTCCTATGGCCAACATCTCAACTCCTACATGTTCCAGCCACTCGGACTGAACGTATAGGAGTATCCGATGCATCTCAGGGATGTCAGCCGAAATAGTTGAGATAAAGGCCATGCTTTCATTAATATTATGGGCAGGGAGGATGGGCAGGAGACATAGCATCCTGAGCACTTGCTGGGCTTCTTTATGACTCCTCAGAAATACTTTGAGGCCTTTTTTGGCACATTGACGGTTAATGGCGTGAGAGGAATAAATATAATGCTTACCATTTTTTGTTTTTAATGGCTTAAGAAGTCTTGGGACTTCTACTAACCAGCTTTATTTATTTATTTTAACAAATTACAATGTTACTAAAAAAATATCAAATAGATTAACATACATCTTATAAACTAAGTACATTGTTTCTTTATGTGTTACCTATACAACTATACATATATTGATTTCTCTTTTAAAATATAACAATACAGTATTTTAATACAATTATTTCTTGTTGTCTGAAAGGACACATTAATCGGAAAGGTATCAACATTCTTAACTAATTTCTTATACAAACGTTCTCGATTTCTTAGCTTACAGCCCAATATCATATGATCAATATCTCCCTCCTCACCACAGGCACAAAGGGGATCATTATTAATACCCATTCTATAAAGGTAGGTAGGCCAAGTTCCATGTCCACATCTTAAACTCGTTATTTTGACTATTAGGCCACGCCACATTTTCTCATCAAACCAAGTGGTTTTTGAAAATAGTTCTTTCCCCTTACAAAATGATTTCCCTATTGTTAGCCCTGATTCTGCAAACCTGTTTTTACTTTCGAAGGAAGCTCAAGAAAGAGGGATGCGTCTGCCTATTTAGCTTTTTATGGAGGGCGTTATGAAATGATTCCACGAAGTTATTTGTCCTGTGGTCTTGGTCCCCTATGGCCATCATCTCAACTCCTACATGTTCCAGCTACTCGGACTGAATGTATAGGAGTATCTAATGCATCTCAGGGATGTCAGCCGAAATAGTTGAGATAAAGGCCATGCTTTCATTAATATTATGGGCAGGGAGGATGGGCAGGAGACATAGCATCCTGAGCACTTGCTGGCTTCTTTATGACTCCTCAGAAATACTTTCAGGCCTTTTTTGGCACATTGACGGTTGATGGCGTGAAAGGAATAAATATACAGGTTGTTTTTTCAACAAGAAATCGAACTTTTGGAAACGGTATCAAGCAAATTGCAAAAATGAGTCTTCTTGTTCTACTGTTGTTACTTACGATGGAAGCTCAAGAAAGAGGGATGCGGCTGCCTATTCAGCTTTTTATTGAAGGCATTATAGAAGGACTCCACAAAGTTATTGGTTCTGTGGGCTTGGTCCCCTATGGCCATCATCTCAACTCCTACATGTTCCAGCCACTCGACTGAACGTATAGGAGTATCTGATGCATCTCAGGGATGTCAGCCGAAATAGTTGAGATAAAGGCCATGCTTTCATTAATATTATGGGCAGGAGGATGGGCAGGAGACATAGCATCCTGAGCACTTGCTGGGCTTTTTTATGACTCCTCAGAAATACCTTCAGGCCTTGCTTGGCACAATGACGGTTGATGGCGTGAAAGGAATAAATATACAGGTTGTTTCAGAACTTCTCAAGAAGAAATCAAACTTTTGGAAACGGTCTCAAGCAAGTTGCAAAAATGAGTCTTCTTGTGTTACTGTTGTTACTTACGAGGGAAGCTCAAGAAAGAGGGATGCGGCTGTCTATTAAGCTTTTTATGGAAGGCGTTATAAAATGATTCCACAAAGTTATTAGTTCTGTGGTCTTGGTCCCCTATGGCCATCATCTCAACTCCTACATGTTCCAGCCACTCATCTATAGGAGTATCCGATGCATCTCACGGATGTCAGCCGAAAAAGTTAGGTGAAGGAGATGTCTTCATTAATATTATGGGCAGTTAGGATCGGCAGGAGACATAGCATCCTCAACATTTGCTGGGCTTTTTGTTGTCTCTTGAGAAACACTTTCAGGCCTTTTTTGGCACATTGACGGTTGATGGCGTGAAAGGAATAAATATACAGGTTGTTTTGTCAACAAGAAATCGAACTTTTGGAAACGGTATCAAGCAAATTGCAAAAATGAGTCTTCTTGTGTTACTGTTGTTACTTACGATGGAAGCTCAAGAAAGAGGGATGCGGCTGCCTATTCAGCTTTTTATTGAAGGCATTATAGAAGGACTCCACAAAGTTATTAGTTCTGTGGTCTTGGTCCCCTATGGCCATCATCTCAACTCCTACATGTTCCAGCCACTCGGACTGAACGTATAGGAGTATCTGATGCATCTCAGGGATGTCAGCCGAAATAGTTGAGATAAAGGCCATGCTTTCATTAATATTATGGGCAGATATGATTGGCAGGAAACATAGCATCCTGAGCACTTGCTGGGATATTTTATGACTCCTCAGAAATACTTTGAGGCCTTTTTTGGCACATTGACGGTTGATGGCGTGAAAGGAATAAATATACAGGTTGTTTCAGAATTTGTCAACAAGAAATTAAACTTTTGGAAACGGTAGACTAACTTATTAAGCAAATTACAAAAATGAGTCTTTAAAAACTAATTTTAAATTTGTCAAATAAAGTGAAGGTTTAGCCCTTTTTTAAATGGGCTTATTTAGATATTAGCAAAATCCCGGCATTTTGTCAATGTTATGGTTTGGAAGAAAATAGATAGGAAATAATGAACACATCATGGTGGATATTATATTCTCCTATTATTTGATTTAGGAAGACTTTTTTTAAGGATTTTTTTTTTTTAAATTAAACGGCATCTTTAGTAATTAGGCATCTCTCTTAATTTTTTTTGCAATATCTGACCATTCTGTCTAAACAGACTATTTTTTTTTTAAATTTCCACTTTTTTTTTACAACAAACTTTTTTACGGGTCATACAATAAGTAGATATAATTAAAGAGTACAATTGAGGCGATCACATCAAGAAGGGCATAAGAGAAAAAAGTTTGTTTCAAGATAATCACGTTTAAAGTTTTGTCATGAATTTCAATGAAAACTACTTTAGTTGAGTTGCTGGAAGTATTTTGATATTTTATTTTCAAGTTTTAAGAATTGATTAAAAAAAAAGTCAATACCTCTACCTATATGTTAATTAACTATGACCATTTAAAAAATCTCAATTATATGCCCTTTTTGCTGTGAACACATATCGCACCCTTAGAACAATATGGTATTATCGCAAAATCACTAATTTTTGAGAAATCTCAATTGAAAGTTTGACTTTCAACAGCTCGAAAACCCCAGAAATTAGATAGTTCATTGTGCTTTTAAAAAAAAGCCAATATAATTTTCTACTTGCTTTTGTCCAAGGATTTATGTGTTATGAATTGCATCTGCCATTTATAACCAATTCAAAAATGTTCATTTTGACTTATTACCGTTTCTAAAAATGATGACACTTTTTAGAGATTTTTTTTTGTAAAATAAAGAAACATTTGTTAAATAATACCTTATTCGACAAATAATATTTTTGTTCTGGTATTATCGCAAAAAAATCATTTTTTTTTTGTTGAGATAATACCTTATTGATAATTTCAATTCTTCCTTTGCGTTTTTATTTTGATTTCCTTAAGTATGATGATTTACCTTATTACTATATTTCACTGTGAAATTAGAAAGTTAAAAAAAAACAATGGGTATTTTGAGTATCAAATCAAATTTTATTACTTTATTAAACTGTGAAATAACCAATAATTATATTTAACAAAGAACGATTTCAGCATTTAGCCAGACTTGTGGTGGGAAAGACCAAAGTTTTGAACGGAAATGATTGATTTCCATCTACCAAAGTTTGTAATTGAAAAATTATCAGGTATGAGGAACATAAAAAATTAAACTTGGATATTGTAGAAAAAATATGTGGTACAATAGGTTCAAAAAACTTCAATTTTATTGAGCTGAAAAAAAACTTTGGTACCTAATAATAATTTTTAACTATAGGCATAGTCATTGGAAGGACCTATCATAATGAGTTAAGTTTGTATAATTTTCTTAATAAACAATAACGTACCTAGCCCAACCAGCTTTTGTTTTTTTTTTTTTTAAAAAAAAGGTACAATCTGAAATGATCTAATTATTATACTTAAAATCCAATAGATTATCATAGTAATGTTATCAAATGAATTTTGTTACAATAAAGAAAAATAGATAACATTTTGAGCTTTGCATAGGAATAGTAAGCAAAAGGACCTACACTAAACTTATTTTTAAACTGCCTAGGTATAGGTCACAGAATAATAATCAAGTCTTTTTCAATTTCAGACGAAATAACTAAGAATTAAAATAATGAGAATCAAACAAAAAATAATAATCAAAAAATGATTAAGTACGTAATTATAAGAGTTTTTGCATAGTAATTGTATTGGCAATGTATGTAAAATTAAATAAATAAATAAATGAACACTTCTCAGTCTTGCACTTATTGAGTTAAAAACACATTAGTAACATAACAACCAGTTAAATATCATTTTTAGTAGGAGAGCGAGGACAAATGGTTGGTTCCAACATGGCCTAGTCTACGAAGAAGAAAAAAACTTCAGGTTGTACCTACTTATTTTGTAACATAAAAATCAAAACAAAAAAGATGATTTAAAAATAATGACTAACCCTTGACTTAGATAACAATAATTATAAATCTATGTAAAATTAAATAAATGAACACTTCTCAGTCTTGCACTTATTGAGTTAACTATGGTAGCAGTTTCCCACATAAGTAACATAACAATCACAAGATAAAAAATCTGGTGTAAACATCACACGACTTTCCTTAACCTATTAGAAGCGGGACCTAACATTCAAAATCCGGTAAATTGGGGACCGGTACCAAAAAGTTCAAGATATCAAAAAAGTGCTCAAGAAAGACCATTATTATTTTTTCATTCTAAGAAAAACATGGTCTATAATTTTTTTGTATCTTTAACCAATCCAAAGATGCGGCCATGCGGCCGATGTTAACCAAAATTTCGTGGTTCGTGTGGTATATAAAACCAACTTACATACCAAATTTCAAGTCTCTAGCTCTTACCGTTCTTGAGATATGCTGTTTACACACACACACACACACACACACACACACACACACACACACACACACACACACACACACACCCACACACACCCACACACACACACACACACACACACACACACACACACACACACACACACACACACACACGCACGAACCAATGGCTGAAACTAACTTTTTTGGTGTCCTAAAGATATAATTCGTCCAGAAATGTAAAAAACTGGGTAGGTCAAAATTTCGAGGAACACAATACTTTCCTTATTATAGGATAAGGAAAGTAAAAATTAATTAAGAATCATTTTGAATAACCCTTGAAGGAGGTCATCTTAATTAAATTTTCAGCAATAAAATAAAATAAAAGGTTGAAATTTAAAATCTTACAAGTAAAATAAAATATCACAACACCTACATACTTTGATATGTAGGTAGGTAGGCAGGTATAAGATACATAATATTATTATCACTTATACAGTTAGGGTCAAACCATAAAACAGGGTTAATGTTAAGATAAGCCTGACCCTCCCACAATTTGCAATTTTGGCCAAACAGCACTCAATTTCCAAACTCAAGGCACAGTTGGCTTATCCTAGATGTAATCCTGTTTTATGGTTTGGCCCTTAGGGTCAAACCATAAAACAGGATTAATGTTGAGATGAGCCTGACCCTCCCACAATTTGTAGTTTTGGCCAGTCACAGCACTCAATTTCCAGACTTAAGGCACAGTCAGGCTTATCCTAGATGTAATCTTGTTTTATGGTATGGCCCTTAGTTGTTTGCTATGTTGGTAGTTGGTACCTATGTACCTACCTATCATAATAAAATTATGATCGTTAATTCTTTCTCCTAAAGGTAGGTATAAGCTCTCATAATAATGACTCTTACTAACTAACTTATTTGCAAATTGAGCTGTAAAATTCTTTATGAATAGTGGGAATTTGACCACCTTCAATCAGACTAAGTAGATCTTTTTTCTTTCTGTCAGACAGCTCTAATCTTGAAGTGTAAAGTTGTTTCAGCTCTAGTTTAGCAAAGTCTACATTTGATCCCTTCTCCTTTTTCCTTGTCTTAACTCCTGAATTGATATCAATAATTTCATATTTTTCTTTTGGGTCGTAGGATGATTTAATTTGAATTGAGTTTGGCATTGCTTTTTCAACTTTGAGAATTTTAATATTCGCAAATTTGCTATCACCTCCAAAAGTCAATTTTTGGATCATCTCGTTGGTTAACTTTTTGAGGTCTAGGAAGTCTTCATGTCCCAACTCATTAACCTTATAAGGTGTACCCGTCTTTTTGGCCACTTTGATGATTGATGAATATTGGGAAGGTACATAAATAGGTCCAGATTTCAACGCTTTTTTTACACATTTCTCTATAGTTGAATGAGCGCTGTCCCCCTCGTTTTGTGTATGTCCTTTGATTAGAAATTTGTGGGTGATGCTATTTATGTTTGTGAATTTATTAACAACAAAAAGATACAGAGCCATAATGTATTTGTTTTTTTGCTGCCCCGAGCAATTATCAGAGTAGAAGACCACATCAATCTCTTTCTCGCAAGATCTTTGTTTCTTTTCTAAAAACTTAAACAGACAGCTGCCTATTTCATTTGCTCCTCTACACCCTTGAGTTTCATCCCACAGATAACAGAAGACATCGTTTTTTCCTTGTCCTATTTCACATATTGTTAAATTAAAGGAATTTAATCGCGATTTGTAAAAAAAAGCGGAACAATCCCCTCTTGGTACAGTCAGGACGGCTTGTAAATCAAAACAAGCAACCACATGGTTAGGGTTTGAACTATCTTTGTCTCTTTGTTTTTCCTCTCGGCTCATTTTCTTTTCCTCTTGATGTTTATTGTATTTTTCAACCAAAACGGCTTTTTCTTCCTCAGTTTCTGCATTATCATAGCTTACACACAAATCACATTGGTCTTTCTTGGGGACAAAAAACGATATGTTGTACTCTCTGAATATGTCATAGTAGATATTGTATTTTACAAAGTCCTCTCCTAGTTCTTTCTGCTTTTCAACATATAGTCTGTAGAGCTGAATTACACTTAGTCCTCCGTCAATGTACTGTCTGGTGGTTTGCGCTCGCAAGTAATGTGAATCAATGCGAGGGATACTGTCAATATGGTTTCTAACAGATTGCTTTAAGTTTTCAGCCACAGAGAAGTGTTTGGTATGTTTTCCTCGTTGATCATCTATAAGTATTCCATTTTTACATTTTTTTAACGCAGTAGAAATTACTTTACAGTTTATTCCCAAGGTACTCTCAAAAAAGAACTTGCAAACTCGAACTTTTTCTTGGTTTACATTGAAGTAGTATACATTATTCATTGTCCTTATAGTTTCTTTTTGAATTTTGGACCTGGAATATCTGTACAGGGGTAAAACTTTTTCTACGTGGGAGGAAATGTATACTCTTTGTTTATTCAAATTCCCCAATTGCCAGAACTCATCAAAAATGGCCAATCTTTGAGTATGAGATATCATATTGGAGCAGTTAAACTTACAAATATCGCAGGGCTCACCCATCTCTCTCTCAATGCGTATTTTCTTAGTAACACTCACGTACGACTTACCCAAATTTCTGTTGTGCTTCCTTTTTGATGAAATCCATGTTTCTTTTTTCATTCGCCTTCTTTTCGGAGTAGAACCATCTTCGTCTTCACTTGAATCAATATGTTTCTTAGAATGGTCATCGCAGGTGTTTGAGTCAAGGTGGTTTATGCACAACAGAGCAGTGCATTGAAAACAACTGGACACAACGCCATTTTTACAGTCTTTATATTCGCAATGTTGTTCATATGTGACTTTTGAATCCTGTTCTACGTATTTATTTTTCTTGAATTTATGTTTTTTCTTTTTTGGTTGGTTTTCATCAGCACTTCTAGGAGACTTGAAATGATCAGCACAAGTATTTGAATCCAGATGGTCTGTGCATACAAAAGAACCGCATTTGAAACAAGTGGAGACGACAGCGTTTTCACAACTCGTATGATCACAGTGCTGATTTTGTTCTATTCCTTTCACCTGTTTGGTTATTTTCTTTATGTTTACTTCCTTACATTTAATTATCTTGGTTGATTTTTTTACAACTGACTTCTTCGTACATTTTTTTACATTAGTAGTATTTTGATTTTTAAGGATTCGATGATTTATTTTACAACTTTCTTCATCGATGTCTTCCATAAAGTGAGAGTGGCACAAGAAACATGAACATTTCCCTATTACACAAGCAGCGAAAACTTCATTTGTACAGTCCTTATATTCACAATGTGCGTTATTTTCATTCCTTATTTCTTTGAACGGCTGACTTTGAATAGGAAAAATCCTTTTGTTTTCTCCTTCAATACAAAAATCTGGATCCTTATCAACATCATCTATGTCAAAATCTGACGAAAGGGATTCATTCAGATTTTCTGTCATTTTGTTCATAATATTATTATCTGTTGTTCCTCTTATATGAGTTTGAATAGTTATCTGTTGAATAGAATGTATTGCATGTGTGGTTTCTTCATTTATTTCTTTTATTTGGTCCATCTCTGTTGTTTCTCTTTCGTTGGTTTGAACTGTCAACATCTGTTGGATAGCATGTGTTGAGTGTGGGTCTTCTTCAATTATTTCTTCGATTTCGTTCATCTCTGTTGTTGTTCTTGCATTGGTTTGAGTTGTCAGCATCTGTTGGATAGCATGTGTTGAGTGTGTATCTTCTTCTAATGTTTCTTTGATTTGATTCATCTCTATTGATGGTCTTGCATTGGTTTGAATTGTCATGATCTGTTGCATAGCATGTGTTGAGTGTGGGTCTTCTTCATTTATTTCTTCGATTTCGTTCATCTCTGTTGTTGCTCTTGCATTGGTTTGAACTGTCAGCATCTGTTGGATAGCATGTGTTGAGTGTGTATCTTCTTCTATTTCTTTGATTTGATTCATCTCTGTTGATGGTCTTGCATTGGTTTGAACTGTCATGATCTGTTGCATAGCATATTTTGAGTGTGGGTCTTCTTCATTTATTTCTTTGATTTGGTTCATCTCTGTTGATGGTCTTGCATTGGTTTGGATTTTCATGATCTGTTGCACAGCATGTGTTAAGTGTAGGTCTTCTTCATTTATTACTTTGATTTGGTTCATCTCTGTTGATGGTCTTGCATTGGTTTGAATGGTCATCATCTTTTGAATAACGTGTTTTGAGTGTGGGTCTTCTTCAATTATTTCTTTGATTTGGTTCATCTCTGTTGATGGTCTTGCAATGGTTTGAATTGTCATCATCTTATGAATACCATGTTTTGAGTGTGGGTCTTCTTCATTTTTTCTTTTGATTTGTATCATCTCTGTTGCGGCTTTTGTATGGGTTTGAATAGACATCTTTTGAATACCTTGTGCTGATTGCTTTGGGTCAAAAACTTTAGTTTCATCTTGCCTTTTTTCCCAAATTTGGTCAGAATTCGAAAGTTCCAAAATTGTGCTCAGTTTTTTACTAATTTTTGGAACTTCTTTTCCGCAATGTCTTTTCAGTGTAGGGACTGTATCTTGTTTTCTTTTCAAATTTTCTTTCAAGAGCGCGCGAAATTTTCTACGAGAGGACATGATTACTTTCCTGAAACAAGATATCGACAAACAAAAGAACGGTGTTACAATACACGACTTTCTAACATTGATTTACTAGGTGGAGCAAAATACTAGCCTCCGTGTTGTAACGGTTGTGACCTTTGCTTGTAATTCAGGAATCCCAAGTTCGATTCCCGTCGGAGCAGAATTTTCTAATAGAAAATCCTGTTCAGTCCTAATGTGAGGCTGTTATTTCCTGCCGTACGTACGCTAGGTAAGGTTAATGATGGTAGCAGGTACGATTTCCATCGAACGGAGGATAAAACCCCCGTATTGATTAAGACGTTAGGAAAAAATAGATAGCGTTAGGAAAAACATCCAGCCGTAAAACCTGAAACATGAGGTTTAACAATACCGATCCCAAGTAAGTTTAGGACAAGGCAAAGTGAAAGAAGAAGCAGAAGAGTTGGATCAAAAGGCTTGAACCCCTCAGTATCTTAGCACAGTAAACCAGAGTTTGCAGATGGCCCCTATGTTGAAGCCAGGGGGGAAAAGATTTATTACACCGGTTGATCATGCGAAAAATTCAAACTTAGTAAGCATTTGGATTTTTTTTTGTCACCAAATTTACTCTTGTTTTTTTTTAAATAATAAATTTGTTTTTTTTTTTTAATGAAAGAGAGTCAAACTAGCTCTGCATTTTTACTTTCCTTATCCTATAAAAAGGAAAGTATTGGATTCACCCAAAAAAATATTTCGTTGCACGGTAGGTATAGTATATTTTATTAACTACATGGTGTATAACATTGTGTCTTGCAAAAATAGTAGCAAATACAGAATTTTGATTTTCATCATTGTCAAAGAAAGTATTATCTACAAATTATACCCAATTTAAACATTTTGAAATAAAATTATGAATATTTCGTTGAACAATAAAGTATTAAGTACATAGTGTTTCCAATGATATTTGGCGAAAACAGTAGCAAAAACAGAACTTTGAATTCCAACGTTGTCAATGAAGGTATTATCTACAAATTCTAACTAATTTAAATATTAGGAAATTAATTAATGAATATTTCGTCGGAAAATAAAGTATTAAGTACATAGTGTTTTAAATAATGTTTGGCAAAAATAGTGAGGGATAAATAATTTAGAATATTATCATCGTCAAAGAAGGTATTATCTACAAGTTATGCCTAATTTACATTTTTGGAAATTAATATTGTGAACATTTCTCTGGGCTATGTAGAATTAAGTACAACCCTGATATATTTTTACCATGGTAAATTGGCCAATTTCACTAAATCATATTTCAATAAAGTGACAAATCGAAATTGCATGCAAATAATATGAAAACGTCATTTTGAGAATGTACAAAAACATTAGGAAAATAAGGTATTTTATCAAAACTTACGTAGTTGATACTATCTTGGTAAACTGAACGGACCTCTCACCATGACGTCTTGGTAATTACTAACCTTAATACCTTCTTGATCTAATTTCCCCTCCACTTTCCAAAATCATCGGAACTAATGCAGCGCTGTTTCTCGGCAACGGGAAGAGGTAGAAGCATGATTCCCCTACCTATCGAAAGAGCTCAATGTACTCTGTAAAGTTAAGCAATAAAAAAAAAATGGACAATTTTGCGATAATACCATATAGTTCTAAGGGTGCGATATTATTCTGATGGGAAGAAATGAAAACGAGTATTTTTAGGGCACAAACTAAGAACAAGGTGCTTTTTTTAATTTTCGAAAGTATTATCAGTATTTATTGGTTCCTACTCATTTACGGATTTCATTTCAATTACCTCATCTTCAGAGTCAGTAGCAACTAACCCTGTGTTGTTAGTATTGACCTGCAAGAAGAACTATACATAAAAATCTTGTTCTCTTGATTTTAAGAACTTTAAAAGATCCTCAACATCTTTTACCTTCTTTGTGTTCACATTAGCAAAACCCCGACTTTTCAAGTTACCAGTTACAGTGTCTACATTTTGTTAGCCTTAAGATGTCCGTCCACACAGTGAACGGTATGAAGTTTTCCATGTAGGCACGAGAGCAAAGAAGAGTTCCATCTCTTTTGTACTTCATTTGTACGAATTTCTGGATTGTAAAACTATTACCCTTAGTCACAGGTTTCTTCAAAAATAAAGGAGGAAGAACTTCTCCAAAGTTCTTTATCATCAAATGAACCTTTTCAACAATGAATGGAGATGGGTTTGAGACACTTTCGCAATATTTTTTATTGCATTTTTGTATACCCCAAAATTTCGATCGCATTGTGAAAATGAATGTCCTTGTACTGGGTGTATGATCTTTTTGCACACATTAGCATTTTCCGATAAATTAAGTGGACTGTATATTTTAGGGCGACATAGTTCATTAGAAACAAATTTTAGATCCCAAAACCAAATAAATAAGATTGTGCATTCTTACCTTTGAGTACCTTTTAGATGTATACCTAACTTACCCACCCTTGCCAAAGGATAATAGGAATTAGAGTGGCACCCCTACCCTAGCACTCAATCCCGCGGCGCGGTAAGATAGATCAAAAGCTCTTGAATGAATTTAGCACAAGTCTAAAAAGGCTATTTTGTCACTAAGCACTATTTTACTGAATTTTTATTACTTAACTTGTTTCCAAAGGGGAATTACACTTGTCTAGTTGACAAAGTTCCAAAGGCGAACGCTTACAGGGAAGCTTTTAAATTTTACGACCCCGAGCGAGAGAATTACCAAGAACAACTGAAAGCTAGGTGCTCGAAATCGAAAATATGCGAGGTAGCATCATAGCAAATATTAACAAGTTGTAAGTTGGTTTGGGATGGCAAAGATTAGCCCATCAGGGCTTCGACCAATATTAACCCATTGATTAATTTGGCCTCAACACTGGGTATAGACGTAATATATCTACCGAGAACTTTTTAGCAAACCACATTCCAAGCAATAACATCAAGATCTTTTTATTTTGACCACCGCAGGCGTCGATTAGAAAGACGATCTGTTTGAGTCCTTTCATGTCTCTAACTTTCTTAACCAAGAAGTCATAAAGGAAGGATATTACACTTTCAGCTCCTTTCTTAGATTCACCTTTTAGGAACGTTTACATATGAGAAGATCCATCATTATGAACATGTATGTTAAATACATAAAACCACAATAGGCGCTTATAAAACGGTGATGTAACATTAAGCTTAGGGAGAGGCAAATTCTGAGAATAATCAAACTCAACTACCACCTTTTCTTGGCTACCCTTACACTCTTCTAATAATTCATTCTTCTTAGCTGTGTAAGCTGATACTTTCTTCGTATGTACAATAAAGTCAGTCTTGCAGGGATCATTATTGTCCATTACAGTGGTTCCCAACCTTTTTTTAGACCAATGCCACTTTTTAAGCTCAAATTTAGCCATTACCCCCCCCCCCCCCTAAAAAAGTAAAACATAGAAATAGATATAGATAGGGAAAAAAAAGAAGTACATATTGAAATTGTACTCAGTTGGTCAGTAGGTTTATTTTTATTTTTTAAATTTAACATTTTTTCAAGAATAAAACCAGCAACTTTATCTTGAGCAGATAATATATTTACCATATTACCTTGCAAGCTGAGGTTTAGTGTGTTAATTTCTCCACAAAAATCTGAAAGATACGCCACCTTGGAAAAAAATAAATCATCTGTTATTTTTAATGAAATTCCTTCTCTTTTTCACTTGTATTTTTTCAAAAAATAAAGCAACTTCTCGTCGCAGTTCCACCAACCAATGTAGTACCCTGCCCCGTGATAGCCAACGCACTTCTGTGTGAAACAAAAGTACATCAAACTGCGATCCTACTTCCTTGCACAATTCCTTGAATACTGTTGTATTTGTGGCACTACCTCGAATGTGGTTCACAATCTTCACTATTTGTGTCAAAACTTCCAACAAATTTGGTGGAAGTGTCTTTACTGCCAAAGCATAGCGATGTATAATGCAATGATTGTATGTTGCAAATGGAGCAAATTCTTTCATGAGTGTCTGGAATCCAGAAAGAACGCTAAACATTGCTGGCGCTCCATCTGTACAAACACCAAACAACTTTGGCCATTGTAGCTCATGTTTATGAAAGATTTTTTTTTTTTTTTACAGATTGAAAAACATCTTCACCGCGTGTTGTAGTAGACAGGGATTCTGAATACAATTATATTTCCTTCATTGTTTCATCTTATGTATCGAACATAAACTACTAACTGGGCACTGGGCACAAGATTCAATATCAGTTGACTCATCTAGTTGTAATGCAAAGAAAGGACTTGCTTTTATTTCCTTAATTATAGTATCCAAAATATCCAAACTCATGTCTTCAATACGACTTTTGATTATATTGTTGGATAAAGATATTTTATTGATCTTTTCCACATGTTGACATCCAAGAACAAGTTTTACAGTATCAAGTAAGGAAGGCTTCATCTACAGAAGTTGAAAGTCAAAGAATGAAAGTTTGACACTTGCTGAAGATTTAGTTCAGATTAACACAATTTTCAACCCACCGGGATTTTGAGTGAGAGAGATTCTACTGAATGTTTTGTTGAGAAAGATAGATATCCTTCACAAACACTTACTCTTATATGGGTTTCTCTTGGAAAACCTTCCAAACAGTACCATGCGCCATCCAAATTTTCATCCCAAAAATGCACTGCTCATCATCCTAATAGAAATTGAGGCCACACAATAATGGCATTGTTTCAGTATTATTACCAGTAATTGAAAATAATTTTATTTACCTGCAGGGCCTCCACTAGCGTACTTCTTACTTTCGGCAAACTGTTTTCTGGCATACTTCTTCAACAACCTCCATCTGTTGCGAATAGTTAGGGAATTCCTAAATGTGTGCACTCCTTGAGCGTTGAGTTCATATGTCACTTCCTTTTTTTTTCAGACACAGAGTTAGCGTCCGTTTCCTTGCCCTCTAATACCTTCCTGTGTGTTTTTAAAATTTCTACAAGCAACGTGGTTTCCGCTGAGGAAAACGGCGGAGAATAAACGCGCTTGGCAATTGGCAGTGCCATTATGAAAATAGTTTTAAATGATTGTTCATTGAAAAGATTTGAGACAGTATATGCTGCGATGCAAGCCCGACGAGAAAGAGAATTGATCTGATGGAGTGAGAAGTTACTGCAGTCGGTTCCATCGGTCAGTGCATAGGTGCCTAATTAGCAGTATACTGATTTTGGCAAAGTTTGTACATGTAGGTACGATACCTAATGAAGATACCAAACAAAATCATTACATCATCATCATATTACTCGCTATTGCTATCGTCTTCGTCACTCGATTCAAAATAATGACGCGTCCTTGGTTGTTAATATGCGTATAGCTTCTTCAGGTAGCTTATACTATCGAAGAAAGTATCCATTTTGCAAGGGTACTCCTGTCGAAAATCTTCCTTCAACTGCAATCAGAAAAATGCGGCACATTCAAAATGAGTTAACTAAATTACAAATTAGAATTTAATTATTAAATTGGTCCGCTTGTCCACTTGATTTTCTCGAAAGCTCAGCCTTAGATGTAGTAAATTGAATGATATCCTCGGCTCTGGTGTTCAGATTGGTGAAGGAACTATCCATTTTGTAAGGGTACTACTGTCGAAAATCTTCCTTCAACTGCAATCAGAAAAATACGGCACATACTAAGTAAGTTTGCTAAATTACAAATTACAGTTTGGTGAAGAAAATATCCATTTTGTAAGGGTACTCCTGTCAACTGCGATTAGAAAAATACGGCACATACAAAATATGTGTGCTATATTACAAAAAATTTCTTCAGGAAAGCGATTATGCGCCCGTTTGACTTTTGCGAAAAAATTTCTGTGAAACGTTTCTGTACCGATCGTGGCCCAACTAGGTTCATAGATTTTTCTCGTCTGTGAGGCAAGCCTTTGTTCCTTTGTACTTTCCTCGTCTTCTGCTGATTTTACTTTTTTTCCTCTCTCATTGACCTTTCTAATGTGAAGTTTTCTGGAGCTTCTCGAGGAACTTCATGATCTTGAACAATGACATCAATATTTCCGTCAGTAGCTTGTACAGGAGGTGGCCCATCTTCCAACAATGTGTTTTGTTGAGCTTCACGATTTTCATCATGGTTTCCATCCCCATGTGTCTCTGTTACGATAGTTTCAGCATCGGTAGGATCTTCATAAGGTCTTATTTGAAAATGATTACATCCTGCTTCTGATCGACTTTGCTTCTTTGGTTTAGGTCCGATGGACATAAATTTTGATTCGCCTTTTCGACAATTCTCTGGCTCTCTGTCTGAATCATATTCTTCTGACACACAGGGATCGTCTACAGATGAACATGTGCTTTCAAGTTGACTCTCTTCAATGAATCTTTTGTAAAATCTTTTCCTATCGGTCATTTTATAGTAATTAACTTTCTTTAATGTTCATAAAGTCTAAAAAAGACAAACTCAAAGAATAATATCTGTTTTTTTCTTTTCACATATTAAATATGAATCTTAATACTTGTAAATTAAGAACTAGTTAAAGATTACATTGAACAAAATATTGGTTCTTAATTCACTCATTTTATAATGTTTTTATTGTAGCAGTCATAATGGAAATCCATGATGGAACTTAATCCATGATGTTTTATAAAACTTTATAAAACAAGTTTTCTCCCTAGACATACAGAGGGGTAATGCGGCCAGCATCCTTGGTTCATTACCAGATGCTGGTCAGATGAAAGAATTTTTTATTTATAAAATATTATCATTTTGTTGATTGAAATAAAATAAAACTTAATTAAAAGTCTTAAATAAAAAAAAAATCCATGATGTAGCTACGTGTCCAATCGTGGCAACATGATAAATGTACTTTTGATTCTTCTTGTACAAACACCAAACCTGTAACAAAAATAATATTTTAAATCATAATAATAATTAGTATTGATTTTGAGGCATGTCAACATTCAGTTACGACACTTCGTGTTTTCATTAAACAGAAGGTTGAAATTTCAAGACATGAAAACTGTTGCAAATAACCCAAACTGTCGTAAATACACTTACGTTAGTTCGTGCTTGCCGAGAATCTTTGAAACTCTTTGTGCGAGAGAACGTCGCGATCTTTGAAACTCTTTGTGCGAGAGAACATTCCGCGGTATCTGGATACCGCGGAATGAGTGGCAAAGCCACCAAAACCAATTTTTGGAACCTGCTCGCACATCCTTACGTTCTGAGAATCTCCAAAGAAGAAGACCTCCGGAGTTTGAGCAGGAGCAACAGCAGCAGAAGGTCCAGCAGTACATGGAAGAACAGCACCCGACATGATACCTAAAGATGAATCTTGGTCGACAGGGGGACGTTTTTCGGTGGAGAAGAACTTCAATTCTCTAAGCAGAGACTCTCGGAAAAGTATTTCCGAGTATTTCTCGTGCTTGAGAGGTGCTGAATCTTTCTGTCAATCTTACTTAGCATGCCTAACACTAATGAGATACCAATCTCTTCCTTCGATAGGTCCTTGAAGCATAAATCCAGAGTGGCGAGTGTCTATACGGCGAATGATGCGTACTATTGACTGTCCTTAGGGGCTGTGCTCAGGAGTGACGTCATGGTAGCGGCAGGGGTTTCGCACCTAATGTTCTGTAAATAGGATTTTAAACTCCTTCCATCTGAGTTTTGGGTGTAATACCCTTGTGAACCAAAAAGCTTTCAACTCAACGAGTTACTCAGTGCGTGGATTAAATAACTTCCCTCGTATGCTTTTTCAGGAAGCACAAGTCCACGGTTAGCAACCAAGACTTGGGGTTTGCCATGGCACTGTCAGAGTTGAATACAGGTAAAGTCAATGGTTGAGGTTTATTTTTCGGGAGAATATTAACCAACTCTCGCAAGAATTCTCTGAGTTCATTACCTGGGGTTTCTTGAGAGTTCTCGATTTCGGATGCGGAGTGATGGTCATTGTGGGAATACATGATTCCCATAGATGATCCATGATTGGATAGCTCCCCTCCCCGATGCCCACATATACATATGTACAGGGTGGCCCAGCGTTATGGACCGATTTTGAAATGATGCTATACGCTCAAATTTCAAGATAAAATAGTTATTTTTATTTTAATTGAAAGATAATAAAATGCAATTTACCTCTTTTGACGTTTCGTTCGTGATGGTGATCAGGTGTGGACGCTAGGCAAATGACGGCAAAAGAACTCAACGCTAGGCAAATGACGGCCTTCATTTTGAATACACAAATCTAACCTTCGTGCAAAATTGGACATCACTCTCTCTAACATTTCCCGGGGAATATTACGAATTTCTTGACTGATAGCGTCCTTTAACTCATCAAGGGTCTTTGGTTTATCAACAAACACTTTATTTTTAAGATACCCCAATAAAAAAAAGTCGCATGCACTAAGATCGGGAGAGCAGGGTGGCCAATTAACATCTCCTCTCTTGGATATAACCTTTCCGGAAATAACCTCTTGACTTGTGCAATTTGAAGTGTGTCAAGTCGCTCCATCTTGTTGGAAGTACAGTCGGCAACGACTAAGACCACGGCGACGCAGTTCTGGATTGAGAAATTCCCTTAGCATTCTTTGGTAGCGCTGGCCGTTTACGGTGACTGTACTTCCATCTTCTTAGGGTCCAATCACACACGATTTTGACACTGCAGCCCACACTGTAACTTTTTCAGAGTGCAATGTGCGTTGATGTAGCTCCCTGGGATTGTTGTGAGCCCAATAACGGCAGTTTTGTTTATTGACTAACCCATTCAGATGAAAATGCGCCTCGTCCGACATGAAGAGATGGATGTCTGGATAATTGTCCAGTATCTCCTTCATAGTGTTACAAAATAGGATCCTGCCCATGATATCTTGCGGTTTGAGCATTTGGACAACAGCTATTTTGTAAGGATGAAAGTTTAGTTCGTGTAGAATGCGCGTAAGAGAAGTTCTGGACAACCCTAGAGCCTGAGCATGATGTCTTGCAGATCGGCGCGGACTGCGTTGAATTGCTCGGCGTACAGATTCGGTGTTTTCAGATGTTCTAACACTCCTCACACTGGCTCCTGGCTTCTTTATCAAAGCAGAACCCGTCTCACGAAAGTTTTTGACCCACATCCGAATGGCTTTACTCGATGGAACTTTCCCATGGGCACTAATGTGAAAGTGGACACGAAACTTCCTCTGAAATCACAGATTCACCATTTTTAAAATATGCCTCTACAGCAAAAGCGCGATGTTGCTTGGTCCACGACTCCATTGTAACTAAATTGCATTTAGTTCTGAACTCAGAAATGTTCACTTCCACAAACTACGACAAGTTACAACAAAGTACTGTGCAAGTCAAATCGGTCCATAACGCTGGGCCACCCTGTAGATAACAAAAAATAAACTGGTGTGAACATCACACGGCCTTCTATTACAATTTAGGACGTTTTTTTAAGTGGTTAGGTGCTGTCAGTAGGTCAGAGATATCAGAAAATTAAAAAATAGAGAAATTTATGGTAGGTGCTGTCAGTAGGTCAGAGATATCAGAAAATTAAAAACTAGGGAAATTTATGGTAGGTGCTGTCAGTAGGTCAGAGATATCAGAAAATTAAAAAATAGGGAAATTTAGGGTAGGTGCTGTCAGTAGGTCAGAGATATCAGAAAATTAAAAAATAGGGAAATTTATGGTAGGTGCTGTCAGTAGGTCAGATATATCAAAAAATTAAAAAATAGGGAAATTTATGGTAGGTGCTGTCATTACGTCAGAGATATCAGAAAATTAAAAAATAGGGACATTTATGGTAGGAGCTGTCAGTAGGACAGAGATATCAGAAAATTAAAAAATAGAGAAATTTGTGTCACAAATATTTAAATCACGTGTAAAATAAATATCGGTTTAACCCTACAATGAGCGATATTTTTGATTTTGATGAAAAATTAGGATTTGAAGCGTACATTACGGTAAAAATAGTAAAAAAATTCCATATTCAACTTTTGACCCACTTTTGGCCCAAAAAAGATGTGTAACTGTGCGCTATTCGGGACCTTTTATTAATTCAGATTTTTTACTAATAAAATTGGGTAGTATAAAAGAGATGAAAAAATGAAATAAATACTCTATTTTGATTCCAATAATTAGAGACAAGTTGGATTTTTTTTATATTTTTTAACTTTTGGTTCACAAAAAATGTAATGGGGGGGTTATTTTTGTCATAAATTTATAATTTTGGCAAAAATATTTTTGGTAACATATCAATATCAAGGCTTGTGATATTTTGTGAAGCAATTATTATCTTTGTTGAAGCACAAGTTGACATTGCACTTATCACACATAATATAGGTGTTAGTGGTGCAAGTTTCCTTCTTACAACGGTTTCTCTTTTCGCAGTACTTTGGCCAATGATCAGTGTCATCCATTCTGACGTCCTTTGGAGGATTTTCGGTGGTTCATTTTGCACACACAAGGGTCATTTACCTCGTGTAGGAGTTATCACTTTACCACGTTTAGTTAGTGTTTCTGCCAGATCAGCTCTGAAGTCTACAAGATTCAAATGCTTTTCGTTTCTAATTCTGCATACCCTTTTCTGGAGAACCCAAGCATTGATTACACTGAGATCAATAAGATGGTAAAACATGCGCATGTACCATTTTCTTGAGCGCAGTTTAATCTTGTGTCGTCCAATAAGTGAGTCCAACAAATCAACCCCACCCATATGGCGATTGTAGTCTTAGATGATAGCTGGGCATTTGACATCAATGTATTTCTTATCCTTTCGAGAGTCTCTGCACAGTTTTCTCTGGCATTGTGCCCCTGTATGTAGAAGATAAGCAAACTGGCTTATTGTCTTGCCATATTACACTGATGAGTTGAACACCGTCATGTTGAATAATCAATTCAATAGAAGTGCCTCCAGGCTTTTGGCAAATTCCTTTGCCGTAGGAAAGATACTGTCTTGAACTCTATTCAAACGGACTGTACCAAGAGACAAAATCCCACGCTGCATCAAAAATATGTGCAGGGGTAGGGATGTAAAATAGTTGTCAAAGAAAATCCGATGACTTTTATTATCAGGAACCACTCTTGCAAGTCTAAGAACAACATTACTTGAGGCTCCTAAATCAGGTTCAGAACTGTCACGATATTTTTCATCATTTTCCTGCCCTGAGAATATTTCAAATCTATAGCCAAATCCATCTGTGTCAGTAAGTACAAAGAACTTATATCCCCACTTATGTGGCTTCTTTGGGCTCAAGGAAATGGTATATGCGCATGTTTTACCATCTTATTGATCTCAGTGTAATCAATGCTTGGGTTCTCCAGTATGCATACGAATCAGTATGTATGCATGCTTAGCGAGGATCTCAATAATCAGAGCTGTATCAATAAGAATGAGGGGGATGAGAAGAAAGTGCGGGGTGTTGAATGTGAAGATGGTGCGGTAATGTTAATATTTGAAAGTTTATAAATATTGAGAAAATAAGAATAAAATCATTACCGTAAAGTCTTACAACTTGAGACACTATCACAATTTGAGCCGCGCGGAAGAGGTTTTTTTGAACTGATCATGCAACACTGTCGAGAGGTGTAAAAAAAGAAAAAAATTGCTATGTTCTCGGATATCACTTCAAGATTTGTTTTCAACTGAAAGAGCGGTAATTTTGAAAAAAACAAAATAATCATTTTGGTAAATTATTACAAATTTGATTTTTTACAAAAAATTAAAGGTGAAAAACTCGTGTTGTATCTCAAGTCGTGTTTTATCCTTTTTTTTGGTTGATGTACCATACCTGAGGTAAAGACTCACGATTAAGCAGAAGTGACTACTTTACCAATAACTTTAAAGGTTATGTTTTTATTTTTTTTTTATTTTTTTTAAAGAGCTTGGGTGTTACATCTTGAGCCAAGTGGCTCAAGTTATACCTACTAGAGATGGCTAAATCAAGGAGAAAAGTGGGTGCTAGAATGTACAGAGACTTTACTGATGCTACATTGGCATAGAGAGTGCTGAGGTTGATACTCCTTTTGCTCATGTAGAAGTCACAATTCATGATTTCTTGCTGATTCACATCACCTATGATAAGGGATCAAGAAAAGAAAATAATGAACAGTTCATATGTCAGGTTATGAGTGTTCACACTGTTCACAGAAAAATGGCAATGTCCTTAGATGCAAATGTCTTCGAAATAACAAAGGTTCTACTGACACTTATGTCTTCCCTCCTATTGATGACATAGATTTTGTTTCATTTGCTCAAATAGAAAGAGTTCTGACTATTTACTCTGAGAGTAGGGGGAGATTTAGATTTGATCAATAGGTAAGATGAACTGTAGGTAAGAATACCAAACCAAATATTGTGTGATTATCATGTTAGTCATAGGACTATGAGGCATGACTCATAGTGTCATGAGTCCTGTCAGACATGACTCATTTTCAGGAACACAAGGGATTTTTTTAATCACTGCCTCAGGATTGAAGGGCTGAATTCCACATGCACGAAGCCCTGATTTCAAATTTTCTGCAGGGTTTGAACCCAACTTGTTGAGAACTTTCTTCAGCAAACTAGGAAACTGGTCTTTAGGTATTGCTCCCTTATGTTTCTGCTTCCATTCACTTAAAACTTTTCTCCACAGAATCTTCACTGGTCTAAAATAAGCCACATCAAGTGGTTGACACAAATTTGTGCTGTTGGGAGGTAGAAGTACAAATCTTATGTTATGTTTAATACACAATTCAACAATGTGATATGCTTTGTGACTTGCCAAGTTATCACATAAGACTAGAGCTGGTTTATCAGGGAATCTCCTTACATTTATGGAATAATGATTTTTTCAAAATAATCTTGAAATATTACTCCATCGAACCATCCACTTTTTGACCGATTGTATCTGCACTTTTCTGGACCACCCATCCGACAGGTGTCATAAAGGTGCTACATATACTACATAGTAGCATGGTAGTAGGTCACCAGAAGCTGTACCAGTAAACATAACTGCTACACTGGTTTTGGTACTGTCCATGATCTTCTCGGGATATTTTACACCACGCTTGACAACAACTTTTGTTTTTTTCTGGATCATCTGTCATGTTTGTTTCATCAAAATTAATGATTAATTCTGGATCCACACCTTCCAAAGACTCTTTGAGATTATTAAAGTAGGCAGTCATGGTTTCCAAATCTAGTTTGGCTCTGGCTCTCTTTATATTTTCAGCCAATCTTTCACTCAAACTTCCTTTGTGTCTTTGAAAGAAACTCCTGCACCACTGAGAACCTGGGACATTTTTCACAAAGCTTGGGTTTTGAAACTTATTCTTTGACATACAAAACAATATTTCACCAAAATCCCCCATCACATCGTCCATGAAGACATTCAATAAATTGGACATAAAACCTGATTTTTCGTTAAACTACAACGATTTCACAGATTTTCTGAACTCTCAATAGCAGAGCCTAATTCAAAAATGAAATATCCGTTAATACATTTTAAATAGGTACATAGAATTTATCAATCTATACATATTTACCTTTATGTACTTAATTATCTTAATGTCTTAATGGAATCTTACCTTAATGGAATACTTAATTAATCCACTGTCTGGCTACCATCGTTCACGATGACGCCACCTTATGATAAAAAAAAACTTAATTATAAGAATTAGTTTTATGAAAATTATTATCCTATTGTATCGATTAACGAAACCTATATGTATATTTATGCTAGTATTGTTACATTTAATTCCTTTATTATATGTAATGTTGCATATCTTAATAAAAAAAAAAAAAAAAAAAAAAAAAAAAACCCTTTCTCATCAAAAAAAGCTTTCACCACAAGTTGTATGTCATACCTGGAAAATGGGAAACCCCACTTGGCTGCTGTAACAATTTTATGAACAAGGATTTCTTCTTCATTGCTAGTGAGGGCGGTAGGGTGTCCAGGCTTGTTTGGATGTTGATCCTTTACTTTTCTTTGGAGTGTTGCTCTTGGAATGGAAAACTTTGCTGCAGCTTTTCTAATTGTAAGTTGTGTATTTTTCATTCTAGCACCCACTTTTCTCCTTGATTTAGCCATCTCTAGTAGGTATAACTTGAGCCACTTGGCTCAAGATGTAACACCCAAGCTCTTTAAAAAATAAAAAATTAATAAAAAAAAATAACCTTTAAAGTTATTGGTAATGTAGTCACTTCTGCTTAATCGTGAGTCTTTACCTCAGGTATGGTATCCATCAACCATCAACCAAAAAAAGTACAAAACACGACTTCAGATACAACACGACTTTTTCACCTCTAATTTTTTGTAAAAAATCAAATTTGTAATAATTTACCAAAATGATTATTTTGTTTTTTCAAAATTACCGCTCTTTCAGTTGAAAACAAATCTTGAAGTGATATTCGAGAACATAGCAATTTTTTTCTTTTTTTTACACCTCTCGACAGTGTTGCATGATCAGTTCAAAAAAACCTCTTCCGCGCGGCTCAAATTGTGATAGTGTCTCAAGTTGTAAGACTTTACGGTAATGATTTTATTTTTATTTTCTCAATATTTATAAACTTTCAAATATTAACATTACCGCCCCATCTTCACATTCAACACCCCGCACTTTCTTCTCATCCCCCTCATTCTTATTGATAAAGCTCTGATTATTGACATCTGGACTTTGACCCTCAACCTCAAAACAATATTCAAAAATAAAGATCATTATTACCTATTATTTATTTACTGAATTATTATTTTTATTTATTTTTTTTATACAAAATATGAAAATTTGCAATGGAGTCAAAGTGACTGTAGCTTATGAAATCTAAAGGTGAGTATTTTTTTCATTTTCAGTGAGTTTTGGAAAAGAGGTTTCCACATGGGTTTCCCCTTTATGAAAAAGAATCAACCATTTATATGGTTTTTGATAAATTTTGAAAGTTTTTTTTTTTAAAGATCTTGTTAGCTCAACACAAACATGATTATACTCTTTCCCCTGATAAAATGTTAGAAATAATAAATTTACGTATAGTTATATATACTAACTATTTTAATTTAATTTTTAGCCGACTCAAAGGCTTGATTGATGGTGGTGGACTTTTAATATTCAGGTTGGTGGTTTGAGTCCCAAGTAAATTTAGTCTACTCAAGTTTGAGTAGTTGTGATCTAACATGTAACACAAAATTGATAACTATTTTTCATTTTTATCAACAATAAAACCAAATATGTCAACACAAGTATTATTTGATCTCAACTATGGGATTCAACTGGAAATACATACTAACAAATCTGTTTTAATTCCTTTTTTTTCCATTTTATTATGTTATAAACTTACCACTATCTTTTCAGTAGAAACTCTGTTTCAACTTCTCAAGGAATCAATTCAGGCTGGTCCTCCTCAGGATTGCTGATTGTTGAACGTCTCCTACTGCGTCCATCTTCAGTCAAGTTGATGAACTTGTTCCTGTATTTCTTGTGCACTTGATATAAGAGTCCAGCAAGATTTACTCTCTTTTGGCCAAATTTGCGGGGTAGTGCTGGCAGATAGTATATACTATGGAGTTCATTAGGTAGATGATGTTTGATTTGAAGAGCTAATGTGGTGAACTCTGCAACAGAGATTCTGCGCTCTCCATTGTTTGACATCAAATCAGAGATAATCAAGTTGGCCAACCTCTTTTGGTAAGCCAACTCTAGACTTTCGTCTGACTTTTTCTTTGCAATGTCTCTTTTTCTTTGCAATGCAGCGACCGGTCCTGTTCAGGAGGTTGAATATCTGAGAACATATGAAATAAACATCATAATGTGGATAGGGGGATGGTAATATAATTATTCCAAGGCATTCCGTCCTTGCCTGTCATAAAAGGCAACTAAGGGCTGTCAACAGGAACAGGGGTAGCCCTTTTCTTCATCCTGCTGACACAGTTCACAATTAGCAAAAGTGGTTGTTGGTAGAATTCCAAACCACCGAAAGTGTTTTCCCATCGGATGGGACCACCAAGGGACATGGCTACGGGCGAGAATATGGTGGACACCAACAAATGAGGAGCGGTTAAGAAGAAGGGCCATATTGCAAAAGTCGATTTTTTTTTTAATTACAAAAGAGTAAGAATGGCCCTTTTTACAGACCACCAATTTTTTTATAAAAATAACAACACAAAAATTCAATTTCACAGTAAAAAAGAAATGGTTTTAATAACATTTCTTTGGTTAACGTAAAGTATAATGGAAATAATGGAATAAACACTTCTTTGGGCTTTAAAAATAATAATTACAACATAAGTATAGATAGTATAGGTATGGTTTTAGTACTCTGTTTTAGAGTCATCCTCTGAATCAGAAATGTATTCAGTTATATTCAAGTTAGGTGTGAATACGTGTTGCTCAAACCGCAGAGCTATGGAAGGGACGAGGTACAGCATCAATTCCCTGAGGTCTTTCTCCTTGTCTTTGTTGATGGGTTTTGAATCCATAGGTTCAAGTTCAAAACTCTTGTCAGCATTGTTACTTGACAAGAGAAGTTTGAAAGGTACAACATTGAGATTGAAGGATTTGGAGGCTAGAACAGTCCCGTGAGTATCATACTTGAGTTGCACGAATTGTTGAATAGTGAATTTTACAAACTTGTTCACTGGTCTTTTATGACAGAATTGTGGAAGAGCAAGGGAACATTTCCTGAGCAAACCATTAACAGCATTGACAACAAGGAATGGGCTAGGATTCTTCCTAGATGAGATGAACACACGAACATAGTCCGGAACAGTAGACACACGTTGTTTTGCCTTCAGTAGTTTTCCATACAATCCGAAATTCCGGTCACAAACATTGTAGGAGTGTCCCCGGACTGGGAAAAGGTACCAGATTTTCACGTTCAACATATTTGCCATGTACGAACAAAACTGAACCACCGTGCTATTTTTGTTCTGCCCACCTGCTGCATCCGAGAGAAGAACAATTTCCTTGTGATGGGGTTTGATCTGTGCACTGATGGCATGGTACAGCATAGAGCAAACAGAATCCAAGTTTTTTTTAGCTTCCTGTTCCATGAAGTGGAATAGGTAGCTCTCTCCATTGTTGTGTACATGAATATTGAACACATACAAGTTCAGTTGGCGACTGTAGTACTGTTTGTTTATATTTAATTTGGGCAATGCCAAGTTTTGAGCGAAATCAAACTCCAAGACCAACTTTTCTTCTAAATTACAAGGACTCAATATTTCTGACTTTACCTCTTTCTACTTTTCGAATCTTCTCTTGTGTAGTTCAAACAAACTTTTACACGGGTCCCCTGGGTTGTACTTCAGTTTTATTTTGCACTGCGTGCAAAAGTCACAGACATCAATTCTAGGCAATCTAATCGAATACTTTGATTTTTTGAAATACTTACAGTACGTTCTGTATGTCAATGTTGTCAGTGGATACCTCTTTTCTGACTCAAAATGATTAGAAAACATTCTGTGCAGTTTCTTCATGTTCAACTCGGGATTGGTGCACTATAGTGAGATTCAGTGTGGGGGATAGAGGCCCAATGTTCCTCAACCATTTGCCATATCTGAAACGAAATAATTAATTTAAAATTTATTAAACTAAAATAATAAAATTGGTACCTACCTAGCAGGCTAATAATTATAAAAATACATACTTGTAAATTTAACTCGAATTTTTCGTAATAACAAAGGTAAACTATTGATCCTCTTAAAATAATTTAATGTTCTTACCTCAGGAGGAATAGTCCTAGGACGATTGTTGTGCCTCCCCCTTTGATCTTTCACTATAGGAATTCCGTTAGTAAACTTCCATTGAATAGTCCTCAGTCTCTTTCTTCCAATTTGCAAGTTTTGCTGCAGAAATTTGGAGCAGACCTGGTATTTCACATCTTGCACCACACAGAAATATTTCCATGAATACAATGCTGGAGTCTTGCGTTTGAAGTGTAAGTTCACACGTTGAGGCTGAGCAGGTACCATGCATCGTAGAAGGAAATAGTCCTTGTCATTTTCAGCATCGAGAGAGTCAAAATTCTGGTAAAATGTTTTTTGCTTATTAACATCAACTACTTTGTAACACTGAGTTTTACAGCAGACCCTCACTGGTCTAAAATCCATGGTGGACTGATTGAAAATGTATTAATTTTATCAAAACAATACAGCTGATTATATATTTTAAACTGAAATGGGGGGGGGGGGGGGGGGGGGGAGATACCAGATCAACGTACTATGAAAGCGCTCAGAAGTCCTCATTCAAAATTGTATGTAAAACCTAGGGTCGAGAAGAAGGGCCATTATTGGCTTTTTTCTAAGACGAATATCTCAGCAACTACGCATCACACAGCAAAAAACCAAAATATGAACGGATTCAGAACAACATGGAGAATTAAAAAATGCGAAGTCCCCAAAAAGGGCCATATGCGCATATGGCTTTTCTTCTTAACCGCTCCTCAAATATCCTTTCCGCAGAATGAACAAAGCAACACCAGGAGATTTGATCTTAGATCCGCTCCTTGTGTAATACTCTTTTGAGGGTGTGAGACCCCTCAAAAGGAGAAAGTCGGAGAAACAATAATAATAATTATAAAGATTATGGAATATGAAAACAGCAATTGAGAGGCTGATCGGAAAACGGGCGAAAGTCAAAAAAGTGAGTTTCGAGAAAAACGCGTTTAAAGTTTAAAAAGATGATATCTTAAAATTGGTGCATCGTAGAGCAAAAAATTATGGAATAAAAAAGACAAATCGTGTTCTTTTATACTTAGTAAGAACATTTTGAATCAATTTTATTTAATTTTAATACCAGTTATAAGGCATTTGAAACAGGAGAGACTTTCGCCCTTTTTGCGATTACTCACTTTTTATATCTAAAATACGTAATAAAAGCAATTTTTATTCGGTTTAAAAGAACGAAAGTTTTATTGGTTTAAAAAGGTTAAAAAAAAACCTTCAGTAGTTTCAGGAACAGTGTCTTGCACACAGGAACATTATCTCTCTCAAGAGGTATAACAATGTCAGTCCTATTCTTGAGTCAGTCCTATTCTTCTGAGCAACAACGGATGAAGTTTTCAAAGGAACCTTTGAAATACATCTGGCGAGTTATGCAGTTTGGTCAGCTTTAGATTTGTCTTTAAAAGAGCCATAGAGTTCTGTTTGTTCAATACTTGTAGGATTAGAAAAACACTTTGTTTTACAGCACCTAATAGTAATATCGTTCATTGTCTCTGAAAAAAGTAAGTATCCCTATACTAAGCCAAAGTTGGTTTAGCTAGACTCTATTTACAAGCCTTGTAAAGTTAATACATATAACAAGATGAAATTTACAAGAACAATATGAACTGTTTAAATTGCTTTTCTATAGACATCTAACAACACCAACTCTGGCAAAAAAGGGTTATAACGAGAGGTATCCTTCATTCACTGATTAACTGTGGTAAATATGATCAGGTAATTTTTATATAGTAAAATTTAGGTATCAGGGCACAATAAGTAAAACACTTTTTCCTTTATAAAAGATTAAAAAAAAAAACAATTTAACTAACACTTTTCTATTTAAAAACTAATCAAAACAATTAAAAAATCACAGAAGAAACAATAGGGTAGATAACAATCAACCTGTTACCGTAGTACTACTGAAATTTACTATCATGCCCGAAGAGTTGTGGCTTCTCATAAATCACATGGATTTGTTTACAAAAACTCGTGTAACTTCGTGAAAAAACAAGTTATCGAAAAATTTCTTTGTGTGTTCAACGAAGAACAACATGGCGCGTCTAAAAAAATGCAATAATCGGAAAAAGGGCGAAAGTCGACTTTCGCCCGTTTTCCGATCAGCCTCTCAATTATACCTGTTATAATAGGAGCAACAAGACTCCTACCTTCTCGAGGGTCATGGTGATACTGAAAAAATCTAGGAGGTGGTAGTACTTCCATCGGTGGGAGTGTTTGATTCTTCCATGCTTCGCCTTCTTTTAGATTTTATCCTTTAAGGATAAAATCCATTTTTATTTTAAGGTTGTTCCAAAAGTTCCAAAAAACAAATTCAACCAAGTTTTATTTTACAGGCCAGAATTCTGTAGTGAAACACTCTTCAAGCATGATAGTTCTTCTATCTTCATTACTTTACAATATACAGGGACAGCAAAATAAAATTTGAAATAACAAGAATTTCATTTTGGGTCCAATAAAGAGTACAACCTAACATTGTTAAAAAAAAAAAAAAAAAACAAAACAAAAACAAATTAACCCAAGTTTCATTTTACAGACCAGAATTCTGTAGTGAAACACGTCAAAACACTGAAACTTCATTACTTTACAATACAGGGTGTCCCACCAAACTTGGACACCTCAAATTACTCGGCCCCTGAAAGAGTTTTTGAAAAATAAAAAAATCTAGGGTACATGTGCTAATTATGCGGTTTCAGTTATGAATTTTTTTTTATACAGGGTGGTTCAAAAGTCAGAAATTGAGGTGTCAACTTTCGATTTTTAAATGGATCGACCTGAATTTTATTTGATAATTTTACTTCTAAATGATTCCTGAGTACTTTTTTAAACAAAAATATTACATACAGGGTGGTTTTTTTTCGACCAATTTTTTTTATAAATCTTGAATAACTCAAGTTCGGTTAATTTTTTCGATAACAAGACGAGAATGTGTTTATGTAATGAATACACGCACTTTCAATTGGCATCAAAAATTTTTATACAGGGTGGTTCACAAGTGAAATAATGACTTGATTTTTTTTAAAACCGAGTTTTTTTAGTTTTTTATTTAGGTTTAATAATTCTCGTCTAATTTTACACATTTTTCGTTAGTCATATCGAAAAACAAAACTAAAGTGTTGTACAGGGTGAGACATAATTTTTTTGTAACACCCTGTATATGGGCAGTCAAAGAGACGCAAAATTAAATATAAAGACTAAATATGCAAGAAAAACTTTGATTTTTAATTAAACTAAAAAGTTATGGTTTTTTAACTAATGTTGTCGCATGGACCACCCTGTAGATATTTTCTTAAACTATCATGTAGGTACTCTAAGTTGTATAAAATTCAACTAAAACTTCGAATCATGTGGGAAAAAACAAGTAAAAAACACGAATTTGAAGCCATTTTCAATTTGGTGTCCACACTGAATGATTTTAAAACTTGAAATAAAAAGTAGGTAGGTGTAGACACAAAATTGAGCATGGCTTTTTGAATTCATTTTTTTTCTTTCAGATTTGGACTCCTCGTTCAATTTTAGACAGTTTCGACTACCCATATGATGTTTTAAGAAAATATCTACAGGGTGGTCCATGCGACAATATTAGTTAAAACAAAATAACTTTTTAGTTTAATTAAAAATCAAAGTTTTTCTTGCATATTTAGTCTTTATATTTAATTTTGCGTCTCTTTGACTGCCCATATACAGGGTGTTACAAAAAATTATGTCTCACCCTGTACAACACTTTAGTTTTGTTTTTCGATATGACTAACGAAAAATGTGTAAAATTAGACGAGAATTATTAAACCTAAATAAAAAACTAAAAAAACTCGGTTTTAAAAAAAATCAAGTCATTCTTTCACTTGTGAACCACCCTGTATAATATTTTTTGATGCCAATTGAAAGTGCGTGTATTCATTACATAAACACATTCTCTTCTTGTTATCGAAAAAATTAACCGAACTTGAGTTATTCAAGATTTATAAAAAAAATTGGTCGAAAAAAAACCACCCTGTATGTAATATTTTTGTTTAAAAAAGTACTCAGGAATCATTTAGAAGTAAAATTATCAAATAAAATTCAGGTCGATCCATTTAAAAATCGAAAGTTGACACCTCAATTTCTGACTTTTGAACCACCCTGTATAAAAAAAAATTCATAACTGAAACCGCATAATTAGCACATGTACCCTAGATTTTTTTATTTTTCAAAAACTCTTTCAGGGGCCGAGTAATTTGAGGTGTCCAAGTTTGGTGGGACACCCTGTATACAGGGACAGCAAATTAAAATTTGAAATAACAAGAATTTCATTTTGACTCTGATAAAAAGTAAAGAATTCACCCTTGAACTTTTCCTGTTCAGAGCAATGATAATATGTGGCATATCATGATTACAATTTATTTCTCATTTATTTTTCTATGAGACAAGTGTTGATAGGATTTTAACCTAACTTACTATGAATTAAAGATCGCAGTCTACATAGGTGGGCTGAACTTACCCTTAAAAATAGATGCATCTGTATCCGGGACACCCTGTATAACGGTAAATATAGTTTATATGTATTCTCTCTACGCCAAACATATCTGGCAGGCAGATACCCAAGAGCTGAAAAATTGTCTTGTTGCGGTACTGTGTTGCTGGACTATCAGTCAGAATGTGAACTGTTTTCAAGTTTGGATTTGCTTTTCGAACAAATTCAACGAGTAGCTTCATTTGAGCAACTATCCCACTCGAGTCGTGCCGGTTGCAATCGGTGATGGTAGCACAAGAGAGGGTTGAAAGTTCTGCAGATTCTTTGATGTACAACATCGATGTGTGTAGTATGGTAACTTGAGGCTTAGAACCGCCATCTGAGAATTACTTACACTCAATTTTTTATAAAAATCCATGTGAATTATTATTTCATCGTGCTTCAGTTTTTCTTTTCTATCTTGAATGAAAGAGTGTTGATGTGCAAATATAAACAACATGTTGAAGAAATTCAGTCGTTTTTGACTCAAAAGCACGGTAAAGGTCGCCCATTGATGTTTCAATTTGTTTCTTCACTGTTTTTGCACACAATTTATTCTCTTGCGTTTTTTGTGATGAAGAACAAAAACAATATTTACTCCAGGTTGTGTCAGAGTGCCGTAAACACTATCCTGACTCTTTAAGGAGCTACGCTTTCCACGAACGAGTAGGTAGGCAATGTTTCATGGATTGAATTTTCATACTTATTGTCACCTTTTAACAGTGGGTATATACTTTGTATCTGTTATTCTGATAATATACGAGTATTATGTTCTTTTATCTTTTAATACACTACTTTTTTTTCATCATACGTAGTCTTTTATTTTTAATTTATTTTTATATCATTTGTAGAGTGAGGGGAGAAGAGCAGGCTCGTCGGCGTCAGCAACTGCGGCAGCTTGGGCGGAACGAGTGGGGTATCGTATTCGCATGAATTGAGCTGAGGGGGCAGGCCCTGCCCGGCAGGTGGGAGGGGAGCTTTAAAACCAGTGGCGGTGGCGTGTTGAGCGCTACCGATTGGATTATTGCTTGGATGTGCCAACAACTGAAGGTGGTTTTTTAGCTGCTACAGTTCTAGGAGGTTCAATCCTTTTTCTGCTAGTAGTATATTCCAAACCAGAATTTCTTTTACGCTTTGTAGCTGTTTTTGTCCATTCTTTCTGTGTTTTCTCTGTTCCTGTAACACGCACTAGCTGAAGGATTTTCCATTTTAAAAATCAAAGTTTAATTTTTTTTTTTTTTTTTAAAAAAATGAACATTTATTTAAAGAGAGGTCTATAACAATCGAAATCCTTGCCCCTGTTTAATGTTATTTTAATCAATACTACTCACAACCTACTCCCAATCGCAATCACATTAGAACTAAAATCACAAGCAATAACAACAGGTTGATGGACATTGGTACTTACAACGTTACACGCACATTCTTTAGTTCCGATTTTGACCACTACAAAATAAATATAAAAATGTTTCCTCTCAATACCTTGTGAATCTTGGCACTTACAACGCATTTCTGCAATAAAACGAATTTTTGGGGGGTATGGCACTTACAACGTTTTGCCGTGGCACGCCTCGTGTATCTGAGGTTTGCCAACAAAAAAATTACCGGCAATTTTTTTACAGGCAAAAAATTGGACTATTTTTAGTTTTTCTGAAATATTTCCCAAATAATGCATTTGACGCCGACACTAACTCTATACAAAGTTGTTCTCAACTAAATTCCCTACATTTTGTGTTCTACAAAAAAAATTGTGCGACCAACCTCTGAGCTTTGAGAGCGCCATCAAAATGCGGGCAAAAAATCAAAAAATCTTCCTTAGGAGGTAAGGCGATACACAGTCTTTCGCATGAGCAACTTGTTCACATTTTTTTGAGCAAATCTCCGCTAAATACTTTGGGTACTACGTTTTTATCGTGTTCTGTCAAATTCTCCTTGTTTATATTCAATTGTTTGGTCATTGTTTCTAAGAACATCAGTCGTCTTCTTATTTCATGTTTGTCTTTCATAACTTTGTTTACTACTTTGTTGAGTAATGGTGATCTATTTTTGTTCTTTAGAAGACGAAAATACCTTTTCTTGTACATGTTCTTGGATTTCTTTTCCCTCTGACATTTTTGCTCCAACTTTTCTAACTTCTTCTTGATGGTCTTCCTTAGGAGGTTAGGCGGCGATACACAGTTTTCGCATGAGCAACTTGTTCACATTTTTTGAGCAAATCTCCGCTAAATACTTTGGGTACTACGTTTTTATCGTTTTCTGTCAAATTCTCCTTGTTTATATTCAATTGTTTGGTCATTGTTTCTAAGAACATCAGTCGTCTTCTTATTTCATGTTTGTCTTTCATAACTTTGTTGAGTAATGGTGATCTATTTTTGTTCTTTAGAAGACGATAATACCTTTTCTTTTACATGTTCTTGGATTTCTTTTCCCTCTGACAATTTTGGTCCAATTTTTCTAACTTCTTCTTGATGGTGACATTGTTTCTTCTTCTTCTTTTCTCTCTCCAGAAAACCTCTGTCGGCTTGTCGATGGCTGTGGTGCAATGTTCATTAGCGCAGGGTCATCTGAAGATGGGGAATTAGGAGATGAATTCAAATCAAAAAATTGGTTGGTACATATAAGATGATGTATGTAGGTATGTACATTTGTATGTATTTTGCAATCTTACATATTTTAAGAGCTAGGTGTTCATGGCAACTTTGTGAGACAGTTAAGTATACTAAAGAGGTGTTTAAATAAGAACAACCAATTTAAAATTAAATATATATACTCTACAGATCTTCAGTTCTGAAGATTTGTACACTATTTACATATATTTAATTTCAAATTGGTTTATTTAAACACCTCTTTAGTTTAGTCAGATCTTTTAAATAAAAGATGGCAAAGGAAAACTTAGACGAGTTAAATATACCTTTTTTAATCCTAGAAAGACGAAGCTTTTTTGTCACACGCAGAACGATTCTATATTTAAAAAATTGTGCCACAATGATTCTATAAAAGGTACAAGCTCTGGCAGTAGAGGTGCCTTCCGGTTGTCACAAAGATAGTTCAGAATGTCTTCTCATAAAGTTACTGACCCAGTCTTAATTGGAAAAGTATGATATTTAGATCGGCATATTGATATGCAAGAGCCCTGAGATCATCAATAGACCAAACAATCTTTTTTCCATGGTTAGCATGTACCATTTCGATCAGCTTCCTGCTTGCTTGTGAATATTGTTCTCAATCGTCCCAACGTTTTGTGTGAAGCTTTTGTAGACACTTTACCAGATATAGATCTTATAGACAGTTTTTGGTACTCAGATGCACTATCAGAGCCCATGTCTCTATTTCTGACTGCATCAATAGCTCGTTGCATTGAAATTTCAGACCATGAATGTTGAGTTGTTTTCCTCGTGTAGGTATGCACCAATGTCCCTGTAAAAAAAATCATGTTAGTTTAGAAAAAAAATATTATAAGATAAGGATAGCAAAAAAAAAAAAAAAAAACAAACAAATAAGATTACTACATGAGATAATAGTATAATTATATTACAAATACAAAATTAGTACTACTTGACAGTATTTTTATTAATATTATATTTAACACTCTCTTTTTTGTTCTAGGTGGATGTTAACATGCTGTGGCATTTGCTATATGGCTTCACAGAAGAACTTTAGAACCATCAGTAACTGAAACGGTTTCTTATTGGAGAAAATCAAAATTGTCAACAGTTGGATCAACAATGAAAATCATCTAAGCTAACGACATTGCTCCTCATACTTCTGTCATGGTTACCCAAGCTGAAAAGGCAAAAAAAATTTCAACCATCATCCAGCTATTTAGCTTCAACTTCACTGATCATGAATCATGTGGAAATAACACAAAAACTGTACTCGGTTTTTCATGCAGTGGATGAGTTCAAGAAAACTGGTAAGGTGAGAGGTTTATCACTATCAGATTTGGCATTAAAATCTAAGGACCAGTCAGCTTCTCCTTTGAGGCATGCCCTACGATTTAGGCGAATTACTGCCTCAAAAATTTATGAAGCAGCACATCATACCTCAGTGAGTGGTTCCCTTTTTAATACCTTATTAGGTGCTTCAAAATTTCATCCTACTGCTGCAATGCAGAGAGGAATTGCTCTTGAGAAAGAAATTTTGAATACTGTTCAAAATTATTATGACTAGCCGTTTGCCCGTGCTTTGCAACGGGACTAAATTTCAAATTTACTAAGGCATGGCCGTACTGCTGGACAGCAATGCCTTTTTGAACTTTTTATAATTTTTCTGGACAAAGCGATAATGGTTTTGGGGGGGTCAATTCTGAGACATTTTTCGCTATCTCTTACCGTTTTGGCTAAACAACTCCGGACAAACAAACAAACATAGGTAGGTAGGTAGTCCTTTTTTCTGTTTTATATATAGAGATATCAAAACTAGTGAAGCAGGCCTTGATGTTTGGTGCTTCACCTGATGGAGTCTCAGTGAATCACGTCTGGGAAATCAAGGCACCATCAACTGACAAATCACTCCAGACATATTTTACTCTGGACCAAGAGAGATCAGCACCTAAGTATAATGCTCAGTTGCAACTACACACTTGGGAAGGAGAATAGGGTGTTTCCTGTGGCAAAACCTGACTACGAAAGAAGTAGAGAAGTTTTTGTATTGTTTGTTGAGTTAGATGAAGATGTTATCTTTGATCTAATGAATAAGGCCCAGGAATTCTGGAAGCAGGCAGTATTTCCGAAATTATTTTCTTCGGGTACTTCTAGTATGGTGACCTGGGTTCAATTCCCATCAGTATAGGATTTTTTCTTCTATATACATGGATGTATGGGGTTTACTCACAACTCATGAGAAAAATGAGAAGCTATTTGTATGAACAGTGACTAGTGGCAGTATTATAAGAAGGAATATGTTAATTAGGAAAAAATTAAATTTGGAGTTTCATAATTTTATTTTCCCACAGTTGTAACTAATTAACACAATGTGAACAACATACATAAGTTTCTTGTACATTTCTATCTTGCATTATTTCTATATTTAAGTACCTATTTGTCTAAAACCACTATCTTACTAATAAATAATTGAGTTGTGAGAATAATTCTGTTATGTAAAAAAAAAAACTTTGAATGTACCATTTTTCTTTATTTATACATGTATTTAGGACATTTATAAAGTTACAAATTAATGATATTTGCTATTATGTTACATACTTTAAAATATGGATGATTTTCTTTTACAAATACAATATTTTTCTTATTATACAAAAATGGTCATAAAAAGTTAAAGCAAAATTTTCTAGACAATTTACAGTACATCATGAATAATGGGGTATTGACAGTTGGATAAACCTGCTGCTATGATAACCACCGCATCAATATTTTTAAGCAAATCATGATGGAATCTTGTGTGGGCATCTAAAAATTTATATTCCCGCAACCTTTTAATTACCCTCTCTACATGCACCCGTAGGCTGGCTATTTTTTTAGTATCTCTAACCTTATCTACACTTAATTTCACACTTGCTGATACACTTGGTGGTCGTTTAAAAAAGCATTGCTTTCTATGCAATACCGTTTTAAAAAGTATTGCTTTCTATGCAATACCGTTTCTAGTTGCTTGAAGCCTCTATCACCTAGGACAACTGTCCCGGGTGTAAGTTTTTCCAGGTAACCACTGTTTTCCACTATATCCATATCAGATATCCTACCACCGTGTACCCCTTGGATTTATAGTTTAGAAGTCCTGAAGGAGTATAAGAAACAAAAAAATTCAATGTATTGCAAGACATATAATTAGACCATGTCACTGCTTGAAGTGTAAGTTTAGACGGCTTTTCAATTTCAATCTCAAAACAATCTATAATGGATTCAACATTGGAAAAATTAGCCTGTAATTTGATCGAATAGTAGCTCTTGAAGGCCAAAAAATATAAGTTTCTAGCAAAGGAAAAATTCTTGGTAAGGCATCATTAAAATTCCTAGAAAGAACACTTGTTTGTAGAACAAAATATATCAGCCAATGCATGAAATGGTTTATTCAATCGTACTTTACGCAAGACCAGTAATATTGTATTATATTCAATTTTGCTGAATTTTGAGAGATTATCAATTAATTTGATATTTTCTATATCAAGAGCCTAGTAAAACCTCGGTTTAGCCAGCATACTTTTAATTTTGTAGCTTACTAACAAATTTCTGTTGATACCTCCTGAGCTATAGGAATCAGTACATGAATTTTCTTCATCAGATACATGGAAAGATTTATCAGACAGAGATTCAATTGGAGCTTCTATAGATTTTGCTGGAGATTTTTTCAATAAACAACGTACTGGACCTTTGACGCAGAAAACCTAGGACTGCACAAGACAGGAAATACAGAAAGATTATTTTACAACATTTTTTTTATTTTTTTTTTCAATTCACGTAGTTCTGCATCTCTCATAGCTTGTACCTCAGCTTCCCTCAACTGAAAGTCAAACAGGTCGAATTGAAGACGAGCTCCTTTCAGTGGAAGTGCTACGAGCTCTCTTTTCTGAGCTTGGTTTGCCCTTTCTGCCTCCTGGTTTTCTTCATATTCCATAAGTTTCGTTAGTTTCTGTATTCTTTTTTTCCTTTTCTCAGATATTGCCGAAGCTCGAGTCGCTAGGAATGATGCGCCCTACGATGGTTTTTGTCGGTATATAAAATGTATATTTTTATTGATGGAGGGGTGTTGCGAATGTTAATTTTAGACAGGATTTTATTTATTGGGTGTGTTGCGAATTTCATTTTAGACTAAGTTCTCATTGTCGGTAGCGCGGCTATTTATACCATTAGCACTGGCCACTGAAGAGATCTTCGGATGGCCAGTGTTCTTATGGTACAAATAAAAAATGTAAATTTTTTTTACAAAATTTACAACAAAAAAATTTGTAAACGGCGTTTACAAATTTCGTGAATGATTTATTAAGAAGGCAATGTGGTCCTGTTAGTTGTACGAGATGAAGATTGTTGACCAGGAGTCTAGGAAGACGGGAAAGCAGGGGCAGAAGAAGGCAATGTACTGCTACATGAATCTTGTCGACTAGGAGTCGAGGACGAGGGAAAAGCAGGGGCCAAACACTGAGCAATGCTTACAACAGGAAGAGAAGAAACCATTGTGGTGAAGGACCTAGCAACAGGTGGATTGGATTTCAGGTGTTTGGTTTGAGAGCATCCAACTGGGATTTTTCAAACAGTATGATGGCAATGGTTTCTTAACGTGTCTATTTTGAACAATCCAGTCCGAATCATGCTTGATTTCTACATCCACCTGCTGCTGCAGGTGTGACTCAAGAACTGGATCAGGAGTGGATTCAAAAAACTCCAGTGGTCCGCCTCTAGTGGTTGTTCCCAGGTACTTCTCCGCACCAAGTTCCTTCTTCTTTGATTTCACATTTGCCCAATATTTTTTCAGCTGTCTTGCAGTTCTCTGAAAGTAAAAAAAGGTTGAATTAATTCAAAAATGTAAATTCCTTTTTGATACATTTTCTTATGGATCAAATTTCCTAGAATTTCAAAGTGATTTATTTCTATTGTACTTTATTAATTAAAGGTTGGCTGATATCCTTGATGATTGAACATTTAAAAGATCACCACTTTCAGAAAGGGCGAACTGGGATTTTCCAAATACAGGGTGTGCCATCTATGTTACACCACTTCAAAACACCATAATTTCTTAACGGATCAGGTACTATGAGAAAGTTTCCCAACTGTTAGCGAAAGTTAAGTGATTGGAGGTTGAATAATTGGTATACGATATCCAACTTACTTTCATATTCAGCGACTGCGAATTGAACTCATCTGCCAGAGCTCCCCATGCTTTCTTCTTATCCAGGTTGCTGGTATCGTCCGTCTTCTTGGACTCAACAGTCGCACCATATTTTCTAATGATTAAATTTTGGAGTAACTCCTTCTCAGCTATTGAAAAATTTACTCGCTTTTCCATCTCGCAAATGAGGAGAAAACTCATTTTATTATTTTATCTAATATGGCTTCGAGCTATATTGCGTTATTTTTTATGTCCTTTGGTTGTATTCCATCATGGCCTGGTCCTTTGTTTTTTAAACTGTTGATAAATTTAAGCAATCCATTTTTTTTTACCCAATCAGGATGGTCAAGTGTCTCTGATTGATAATTGGTTACATTGGAATATCCATGCTCTTAAGTATGGTGAACTGCATCTAAACAGACGGATTATTAACATTTATAGTAGCAATCTTTGTGACATTATTAGTTTTTATTTTAACAACTACCTCCCAAATCCTTGAGGTTGATTTAAGAATCTTATAACATGGATCAGCCCTCTTGATATTCACAACTGAATAAACACATGTACTACCCCAAGAGCAGTATGTGTCACAAGGAGAAGATGGAGTTTGACAGTTATATGTATGTTGTCATTTCCTGTCAAAAATATCTATAAAAAAGCGAGGAAAATATATGATGACCACTTGAAACTTGTTGTTTTTTTTATTTATTTTTCTGGGATTTTTTTTTTCAATTCAACCAATAGACAGTATTCAAAGCCAGCGTTGATGGTGGGTTGAATGCACCGGTTCTCGTAGGATCAGCGAAGTTAAATAGCGCAGCGTCTAGCGAGGTGAAGACTTCGTGATGCTTGCATTCTAGACCCACCTCTTCGACAGTTTTTGTCAACTTATCAACCATGCAAGACGCAAATGTGGATGATAAGTCGGTTTGTGTTTGATCAAACCAGTGTGTCATTACTTCTTAGCTGCTTTGGTTGTACATAGTAAAGTTATGTTTATTTAATTTGGTTTTGTAGTACATTGCTCCTGCATTTACGTATGGGACTAGCTTAATGCCTGGACATCTTGTGTGAACACCACTACTTGAGCATTATTAGCTTTTGCCTTCTCAGTATCAAGACGTTTTTCTTCTCTTGCTCGGTCTTTTGCTTTAATGTGTTCTAAGTACTGATCTTCAGAAACTGCGCCACTTTTGACTGTGTAACTTTGACATGTGTCACACTGGTCCTTCTTGGGCTGGTACAGAGATAAGTTCATCTCGTGAAATACTTTTTCGAAAGATGCTCAGCATAATGGTGTACCCCAGTTGCCTTATATTCTTTGCAAATAAGCTATAAAGTTGCCTCTGTGAATCAAACAGTGGTTCTAAGTATAATTTCGATGATGAAGATTTACAATAATGTAACGGGAGTTTCGCCAATGAATCCAAAAATGTGTGTACCCATTCAAAGTCAGCAGTTTTAAGAGCTATACCTTTCCTTGAGGGCCGTGTTACTTGTGCAGATGGAGCCATTCCCAGGGATTTTTTACCACTTTTCTCGTAGCTGAGAGAGTTTCTGAAAGAGCTGCTGACTTCTAGTTGTCCATTTGCACCATTGGAAGAGCTGCTGACTTCTAGTTGTCCATTTGCACCATTGGAAGAGCTGCTGACTTCTAGTTGTCCATTTGCACCATTGGAAGAGCTGCTGACTTCTAGTTGTCCATTTGCACCATTGGAAGAGCTGCTGGCTTCTAGTTGTCCATTTGCACCATTGGAAGAGCTGCTGGCTTCTACTTGTCCATTTGCACCATTGGAAGAGCTGCTGACTTCTAGTTGTCCATTTGCACCATTGGAAGAGCTGCTGGCTTCTACTTGTCCATTTGCACCATTGGAAGAGCTGCTGACTTCTAGTTGTCCATTTGCACCATTGGAAGAGCTGCTGACTTCTAGTTGTCAATTTGCACCATTGGAAGAGCTGCTGACTTCTAGTTGTCCATTTGCACCATTGGAAGATCTGCTGACTTCTAGTTGTCCATTTGCACCATTGGAAGAGCTGCTGTGTCCATTTGCACCATTGGAAGAGCTGCTGGCCTCTACTTGTCCTTGGTCAGCTAGTTGTAACCAATACCGAATGGTCCACTTTTTAATCCCCTAAGTGTTCAGAAAGGTTTGACAGCACACTTATTCTCTGTTTCCATTAACAAACAGGTCATATTTCTCAGTTTCTCAGGCAGTTTTCTTAGTTTCTTTTTTCCACTTTTGATAATTTTTCTGTGGTTTTCTTTTGCAGTCTTAATGTTGTCTGTAGGCTACTTTGGGTTTCAAACAGTTTTTATTTTAAAAAAAGTATGTATCCCAAAAGATACATTGGGTTTTAAGTACATCAATTTTCATAACAACAAGGAGGTGTTTTTTTTTTCAACAAAAAATGAAACATTTTATAGCCTAGGGTCTAAGAATGATAGATTTTGGGCAGTCAGTACCTAAGTCATTTCATGAAACAACTTAAAACAGTTGCGTGACTCTTGTAAGCAAAGGAATACTTCGCATCTATTGCATCGAATCCGTGCAGTATTTGCACTACAACCCGGAAGCCTGCACCTATTCTTCTTGACTGGATTGGGGAATTCCGGTAGATGTAATTCAGTCTTTGACTTCCTCAAGTACTCGTTTGGAAGAGGTACAGCAGCTCTGTGGTGTTTCTTTGGTGGTTCATCATTGTCATCATCTGATTCTGAGTTGTCATTGACTGTCATATTGTGGCGGAGGAACTCTTCAATTTTTTCACGAAACTGTAGGCAATCCAAGATAAGCCGCCGAGGTTTTCCAAGTGCTATTTGATCTCGGCGGTATTCGATCCATGCGGCAGCAAGGGAGAAATCGAAAAGATGGAAAATCAATCGAACTGTCCATTTTTTTGTCCGAGCACAAATACGGTAATAACTGATTACCCGGTCGAGAAAATCGACTCCTCCCATGTTTGCATTGTACGATTTGACAAGGAGAGGTCTAGGAACTTGTATGTGTTGACCTTGTGCCTTTGAATATCTCCGACATTCATCTGTGGGATTTATTCCTTCCTTACTTGAAACCAATGTTACAGGTCTGTTATCAAACCACTTTCCCACAGTCACCTGACCATCTCCACGAACAGATTGATCCACAGATTCTCGGGGACGTTTTTTCATCACAAGATCATCTTGAAGTTTGGAGTTTGGGGGAATCCGGTTTTTCTGAACTGTCCCTATACCCTGGCATTCCGCATCACAGTGTAGAACATCCAGGAGTGCTATTGATGTGAAATATCTATCCATATAGATGGTGATTCCAGGTGGCAGTGTTTCAGTAAGTTTCATCACTACCTTTCCTCCCAAATCTAGACCTGGGTAAGCATTGGCAAAATCTCCTTTCCCTTGGTACAAAATGAAGTCCACGGGTAGACCGTCTGGGGAAGTTGCAACAAAGTTTTTTAGTCCACAAGGATTCGGCTTGTTTCTCACAAACTGGCGGGCAGACGAATGGCCCCAGAACGGGATTATTTGCTCGTCAATTGAGACGGCGGCTGAACGAGGATTCAAGCGACATGCAGTTTTGACCATGGTAATGAGGGGTGCAACTTTCCAGAATTTGAACGCTTGCTTCTCTTCAGGAGGAATACTATTGTCTTCTACTAATTTCAAGTTGCTTCTGATAGAGAAGTACCTATCTCTTGTCATGCTGTCTGCAATAGTAGGTACTCTTGTCTTTCTAGCCCAATACATCCGAATCCGAGGGTATTGCAAATAAGACATTGTGATCGTTATTGCAAAAAAGTTCTTCATTTCTTCAGCCGTAGTGTTCAATGGTCTGCCCTTTTCTGAGAAATATCTTTGATTGGTGTATTGGCTTACTCTCGTGTAAAAATCATTTGGGACATATTTGGTGAAGTAGACTTCAGGTGGCAAATCAATGGGATTTGTTTCCATTGGCGTGTATTCAGGAGCTGGAGGAAGAGGTTCAAAGTTTTGTCTTTTTACCCACAGGCGTAATCTGTCAGTTTCATTGGTAGCTCGGATAGTCTCATCATCTTCAAACGATGAAGAATCATCATCATCACCTACTTCAGCTGCAACAGGTCCTTCTCTTTCGATGATAAAAGTTGGATCAGCATCTTCATCATCTGTCAGGTCTAGATCTGAGTTGTCATAATCAATCTCTTGCAGCACATCGTGGACAGCACTGTCCAAACGTGATTCATCTGTGAAAATGAAAGAAATAAATGATTTCAGATTTCCTCATGTCGCTTACAAGATACATAAAATAAGTCACATTTGTATTCTTTGAGACCCATGTATCCTGAGGACGACATAAAACTTAAGGAGCTGTTTGTGTGCTAACAAATGCACCAATTTTTCTCCTGCTTGGTTCCTCAAGATCTTTGAAGAGTCTAATTTATTATTAACACAACTAAAACGTCAAAAAAGATCTATTTATCCGTTAAAACTTACTTGTGGCAGCAATGCGAAAACTCCTTCTATTTTGAGCACTCATTTTGAAATGACAAAATTTTGTTGATAAAAATGTAAACAAACAATTTCTCGTGATATATCGAGTGCTGACCTCTAGTGAGAATATTCTAAAATGAAAAAAATAAAATCAAAGTAAAAGAACCGAGGTATATGTGAACTTGAAATGGGGTCTATTTATGTCTCCTGTGGGAGACACTAGGCCTAAGAAGTTTATGAAAGCTTTTGTTGTGTTTTCTTTTCCTTTCCTCATCAAGCAATCTTGATTTTACAAAATCAATTGTTATCTCTTCCTTAGAAACCATTGTTTCTATTGCAGCAACAATATAGTCATAACTTCTGGGCATTGCTAAGAGAAAACTACAAACTTTCTCTTCTTCTGATAGAGATGCACCAGCATCAGCTAATTTCCGCTTCTAGTATGGAATATGAGAAAGCAATTTTGTTTATTTGGCATCGATTAATTGATTTTGATTTGATTTAAATTCTTTCAAATCCAAAGAGGCAGCAATATGGTCCTTTGAACACTCATGTCTTGATATTCCTCTTGTAACATTGAGAAAATTTTGAAACTCCAATTTATGGTTCCAAACAGATTGCTCTAGTTTTGCAAAGAGCAGGCATGGCCAACAATAAAGTGCCCTAGTGTTTTTACTTGTACAAAGCCAACTGTTTTTTTCTAGCCGTGCTGCTTGAAAGTGGATGGAGTATGATTTGTTGTTTTTGTGTATTGAGTCATGTAGTTTCAAAATCGGCCATATCCATGTGGACTAAATTTTTCAGGAAAGGAAAAAAACGTTTCACAACTTTTTGAGACTTGTTATCAATTTCGTTCTTCCTGAGATAGATAGATCTCAAGCATACCTATTATTTCAGTAAATTAATTTTTCCATGAGTTACACAGTATAGCAGTTCATCAAATTCAGCAATGAATTCTTCATTTCTGTTTCTATTTAATTCTTCTTCTTCTTCTTTTAGCTTTGGCCACAAAATACGTTCAATTTCAAAATTACCTTCCAGCTCTTCTAATTTTTCTTGGACTTTTTTTGGTCCGATTCTATATTTTTTTAATTTATTGTTAATAATATTATTTTCTTTAAAATCAATATCTTTATCATCTATATTAAAGTTTTTTATTAAAAGTTCAAAAATTCTTCTGTCCTCCTTCTTTTTTATTCTTTTTTATGACTATAAAGTTGGTTTTTTTTTAAGTTCTCAATATTTTAAATGAAATAATAAATTAAATATAAATTAATAGTAAATTATAAATTAATTATGTTCATAAAATAAAAATTAACAAATTTGTTCAAGAAGTAAAAAGATAGAAAAGGTGCGTGTTTTTGGGGTCATTTTAGGGGGGGTTCGTTCTCTAAAAAAATCCCGAAAAATGCTTCCTCTCCCTTCCAGGAGCTGTGAAAGTTAAAAAAATAAAAGTGTTTTTTTACTATAACTCTTGAAATACAAGAGCTATCTTAACAAAATTTTGTGAACTTACCTTATATTATGCTCCTATTATTCCCACATAACTTGCATTTCGGTGACATTTTCAGGGTCGGCTGTATGGGGTCAAGCTGCAAAGAAAACCGCCATATCTTTTTGTATAATAAAAGTAGTGAAATAAAATTTAAGCCACTTTATTGTAAATGTTTTTTTCTACAAAAAAGCTCTGAATATTTTTTTTGTCAAATGCACGTATCACTCCAAAAAATCGAGTTGAAAAACTTTGGATAACCGCGTGTGTCCTTTCAACATTTTCCCTCTCTAAATCTGATCCCCTCACACATACCACTTTGTGTTTAAAAAAAGGAATGCCAAGAAAAAAATTCCAACAAATGACTTTATCTTTAGCATTTTTTATTTGTTATTACCTTGTTACTTGAATGGACCTCGTAATAAATGTCTGGCTTTTGTGTTGTTCAACAGACAATTTGTAATTATTCAAGAAAGGACGTGAAACATTGGTTTTCAGTAGGTAGGTACCTAAATTCAATATTCGTGGATGGTCTGGAAATTTTACCTGCACCTTACAGCAGGTGTTCGAAATGACTGCCTCCAGCTTCAATGCATGCTTCTGCTCTTCGCTTTACTGAGTGACGTACTCTTGCAGTGATACGAGGCCGATTCCTGATGGTTCCAAAGGCTTGTATTATTCTCTCTCTGAGAACTTCCACGGATGGCACAGGTGTATCATACACAAGAGATTTTACATCGCCCCACATGTAAAAGTCGATTGGGTTATGATCTGGTGATCTTGCGGCCCAAGGTACAGGTCCTGCCCGACCAATCCATCGTTGCGGGAATTCCGTGTTCAAATGTTCTCTCACTATTAACCGGTAATGCGCCGGGCAGCCATCATGCATAAACCATAATCGGTACCTGTCTGCCAAGGGAACATTTTGCAGTAAGCCTGGAAGCTCTTCGACAAGAAATTCCAAATAATTTTCTCCATTCAAAGTGGGAGGTAAAAACACAGGTCCAAGAATAAAGTCACCTACAATTCCGCCCCAAACATTCAGTTTGAAGGAATACTGATGCTTTCCTTCGACTAGCTCATGTGGGTTTTCATGTGCCCAGATATGATTATTGTGCAAGTTAATAATACCGTCTCTTGAAAATGTAGACTCATCAGTAAACAAGATCCTTTTCAAGAAAGACCTATCTTCATCTATTTTCCGTAGCAGCCACTGGCAATATTGTACTCGGGGCTCAAAATCTCTTTCAAGTAAACCCTGAACACGTTGAAGGTGATACGGGTAAAGTAAATCAGTGTTCAAAATCCTCCAAATTGTCACATGATCAACCTGTAATTCATCACTCATCTGCCGCGTACTTATTCTGGGATTGTTTTCAACTCGTTCTAAGACCTCTTCTTCTAGGCGCACCGTTCTTCTGGTTCTCGGCCGGCCAACATCCGTTCTCTGCGGGTTTACATTACCAGTTGCCCTTAAGCGATCATGGACACGCTGAAAAGTTCTTGGACAGGGTAAGTTTCTCAAAGGAAACAATTCGGCGTAAATCCTTTGGGCCTCATAAGTATTTCCCCTAGCTGCACCGTAACAATAATGGATGTCAGCCCATTCCTCATTATTATAATTCATTTTCACTTATTCCACAAAAATAATACAAAAATGACTATCTAACAGCAATAATAATAATGTAACAAAAAAACTGCAATAATACTTAGTGGAAATGATAATTGGTGAAAATTGCTATCCAAAAGTTACAACGAAACTGAACATAATGTTTGCTGTCAAGAAGTGAAAACAAACAATTAATTAAGTCTAAAAAATGTAGCTGGCCAAAAAAAAAAAAAAAATAGCTGAATGCATTTGATACCTAATACGCAATAAAGACTCTTACACACGGTTGTCAAAAGTTCTTTCACTTCGATTTTTCAACTCGATTTTTTGGAGTGATACGTGCATTTGACAAAAAAAATATTCAGAGCTTTTTTGTAGAAAAAAACATTTACAATAAAGTGGCTTAAATTTTATTTCACTACTTTTATTATACAAAAAGATATGGCGGTTTTCTTTGCAGCTTGACCCCATACAGCCGACCCTGAAAATGTCACCGAAATGCAAGTTATGTGGGAATAATAGGAGCATAATATAAGGTAAGTTCACAAAATTTTGTTAAGATAGCTCTTGTATTTCAAGAGTTATAGTAAAAAAACACTTTTATTTTTTTAACTTTCACAGCTCCTGGAAGGGAGAGGAAGCATTTTTCGGGATTTTTTTAGAGAACGAACCCCCCTAAAATGACCCCAAAAACACGCACCTTTTCTATCTGACAGTAATTTAGTAACACCCTGTATATTGAAACAATAGCGAAGTTACCTGATAAAACAAAAAGAAGTGTACAAAGAGCAAAAGACAATAAATCATCCCAATGGCTTACAATCGTACCAAGAGCATCAGATAATAATGATCTAACTGCTTCTCAATTTCGGGATGGTTTAGCAATTAGATACGGTCATGAACCCATAAATCTACCAACCAAATGTGATGGATGTGGTGATGACAACTTCAACTTGAATCATGCTCTGAACTGTAAGAAAGGCGGACTAGTGAAACACGGGCATGACCAACACCGTGATGATATAAAAGATTGGGCACAACTAGCCTGGGGTCCAGCCACAGTGGAGCCAATCATGCAGGAAGCCACCCCCAATAATCCTGCACTGATTGGTGATCTCATGATGAGTGGAGTCTGGGAAACAGCAAGGAAGGCGTTCTTTGATGTACGCATTGTAAATGCCGACGCCTCCTCGTATGTGACCAGACCCTGGAAATCTATTGAGAATAACCACTCACATGAAAAACATAACAAATACAATCGAGCTGCAGAAGATTTGCGTGCATCGTTTACCCCATTAATAATTTCATGCGACGGTGCAATGGGTATTGAATACACCAACTTTATAAGACAAACAGCAAGCAAACTAAGCGACCGATGGAATAAATCTTATTCCCAAACACTAGGATGGCTCAGGGTCAAAGTACAGATTTCAATCATCAGAGCTGTAAATATAAGAATGAGGGGGATGAGAAAGAAAGTGCGAGGTGTTGAATGTGAAGATGGGGCGGGCATGTTTGAGAGTTTATAAAAATTGAATAAATACCAGTTCTTCTCTGTACTAAGAATTGTAAATAAAAAAAAATTTAATAAATAAATTGAAATTTGTGAAAATATCATTAATGGTAGAGAGAAATGTTATTCTTAGATTTTCATGGTAACAGTCCTTATGCTCACGTTCCACATACTCATAATTATTACATCTACAATTACGACCTAAGTTATTTGAATAACCTCGTAATCTAATTAAATTTAGTAAATTTTCAAAACGTCGAAGAAAACAATGAGTACTAAACGGTGGTAAACCCAGTTTAACTACTTGAGGTTCAATGTAAAAAAGAAGAAATTGGCAGGTAAACGATCAGTATAAGAGTTTTCGAAAAAAATTACAATTTCATCAACATGTCTGTTGGAAAAATCAAATACGGCTTGTCTGAATGCCAAGTCTTCCAATGTTTGCATAGTTTTCAAATAACTTAGATCGCAACTAATCTTTCTGACTTATCCAACAAGATATCAGAAATAAATCATCAAATTTTTCGGACATAACATAATTATCACAAATATAATTAAAAAAATGAGATATCCTCTATCATAATGGGTATAATGTGACACACAAAAGAATAAATGTCAACACGTGCACATTCGCCATGTTCTGGCAGACAGTATTGGTTATTTTCTAGAGTAAGGTGCATCACATTACACTCAAATTCCAATAATTATATTACTATAATTTTTTTGAAGAAGATCTTCTTGGATATGTTTTGGTAAATTTTCCTGAGCAATTGTTCCTAGTATTTTATTTTTATATCCCCTATCAAATAAAATTATATCTGCTATACCTTGAAAATGTGGTTCTAAATGTGTTTTTGCTGTATCTCTTCTGCAATTAAATAAAAAAGGTCTAAATATTCTTGAAAAAGTAAATGACAATTATTAATTAAAGAAATAGACTATAACGAAGGAGACATATTACATACCAATTTTAAAATAATAAAATTTATAGCAGGTTTCACTTCTTCAGAAGGTCGCTCTTAGCTCTCCGTCGTCTTGTTCTTCAATAAGTTGAATTGCTACCGAATTCAGGACATCTTCCTTCTCTTCTCCAGAAGACTATTTAATTCTTCTTCTTCTTTTAGCTTTGGCCACAAAATATTTCAAAATTACCTTCCAGTTCTTCTAATTTTTCTTGGACTTTTTTTGGTCCAATTCTATATTTTAATTTAATGTTAATTATATTTTTCTCTTTAAAATCAATATCTTTACCATCTATATTAAAGTTTTTTTTTTATTAAAAGTTCAAAAATTCTTCTGCCCTCCTTCTTCTTTATTCTTATTGCAACAATTGAAGACATAATATGACTATAAAGTTGGGTTTTTTTAAGTTCTCAATATTTTAAATGAAATAATAAATTAAATATAAAATTAATAGTAAATTATAAATTAATTATGTTCATAAAATAAAAATGAACAAATTTGTTCAAGAAGTAAAAAGATATAAAAAAATGTTCACAAATAAATCAGACAAATGTTTGAAAAAAGTAAATAGTCAAAACTGTTCACGAATAATAGAAACACCCTTTTTATTTTATTAGGTAAATAGTCAAAACTGTTCACAAATAAATTACACAAAATGTAAAAAAAGTAATTAGACAACTTGAGCACCTTAAGGGTCATACTGTGCAATTTCGAGATATATTGTCAAAACCTCACCAAATACCCATCCTGATCCTAGAGAACAATACAGCTCACACTTATCATTAAGTTTTTCGAAAATAGGCTTAAAATTAATGATTTCCTCACTGCTTTTCACTGTTTTCTGAATACTAGATTTAAAAATAGGGTGTGCCCAAGAATCTTCTTCCGCACTTTCGTCTGGAGATGGTTTATACAAAGACACCTCAGCACTAATATTCCATTTCATTCCATTTTGAGATTTGAAAATTTTTCATAGCTGTCTGAAATTAATTATCAATTGATTACCATATTTTCACATAAATGGTGAGAAAGTTATCATCCTAGGGCCATTACTGAACTGATTCTCTTGAAACTTCCACAGAATGCTTAAAATGTTATACAAAATGATTAGCCCTGAGAATTTTATGTAGAGTTAAGTTGTGTTGATTAGCTTGGATGATGGTCTTAGCTTTGGTTTGCCAGAATGAAAATTAGTGCAGGGTTATATTTATTCCTTTTCACAACTTAAATACTCTGGATCTTTGTTATAACTATGTGAAATAGCATTTTAATAGATGGTAAATGAAATACAAAGACACACATTACTTGTCAGGAATATAGAATGAATATTCATCCAACCAACACAACATCCTGGAAACATCCAGAAGAGAGATATCTTACAAAAGTCAGCATCTTTAAGTAATCAGGCACAGTAAGACCCCTGTGATTTTCTCTTGGATCAGACAGAACCAAGGGAAGAAGAAAATCATTTACCATTCTCTTTGAAATGTGGTACCTCATAATAAATTCTACATCAGAAAGATATTCTAGTGGGTTCTGGGCGTCCCTCAGAACAACTCTTTCCACAGGAGCATACATATCGTTGTCCAGGTATTCCAAGAATTCGGCGAACTCGTCAAAATTACCCATGGTATCAAATAACAAGAAAAATTAAACTATGACAACTAAATACGTTCTGGAGAAACTCAAATAAATAATTATACAATTTTCTTCCCGTAGGGACCCAAAAACTGTTATTTTAGGTCAAGCAAGCTTAACCGGCTAGTTTGTTGGTTGAAAGCTAGCCCTAACAGAATTAGACTCAAGGGAACTGTTGAGAGGTTCAATTAACCTATAATTATGTCGAAGGAATGTTGAGGATATCCTCCAATTCGCCCAAGACAAAATACTATCTAACTGAACATTAGCATGTGCCAGGCTAGAATTAACAGCAGAACGGAAACTGCCAGCAGGAGCCGAAATTCCTGCTTGAATTAGAGCAGTAAAAACCCAATTGGCAATTGGCTCTTGATACCGGTTTTACTTTTCCTCTTGTGGAGATGAAAAGGGCAGAAATGGGAAGAGCTCCACAACGTCGTTGGCGTTGCTCTATAAGGACCTCAACCATCTTTTTAGTTTATGCATTTTTTTCAATGATAATTGTGGTTCAAGCACTTCTTATTAGATTCCGTAAAATGGGGTGGATAGAAACAAAATTCATGTTCAAGATACCACAACTTGCAAACCACAAGTCCTAATGACCTCTATGATATACCAAATTTCTGGTCTTGATGAGTACTTTGAGGCTTGTATACTTGAAGTTTTACAATTGATACAGATTTTCCCTAAACCTTGAAAAACCTCCTTGTTTCTATTCAGCCTTAAAGTGAATAGAAAGAAGAATAGAAACATGAAAAACTACAACCTAAGTTGTGAATATGTTTCATATGAATAGAAACATGCACTATTTTCCTTTGAAATGATCTATTCACCTCTGCCATTCCATGTTTTTTTTTTTTTTCTTTCTTTCTTTTTCTGGCATTGGTAGGCAAGACCATTCCATACAGCCAAAGGGTTCTAATTAATTATAGGTTATCAGAGCCAAATAAAATTACAATTAATACATAATAAAGGCGAAAACTTACATCTATACATATTTATAATTAATTAAATACGAATTTGGTTTCGGTTAATGAAATCATAAATAAATCCATATGATCTGGTATCATGCAGTATGGTTTTGTAGGAAAAGGGGTTGTCACATATTTTTGTTAATGATTGAAATAAACTTTTTCGTGTGAGAGTGTATTTCTTGCATACCATTAGAATGTGTTCGAAGTCCTCTTTTTCTTTACACTCAGTGCAATTATAATCGGGTTCTATGTTAATTTTGTGAAGGTAGGCTCTACACAAACAATGATTAACTCTTAAACGGTTAAAGTATACAATAAATTTCCTTGAACTTAAATAGCGGTCATTGAACCATGTTTTTTTGGAGGTTTTTTTAAAAAGATTTTTATAGAAAAGTCCTTTGCAGTTGGTTTGATTCTGTAAATCATTAAGTTCTTTTAGGTTTTCTTTTTCAATATAACATTTGACATCTGATATACAAATTTTCATACTGGATGGTTCTCCATGCACAGTGGCGTGTGTGGCCAACCTATCCGCCTCCTGATTGCCTTTGATGCCTTCATGACCTTTTATCCACCCTAATTTTAGACTCTTTTTCTTATCTAATATTTTTTTATAATTTTTTAAAACTTCTAAGTGTTGATGTGTAGGTAAAGCTAGTAAGACAGTTACTTGACAGTTTTTGAATAACACTTTTGCAGTCTGATAATATTAAAAAATTGTCACATTCCAGAGTTTGCACATACTCTACTGCTTTGAGAATTCCAATCATCTCTGCTGCGTAAGTGGAGGTAGCTGGATGCAGTTTTATACAGTAATGGCTATTATTGGCAGGACATACCCAAGCCGCGCCTACTTTGTTGTTCAACTTTGAGGCGTCTGTATATATAACGGCTGTATTTGGGCATTTTTCTATAATTTCATTCTGTAGAACAGAGTTTTGAAATCTGTCCGGATAAGTTCTGTTATTACTTAATGATACAATTGGAATAGATGTTGTTCCTAAGTTATAATTATTGCACTCGTATAAAAGAGGTTTTTCCATTTTAAAAATCACCCCTCCGAACTGGTGGGAGAGCTCACAATAGCTGTCCACTATAGGTGGCGTGAGCTTATTTTTACAGAGTCTAGATGTCAGATGAGTTACTGATAGGGTATTTACTTTGGCGTTTAAATTTTTGTGTGTGCTTAAAAGCTTAAGTACGAATCTATTTACTGATTGTTGGGATCTTTTACTGGCGGGCTTTTCTCTACACTCGACTAGTATATTGTCTATGGGCGTACTGTTCAGGTAGCCCATAGCTAGCCTCAAGGCGCGGTTTTGAATTTTATCTAAATTTCTTAGTTTACTCATACAATTGTCCGAATAAAAAACCGATCCAAAATCTAGGGTGGCGCGAATAGTGGCCTTATAGTAATTGAGAGCTATGGTGGGGTTCATGCCCAGTGCTTATTACATATCATTTTCATTATGTTTAAATATTTCTCGCATTTACCAGAGATATATTCAAGATGAGCATTCCAATTTAATTTTGATTCAACGATAAGTCCTAAAAAGCGGGCTTTTTTATTTATTTTAACTGTGATGTACTCCGTGGTTAAATTTTCTGGTATAATAATTTTTCTCTTTTTCGTGAAAACACATGCTTCCGTTTTGGTAGGGGACAGGGTTAAGCCATTTTTTCCATGTATGCATACGCATAATTAACGCCTTGAGTAGAATATTGTAAACAGTTTTCAAATTTTTTATCAGTGGCATAAATACAAAAATCATCAACGAACTGGACTATTGACAGGTTAGGGGGAAGATCCTGCTCTATATCATAAATATTTAATAGAGTATAAGGGGCAGCTCAATATGTCTCCTTGCCCTAAGCCCAAAAGTGAAAAATGGGGTTCCAGAATTTCATTATTAACTCTTAAAAACAATTTCCTCAGGTGAATAATTTCAAAAATAATATTTCTTATTTTTTTAGGGACTTTTATTCGTTCTAGTTTTTGCATAAGTAATGGAATTTGGACGTTATTATACGCCCCTGATACGTCATATAGTACAGCTAGAGTGGATTTCTCTTCTGCAAAGCCTTGCTGGACATCCAACAACAGTGAGGCTTGAGCCTCTTGAATGGATTTAGTTTTCCTAAAACCAAATTGCGATTCCGGTAGAATATTTTTGTGTTCTAACCACCAATCGAGTCTAAGCTTGATCATACGTTCAAAAGTTTTTAGAACACAAGAAGCCAGGGAAATAGGGCGGTAGGAGGAGTGGCTGTCGGCCGGTTTATTAGGCTTCGAAAAGGGTACTACTATTATTTCCCTCCATTTTTCGGGTATTTTTGAGTTATTCCATATGCCATTAAAAATACTGAGGAGTTGTTTTTTGCTAATATCTGACAAATTTTCTAACATAGGGTAATGTATATTATCATTTCCGGGGGCAGTATTCAGGCCATTTTTAATTGCTGCCTCTAACTCTACACAGGTAAAATTATTATTCATTTCATCCTCTAAATCTTCGCTCGTTAGACTCAGGGTCGGTATAACATATTCGGGCACATAAGGAGGCGCTAGGAAATTAAGCAGGTTTTCAGTCCATACCCCTTTCTCGACTGGGACTCTATTTGAAACCTTTCTGTTCTTTAGTTTCTTTAAAGAAGACCAAATTTCAGATATCTTTGTTCGTCTATTTAAACTATTTGCAAAATTATACCATGCCTTTCTATTTTCATTTTTGCAAACTTTTTTGCAATGAGCATCAGCTTTTTGGTATTCTATAAAATTGATTAAAGAAGGGTTTAGCTTATAATATTGTAATTTTTCTTTCCTATTAGTAATTGCCTCATCGCATTTTTTACTCCACCAAGGCTTTCTGTATTTTTGGTTTTCGCTAAAATATTTAATTTCAGGCATGGATTGTTCACAAGCACGTTCTAGATTTTCGTAAAAATGATTATAAGAGGTATATATGTCACTGCCAGAGACCGAAAGGGAAAATTCTTCCATTTTTTCTTTGTAAACAATCCAATTTGCTTTCCTTAAATTCCACTTCCTAATAGGTTTTTTAAAAGTAAAACAATCACTATCTAATACGCTTGATTCCCACAAAATAGGAAAATGGTTAGATCCCAAGGTGTCATCTAATGCAGCGGTTCTCAACCTTTTTTTACTCACCGCCTCCTTCCAGCCTTACATGCTCATTTTGATATAAAGATCGCCCCCCAACCCCCCCCCCCCCCCCCCAAAATTAAAAATATAACTCGAAAATAAAAATATAACATTGAGTTAGGGAAATATCAGTAATTTATTATACAAGAAAAAAATAACAATTTTTTTTTATTCAAATGTAAAGTATTCAGTGTATAGCTCAAATATAAAGTATAGCTCAAAATAGTCACTTTAAAAGGTGACTAAAGGGGGCTGGCGAAAAACACCGACCCTGCTAGAGCGGGGAAAGGTGCAGAAAAAGAAGAAGAAAGTATTCAGTGGCTACCTTGGGCTTGATGAGACTGACATAGACTTTCTATGTCAGGTGTCATACCAGTTAAAAATAGCCTCAAATCGCCTTTTTGGGATATGTCAAGTTTGTTTCTACTTTTGGACTTCAGTTAGGAAACAGCACTGAACCCTTTTCCAACCAGGTATGTTGTTGGAAAGGCAAGTACCAACAACTTCACCTCATTCCACAGGTCTGGACAAGTTTCTTTAATCTTGGACCAAAATTTTTCATATCCACACGAGTTATACAGGGCTTCCTTTTCAATATCATACTTAATATCTATTAAGGACTCTTGAATAGATTCTGGAACCATGGATGTCTCTGCTGTGAATGGATTCAAAACCCAATGAGGCACTTCTAAATCTGTTAGGTCTTGAAATCTTGCACACAAATCTTTCTGCAGATTTTCAAGATGAAGGCAATAGATTTCTAATTTTTCTCCATCGTCAGACTCCTTAAAAATAGATTTTAGATTTTTAAATTTGTTCAAATCTTTCCGGTACATGCTATTTTTCATGAGTTTCAATTTCTCAATGAAAGAACATACAATTCCCTTTGCTTTGATCATATTGATTTTTGGCCCTTGCAACTGAAGATTCACTTCATTCAATCTTTCAAATACAGGGTGTCCCACCAAACTTGGACACCTCAAATTACTCGGCCCCTGAAAGAGTTTTTGAAAAATAAAAAATCCTAGGGTACATGGTCTAATTATGCGGTTTCAGTCATGAAATTTTTTTTATACAGGGTGGTTCAAAAGTCAGAAATTGAGGTGTCAACTTTCGATTTTTAAATGGATCGACCTGAATTTTATTTGATAATTTTACTTCTAAATGGTTCCTGAGTACTTTTTTAAACAAAAATTTTACATACAGGGTGGTTTTTTTTCGACCAATTTTTTTTCTAAATCTCGAATAACTCAAGTTTGTTTAATTTTTTCGATAACAAGAATAGAGAGTGTTTGTGTAATGAAAACACGCACTTTCAATTGGCATTAAAAAAATTTATACAGGGTGGTTCACAAGTGAAATAATGACTTGATTTTTTTTTAAAACTGAGTTTTTTTAATTTTTTATTTGGGATTAATAATTCTAACCTAATTTTACACATTTTTTGTTAGTCATATCGAAAAAACAAAACTAAAGTGTTGTACAGGGTGAGACATAATTTTTTTGTGACACCCTGTATATGGGCAGTCAAAGAGACGTAAAATTAAATATAAAAACTAAATGTGCAAGAAAAACTTTGATTTTTAATGATATCAAAAAGTTATGGTGTTTTAACTAATATTGTCTTATGGACCACCCTGTAGATATTCTCTTAAACTATCATGTGGGTACTCGAGGTTGTATAAAATTCAACGAAGACTTCGAATCGTGGGGAAAAACAAGTAAAAAACACCAATTTTGAAGCCATTTTCAATTTGGTGTACACACTGAATGATTTTAAAACTAGAAATAAAAAGTAGGTAGGTGTAGACACAAAATTGAAAATGGCTTTTTGAATTCATTTTTTTATTCAGATTTGGACTCTTCGTTGAATTTTAGACAATTTCGACTACCCATATGATGTTTTAAGAAAATATCTACAGGGTGGTCCATGTGACAATATTAGTTAAAACACCACCCTGTATGTAAAATTTTTGTTTCAAAAAGTACTCAGGAACCATTTAGAAGTAAAATTATCAAATAAAATTCAGGTCGATCCATTTAAAAATCGAAAGTTGACACCTCAATTTCTGACTTTTGAACCACCCTGTATAAAAAAAATTTCATGACTGAAACCGCATAATTAGACCATGTACTCTAGGATTTTTTATTTTTCAAAAACTCTTTCAGGGGCCGAGTAATTTGAGGTGTCCAAGTTTGGTGGGACACCCTGTATATCAGAGAGATAGGCAATATCTGTGCGTATCTCGTGTATTATTACACTTAGTCGGGGATCGACATTCTCAAGAAATTCAACAACTGTATCAATCAGGTTGAAAAACCGGCCTAAACAGTTGCCCTTAGATAGCCATCGAACTTCCGTGTGTAGCAAGAGCCTCTTGAATGTTTCGTCATTCTCTTCACAAAGTTGACGGAAAATACGGTCGTTCTTTGGTTGAGCTTTAATTTTGTTCACGGCATCGATGACATAATGCAGAGACTCATACAACTTACCGCTCAATTTCTTCGCAGCTAAATGCTCTCGATGTATCACACAATGGACGCACAAAATATTTGGCACTGCTTGTTTCAAAAGAGCAATAAAACCACGATGTCGACCGGTCATCGCTGCAGCACCATCAGTTGCACAAGCTATCATATTTGTTAGGGGTATACCTTTTTCTTCAAAAAATCCCTTAACTACATCAAATATGGAAGACCCCTTGGTATCAGTGGTCAAATTTCGTGCAAATAACAACTCCTCTTCCATTTCACCATGGTCATCAATAAATCGCACATAACATAACAACAAGGCTGTGCTATCACTGAGTGTACTTTCATCAATTTGACAAGTAAATTCTCTATTTTTCAACTTGTTGCACAGTGTATCCTCGATATTAGATCCCATTTCATCAATTCTCCTTGAAACCGTACTGTTACTCAAAGGAACAGCCTGAGTAATATTGGTTGCACTTGGACCGATCATGATATCAATTATTTTCCTGACAGCTGGTAAAATAAGTTGTTCTCCAATGGTGTGAGGCTTCCCAGCTTTGGCAATCAGTAGCGAAACCTTGTAGGACGCAAGTAGCCCTTTGTCTGTTTTCTCAATAGTCTTAGTAAACAACTTGTTTACAGGTACCTGTTTCTCATATTTCGCTTTCATCTCTTGGAAATACTCTCTGGGTTTACCTTGTTTATCCGGATGAATTCTAGATAGGTGGTCCATCAAACGAGAGGGTTTCATAGCTTCATTTGTAAGAGTCTTTTGACATAAGAGACACAGAGGTAGTTTATCATTTGTTGGATGTGTAATGAATCCATACTTAAGATAATCTGTTGAATATTGACGACACTTCTTTTTTGAGGTAGACATTATCGCAATTTTAAAATGACAATCTAGAAAAGCGGCACACGCACATACATACAAAGCTAAAAGAACACTTAGTATCAAAACGATCAAAACTTTGAAAACGATCAAAACTAACTATTAAGCGGATTACGAAATCGTTATACAATAAATTCAACTGAAGAAGGTACTGCAGATGCAGATCAAAACTGAATCAAAACTGAAAGGAACAAGAAAATAAGGAATTGAAGAAATTGTGATGACTGAGTAAAATTATATCACTGAAAAAAAAAGTTCTATCCACACAATAATTGAAAATTTGTACCATGCCCATTTTGCACGTTCAATATTGTACGAGCCCATTGCCCAATCTAGTACAAAATAAGTACACTTGTCTCAATGTTGGACTGAGAAAAACAAAGCATCGTCTTTTTCTTTCTCTTTTTCTCTCTCCGTTTTGTGCGGGTGTTCGTAACATACGAATTTTCGATTAAAGAAGAAGCCGAATTATTGACCTCTTGACACCCTTTTTTTGTTTTTACTCCAAAATTTTTTATCTTTAAATTTAATACGTAGGTAGCTGATGCCCGGAAGCTTCGCTTTACGAAAAAAAGTTTCCCGTGGCTGGGGTTTGAACTTTTTGTTTATCGCCCCCAAACGCCCCCTAATCGGTCATCGCCCCCCATATCGCCCCCTTCTCTTTTTCGCCCCCCTAAAATCTAAAATCGCCCCCTGGGGGGCGATATCGCCCCCGTTGAGAATTAGATTCTAATGTACATGTCGTAAAATCATTTGAAACTTCAGGCGAAGTCAAACATAAATCAATTACATTAATATTAACATGATCACATCTATTTAATACAGTTGGATTACTATCATTTAAAATAACCAAGTTTTGTAAGTTTATAGCATCTAAAAGTTCTATCCCTTTTTGGTCGGTTTTACTACAACCCCATGAAATATGGTGACAATTAGTATCACCTCCCAATTTTTTACTAGATAACTTTACCGGGAAAACTGTTGAAAAATTTAACCCACTCTTGTGATTTTATTTTATTTTCTGGATTATTGTAAAATGACACAATACTGAGGGAACTATCCTCGTATTTAATTTTAACTGCTGATACCAGAACATTGTTCAATTTATAAAAATTATTTATTTGTGTAAAATAAATATTTTCTTTTATGAAAATAGCCACACCGGTCTTGCCATCTATCCTATCTTCTCTTATAATATTATATCCTCTAAAATTGTAATATTTCCTGGTGTTGGAAACCCTACATTATTATTCTGTAAAACCCTACATTATTGTATTATTGTTCTTTTTCTGGCAACCCTGCCTTCTGTTCAGTTCAGTTCAAAAAGTTTTCCAATACACATCTTTTGTCCAAAGCCTACATATACCAATTTCTTATTATTTTCCCATACCACCCAAACATTTGGTCCTTCGAACCGGGATAATTTAAGTTTCAATCGTACCAGTGCCTTTTCAACGAAATTCGTGTCCATAGTCGTGTTTTTTTATGTAACTAAAGTTTACTCGAATCCAAATCCTAATCCATTCTGGTAAATTCTAGTTACCCCCACCACAATTTTTTATAACTTACTCAAGTCAAACGAGAGTGCGCTTCGAATGCTAACCCAAGAGCGGCATCCTTGAAGTGAGGTTAGAATACTACAATTTGTATGGAGGGATTTTTGAGATGAGATGAAATATTAATAAAATAATGTAAATAAATCTATTAATAGGAGTAAATTTCCAGGAATTTACTGATCTGGTTTTTTTGTTACTTAGTTAAGTTGATTATTGATAACACAATGAACATTTCAAAGAGGTTATCATTTCTATATGAGCTACATGAAATTATGTTTACTGAAACCAATACTGTAGATGAGAACAATAACACATGCATGATCCTCACAGATTTTCATTCACATTGTGATTCACTAATGACTCTAATGGTTGAAAGTGAGAAACACAATAGACCGCAGAATTATGACAAATTACCCCCTAAACAAAAAAGATACTTTTAGCACGATACTATAGTACTTAAAGAATATTCAGGTATTCTGTAGTGCATGTGCTAAGCACGTTATTATCACAATATTAGCAGGAATATATTATTGAATATATAGGAATATATTACTTTTATTGATAAAATATGTAAAGAAATAATAAAACATAATATTTTTTAAAGTAATGCGAATTTGATTTATTTTTTAACTGAAATAATAAATCGATTAATTAATGTATTTAAGTTGTTACAAATTATTCTTCACTGTTACATCAATTATTGTTTTTTTTTTTTTTTTTTTTTTTTTTTAGTTTTTTTTCCCCCTAACCGCCAACATCCTTAGGGAGGCTTCGTAAGCACTCAAACATATATACAAAATCTATTAAAATATATTATATTTACAAATGAAAGAACAAATACAAATTTTATGTGAATCATACAAATATAAGTATTTACAAATGTATATATATAGACAGTTCAAGTACGTACTGTCTTTGCTCTGTGGTTTTCCACAAAATGCGCGACAGAATCAGTGCCGCTGGAAACCGTAGCACGAAAGTATTCCATCGTGTTCATCCAACACCATAGGTGAATACATCGTGCGCGTGAGCGATCCATTCGGGATCAAACTCTTGATCGTTCTGAAGAACGTAAGGCAAGAAATCAATTTCCTCACCGACGAGGAAGCGTTGACATCTGAAACGACAGACGTTGGCACAACCTTGGATGTGAACGCTGAAGTTCGATTGTGAACATGAAGCTCCAGATTTCTGGGAGATTCTTCTATACTGTTCAAAATCGTGATCTTCTTCAACGCGTCGATTGAACGGGATTTGAGCAAGTGAACCCTTCGAATTAGTAGGAAAGGGTTTCAAACTCACTTTAGACTTAGACAACGTATTATGAACGTGGAGCAAAAGTTGTTCCACAATGGGATAGTTGTCTATATTTCTAGCTGGAATGAAGTTTTCAAGAAAACCAATTCCAGCAAGAATATCACGGTGTCTGCTTGATGCAGCTATAGCTGGGGCCCAACCAAGCATGTTCTTATTGGGGTTTCCCCATCTAAGATCAACTGGTCTGACACCAGCAGGTAAATCCCACATTCTTGCACCCACACCTTCACCGAACTCGAAGTCAGCAAGTACCCTTTGAAGTGCAACAAAAGGAGACGTGATAGTAGAATAGTTCACCTGTGAAACAGGAGCAACCACTCCAAAAGTACCCGCACACCCCTGTACAACCAAGGGAGTCAGTACTCCCTGAACACGGAGCTTGGCCTCCTTACCAGTTTCGTCGACTACATTGCCGACACAAGATAAGTAAGATGCCAATTCCGAAGGTATCTCGTTGAAGTCAAGTTGAGTTGACCCGAAGATATGTACCATCATATCGGGGTAGCCTTCGTTGCTACCCTTCCCAGCCTCGAGAAGACGTCGCCAGAGTGCCGTTATAGCGTAATACGAATACATGGATTCGGTAACCTCTTTTCGAAATCCTTTATCTGCAGTTGTTAGTTGTTTATATGACTCCTCAATTAATGTGAGGTATTGAGAGAAGTCCAATGAAAACTGTCGATTTAAAGGGACAACGGAGTATCCCTTCGCTCCTTCGAGGAGAAAGCATGATTCCAGTAAAGCTGGATCATTCTTTTCCTCTGTGTAGGCGGTTGAAACCGCTTTGGGTTTGAAGGCATCCTTATTTGGCTTTGGTCTGTCTTTGATCGTAGGCTTTTCCGTTACCGTCGGGTAACAGACTGGGATGATTCAGGTTGATCAGGCAGAGGTTGAGGATTATGAGGTCTAGTATCAGGGCGGTTCTTTGAAAAGTTACCTCCGCCACGTCCACGTTGACCACCTCGTTTTCTGCTAGAGTTCCTGAATTCTTGAGAGAAGTTTGAGGAAGTAGAATTAGACATGATGATTAATGGCAAGTTCGAACACTGTTCTAAACCAAAATTATAAAATTTTGGTTTAAAGAACTAATTTAATAAAATCAAAACAAAACAGTAGGTAAAATATTTCAAATCAGGTACAATTGAACACACTTTTTATATTAATCATTGCTAGTGTTTTAATATCTAATTAAATGTATGTGATACTGAGGAGACCAATAACTATAGCTCATGGGTAATAAATTTGTACCATAAGAAACAATATAATATGGCTATTCTTATTACATTCGAAAGCATGTAAGGATGAAAACACTTTGTGTTAAAACTAACCAATATGCCTGATTTTATATGAATGTTTTGAAGCATTACAAGGTTCTCCATTACTTATTTCTAAAAAATCTTCCCAGAATCAGGCTGGGTTGGAATGGAATCTTTGGATACCATATTGATGAATAATAGCAACAGATTTTAAAATTACTAGGGGTAAAGTATTGATTTCCTACCAAGCATAGATAAAAAAATTAATAAAAAAATAAAAAATTAATTCAGATAGTAACAATTTTAGCAAAAATTATGTTTTAAAGCTTATCTTATGGTAAACAATTCAATCAAAATGGATAAGACAGCTTAGAAATTAATCTGTTTACTTTTAGGATAGTCCTGTAAATTATATTCTGCAGAATATTGAAAATAACAATATTAATACAACTCTTCTCTCATTATCTTCACTGGCTCCCTTATCACCACACTTCACATTTTGCTATCTCTCTTTTATTTTTTCTCCTTTTGCTTCTCCTTTTCCCGGGGCCACTTGATGCATGAGACTAGTTGCCTCTGGCCCATTGGTTTTTATTTAGTTTAAGTTCTAGTCTCTAATTAGTAATTTAAGATAAATGTGAAACACATACTTTGTATATTATTATTCACAATAAACATTTGATTGATTGAAATAACCTTCAGGAGAGATTAACACCTTTGAAGTATGAAATAAAGATTGTAAGAAAAATCAAGGGAAATGTATCAATTATATTTAAAAAAAATTGGTTAAAAACCACTTCACAAAAGCCTAGAGATCTTATGTAATGTAAATCAAACCTAATAACTAAAATTATAAGATCAAAGTGAAAATAAAGTAAATTATTTCTGGACAGGCAATGATTGCTACTTATTGAATCTGGAATGGAGTTTTAAGCTGCTGGAAAAGCTGGATAATTCTGTTTTCTGACTTCTATGTGTTGAAGTTCAAGCTTTCTTGTTGGATATGGATACTTATGAGACTCAATCTGGACCGCTGCTCCTTCCTCCAACAGTGAGGTAGTAGGACTTCTTGGATTAGATTTAGCAAGTGGTTGAATTTATTATCACCTCAATGTAGTCTGACAGCAACTTCTTTCTCATCAAAACCTTCCATAGGCTGAACTTACTGCACTGAACAAGAGTATTTTATATTAATATTTAAAAGTCAATCGGTAAATAAAAGTAATAATAAAAATAAAAATAAGATGATCAATTTTCTGAAATAAAAAATAACAAACTGAAAAATAAAGCGACAACAACAAATTACAACACAAACAAATCAGAATACAAAATAATAAAATGGCGATTTCCTAGTAAACTCTGGTAAAAATCTATGGAAGAGAGATTTTTTCTCTTCCCCGAAAACAGGAATAATTTTTACTAGAGTTTACTAGAAAGGAGGGGAAATTTCCTAATCCAATAAAAAAACAGAAATATTCCAAAATGTTAACTCTGGTAAATTCTGGTTACATAAAAAAACACGCGTCATTTTCGATCGTGCCTTCCTTCCAAAACGTTAGTTTCCAGTTTCCAGTTGTAGTGCTTTGTCCACCATAATCGTGCCCTTGAACTCAAAGTCACCTAAATACCTAGTACCATTCGTTTCTACGCCTAGTTCGTGTATTTCATAGATTCAACCATAGTTTTCCTACAGAAATTGTGCCATTTCAAGCCTAAAATCCTAAAGAACTTCATTTTTTCCTCATTTTTTCAAAGTGTCGCATCTCGTGTAAAATTCGAATTTTGCCTCTGTTCCGCCATTACCGTTCTGCTGACTCGACAGTGTTGCCCGATCTCCAAATCGTGATGCGCGTGAATTAGAAATCCATAAACAATTTAAAACTCGTCCTGAAAAACAATTTAAAAACTCGCCGTGATAAACAAAAGGGAGTGCTTCGAGTGACGTAAACGTCAAACTTTTTTTTTTGAATATTTGACGTAAGGTTTGATTTTTAGCGCGCCCTGGTGGAGAGTTTCACAATTATCTCTATATCATGGTTGAAAGAAGATAAAGATATCATAACGTACAGAATAATAAATTAAGACCTGTGGTGCAGAGTTTGGTAATTTCTGCTCCCAGTCCCGAGTTCAAATCCCAGCCGCGTCAATTTTTATTTTTGATTTTTTACTTCGTATTTCCTACACCATAAGGTGTAACCTTGTAGGAAAGGTGTAACTTTATAGGAAATTTAAATTAACAATTTTGTTCACTCTTTGAGAAAATGAGATTTTTGGATTTCTGGACAGATTAGATCCTCTTGATTCCAAAAAAGTTGCTTTTAGCAAATGCCACAGGCATGCAGATACTATTTCTCCTGCGTTGATTAAAGCTCTCATTTGATTTTTTTTTTTACAAGGCAGGAATCTAATTAATAAAGACATATATTGGCATCTAAATAATTACTCATATTAGCATTTAAAAAAAAAAAAAAATGTCTCCCATCCAATTTTAGTCCTGCATGATGGAGAAAAAATAAATAAAAATTAAAAGTATTAGATTAACACAAGCAAATTAGAGTTTTATTATTATATTTAATGAGATAACAAAAAATGTTACCAATTGTGGCAATACCTGATAACTACTAATAAATAATACTAAGTTATTTTACATGTTATATTTTTGTTAGGAAGAAATTCATCAGTGGTCTAGTGAGTAGAATACTCAGCTGTGAAGAGGGTGACCTGGATTTGATTTCCAGTACAATTAGACATTTTTTACTCAATATTTACTTGTATGAGTAGGTAGCAACCAGTGGCGGCATTATAAGTAAATTATTAAGTTGTGTATAATTAGAAGTTAAGTAGCTCATAATGTTGTACTACCCACAAACATTGTGCCATTATCTTGAAACATAAAATAAACTGATGGTGTTAATAGAATCAGTATCTAGTACACACTAATGACTAGAGGGATGCCCCAGGGACGCGTCAGTTGTTCGTATGTGAATTATTTCAGTATTCCAATATTTAATTCATTCTTGATTATAAATTTTGTCTCTATAATTCATGCACAATATCAACAACCTTGAAAGTGAATAGCAAAGTGTTGGAACAGGAATACTTTTCACTTTTTGAAAATTTGCAAAGTATTTTATGAAACAGGCTCCAGATGCCATTTTATTTTTCACGCAGAAGATGTACTTGGCATACTAATGTCAACACTATCAGATTTTGACACTACATTGAAGGAACTGTCAACTTTCATGGCAGAAGATGTACTTGGCATACTAATGTCAACACTATCAGATTTTGACACTACATTGAAGGAACTGTCAACTTTCATGGCAGAAGATGTACTTGGCATACTAATGTCATCTTCAAGATCTTCAAAGTTGGCCCATTTCTATTGTAATGATTTCAAAAAGTTTAATCGTTTATAGAAAATGTTAGATGAAACCTCAGAGCTCAACTTTGAAAGTTTCAAACACTCACCATTCATTATTTTAAAATTTTCATGAGTAGTAAGTGCTCTTTTTCGATTGAGATTGTCTCCCTGCACTTCAACTACTATTCTCTGGATACAATCACTTTCTGCTTCTCCAGTGAAAAATGGGTTGCTATTCATGTAATGCGTTTTACTCCAGCGAGTCAGACAAAGTTTCTCATCAAACAAACTTTCATTCAAAATATTTCTCAACTTGAAAATATGTTGGCATGGCAAGCCCATTGACATCCAGAAGAAACATTCACAACTTGACACTTTTACATTTAACATGCCTTGATCTGTAGCTACCAGATATTGATCTTTGTCCATGTTCAACAATTCACACTTGGGAAACAATTCTAATTCTTTCTCAACTTGACTAAAAGCATATTGAGTTAAAAGTTGTCTGTATTTGTATGCTGGGCTATTTTCATCAATTGGAGTTGTAGACACTTTATGAAAATGCTTTGAGCCTGCAATGTTCTTGTTTGTTCGATAAGAATTGAGAAAAACAAAAAAAATTGCAATGAATTCTTCTAGCCTACTATACTTTCCAATAATGGTTTTCAATTGTTTATTGAGATTTTCCAATTTGTTGTTGGTCTTGTTTAGAAAGGATTTTGAGCAGAGATTGGAGTACAGTACCCATTCTTCCCTTATACAGTGCCAGTTTTTATTGAAATAATCAATAGCAGCTGGAGGAGCAGTGTTTAGGAATGTAATATAAATGGCATCATACTCTTCAGCAGATTTTGAGTAAGCTAACTTCACTAAAATTCCTTTGACCTTCTCACAATCACTATTTGATATAAGTAAATTCTTGTGGCTGATTTCTCTGTTGAAAATTTGGAGAGTATGGAAGAGACATATAAATAAAGAGGCATCAGGAAAATGTTTCCGTAAGCTAGTTCTCTCTTTGCTATCTTTATCAGTCATAATTACTTGAGTTTTTGAAGAGTTAGAATTTTGCCTCACAAAAACATCCAGGAACCAGTCAATTGTTGCACAATCCTCTTGAACCAAAATGCCTACAGCAGCTATACAGGCTTTCCCCTCAGCATCTTCCACAACCAGTAAATATGTGGATGAACGACTTTCATGCAGGCAGTATGTCCCATCCATAAATACAATCTCTGGGTATGTCTCAAATGCTTTCCGCATTTCATTATCTTGGAAGAATATTCCTTTGACATTACCTGAAACAAAAGAAATAAAAAGTTATTTGTATATCTACCACAAGCATCCAAATACTACTTTTCAATTAATAGAAAAGTTCAAGAAATTAAATAATTTTATAAGACTTAGCAATGCAAGGTTTTTAAAATTGAAGGAGTCTGTTATGGCTATGTAGCATAATATACCTCAACAATGAATTTTCACAGTGATTGAAAATCAATAAAATTACATCTTTTTATGTTTTTACAATGTGAATATGTACTATTCCTCACATTTATTTCAAAGTAAAATAGGTAAAAAGATGAAGTTTATGTTTGTAATAAATTTATCTCCAACAAAGATTGGTCCAGAATTGTGGGTTTGATAATTCCTGAGTGGACCAGATTAAAAATACATAATTTATTTATAATTACCTTCCCCATCACTGAGCACATCAACAAAGCAATTGTAGGTTTCTCTGAGAATTTTGAGGCATTTGGAAAATTCTACTTGACATGTGGGTTTTCTGTTAAGATTAGTCAAGTCTTTCAAGGTCACAAGACAACCAGTGTTCTTCAGTATACTCTCTTGAATTATTTTCTTGTTTGCTTTGGAGGCCAACAAATTACCAATTTGTGATTTTTTGTCAAAATTCAGACGTTGATTGGGGAGAGTCTTGAATTGCTGCTCTGTGTGCTCATGATTGTGGGTTTCTTCAATGTCCTTGACAACCAAATATTTTCCACAAGAACTGAGGACAATATTTACACTAGACTGACATCCTTGTTTAAAAGTAAGGGTCTTTCTTTCTTTATTCTTAGGAACAAACTTCCTTCCACCCTTGATGCAATGGTACCTGATAAAATAGTACTTCAAATCAGGATTGGCTTTGGAACATCTACCAGTCGGAAAACTTTTGATTTGAGAAGTCAGAGTTTTAATGTCTTTAATCCAGTAGTTTGAGTGAACTTTGCCTTCATAGAGTTTAATGCCACGACTCAGCTCTTCAAAAGAAGAAAATTTATCACCAACTTTCATGATCAAAACTTTAAAATAACGCGCTAAAAATCAGACGATCAGACTTTACGTCAACGATTCAGAAAAAAAAAGTTTGCCGTTTACGTCACCCGAGGCAGTCCCTTTGCATAAAACATCTACACCGAGTTCTTATTATTTCAATGAAGGTGCATGTCACAGAGACCCTTTTTGTATAGAAAGATCGGCAGAGTATTAAAATAATTTTTGGTGAACTTATCTCCATTTTGAATTTTTACTGACTGAAGCCCTTTTTGCATATCACGATTCAGTTTGAAACTCTGATAGCTTGTCAAAATTTCTTCCTTCAACTCCATCGCTTTATCCTTTACATACTCCTGAAGAAATGTTTCTATGTTTTTGTAATTGTGATTTTTTATAATATACGTTCTTATTTTATTTCCAAAGGTAGACTCTAGTAATGTGACATTATCAGGATAGCTGTTGAAGAGATTTCTTTGATGCTGTGCAGAGTTAAGATATTCATTTTTTTGAGCATCACTTGTAAATCTATAATGTTCATTGCATATATTACATAAGGCTATTTTAATTCTGAGGATATCCATGGTGGTGAACCTTCACAAGAAAAAATAAATAAAATAAAGATTAATCGACTTATTATATTATATTCACTTATTCTATAAAATAAATGCTACGATTATGGGTTGAAAACATAAGGACTATTCGAACAATTCCCTCACAGAATTTTCAGGATACCGATAGTAACGATTTCGGTCTGCACGGTGACTAGGTATTTCCTCTTTCCATAATTTAATAAATAAATTGAAATTTGTGAAAATATCATTAATGGTAGAGAGAAATGTTATTCTTAGATTTTCATGGTAACAGTCCTTATGCTCACGTTCCACATACTCATAATTATTACATCTACAATTACGACCTAAGTTATTTGAATAACCTCGTAATCTAATTAAATTTAGTAAATTTTCAAAACGTCGAAGAAAACAATGAGTACTAAACGGTGGTAAACCCAGTTTAACTACTTGAGGTTCAATGTAAAAAAGAAGAAATTGGCAGGTAAACGATCAGTATAAGAGTTTTCGAAAAAAATTACAATTTCATCAACATGTCTGTTGGAAAAATCAAATACGGCTTGTCTGAATGCCAAGTCTTCCAATGTTTGCATAGTTTTCAAATAACTTAGATCGCAACTAATCTTTCTGACATATCCAACAAGATATCAGAAATAAATCATCAAATTTTTCGGACATAACATAATTATCACAAATATAATTAAAAAAATGAGATATCCTCTATCATAATGGGTATAATGTGACACACAAAAGAATAAATGTCAACACGTGCACATTCGCCATGTTCTGGCAGACAGTATTGGTTATTTTCTAGAGTAAGGTGCATCACATTACACTCAAATTCCAATAATTATATTACTATAATTTTTTTGAAGAAGATCTTCTTGGATATGTTTTGGTAAATTTTCCTGAGCAATTGTTCCTAGTATTTTATTTTTATATCCCCTATCAAATAAAATTATATCTGCTATACCTTGAAAATGTGGTTCTAAATGTGTTTTTGCTGTATCTCTTCTGCAATTAAATAAAAAAGGTCTAAATATTCTTGAAAAAGTAAATGACAATTATTAATTAAAGAAATAGACTATAACGAAGGAGACATATTACATACCAATTTTAAAATAATAAAATTTATAGCAGGTTTCACTTCTTCAGAAGGTCGCTCTTAGCTCTCCGTCGCACATACAAAGATTTGCCCAATCTGGGGGGACAAAATTATTTTATGCATTTAATCATTTGGAAACAGGATAAAACTAGTTTTTATTCTTCATCAGAGCTGATAAAATCATGAAGAGCATTAATTGGGGTTTCAAGACTCTGAGGGCATTGGAGCATGGATATGGTCTCTTTTGAAAATGGTTCTGAGGTTCTCCTATTGCTTGGTGGTCTCATCCCTGTCATAAGAGGGTCAGAATTGATCAATAACCTGTTCAAAATGTCCACATTACATTCAGTACGTGTGAATTTTCTAGCGAAATTCTGTCGATATTGACGAATATACTTGTTCCTAGCTTCAGCTGCCTCCTCCGATAGTTGCCCAATTGGCAATAGAGCTTTCTCTATTACTTGCGGTCCATGGATGAGGATTTTATGGAGGGTTGGAGTCATAGGATGCCATCCGTACAGGTCAACATAGAGCTTTGCAGTTTCTTTCGCATATACTGAGAACTGTTCCACGTTGATCTCTAGCCCACTAGACAACACTTCTAAAATAATTTTAAAGCGATAGATAAGGTTCACATCTATTCCAGTAATTTCTGAAGCGAGTTCATGGTCCGCAAAAAAACGTCTGCTTGTGTTGCCGTCATTAGTGTTCCCGAAGTTAGCCTTTGGGACATCTACGATAAGGCCCGTTTTCCTATGGAATTCCTCTTGAATTTCTTTTTTTCTATCTTGGACTCTTGCTTTTTCTTCCTTACTTCTGAGCTGCCATTTTTTGACTGGGGCTTTATACGCCAGATGAAGAATGGCTTCAAAGAATCGAATCCTTGCATGCAATATTGACAAGCCGAAATCCAAAGTGCCATCTTTTACAGGTAATGTTGTTTCAAGAGAGCTGTTGAAATCTTTAGAAGTTAATCCGCATATATAACATCTCATTGTGGATGTCGTGTTAGTGGCAGAGTTACATACTTTACCATCAATCATAGTGAGCATCATGATATGTGATACTTTATATGTGATTTCGTTCTTCACCACTGCTGTTTTTTCCAAATTATTAGCAGCATCTTGGATGTGCTCTATTTCCTCTCTAGTGACATCTGCGGTTTCCTTTATGAAACGAAGCCGTATTGGCCGACAATAACGTGGAGATGATGGTGTTGGGTTTTGCCATACAACTTTATTGTTTGTTGAACACAGGAGACGTAGGGGCACGAACGAACTCTGAAAGAGATTCCCATCTGATAAGTTCGAGTCGGAAATGAACTTTTGTTTGAACTGAGCTTGCTGAGCCCCATCACAGCCCCACTTGGATAACAAAACCAATGAACTCCTCTCATTTTCGTTAAGGCTGGACAATAACTCTTCAAGATCTGTTAACAATCTGGAGGCCGTGTGATCCATGAGAGCTTGCAGTTTTATTTCAGCTGAAGTTTCGGTAACTGTGATTGAATCTTGCTGAGGATAACACTCTTTCTTTGCTTCTTGAATCTTATCATAGCATGGAAGCATATTTGGTATATAGCCACGTATGATGTTATATTGTCTAGTTGACAAGTCGGCTTCAATGAACATCGAGAGAGCTTCTCGTGATGTTAATTGCTTGCTTTTCTTCTCAGTTTGGCTATTACTGAATGCTTTTTTATATTTTGTAGCTCGTTTAGGAGTTGATATTGATTCCTTGAGCACAAAGGCTGCATCACGTTTTCCTTCAGTAGCTAATTTCGATTGAGTGGCATATGTCAGAACATCTAAATCAATGGTTTTTCTTAATTCTTCTGTTCTTCTGCGTTTGTTTCTTTCTGTCCAATTCTGGAACAACTTCTTTGGACGACCGGGACCGGATCCGGTTGGTGGACTCAGAGGTTTAGGAATATTTATTTTGCCATCCAACCATTTCTCGTTTTGTTTTTCAAAAAATTCTTTTCTATAACGGGAAATAGTAAATCTTGTCTTCAAATCTGACTTTATTCTTCGAACATCTCTACGAAAATTTTCAGTGTCCTTGTCAGAAAATGGTCCAAAGTTGAATAAATAGGTTTCCAGGTTCTCCAATTTTTCTCCAAAATTGTAACCTTCTGAATTCATGACATATGTGAACAACTGTTTTCGAGTCATTACCTGACAGCCAGATGTACCTAGAACCAAAAAAAGTCATTATCGAGCAAATTCAAAATTATGGTGCTTTGAGGTACCCTCAGTTTTTTAGCTCTAAAACAAAAAGTGACTAAAAGTGACTTCTAAAAATCACAGGATTAAAAGATGAGAAAAAAGACTTTCGAATGATACTGGATTCAATGCCGGGCAAAGCCGGGCACACTAACTTTTGTACCTTTGAAATTTTTATTTTAGGAAAAAGAAGGTTCAAAAAGGAACTTTTTTGAAATAGCCCCAGAACCCGAGGGAGCACTTGTAGAAATAAAAGAAAAAGTGAAAAATGTTCTTACTTACCTTCTCCATCGATATCCATCGCGACTTTAACTCGGAAAAAATATTATGACACCTTAGCTGTAATTAGAAAACTGTCTACTGTTGTGTTACGCAGAAAGTCTTATTATACACTAACCAATGGGTCAACTTTTAAATCGCCTAGCAACAAGAATAATTAAACAAGGAAAAAAATGTTGGTTGATAATAATGTATTAGGGTCTTGAGTACCTGGATTTACCAATTGGAGGGTTCCAGGTTCGATTTCAGAAAATACCTATTTGTCCGCCCAGATTGGGCAAATCTTTGTATGTGTGTCGTCTTGTTCTTCAATAAGTTGAATTGCTACCGAATTCAGGACATCTTCCTTCTCTTCTCCAGAAGACTATTTAATTCTTCTTCTTCTTCTTCTTTTAGCTTTGGCCACAAAATACGTTCAATTTCAAAATTACCTTCCAGCTCTTCTAATTTTTCTTGGACTTTTTTTGGTCCAATTCTATATTTTAATTTAATGTTAATTATATTTTTCTCATTAAAATCAATATCTTTACCATCTATATTAAAGTTTTTTTTTTATTAAAAGTTCAAAAATTCTTCTGTCCTCCTTCTTTTTTATTCTTATTGCAACAATTGAAGACATAATATGACTATAAAGTTGGGTTTTTTTAAGCTCTCAATATATTAAATGAAATAATAAATTAAATATAAAATTAATAGTAAATTATAAATTAATTATGTTCATAAAATAAAAATGAACAAATTTGTTCAAGAAGTAAAAAGATAGTAGACGGGGGGTACTTTGGCCCACTTTTTTTTAAATTGATTAGAAAATCCATTCTGCAATCTTCTACTTTCAAAATGAAAACACTAATTGAATTTAAGTAGAATAGTCTAATGTTTTTATTGTCATTTTTCAAATTTGGTCCTTATGGGACTTTCCAATTTTTTTTTTAAAAAAAACAAGTTAGTGGGCCAATGTTACCCTTGTATGGGGATACTTTGGCTCTTAACATAAGTTATTGTAATTAACTTGAAAAAAAAAGATATAATCAACTGAAAATTAAGACAAAAGGTAGGAAGGTATTTAAAGATAAAGAATAATGTTGGTAGGCATCACAAGTTACATACATTCATGCATAATCACTCAATTCAGGGACAGAAAAGTATCCCCTCTTATTGAGTAATTTTGGAGGGGCTATTTTTTTTTACATCCTCCAATGCGTAATCAAACACATCTTTCTTTTGGGGCCACACCCAGAATTTTTTCATCTGTTCCATACAATCTACTTTGACACCACTATCATGTATATTTACTACAATCCCTGGAAACTGTGAGCCATTATATTTGACTAAGACAAATTCACCCTCAGTGAAAGAACTTTTACCAGAACAACTTTCTTTGCTTTGTATTGCTTGGTTCTCTGGGACATTTTCTGAAACAGAATCTGAATCTTCCATGTGTTGTACAATTTTTTTAACCTGATTTCCATCGTTGGTGTTTGAGAGCTGCACGTCTGGTGTATCCATATGATCAAGTTCATCATTGCTAAATTGAAGATCCTCTCCAAAACTATCATCATGCAAGCTATAGTCATCATCTGTATCTTCACTAGAAGAACTAATTACAATTTCTTTCTTCTTTGTCTTACACTTTGGTGTGCTTGTAGCTTCAGGTTCACATGAAAGCACATCCATTTCATGACTAGATGATGTTGAAGCAACACTTTTGATTACTTTAGGGCGACCTCTTGGTTTCTTTGCAGCTGGATGTACAATGTCATCAGGATCAAGATCACTCTCAATTTCAGTTGGTGTAATGTCATCTAATCCAAAGCTCTTTCCAGGAACAACGTTCAATTTTTTTCTAGTAGTCTTTGGTTTAACTGTTAGGTTTGCTCTCTTTTGAGCTATTCCATGTAAGAAGGCTGCACCAACTAGCTCAACATCTACTCCAGGAACAACGTTCAATTTTTTTCTAGTAGTCTTTGGTTTAACTGTTAGGTTTGCTCTCTTTTGAGCTATTCCATGTAAGAAGGCTGCACCAACTAGCTCAACATCTACTTCTTCGTTAGGTAATCGTTCCAAGACTTTAAGTCTGTTAACAGGTGCAATTCCAGTTTTCTCAAATCCAGATATGATGTTTTCTTTTGTAAAGTTGATTTTCTCAACTAGCTGCTTTAACAGCTGGGGAAATTGATCTTTTTGAATGCCAGCTTTCATGTTTCCAGATAGTTTCCACTCATTTAGAATACTTCTCCAATATCTTTTCATTGGCCCGTAGAAAGCTACGTCGAGTGGTTGAGTAATATGTGTGGAGTGTGGTGGAAGGCACACAAATTTTATATTATTCTCTTCACAGGCTCTAATCACTACAGGGTTGATATGGCTCAAGTTGTCTCCAATTAGAACTTTGGGGCCCGTTAGTTTTCTCAACTTTCCAAGAAGAATAGAGAGAAACCAGTCTTCAAAAGTCATAACATCAAACCATCCACTCTTTGTCCTGTTGTACCGACAACCATTAGGTCCTCCTGTAGTCCATGTGTCCCATAAATGTTCTGCCTTGTACACCACATAGGGGGGCAATATTTCACCACTTGCACTTCCGGCAAACATCAATGAAGTACATGATTTTGATGAATCCATTATTCTTTCAATATACTTTTGACCCCGTTTGTGTTCTGCAAAGCTTTGTTCTTCTTTAGCCGAAAATATTGTTGGATGTCCTGGTTTTTTAGAGTTGGAATTTTTTAACTTGGTCTTTAAAGTTGATCTGGGAATGTTATAGTATTCTGCAGCTTTCCTTTGAGTCATAACATTGTTTTGAACATCAGCTACACAAGCCGCCAAAGTTTCTGCAGAATAATCTGCATATTTCCTTGCACCAACTTTTCTTTGGTAAGTTCGTGGCATCTGAAACAAGAGAAAGAAACAATTCATGAAAGTACACCCTAAGAAACATAAATTACACATTAAAAACATAGTAAGAGCAAAAAAAAAGAGTTTATTCTTCAACTAAAATCTTATGGGGGCTACTTTGGCCCACTGCAATTGAAAAAATCTCTGGGCCAAAGTAACCCCCAACAGAGCACAACTCATGCCCAAAAAAAGTTAACTAAAAATATTTCTTTTTTCAATTGACCTATTACAAAATCTTTTTTTTAGCATGCATGGAAACTTAATGATGAAATTTACATCTTTCGTACCTTATTTTTAGGTTTCGTGGATTATCCAGTACACACAAAAGTTTTTACCTCTACATTTTAAGAAAAAAGGCACAACAAATTTCAAAGTTTCATAAAAAGTACTTTTGTTTACATTTTCTATCAGAAAAAGCCAGATTGAAATTGCCAACTTCTCATCAATACATCTGTGAAGTCAGCATGAAAAAATATTGACTGTGATTAAGGCGGTAAAATTCAAAATATTTTTCTAAATGATGGGCCAAAGTAGTACCATATGGGCCAAAGTACCCCCCGTCTAGGTATAAAAAAATGTTCACAAATAAATCAGACAAATGTTTGAAAAAAGTAAATAGTCAAAACTGTTCACGAATAATAGAAACACCCTTTTTATTTTATTAGGTAAATAGTCAAAACTGTTCACAAATAAATTACACAAAATGTAAAAAAAGTAATTAGACAACTTGAGCACCTTAAGGGTCATACTGTGCAATTTCGAGATATATTGTCAAAACCTCACCAAATACCCATCCTGATCCTAGAGAACAATACAGCTCACACTTATCATTAAGTTTTTCGAAAATAGGCTTAAAATTAATGATTTCCTCACTGTTTTCTGAATACTAGATTTAAAAATAGGGTGTGCCCAAGAATCTTCTTCCGCACTTTCGTCTGGAGATGGTTTATACAAAGACACCTCAGCACTAATATTCCATTTCATTCCATTTTGAGATTTGAAAATTTTTCATAGCTGTCTGAAATTAATTATCAATTGATTACCATATTTTCACATAAATGGTGATTAAGTTATCATCCTAGGGCCATTACTGAACTGATTCTCTTGAAACTTCCACAGAATGCTTAAAATGTTATACAAAATGATTAACCCTGAGAATTTTATGTAGAGTTAAGTTGGGTTGATTAGCTTGGATGATGGTCTTAGCTTTGGTTTGCCAGAATGAAAATTAGTGCAGGGTTATATTTATTCCTTTTCACAACTTAAATACTCTGGATCTTTGTTATAACTATGTGAAATAGCATTTTAATAGATGGTAAATGAAATACAAAGACACACATTACTTGTCAGGAATATAGAATGAATATTCATCCAACCAACACAACATCCTGGAAACATCCAGAAGAGAGATATCTTACAAAAGTCAGCATCTTCAAGTAATCAGGCACAGTAAGACCCCTGTGATTTTCTCTTGGATCAGACAGAACCAAGGGAAGAAGAAAATCATTTACCATTCTCTTTGAAATGTGGTACCTCATAATAAATTCTACATCAGAAAGATATTCTAGTGGGTTCTGGGCGTCCCTCAGAACAACTCTTTCCACAGGAGCATACATATCGTTGTCCAGGTATTCCAAGAATTCGGCGAACTCGTCAAAATTACCCATGGTATCAAATAACAAGAAAAATTAAACTATGACAACTAAATACGTTCTGGAAAAACTCAAATAAATAATTATACAATTTTCTTCCCGTAGGGACCCAAAAACTGTTATTTTAGGTCAAGCAAGCTTAACCGGCTAGTTTGTTGGTTGAAAGCTAGCCCTAACAGAATTAGACTCAAGGGAACTGTTGAGAGGTTCAATTTACCTATAATAATGTCGAAGGAATGTTGAGGAAATCCTCCAATTCGCCCAAGACAAAATACTATCTAACTGAACATTAGCATGTGCCAGGCTAGAATTAACAGCAGAACGGAAAATGCCAGCAGGAGCCGAAATTCCTGCTTGAATTAGAGCAGTAGAAACCCTATTTGGCAATTGGCTCTTGATGCCGGTTTTACTTTTCCTCTTGTGGAGATGAAAAGGGCAGAAATGGGAAGAGCTCCACAACGTTGTTGGCGTTGCTCAATAAGGGCCTCAACCATCTTTTTAGTTTATGCATCTTTTTCATTGATAATTGTGGTTCAAGCACTTTTTATTAGATTCCGTAAAATGGGGTGGATAGAAACAAAATTCATGTTCAAGATACCACAACTTGCAAACCACAAGTCCTAATGACCTCTATGATATACCAAATTTCTGGTCTTGATGAGTACTTTGAGGCTTGTATACTTGAAGTTTTACAATTGATACAGATTTTCCCTAAACCTTGAAAAACCTCCTTGTTTCTATTCAGCCTTAAAGTGAATAGAAAGAAGAATAGAAACATGAAAAACTACAACCTAAGTTGTGAATATGTTTCATATGAATAGAAACATGCACTATTTTCCTTTGAAATGATCTATTCACCCCTGCCATTCCATGTTTTTTTTTTTTTTTTTTTTTTTTTCTTTCTTTTTCTGGCATTGGTAGGCAAGGCCATTCCATACAGCCAAAGGGTTCTAATTAATTATAGGTTATCAAAGCCAAATAAAATTACAATTAATACATAATAAAGGCGAAAACTTACATCTATACATATTTATTATTAATTAAATACGAATTTGGTTCCGGTTAATGAAATCATAAATAAATCCATATGTTCTGGTATCATGCAGTATGGTTTTGTAGGAAAAGGGGTTGTCACATATTTTTGTTAATGATTGAAATAAACTTTTTCGTGTGAGAGTGTATTTCTTGCATACCATTAGAATGTGTTCGAAGTCCTCTTTTTCTTTACACTCAGTGCAATTATAATCGGGTTCTATGTTAATTTTGTGAAGGTAGGCTCTACACCAGTGGTTCTCAACCTTTTTGCCAGCGCGGCACACTCCGGTTGAAGTTACTTATTTTGCGGCACACCCCCCCCCCGTAAGAGAAAAAAAAAAACATGCAGGGATTTCAATGTTGGTACTTATTTATTCATTTCTGAAATAGACGAAAATTACAATCAAGTGAGCTAGCTAGTGTGATATTTGTGCCTGATGTGTCTTACATAGTTCAGATATGCGAGGTGGAAAACTGGAAAGACAAATCCTCATATTATCTTCAAGAGTAGAAGATAGCATTTTCTGACGTCTCTTGGTTTTAATATTTGTCAAAGCAGAAAACCCGTGCTCACAAAGCCACGAAGTTGAAAATTGTAGAAGCACTCGAATTGCCTCTTTTGACAAAAGTGGGTATTCTCTTTGAATGGATACCCAAAACGAATTCAAAGACATTTCTCCAAATTTTAACTTGAGAGTTCGATCATTTTTCAAATCAATCCCTTCACCTTGGAGCTCAACTTCCGCCGTGTCCGGTATTGCGAGAAACGGATTCCGTATCCAATGATATCGGTCAACATCCAAGTCAGGAAAGTAGCTATTTAAATTTGATTCCAGTGATGAGAGATGTGCTTTCACAGTCTCCAGAACCAAAGGGTTGTGATTCTCTTCTCCTGTAAAGAGTGGGAACATTCCGGTTTGTCCTGCATCCATGTTCAGAAGCCACAATTTGACTTGTCTTTGAAAGCTGTAAGTTTGTCTGTTGATGTGAGGATATTTTCATTTGGCCCTTGCAAATTTGTATTGACTAAATTTAAATGATGAAATATATCAGCCAAGTAAGCTAATTTTGCTCGCCAGTTGTCATCAGCCCACAAATCGGAACAGTATTCATCATCCTCTTGTATAAAAAACACCATAAGCTCTTCTTTAAGCTCATACAAACGTGCCAAAACTTTTCCTCTTGACAGCCATCTAACTTCAGAGTGATAAATAAGACATTTGTACTCAGCATCCATTGACTCACACAGTTGAGAGAAAAGTCTACTTTTCAAGGCTCTACCTCTAATTTTGTTGACCATTTTCACTGCATCGTCAAGCACAGATTCCAATTCAGTGTCCAAGGTTTTTTTTCACCAATGCTTCACGGTGAATAAAACAGTGGGTAGAGATTATGTTTGGATTTTTCTCCTTTGCCAGAGTGACAAAGCCTTTGATTGAGCCTGTCATACTCGGAGCCCCGTCAGTACATATCCCAACACACTGTTTCCAAGCCAGTCCATTGGATAAGAAGAAAGAGTCCGTTGTCTGCAAAACATCTTTACCGGTAGTTGTTGTTTCCATTTCTTTGAGAAAAAGAAACTGATTACAAATGTCATCATTATCAACAAAACGTATAAAAGCAATCAGGTAGCATTTTCCGGTAGAATCAGTTGACTCATCAAGTTGGATGGCAAAGGGTATATCCTTTACTTTCTGCACTGTATTGTTCTTTATGTCTGCTGACATTTCACCTACACGCCGAGCCACTGTGTCGTTTGAGAGCGGGACTTTCTCAATTTCTGTAGCAGCTTCCTCTCCTACCATACGGCGCACCATTTCGACACATGCTGGCTTTACCAATTTTTCTCCAATGTCATGACTCTTCATTTGTTTAGCAATCATATGAGAGACGACAAAGCTAGACTCGAGAGCTTTTTCCGGAACAGTCATTTTTTTTGAGAACTTGGTTCCTGTCTTCTTGAAATCCAATAGCATTCTCTCAAAGAATTCAATACTTTTGTCTTTCAGATGACTATGCTTTGTTGTGAAATGACGATTTAATTTGCTAGGTACCATGGATTCATTACTTAATTTTTCACCACAAATCATACATTCTGGAAGTGGGTCATCATCTGTTCCTGAAGAAGTGAAACCCATCTTTAAATAACATGCATGGTATAGAAATCCATTCTTAAAACCAATGAACTAGAACTAATGGAACAAGTATTACCCATAAAACATATGTTTTCAAAAACGAGCCTTCCAATGATGCGTCCGCCATTTTGAAGTTGGGATGATATTCAAAAAAAAATTTCGCGCCAATCGTTTTCAATGTATTTCTTATGGACAATTTTTTTATTACACAATATTATTAATTTATTAAAGCAATAATTTCTTTCGCAATATTGTACGATTGAGGATCCAGATTGCGTATCCTCGATGTTTGAACTCGAAAGAAGCTGATATAATATAGCAGGCAGCTTATAGTAAATACACACCTCTTAAAAATGAGCCCCTCAAATACCTATACCTACTAGTTACTAACGAACAGTGCCTAGCAGTAGATGATATTCTAAATAAAACATTACACTTATCAAATAAACATGTTGTCTTCTTATTAATTATAATGGGTACTTATGCCTCGGTGGCTCAGTAATCAGGCGGCGCGGGTTCGAATCCCAGCCGGGGCAGAAAATTTATCCTCATGAATTCGAGACTAGACCACATAATAATACGTCTTGGGCTTACTGCTTGAATAACGGGACTATTCAATCCTACTCGGGCAGTATAAATAAGGCGCTATTATTATTATTCATTCTGACCATGTAGAAATAATATTTCTTCCAGCAGTAAATCTCATTATGTAATCAAAATGATGCTAAGGATAAAAACTGTCTTGGCTTGGATGTAAACCCACACCTCTTGATTACTACTCTGGTCTCTGACCCCACCACTAGATGCTCTAACTACTAATCTGACTAAGCTGCAAAGAAGATATTACTTACATAATATCTCTTATTAAATAATGGTAATTCATTGCTTTTAATTCTGGGTTCTCTTTTCAACTGTGGTCAATATTAAATATATTCCAAACTACAATGAGAGTAATAGGTATGTTTGTTTATTCAAATGAGTAGCTAACTACAACAAAACTACAAATAAAAAAATGAGGGTAGTTGTATGAGAGCATTGGGCGGGAGAGAAGGGGTAACGGGGAGGGGGGGGGGGTGGATGCGGAGAGAAAAAAAACGCTTGCATACGAGCATTATTCAAATAGTTTTAACTTTTTGGTTGTCAAATTGGGCAGGAATGAACTTGAATATGTACCAAATATTTTTGAGCCAATTGAAAATAATTACGATGCTAAAGGTTTTTCCGTACTTGGTCACTCACCCAGACCTTTATTTTTCCAGATATGGCTATTTTCAAAATGGCGGATCGGATGGTAATGATTTGTTATTGGATGGTAATGATTTGTTATTGGATGGTAATGACTTACAAATCATTTCTGTCTCTCAGACGGCAAATGATAAGTTCTGAGACCAAGAAAACAAATAAACAAACAAACAAATAAACAAACAAACAAACAAACAAACAAACAAATAAACAAACAAACAAACAAACAAACAAACAAACATGGCTTTAGTCTTTAAGCGATTTTTTATTATTATTATTTCAAATTAGGACAAAATATGAACAAAATTTTAGGTAAAAATGAACAAAAATAAGGCAAAATTCAAATCAACGTTTACCATTTGTTTTGATTCTTTAGACAATTAAAAATTTCATCAATTTGATACATTTTATCAGCATCATCACCATATTTTGGAGTGCCATCTGCCTCCACGTCATCAACTGCAGTGCCGTCCACCACCTTATCAACAATTTGAGTGCCGTCTGCCGCCACGTCATCAACAACAGAAGTGCCGTCCGCCACATCATCAACAACTGGATTGCCGTCTGCCACGTCATCAACTGGAGTGCCGTCTGCCACGTCATCAACTGGAGTGCCGTCTGCCACCACGTCATCAACAACTTGAGTGCCATCTGCCGCCACGTCAACAACAACTGGAGTGCCATCTGCCACCACGTCATCAACTGGAGTGCCGTCTGCCACGTCATCAACTGGAGTGCCGTCTGCCACCACGTCATCAACAACTTGAGTGCCATCTGCCGCCACGTCAACAACAACTGGAGTGCCATCTGCCGCCACGTCAACAACAACTTGAGTGCCATCTGCCGCCACGTCAACAACAACTGGAGTTCCATCTGCCACCACGTCATCAACTGCAGTGCCGTCCGCCACGTTATCAACAATTTGAGTGCCGTCTGCCGCCACGTCATCAACAACTGGAGTGTCGACCACCTCGTCAGCCTTTCGGATTTTTTTTACATTCTCCATGGAAATTTCCTTGATTTTGTTCTGCAATGAATTGACAGGACCTGCGATTATGTAAGAGTAAAGGAAATATAGCTATAGAATTGTTTGGAATATATTATGAAGCAACTATTTTTTGATATTTGAATCCATGATCTGATTAAAAGTACCTATCACAATGGTCCAAATCCATGCAAAACATCTCTAATGTTTTAATATAGAAAAAGTTCTCTGAATAATATAGAGAACCCTTTCTATGTTTTAACTAGAATTCGAACCAATAATCTTTGAAATTGAACCAGAAAACCACAAAGCTAGTTGAACCAAGGTCTTTATTGCCTATGTTTATATAAAGGATACATTTTTTACGTTTCATGGGCAACTTGATCTTTAATAACATTTTGTTTTCTTGTAATTCGCTTGTTTTGGACTTTTCCTTATCTTCAGTCTTTATTTTACTGAGAAGGATTCGTTCAATTTGAATAATTTTTGTAGCACCTTCAATTTGACACTCTTCACATGTTTCTAATTTGCGGGAGCATCTTGTACAAGATATCTTTCTAATAACCATTTTCCTTTCACGGGATACAATTTGATGTATTTTAAGACATTTTGGTATGGGTTTTAGAACCTTCGGCACTACTGATTGCACTTCGTTCATGTTCTGATCTTCAATTACATAAATTCTGGTCTTCAGCGACATCAAATTTCCAACCAACTCATTAATGGATGCGACATCCTTCCCTCGACAAACAACTTTATCAGCATTATTTTTTATTGTACTACCAATTGCGTCTGCGACGCTCTTACCATGTCCAGCCTCAAAGTAGTTCCATATTATAGTTGTGAAACCAAATTGAAGTGGAATTGTGTTTGACATGAAGATATTTGTTCTATTGCGGTATTGTGATGTTGGTCCATCACTATTGAAATATATGGTATCAGCATTGGGAACAGTTTCTTTAATCAATTTTAATACTGGAGTCAAGTGTGCCCAAATGCCTACTGGGTCGTGGCGGGTATTCTTTGAGAGAGTTCCGAATGATTGATGTTTGATATCACCGTTTTCATTGTAATAGAAAGCCCCCGTATGCAGAGAAAGTTGTTGTTGGGACCCCCCAAAATGCACTGACTGGACTTCTTCTGAATATTTCAATGTGTAGTTTTCTGAGAAGTCGCAGTAAATTGAGGTTTCATTTGGTTTTAGACTGTTTTTGATCTCTTTGATCGTTCTTATCTGATGACTTGCTCTAAATACATGTTTGAAAAATTCAGGAATTTCAGTTTCAACTTTCTTTATTAAATCCTTCACTTTGATGTACTTTCTGTTCTTTGATGTTATTTTCGTCGTGCAAACCTCATTGTTCTTGTTGGTGTAGTTTTGTTTACAAAGTTCCCACTCGTAGTAGAACGTTTGACTATCAGCCAATTCTTGAGATATGTTCACTAAGAGAGTTTCTGTTCTGAACGTATCCATACATTCTTTACACGTTCTATTGGAACAGTCTTGGTTGTTCTTGTTGCAGCACATTTGTTCGAGAAATGCAGACAAGGAGCTACACTTAGTGATACCCAGACGATGCATTTTCTGAATCAGGAACTCAAAGTTTGCATGCTTTATGCATCTGCATGTATCCCTGTCCTTTATTTTGCGTTCGTAAATGTAGAAGGGTTTCATACGAAGAAAGGTTGTGTATGATACTTTAACATTTGACGTTTTCTCAAACTTCTTATGAAGATTTGACATTGAATCTGTTAAATACCTTTTCTGTTTCATGACACCTTTCTTTGTTATAGTTGCATTTTTTTCAGGGGATGGTAGCGCATTTTCGTCATCGTCAAAAAAAGCCGCCACAGTATTTTTCAATCTTGCAAACAAACTATTCAACTTCAATTTTCTTCTCAAGATCATAGGATTTCTCTCCTTACTAAATTTTGATATCTTATTTTGAAGATGTTTGGACACCAAGCAGTTCATTTCTTGAATTTTTTTGTACTTCCTTACAGTACTTCCAGTAAGACTTTTTGCCAATACATTCCGATCTCGTTCAGATAAATCATTTTGGTTCTCTTTCACTTGTTTCTTAAGCACTTCTAAGAAGAGAAGTTTTCTTTTCACTTCTTTCTCGCCTTTGGCCAATGTTTTTTCTACAATTTTATTTGGAGATGGTGATCCTATCAATTCTTTTTGTTGCTTCAGGCGATAGTATTTCTTTTTGTACTTCTCCTTCAATTGTGTCTCTCGAGCTCTCAATTTCCTTTCCTTGACTAAAGCGTTGAATGTTCTCATAGTGTTTCGCTGTCTTCGTTTCCGTCCCGACCTTTTCTGATGGCTCGATGTTGATGGCTGGTTTGGTGTTTCTTCAATATTTCGTTCTCTTTGTTCAGTTCCACCTTCAGGAGATAGAGGGGGAGAATTGTCTTGTAAAAAGTGATCAGTTTCTGCATTCAATTTTTGCTTCGAAACATATTTCCTCCTAGCATTTACCCATTTTTGACGTTGTACTTTTTGATCTCTTCTGTTCATGTCCTTTATGGATTTCAGTTTTCCATCTTCTTTTCTCCGTTGGTATCTTTGTCTTTCTTTTTCCTTTTCTATTGCTTTTTTTTCAGGATCATTCTTAATTTCAAGTCTTTTCAACCGTTTTCTCTCCGCATCCTTCTTTTTTCTTTCTGCTTCCAATTTGGTGTTAGCCACAGTCTTTCTAGCCATTTTCATTACTCTGTAAATAATAGAGAAAATAAATATGTACCTATGTAGTACAAAAAAAAACGAAGTAGACAAAATACAAATTTCTACACTAACTACATTTTAAACAAGTTCGTAAGGATTTAGCGAAACTCCCAACCGTTTCCAAGATAGAGCCAAAAAACCGGTAACGGCCATGCCTTAGTTCAATGTGGCCATGCCTTAGCCACGCGAAGCGGGCGAAGCCTGCTTGTAAAATATAAAAGAAGACCTATGTAAAGCAAACACAAGAAAATTGCAATAATATCATAAATTCATTATTCATGATAGGTATTGAAAGAACATCCAATCTACAATTTTAATCTATTATTCAAAAAACATATTTGTGCTTTTGTCCATTATAAGTAATAAAAATAAATTAGTAAAAGAAAAACAGAGTAGTTACCATCTGAGAAAAATGATTGAAAAATACAAAGCTAATTAATAAAGGTCAAAAATCTATTAATCATCTGGGTATTAAGGCTATTTCAGTTATTTAGTTCATCACCGTCCGAGTTGGGTCATTACCGTCCGATATTAGTTTGACTTAGTGAACTGTTAGGTAGTCTAAAATATTAACAAAATCTATATATATAAATGTCAAAATGATGACTCACTCACTCACTCACTCACTCACTCACTCACTGACTGACTGATCGCTCTGTAGCCCAAACCGTTATAGGTAGAGAGCTGAAATTTGGACACAATATCCCTTTGGTATTGAATACGTGCAATAAGAAAGGATTTAGCGAAACTCCCAACCGTTTCCAAGATAGAGCCAAAAAACCGATAACGGCCATGCCTTAGCCACGCGAAGCGGGCGAAGCCTGCTTGTAAAATATAAAAGAAGACCTATGTAAAGCAAACACAAGAAAATTGCAATAATATCATAAATTCATTATTCATGATAGGTATTGAAAGAACATCCAATCTACAATTTTAATCTATTATTCAAAAAACATATTTGTGCTTTTGTCCATTATAAGTAATGAAAATAAATTAGTAAAAAAAAACAGAGTAGTTACCATCTGAGAAAAATGATTGAAAAATACAAAGCTAATTAATAAAGGTCAAAAATCTATTAATCATCTTGGTATTAAGGCTATTTCAGTTATTTAGTTCATCACCGTCCGAGTTGGGTCATTACCGTCCGATATTGAGTTGGACGGTAATGATGCGGATGGTGATGACAATTTTTACGAAAATGTTTTTTTAAATTTTTTTCGAATAGATTTAAAATGTAAAAAAAACAGTAAAATATGTAAGTTATTAGGCACTATTTATTTGTTTAAAAAAATGAAAACATACATGCACGTCTTAAAAAATAAAATGGCAGACGGTAATGATCATGTAAAAAATTAAATCATGACTTACCAGATTGAACACATCGTACAAAAATCGACACGCACAACTTCTCACTTCCGTAACTTCTAGACAACTGAGGTCGGTTGGGAGATGATTCCTAGAGAACTTGTATCAACTTGTTCTATCCTGTTCAGTTTTTTTGGTGCATTCAAAAAATGCGGACGGTGATGATATTGAAACTGAGGGACAGTTTTCAAGTTATCATTATAAAGATGGAAAACCTTTTTTTATGATTTCACCTTATGCTTCTTGAAGTGAAATAGAATTGTTGTAAAATGAAACGATAGTTGAGTAAAACAATATACTATATAAATAAAAAAAAATAGAAATATGTAAAAAAAAATATGCTCAGGGACAGAGGACGGTAATGATTTTGGGCCTAAACAATTAAAAAAAATTATGATAAATTTTGGTAGAACGAAATATTTTTTTGTGTCATCATATTCCTTATTAACCCCAGCAGTAATTACGAAAAAAAAAAAATTGTCAAACATATAGCTGTCTTGGTGATATCACCCAGGGACAAGAAAGTTAGAACTATTTGAATAATGCTCATACGAGTCTGCAACCATTGGGACATTTTCATGATCTTTACTATTCAAGGTCTAAAACTTAACTGACCAAATTTCGTATTGTGCGCATGACACATACTTTTTCTCTTCTCTCTTTTTATAATTTAATATTTCGTTACATAATTTCGTTACATAATTTCGTTACATAATTTCGTCACATAATTTTGGTTATGTGCCAGAGCAAAGACATGAAAATGTCAAAAGAAAACTCTATACAAAAACAGAAGACATCTTTTAAATAATATTTAAAATAATTACAAATATCTATATTAATAAAGCTTACTTTCTGTATGTGTGTGAAGGGTTGCAGTATAAACGGCAAGTAATAGGAACTTGAAATTTTGCACACAGGTAGATTTTTGACCGGGGAAGAACTTAGGCTAGGTTATATAAGCCTAAGTCTCACAGTTCACGGTCCTGGGTTCGAATACCAAAAATATAATCAAAAAGCGAGAAGTTATACATAAACTAATATTTTTTACCATTTTTCATAATTATTATCTTCTCAATGGTGTAGTTTAAAACAGTATAGGACTCATAGTTTAAGGTCCTGAGTTCGAATTTTGCTAATAAATTTAAATTTCAGCCTAATCAGTAGGTTGATACACTGGTAGTTCTTGATAAACAGAAGGACAAAGGCTAAGTTAAAATCAGCAAGTCATAGGAACTTGAAATTTTGCACACAAGTAGATTTTTGACCGGGGAAGAACATAGGCTAGGTTAAAAAAAGCCTAATACTCACAGTTCACGGTCCTGGGTTCGAATACCAAAAATAGAATCAAAATCAAGAAGTTATAGACTAATATTTTTTTTACCATTTTTCATATCTTCTCAATGGTTTAGTTTAAAATAGTATAGGACTCATAGTTTAAGGTCCTAGGTTCGAATTTTGCCAATAAATTTAAATTTTAGCCTAATCAGTAGGTCAATACACTGGTAGTTTTTGATACACAGAAGGACAAAGGCTAATTTAAAATAGTCTAAGACTCACAGTTCATGGTCCTGGGTTCGAATATACCTTTTTTACTCAAATATTTCTATTTACTGAACACATTTGGTAAACAAGTTTTGGTAAACAGGTCTTTTGTTAGGAAAGGACATAATGTTTTGACATTGATTCCAGATATTGTTATGGTACCAAAGCATGTTATGTGCAGGCAAATATGCTAGTTTAAAAAAATTACAAATATTGAAAGTATAAAAAATGTACAGGTATATAGTTCATTTTTTTAGAAAAAAAATTAGGATTCTGAGAATTTGGTAGTATTCTGAATGGAATTTTAGAAATAACCTTTGTTTTCCACAGTTTTAAAAACTCAAGACTTAGGATTCTAATTTTTTTTTCTAAAAAAATGAATTTCTTTTCTAAAAAAATGAACCATAGTATTTTTTAATCAATACACATAAGGGACATTTTTTTTTTAAATATAGAGGTAATTACCTACAATATTTACCCATGAATAAAATTTACCTACAACATATAAACAGAATTAAAAAAAAATTACATAGATTTACATGTAACAAACAAAATTTAGTAGGTACATTATTTTTACTTACAAATATTTACATATTTTGGAAGAGAACAAGTTTGTTCATTTTCTGCCTTACAGAAGTCCTATCCTTCAGAATATCAGTTTCTGTTAATGTTTTCCCATGGTGATATAGTCTCAACTGAATGTAAAGAGAAACGATTTGTTTTACCACCTGAGTTTCATGTAGTTCTTCACACAGGATTTCGTCCATTAGAGGGTGAGATCCTGGGAATGGTAGTTCACCACTGTTTCTGAACTGGTTGTTTACAAATGATATAGCTTTCTGAATGGCATTTGTCATTTGCTTGTTGTGACTTGAATATACTTGGAAGAATAATTGAATGGGTGAGTAGAAGAACCAGGAATGTCAAAAATCGATTTTTTTTTCTTCGTAGAATAAGAAAGAATGTACTCTTTTCTATCATCTCTGTGAATATGAAGGAGAAATACCCCTTAAAAGTATAATTTTTTTCGATTTTAAAGTGGGGGAAGCGAAAAAAAAATCTGATGTAAATCAAGGAATGTAACAAAATCACTGACCACTTTTGCTAGCGGTATTAGTACCTAGTTGTGAGAATCTTATCGAATAACAAAGGATGTAAAATTTAATTTTATTATACTTATTAGCATCAGGAAAGCAAAAATAAGACAAATCTTATTTTTGCTTTCCTGAAAAGTCGATTTTTGACATTCCTGGTTCTTCTACTCACCCATTCAATTCACACTTTTTAATTATTCCCAAGACACTTGGAGATGGAAGTTTCAGTCCACCCAAATCAACAAATTTGGTAAAATGGTAATTTTTTTCAACATTTATACAATAATTATGTTCCATTAGAACAGTGTCTACATTTTTTACATGTAAAATCATTTTTAGACAATATTTACAGGTCAACATTTTAATTAATTTATGTACAATAAATCCAGATATATAGACAAGGATATTTTCTTTGTAGTCCTTGAGGTTTGCTGACTCCAAGTTAGCCATTTTGATGGCTACCTCTACATCTTTACATGGATCATCTTCTTCCATATCTACAAATACACTGGGTTGTACATCTGGTCCATCAAGCAATGTACAGTTTCCACTTTCTACTTGTACAGCATTTCTGAATAAGAGACGCCTCATGGCCCATTTGAACTGCATACTATTAGGGTTGTTGTTCCACCCACCCTTTGCCCTCATACAGGAGAAAAAAAGCTCCAGATGATCTTGTGAGAGCTTGTATGTTAAAATGTATTTTAATATTCTATCATCCAGGAGTTTGTTTGACAACTTTACAATTGTCTTACATGATGTAATAAAACCCAACGCAAACATTTTTCTTTGGTGGTGTAATATGCCTTGCCCTCCAATGCTGAGTGATTGTAGGTACTTGATACTTTTTTTAAACAATTTTTCCCACATGTCCTTTTTTTCAGGAAACAAAGGTTGCTTCAACCCTTTCTCAAAAGGGTTTCTTGAATTTAAAGCATCAAATAGCTCATCAATATTTCGAATGAACTCAATGGTTGCTTCAGCTCCTTCAAATTTTGGATGACCAGAGTTCATTAGGAATTCAATGGCATTTGCAGTAGATGCACTTAAAGTTTGCACAGCCAGGGACACATTCATTTTTTTGTTAAAAAACCAGATATGATGGCTGGAAAGCTTATTTCCAAACTTCAAGCCAATATTTTTTTGCTCTTCAACTAAGTCGACAATGTACTGCCACTTAATCTCACCCAAAGGAGATACAATTATTTTTCTGTCTGCCAGAGTGTTCCTTGCTAACTTTACCATATGACAGGCATCCAATGAAACATACACTTTTTTTTCATTGATTACAAAACAGGGTTCTTCTGATTCAAAGTCACATCCAAGTAATCTTGCTGTACGAAGGTTGGCTTGTGCACCATCAAATGTGAGGTTCACAACATCAATGCCAATATCACTGAGTTTGATTATGCAGGTTTTTAGAAGTTCAGCTTGTATTTCTGCAAATTTTGTTGACAAGAAAGTACCCCACTGGACACTTGAACTTCTCTTTCATGGAAACAATCATGAAAACAAGTGCTTCTGAGGCATAAGTCTCATTTTGGTCACTGAAACCACTTCCTAGATCAACATATCCTGAAAACTTGTTGTTTCTCTTGTCCCAGACAACTTGTTTTCTTAAGGTGGGTTTCCATTGCGTCGGCTTTTGCAGATCGGCATTGCCGATCTGCAAATGCCGAACGGCACGATCTGTTTCCACTGGTTTTAAAGATTAGTCGGCATTCCGCTCAGTTTCTTTAATTGTAGTGTAGAAGTGACGATAAAAAAAGTTCGTGTAGAAGTGAAGTGAATTTTTTTATTCAAAATGAGTGACGAAGCTGCCTTTGTAACAGCTGTAGCCACGGTTGCTCTTATAATTGGCTTGTCTCAACCCACCAGACGTAGACAACATAGATACTGGGTTCGTCCAAGCCTTTTTTGGGGAAAAACACACGGATTTACAATTTGTAGCACTTTAATTTAAAAAAAGTGTATATACTCGTATATAAAAAGGTTTGAAAATAGTTCAAGACACAACAACAAAAAGGAACAAACTAATGACTCGGCATGCTCGGCACGTTTCCACTGACAATGCCGATCGGCATTTGTTTGATCCGTACCGACCTCATTCGGTAAAATAATTCTATACCGATCAGCATTTTGCTCTTGCCAAAAAGTACGTTTCCATTACATCGGCTTTGCCTATCGGCAATGCTGATCGGCAAAAGCCGACGCAATGGAAACCCACCTTTATGCTCATTGAGTCCAGCACTAAAGAAAATTTCCGGCAGCCAGGTTTTTGTTTTAGAAACTCAAATACTTCTGCAATGAAGCCAGGTTCACAGTTAAGAACTGACACCCATTTTCTAATAGTAGCAGGATGAGGCAAACTTCTAAAAATTCCTCTTACAAACTTATAAGCCTAAGGTGAGTAGAACTGTAGAGTCATTGCAAAAGATTTTGTTCTCTCATCATATCTTTTGCCCGTTTTCTTGCCCTTGTTTGTAAACTGACTCTGTAGGATTTTATAAAAATCTTCATCAAAATTACTTTCAATAGCTTGAACCAGGTTATCATTACCTCCTTTCTTCTTCAAAGAACTAACTAAAGTTTTGAGTGATTTTATACGGGTATCCCTCCTCCTAAGACGTTGTTGCAGGATTTTGATTTTTCTTCTGTATTTTTTTTTGATTGGGGTTACTAATAAATTTGAGGATTTATTCTTTTTAGGAGTACTGGGTGTGATAGGTTGAGATTCTTCAACAGTAAGCTCAGAGGAGAGCATCTCAACATCACCACTAGTAGATGGTATTGGATGGTGTTCAATTTCACTAGAAGATGGTACACTTGGATGTCGAACCAAAGAGCGTCTTTCTGGCTTTGCTTTGACAAAGGAAAATTTAGAGGGCACAACACCATCCTTAAGATATTTTCGCTCTGTTCCTGGTCTATCAAGGTAGTCTGATGGTTTGAAATGGGCACTGCACAGCTTGGAGTGCCTTGTTGGATACCACTCATTTCTCTTAGTTGCGACTATCCATTGTTTCAATAAAGTTGGATTTTTCCATGGAAATCTGAGGAAGGAAATAAAACAATACTAATTAAGTATTTGAATTTGAAGAGAAAAAATTTGTTCACAACATTTTAGAAGATAAACTTAACAAACAGAAATACCTGATTCAAATCATTAATAAAAAAGTAGTTTTCTATGCTCAATCAATTTGAAAATTAAAAATACAGACAAGCATGGTTAGTACTTGGGTGGGTGACCATCTGAGCACTACTCTCACGTGATGCTGGCTTCCCCCGGCCCCACTCAGGCTGGGTGAAGTTAATGCGAGTAGTTGGTTAGGTAGGGTGAACGCCTGGAGGGTAAAACCCCCATCTCATATAAATTAAGTGAGTTGAGAGGGACGTTAAACCAAATAAAACCAAACCAAACCAAAAAGACAGAGTTTGTCAACCAATAGCAGGAATCAGGATAGATAACATAGGTTAATAGGAATCCTCTGGCCAGAATCAGTAAGTGTACCAGCAGAATTTCTGCAACCAAATGCTACACAGAACTGAACCATTGTGAGCTAAATTAACAGAACTTTGAGGTGTTTAAAAAAGCACTTTAGAGCGCTTTACAGTATAATATAAGTTAAATTCACAGAAGAATATAAAATAAAATTGAAACTTTTCGTAAAAGAGCAGCAACAACAATGAGAAAAAATCCCAACTTCAATATGGCCGCCACAAAAGTAAACAAAGACCGGGTTCTTACGCCATTACTTCTTCCACTTGCTTTACTTCATTGCTTAAAACTCGTCCTAAATAAAACAATTTAAAACTCGTCCTGAAAAACAATTTAAAAACTCGCCGTGATAAACAAAAACAAACTTTTTTGAAAAATCTCAAATTTTCATTTCTTTTTGACAAATTGTCAAATTGCCAATGAACCATGGCTCCGCCAGCTCTATTAACTTTACGTCAACAAAAGTTAAAGAAGCAAGAAGGCTTGAGAAATAAAGTCTTCAACAGCCTGAAAGCTGCTCACAGCTTGATCAGTGACAGTACCAAAGAAGCATTGTTCTTAACAAGAGCTCAAAGGATTGACGATACATATGCAAGTTTCGAACGCGCTGAAGAAGAAATAATCGAATTAAATTCCGAAAATCAAGAAGAGAGTGATAACATCGCCCTATGTTCTGAGGAAGCAGAGATATTATTCTTTGCCATCAAAGCTCATCAAAAACAACTAATTCCACCTCCTCCACCAGATAATAATCCACAACCTGATGAACACCACCGTAATGAACCAGAGCATAAACCATGGATGCCAAAGATAAATGTTGAACCCTTCGATGGTGCCGTAGAACAATTTGCCAGTTTCAAAAGTCTATTTGATACTCTAATTCACCATAGTACACTCTCTGATATAGAGAAATTTTCTTACCTGCTGTCCTTACTAAAAGGTAAAGCCCTTCAATTGATTAAACCAATAGGCTTTAGTGCTGACAATATTATCATAGAGCCTATAATAAACTTTGTGAAGAGTTTACAAATGAACGACAACTTGCCACCTATTATTTGAATAAGATTCTATCAATCAAGCCTCAATCCATAGAAACTCCTTTGGCATTACGCTATTTCCTGGATGAATATTTCTGTCACACTGATGCCATCATGGATCTCAAACTCAAAGATATTTCTGATTACCTATTTCTTCACTTGGCGCTAAAGAATATGCCAATGGAGACAAGACGCTTGTTTGAATATGAACATGTTGATATTAAAAAATTACCTACTCTTCAAGATCTAAGAACTTTTTTGAAAAACAGATTAATGGTACTGGAAATTCACCCTATAGATACCAAAAAATCTACTGCCTTTTTTGGTTCAACAAAAGCATCATTCGTGACCACCTCTAATATCATCAAGTCTTCAGACCATCATGCTGAAAAACCCCGTAATTCACACGTGTGTCCTGTTTGTCACCAAAATCATCATCGCATACATCAATGCCCAACCTTTCTAAACATGAACGTGCCTCAACGCTATGATGTTGTTAAAAATTCCAATCTTTGTTTTTCCTGCCTAGGACCTCACCCTCGTATCGAGTGTAAGTCTCAGTATTCATGCCGTACCTGCCACAACAAAACACATCACTCTTTGCTGCATCAACCAGCTTCAAGTAGTAATCATAGTTCAAAGCCAGTGAACTATTCTGCCCACAAGCCTCCAGTATCTCACTCTCTGACGTGTAATACTCCTGAATCTCCGCCTTCTAGCTGCACCGTTCTTCTTGGAACTGCAATGGCTCGCATTCAGTGTCCTAGCGGATACTGGCATTCTGTCAGAATTGTCATTGATCCTGGTAGTATGATTGATTTTGTTACCAGCTCACTTGCCCAAACCCTCAAATTGCCTCATAACCCTTCAAGTGGACAAGTAACCGGTCTTGGATGTACTCCTGTTCAGACACTTCAATCTTGTGTCAAGTTGATGTTAGCTCCTGTGTCAAAGAACTCACCTCTCTTGGAAGTTAGTGCCATGGTTATACCTACCATATCTGCTCAAATTCCATCCAAGCCAGTACCTGCTCACCTTGCTAAAGCAATTGAGAATCTTGCCGATCCCTCTATTTTTGTCAAATCTTCCAAAGTTGACATTCTTCTTGGTGCTGCCCATATAAGTGAAATACTCATTCCTGGACAACCCATCATTCCTGGTCACCCTGCCTGTTGGCCAACTATATTTGGAAATGTTTTACTTGGTCCAATACCTGATGTAGAAGAAACCTATTCCCGCCAATCTTTATTTGTCAACAATCAAGACATCCTCGCTACCCAACTCAAAAAAATTTGGGAGTCAGAAGAAGTAGTACATCAAAAGTTGAATAATCCTGATGAGGATTATGTTGAGAAACATTTTTTAGAAACTCATCAGAGAAATGAACTCGGACAGTTCATTGTTCGTTTACCTTTCAAACCAGGTTCTCCCGAGAACCTCGGAAGCACCCGTAGTGTTGCCCTAAGACAGTTAGAAGCTGTTGAAAGAAAATTAACTAAAGATCCAACTATTCAAAGGCTCTATCATGACAATATAAAGAGTTACTTTGATCAAGATCACATAGAAATTGCCAACACCACCTCACCTTACGTTCTGCCACACCACGCTGTTATCAAAACAGACTCAACTAGTCACCCTGTACGTGTTGTTTTTAATGCATCACAACTGAGTGATACACAAAAATCCCTGAATGAATGCATGTATAGTGGCCCAAAGCTTCAAAAGGATGTTGGTGACATTCTACTTCAATTCCGTCTCCGAGCTATTCCTTTATGTTGTGACATCCGTCAAATGTATCGAGCCATCATTCTTCATCCTAGTGATCGTCAATACCAGCATATTTTCTGGCGATTTGACTCCAGTAAACCAATCCAAGAATGGGAACTCAAAAGACTCACCTTTGGTTTCACACCTGCAAGTTATCTAGCCCAAAAGTGCTTGCAAAACCTTGCTGTCAATAACTGTTGTTATGTGGATGATATTGTGTGTTCCACAGACTCCATTTCCGCCGCTGTAAAGCTCCGCCATGATCTTGTAACAGTACTTCAATCAGGTGGATTTGAACTGAAAAAGTTTGCAAGCTCCTGTCCTGAAGTATTAGCAGATATACCTCCAGAAGATATTGAACAATCGCTTGTTCTACACAATTCTTCTAACATCAAAGTCCTTGGTCTCCGCTGGGAACCCGAAAGTGATTCTTTTTGTTATACATTAAATTTCAAATCACCTGCTATTGCCACCAAGAGATCATTATTATCCAATGTTGCCTCTATATTTGATATCAATGGTTATCTTACTCACCTTATTGTTTCTCTGAAGATCCTAATTCAGAAAATTTGGATATCTCAAGGCAACTGGGATGATCCACTGCCACCACACCTACTCACCACCTGGGAAGACTTTGTACAAGAAATGCCGCTCCTCACCGATCTGAAGATCCCTCGTTACCTGTCCCATACTAATGCTGTCAATTACCAAGTTGTTGCCTTTGCAGATGCCTCAACCAGTGCCTATGCTGCCATGGTCTATCTTCGTACCACATGTGATGATGGAAATATAATTGTCAATCTTCTGCGTGCTAAAAGTAAAGTAGCACCACTAAAAACAATATCTGTTCCCCGCCTTGAGCTCTCAGCAGCTCACCTACTCATCAAACTAAATGATAGTCTTGAATCATTTCTCAAGTGTATAAACATTGAAAAAATTCTCTGTTTCACTGATTCTACCACCGTTCTTGCTTGGATCCAAACTCCACCTTACCAGCTCAAAACCTTTGTTGCCAATCGTGTAGCTGAAATTATTGACAAAGTACACCCATCTTGTTGGAGACATGTACCTACTAATAACAACCCAGCTGATTTAGCCACCCGTGGCTTACTTCCCTCTCAAGTTATTACCCATTATAACTTTTGGTTCCATGGTCCTGAATTTCTCACAAAAGATTCATCATTGTGGCCAAAATCTCCTGTCATATCTACTACTGAAAAAATTCCTGAAATGAAAACTCAAGTGTCTCTTGTTGTACAAGATCCACCACCACCAGAGATGATAAATTTCATTATTAGCTTCTCAAACCTCACCAAACTCAAAAGAGTTACTGCATGGATCTTAAGATTCATAAATAATTGTTCCAAGAAGAAAAATTCATTAATTGGTCCTCTATCTCTTGTCGAATTGGACAATGCTATGACATTTTGTGTTAAAATTACACAAAATTTTTACTATGGTGAAATCATAAATGATCTGCGCAATGGAAAACAACATATTGGATCTTTAAAAAATCTATCGCCCTTTGTTAACCCCCATGGACTGCTCATGGTAGGGGGTAGATTAAAAAATTCACCATTACCAATAACCAGTAAGCATCCACAGTTGCTGCCTTCTAAATCACATCTTGCAACCCTTGTGATAGATTATTTACATTTGTATTCCTTACATGGTGGGATCCGCCTTATACAAAATCTTCTTCATCGTCAATATTGGATTGTCGGTGCTCGTAATCTTATCAAGAAACGATTACATAAGTGTTTGAAATGTTTCAAACTGTCTGCCTCTACACGTCCCCAATACATGGGTGACTTGCCTATTTCAAGATTTGAACAAGGTCGCTGCTTTATCAATACTGCTCTTGATTTTGCTGGTCCCTACCTCCTGAAGTCCGGTCCTCGCCGCAACTCGCCCATCACCAAGGCATACATTGCAGTATTTGTATGTATGGCCGTTAAAGCTGTACACCTTGAGCTTTCCAACTCCCTCACGACCGAATCCTGCCTAGCTGCCATTGATCGCTTTGTTGCTCGCCGTGGCAAGCCAAGTACTATCTACTCCAATCAAGGAACTAATTTCAAAGGTTCTGCACGTCACCTCCATGAACATATCCAAGATCAAGGTATCTCATGGAAATTCCACCCACCAGGCGCCCCCAACTTCTCTGGCCTTGCTGAAGCTGGCGTCAAATCTGCAAAACATCATCTATCACGTATCCTAGATGGTAGACCCCTATACCAGGAGGAATTCAACACTCTCTTGTGTCAAGTAGAAGCAGCCTTGAACTCCAGACCCCTTGTTGCCATCTCCTCTATGCCCGATGACGGAATCGACTATCTTACACCAGGACATTTTCTTGTCGGTGGTCCACTCCTTGCTCGACCTGAAGTTGACGTCACCGACCATGCTGACAACACACTGACCCGATGGAAACTTCTCTCCAAAACCATTCAGCAGTTTTGGAAACGTTGGCTGTCAGAATACCTCCACACTCTTATGCAACGAACAAAGTGGCATCAAAAGCAACCTAATCTAAAGGTCAATGACATTGTATATGTCTTGAGTGAAAACACTCCACCTCGCCATTGGCCTCTTGCTCGCGTTATTAAAGTATTTCCTGGTGCAGATAGCATTGTTAGGGTGGCTGAGGTTCGAACCCCCCACGCAACACTGGCTCGCCCAGTTAGTAAATTGTTGCCTCTTCCATTTGAAGAATAAAAACATTACTATTGAATTAACCTCTAGGTTCTAATCATTTTTTGACACTAAGCTGTCTTTCCACCATACAGTCCACTTTTTCCCCATTTTTAATATATTTCTGTTTGATAGCCATTTTCTAAAGTCCATTTATTAACTATCATTTTTTTTTAAATTATTCAATTTGGTAGGGGGTAATGTTGGAAACCCTACATTATTATTCTGTAAAACCCTACATTATTGAATTATTGTTCTTTTTCTGGCAACCCTGCCTTCTGTTCAGTTCAGTTCAAAAAGTTTTCCAATACACATCTTTTGTCCAAAGCCTACATATACCAATTTCTTATTATTTTCCCATACCACCCAAACACCTGGGTTTGAACCAGGTCTCAGATATTAAGGCAATGCTTATATTTTCACTTAATAAATAACTTTCTAGTGCTGTCTTATTTGCAACTGCGGATCGAGCGTTCCACTGTAGAAAGCGGAATTTACTGCTCATCCTCGTCACTAGTAAATAACATGTCACCTAAGTGATCATGTTCCTCACCCTTTCCTTGGTTTGAGAGTTCTTTTCTTACGATATTATGTAATTCATTTTGAGTAATCTGTCGTTTACCACCTACAAGGCTAACTGAAAGCTTAAAAACATTACAAATAAAATTTGTGAGCTTATCTATGTTTTCGAAGGCCAGGGTAGCTTCCGCCGTTTGTCCCATCTGTTTGTCGCTGCTTGTACTTGGCTGTCCGGTTAGGCAGACTCCGTTTGGATACTGGTTGGGATCATATCTATATCCTTGGGCTAAGTCTCGGCATCTCTGGAAGAACTGTTCGTTGTGGGGAGAGTCCTTGCGGATCCTCTTCTTGCTCTGGTTCACATCTGGGGTGGGCGGGGTGAACATTTCTCTTCTCACACTTGCATTGGTCAGGGATGTTATGCCGGTGTCACGTCTTGTCCTCGTCTCGGGTTCAAAACTAACACTTGGTCTCGTTCTGGTCGCCAAACTTGAGTAATTTGTAGCTAATTTTGTTTTAGCTTCAAAAAAGGTAATGTTCTCACTTGCCATTAAATTTTTGATTGATTTTTGTTTTTCAACTTCCGGACACTGGGGTTTCTTAAAGTTCATGCGGGATGAATGAGGCCCGTTGCAATACATACATTTCTGCTCATTTTCTTCTTTCGCACAATCCATGTCTTCATGTTTATCACCACATTTGCCACATCTCGTGGATCCTTTACAATTTTTGGCAGTATGGCCAAAAAGCAAACACTTCAGACATTGTAGAACTTTAGGCACGTACTTCTCCACTTCGCACCGACAATAGTAGATGCATACATGAGTAGGCAGAAATTGCCCTCTGAAAGTGACGTGAATGGTTCCGGTAGGTATGTACTGCGGGTTTCCTTCACCATCAAAAACTTTCCTGTTAAATCTTCGCACTGCTTTAATTTGAGATTCGGTAGTGTACAAGGGTTTTATCTCTTGTAAGAGGTCGGCCTCTGACAAGTCGGTGTCAACATTTCTTATTATACCTTGGCGAAAAAGAATAAATTTAGGAATGTAAGCTTTAAATTTTTCTTGCTTTAATTTATCACACAGAATTATTTCATTCGCTTTCACTTTACTTAACACTTGAATTTTGATTCTATTTTTACCATTTTTTGTTAAATTTAAAATTTCGGTTTGGGGAAAAAGTTTCTTGAGTAATTTGCCGATAGTCATTGGGTGCATACGACCGACACCTTTTCGATCAGGATTTGGATCCAAACTTTCAATGAAGACAAAGAAAGGTCCATCGTCTTTACTTTCGTACAGGAAAATTTCCTCATTTTGAGATTGATTGATTTGACTGTTTGGATTGATTGTCTTTGTTACACTATTTGTATTTACAGGATTGTTAATATTAGTTGTATTATTTACATTGTTAGTTAAAAGTTCATTATTAGTTGTATTATTAGTTAAGTGTTCATTATTAATTATATTATTATTTAAAAGTTCATTATTAGTTTTATTATTAGTTAAAGGTTCACTATTAGTTTCCATATCCACGTCATTTTGAAAGTCATTATTCACTGGTGGAGGGCCTCCCGGCCCTCCGCTTGTACCACTCATGCGAACGATTCAGATACAGCGGTTACATTATGTTAGCACCTAGCAATAAGAGCAACGGCAATACAAGTTAAGCAAGTATCTAAACACGGCACTACTACTCGTAAGAGAAATAGGTAGGTAAAAGTTTAGAAATTAATTATTTCGAAAAGGTAAATTTGATTACGTAAAAATCAGTAGAACTTAATATCATACGATACGCACTCTCTGATCATTAGATTATCACTGTTTCCATGTTTTAATATGTTTTTAATCATGTTTTGATGTATGGAACACAACAAAGACCTTTTCTGCTAAGTAATACATTGTCATATTAAGACCAGGATTATGTAGACTCTAAATAATAAGAATAACAACAAAAATAGATATTATTGATAATAAATATTATTTTGACTGTCAAATTTTCATTTTATTTATTGTAAAAATTAAAATACACGAAAGAACAATTTGCTAGACAAGCTTGATTGACAGTATTATGAGTTAAACAGGAATAGTCCTCTACCACAGAGTTTAGGGGGCTTTAACTTTCCAAACACTTGAGTAAAAGAAAATTTAGCTTTATCAATAACATTTGGGAAACCATATACAAATCCTTTTATGTTCCCGTGTAGATTTTGGTCTAAGGAAATTGTCTACCAATGAATCAGAATCTGCTGTACCTTTAACCTGGCAAATGAACCCCCCCTCTTTTAGTTTTGTTAGAAAACTCTTGGTCAAAGTAAACCAGCACTCAGTCATCAATTTGGACATCAGTCTATATATTTACTGGAGTTATTTCATCTGAGCTAATAAACCCAAGTTCATTAGATTGTTCTGGAAGTGGCTTCCTGTAGAACAGGATGATACTTGAGTCACCCCTTGCGAAGTTGGCCTTAAATTTTGAAAATATTGATCAATTACTCCTGGGGATACAAGTGCTTTTGCCCTTTTGATATTTTGACAAAGGCGACTTGCCAGATCCTGTCAAGTCTCTTCATGAAACTAAGTGCAAAATCTCTATCTGGCATATAGTTTGTTCTTCAATCGTAGTCTGCAAGTATTTTTCTCCATACTGCTTCTAAAAAAAGCAACATCTAATGGTTGTGTAAGGTGTGTTGTGCTATTGGGTGTAAGGTGTGTTGTGCAGACATACAAATCTGATGTCATGTTCCTTGCACTCTTTGGCCATTCTCAAGATGGACGGCTAAATGCATCACCGGAGGATATCTCTCGTGAATAGGGAAACAAAAGATTCTCCACACAGCCTCAGAACTGCTAATATAACGCCCAACTAAATAGGTCGACACCTCCTCAAAGCGGTTCTCTAAAACAAACACCGCTTGATCACTGCGTTTATTAACATATTTACAAAGTTATTTAATGCATTTGACGGAATTACATAGTTCTATGTTAATGTGTGCCAGGAATATACGTAATAAAACTGGATTACATGGTACTACCCACCGATTATCAAGGACAATACCATTAATAGTAACAGTAAAGCCACCATCAGCAGGCGATCGCCGTCGGTATTCAGGGTATTCATCGTCAGCCGTTTGAGTGGAATTACAAAAAAGGCGGGGATATCTCTTGCTGCAAGAGTCGTTCAACATGCAGGGTGAGTGACTGTTTAAACTTCCACAGGGGCCATGGATCATTGTGGCTTTGACAATTTCATAAAGCGCAGAATCTGCCTCAGGATCTGGAGTCTCTGCACATCTGGCATTGTCTAATTTGGTTTTTATTTGTTGTGGTTAAATTCGATGTGGTTATACCACATCGAAAAACACGGAAAGGGATCAAAAATTAGGTTGTTTATGCGTGGATCCAATGTATTTATGTTCGTAGAATTCAAATCTGACTCTAACTCAAAATCGTAAATTTTGGACTGAGGTTCTTTCTCTTTGGACCGATTCGTGGTCACCTGTTTGCATTCTTTGTGAGCATGATTTCTGTTGCGAGCTTTCACCAATCAGTCATAGCAGAGAGAGCACCTCTTTCTTAACTTTCTGTTATTCCTCATTCTGACTTAGGTTTCTTTCAGAAGATGGCGTCTTGAAGGTGAGGAGTTTGCTCTCTCCTACCATTCTCCTCTCATTCCAGGACTGTGGGACTTTGATAATAATAATAATAATAATCCACTAGTCGCTATGTACATAATGTACCCTACCATGTCAGACACTGTCTCCCATGATGAGAAGTTTGCCTTCGAAGTTGTTTTTATTTTCGCATCCAGAACAGCAGTTTTATCCACCAGCACTGAATGCTCCGACCTCATGGCCTGTATGCAGTGTACCTTTATCTTGAATTGTGATAGATTTTTACCATCATTGATTTTGGTTGCCAAATCATACACTGATTGAATGTAACTGAATACTGCTTGAACCTTCTTCACAAGAACGCCCAACTCTGCTTCCATGTCTGCTGTCTCCATGATTTTTTTTTTTTTTTTTTAAGTGGGGTTTAACGTCGCTTTCAACTGCCATGGTCATATCACGACGGGGGTTTTACCCTCCATTCGCAGGAAACTCACAAACCTGCTACTCACATTGACCTCACCCAGCCTGAGTGGGGCCGGGAAAAGCCAGCGTAAACGAGAAGTAGAATTTGAATGGTCACCCATCCAAGTCTTAACCTCGCTGGATGTCGCTTAACTTCGGTGTTCTGAAGGGAACCGGTGTATTCAACATGCCATCGACGCTGGCTGTCTCCATGATTGAATCCCAAGAGTTCAAAGTTTTTTTTTTTTTTTTGGGTTTAACGTTGCTTTCAACTGCCATGGTCATATCACGACGGGGGTTTTACCCTCCATTCGCAGGAAACTCACAAACCTGCTACTCACATTGACCTCACCCAGCCTGAGTGGGGCCGGGAAAAGCCAGGGTCACGAGAATTAGAATTTGAATGGTCACCCATCCAAGTCTTAACCTCGCTGGATGTCGCTTAACTTCGGTGTTCTGAAGGGAACCGGTGTATTCAACATGCCATCGACCCTGGCAGTTCCAAGTTTGTAAGTCATATAATTGTCAAGTTTTTAAAGCCACGCCACGCTGTTCTCACCAAGTCGCAAGTTTTGCACTTCAAATCCGGCCGAAGCGAATCAGTGTTTTAGCCAGATACCATTGAACAAAGATAAGTTAACAAAGAGTCAGTGGACTGTATTTCCAAAGGTGCTAAAAACTGATTTATTTTATAAAGGCAAAGACAATGTAACAAAGGTTTCCACAACAAAATCAAATTAGGTAAGAGCAGAGAGCAGACGACGAAACTCGTTGATTCACTTAAAATCATCCTGGTTATGTAATAGGTAAACAACATCAGCAAAAAAATAATAATTAATTTCCGTTAGTTGATAGACCTAAAAACCAATTAACATTATCTTGGGGTTTGTAGCACCTGAATCACTAGGTGATGGGCATTTTGCATAATCCAACTTTTTGATGGCGTTGTTACGAATTGCGATTCCGTCTCTGGTTTTTCAAATTAAGAAGTTAGCATTTATTTTGAAGCAAATAAAATTAGCTAAATAATCAAATGATTATTTAGCATTCATGAGAACCAAAGTAGATTAGTGGATAGATCAGCATTACTTGTGAACCAATCGAATTAATAGTTGTCAAAAATTATCCAATGAAAATATAACTCCAAAACTCACGTGAGTACATTCTATTGTTGAATTCGTGAAATTCAGTCAGCAAAACAGTATTAGCCAATCTTACCGGAATTTAACATTAATAACCAATCAGAGTTATATTCCAAAATTCACGTGAGTTATGAGTACACTGATCCAACTGGAGTGCAGAAAGCTCGTCAATTGTCCTAGAGTAGCCAAAGTATCAAGTAAAATTTGTGAATTGTTAAATTGTATTTCTTAAGTTCTAAAATAATAAAGTAAAAGTTGAATTTGATTTATATTTTATCTCAGCTCTTACATTTCTTTTCTTTTTGGTATATTTAATATTTTATTTCTGGATCCAGAGCTGCTAACACCCTTTCCATAGAGAAAGCTAGCGACCTGTCCACGTTTCGGTAATAACTCTCCAAACAGCGTAACCAGGTGTGATGCTTGCCACCACATTTAAAACAAGCACCCTTTGAAGTAAACTGTTTGAGACTGTGATAAGAACTCAAATATGAAAAACACAATCTTTTTTGACCAACAAATTCATGTCTATTTGTTACAGACATTTTTTGGAATTTCTCACACCGGTAGCGAGGATGTTTATTCGAGGATTTACACAAATGACACCCAACAAAGGATTATGCATTAGACATGAAAGAATGGGTGGAATGAGTGGTAGTCCTAGAAGCATTGTTGCTACGTAGCTGAGATTTAGCCTCTTTTTGGTGCGGCGTCATACAACACAAGTTCGCACAGCATAATTGGTCTTTCAGCATAAAATATCGAGAATCGAATTCACATTTGAAAAATCGTGTTCGTACAACACAATCACATTCAACACAACGGGTACACAGCATAATAATTTCGTACAGCATAATGAACGCACAGCATAACCGATTAATCGAAAAAACTTCATTGTATAGACTATGGATGTTGGGGAAGTAGACATACGGAATTTTTCCCAAATCTCTAGTAAAATATCCCACGATATTTTTAAAAAATCCTTTTTAAAAGTAAAGATCGCAAAAATGACCTGGAACATGTTTATTTTATTAATTATTTAACTAATTTTAAGGGTAATTCAAAAGACAAAATCGAGATGGATACATTAATCACCGTGGCCGAGTGGGTAACGCACTAGACTTGCACGTACGGTGACCTGAGTTCGATCACCGCAGGACAGGATTTTTTTCCACTCATACCTCGTAAGGAAAAATGAGTAGCTTTTTTAATGTGAGAAACGACCTTAAAGATATGGAACCCCAAAATTATAGACATTAAACCCCAGTAAAAATAAATAGAATTAATATTATTCATTTCTGTCGCGTGCGGCACTTATAAAGGGGTATTCACAAACAGCTATTGAAATAAACCTCACACAGCCTGAGTGGGGCGGAAATAATAATAATAATGTGTTTCTTTGTGTTATTATATCACAATTTTAGTGGGTAGCGCAGAATTATAGGACTCTTCCATATCTTTAATAACCCAATATCTTATTTTTGCCTATAATCCCGCCACTGTTCGCTGCTAACATTAAAGCAGCTAAAATCCTGCTCCGCAGGGGATTGAACCCAGGTCACCATGCGTGCAATGCCTAGCGCGCTAACTCACTCGGCCACGGTGACTACTGTGGGGCGGGAATAGTCAGCAACACGAGCATTTGAATTCGAATGGTGACACATCCAAGTCTTGGACTTTTTTTAACTTCATTGCTTGATTTCAGGATTTTTTTTTAAAAATTGAGTTTAATATGGCTTGCAGCTGCATGGTCATATCACACGGGGGTTCACCCTCCATTCGCTCGAAACTCACAAATCAGTAATGCAAATTAACTTCACCCAGCTTCAGTGAGGTCGGGAATAGCCACTTTCAGGAGGGTTCTAAATTGAATGGTCACTCACCCATGTCCTAAGCTCGCTACACGTTGCTTAACTTTAGAGACAAAACGAGAACTGGTTTATTCAACGTACTAAAAAAAAGAATTTCAATTTTTTTGATTTTTCTTTTATTGTAATAATTAAGTTTACATTGTTTAGAAGTGGGTTGACATGAAACATGGTTGCCTAGACAATCTTAATCAGGGTGTAAATAAATAAATGAATAATAATACAGGCAGGCAGCAGAAAAGTCGGAGGCAGCTGTAGAGGCCAGATGGCCAGAGGCAGTGGGAGTAACTTAAAGACTTGTACGGCAAGCCTCTGAAAGCAAAAAAATAGAATTTTATTTTTATTAAACACTTTATTAGATATACATAGACATAATTATGTACAGTAGAAATAATTAATATAAAATTAAATAATGGAAACAATACATACAATAGAGTGGGTCGAAAAAATATTTTATTTTATTCAATTAACCCTATACCCCGGAAAAGTTATGGCTGGTTGAGGTAAGACTTTTGAGCAAAAAAAATTTTTTTGGACCACGCCACGTCTTCCGGCCGCGCAAAGGCTTTCAAAATGGCTTTCACCATTGTTGAGATTGTGATGTGTATTTGTTGTTTTGTTGGTTAGTATATTGTTGGCCTAGGTTTCTTTTTGTTGCGTCTATCTGGAAGTCGCTGGTCAGTATATTTAGTGCAGCGTTGAGATCGGCGGGATCTCTTGTTCTCATTAAAGAACCGACAGGTTATTTCAAACCTTTGAAGAACGTCCTCAACTCCTCAACCCTACTTTGGCCACATAGTTTTTCACGTGTTCCGCGCCGTCAATAGCATGAGTATTGATGTAACTCGAATGGAGATTAATATGCTGTTGAATTTTTTGATGAAATTCGAAAGCTGTTTCGTCTAACTGTCGCATATTGCACAGTTCTAATGTGAGGGTATAACAATCGCGTTTGTCCCCGTACGGGTTTAACAGCGCTGTTTTTAGTTCGTCCCATGTAGTAATGTTGTATGTAGTCAGATTTATTTTAGCATCACCCTTTATCTTTGCCTTCAGTGAGCTCATAAGATAAATGTTTTGGAAGTCATTGACGTCCGTGGCATTATAAAAATGTTTGACAAGGCTTTCCGAAATGGAAAGAAATTCCGATAAGAGTTCTACTTCCCTAGTGAACTCTGGCACCATTCGAAGGTGGTCATTTTTTAATTCAGGCATTTTTGGGCTTGAATTTAAACTAAAACTTGAAAATAGTTTGATAAGATCGTCTTGGAGACGATCGTCTGTGTTATAGTCGTACCCACAGTATAGATCGTCTGACGGAAATGATCTTATACTGTCGGAATCACAAGAGGATTCCGTTTTGAAAAGTAATTCTAGATAATAAAAAAAAAAGAAAATGTAAAACCTGCAAATAATACTTAAATCTTACAATACAAGAAAGATAATCAGCATCCTTGAATGAATGAATGTGGATATCTGGAGAAAAGCCGGATGAGCAATTAATTACTCTTAGCACTACTAAACGTTATCTCTGCTATTCTCTTATCTTTGGTGCTTTGCTCCGTGTTATACAGGAAGTTTCTAAATTATACCAACAAAAAAAAAATACCCCAGTACAATGGGACCAAATGATGAATTGCTCTACCAGTTCTGGATCTGGCAAAACACCTACTATTTGCTGAAAATCAATGACAAACACATCCGATTCTTCAGTTTTGAATGTTGTAGCATGTTAATCCTCAACCCAATGACCCGAAATTTGTTCCCATTGTCCTCGAAGTCCTCCTCATCTTGTGGCAAAACGGACAAAACACTGCAGACATACTTATAATTTACAGTTTTCCTATAGCCTCCAAGAACATTAATCAGAATATATGTGCCTGGTTTTACATTATTATCTGTAGGCTTAAAATATTCTACTTCTTCTGGTCCTTCAGGTATCAAGGGACTTAAGGGTGCATTGAAATAATTGTTATCTTCACTAATGTAAATTTGATCTGGATCATCAGGATTACTATCTGATGAGTCTTCTTCAAAGAGCTTGCGCTTCTTTGAGTTTCCACATTTCTTTTTATTTGTCTTATCTGGTTTGTTTTGATTTTCAACTTTCTTTTCCTTAGTTTTGGCAGTGTTTTTAGTTTTGGTTGTAACCACTTTTTTAACTTTGTCCATTTTCTTTTCTTGTTTTATTTTTTTGCTTATCTCTTTTTGAGCTTTTTCTAACCTTTCTAACACTTTTTTGTGGTAAGAACTTCTCTATATGTGGTTGCTTTCAGTCTGGGTTTAACTACTTTTTTAGTTGGTGTTACTGGACTAGGCTTTTGCAGCGACTCTTTCAGTGTTTGAGTAAAGATTACCAAGACTGATTTAGTTCTGCTTTGAGATGTTGAAGGTTCTTGGGTAGTTACAGGAGTTATATTTTGTTTATTTGTATAGATTTTAATTTGTTTCCGTTGACTGAAAAAACTTATTTTGGTTGGATTCTTTCTTTTTAAAAAAGACTCGCTTTTGGTAATATTGGTGGTGTCTTCATCTGTAGTTATTATTTCTCTGGGGTTATTACTTTTTGTTTCATCTTTCAACTCAATGATATCATTTGATTCTACCAGTTTATTTTTTAATTCTTGAATTGATTTTTTTGCAAGAGAATCATCATTCACATTTTTGGGTCGAGTTTTGATTGTATCGATATTACTTTCTAGGTACTCTATGAAACCCTTTGGTCTTTGGTTTTGACAAGGTTGATTTCTGTGAATTTAAAAATGATTCCCTTTCTGTGATATCCTCAATATTACTTCCGTCGTTAGTGGTTGTTACTTCTATATTCATAGTGGTTACTTCTCTAGGAGTATTGTTTTCTATTTCATCGTCCAGTTCAATTATTTCTTTTTCATCCAGGTTATCATAGTACTCTTTAAATCTTTTCTTAACAAGAGATTTTCCAATTTTCCTTGGTTGGAGGAGTGAACATTTTGTATCGGATTGTACTATTATTTCAGCTGTTACAATCCCGTCAGTAGGAGGTAGTGTATAATGTACATTATTCACAACAACTTCTATTTTTGAAATATTATCTAAGCTCTCTCCAAAATGACAATGTGAGGTTGTAATGTTAAGCCTAATGCATTCATTTTTTCAAATCTTTCGGAGCAAGATATTCCTGTCTCAGATGTTCGGGGAATGTGGCAGATGAAGCCATCCTTCACTTCAGGTTTGGTGGGTTACCAGAGCTTCTTGGTCTTCGGGCAGTAAACTGCACA